>OZ024867.1:11108115-11183115 GCA_964017155.1 Oasisia sp. SBJ-2009 | reverse complement strand
CATCATTCCAGTATGTAGTGCCTCGATCATTGTTGTGAACTTCTCTGGGCAGCCATACTTCCTCAGTAGCTGCCATAGCCCGGTCCTCCCAACTGTATCAAACGCCTTGCTGAAGTCGACAAATACCATGTACAGTGGTCGGTCCTGCTCAATGCACTTTTCTTGTAGTTGTCGGAGACAAAATATCATATCCACGGTGCTCCGGTTACCTCTGAAGCCACATTGTGTCTCCGGAACTACCTCTGGTGTTATGTGAGTAGATAGTCTGTTGAGGAGGATCTTCGCGAAGATCTTGCCCGCTATGGAAAGAAGAGAGATTCCTCTATAGTTCCCACAGTCTGTTCGATCACCTTTCTTGTAGATGGTTACAATGCTGGCATCCTTCCATGCTTGTGGTACAGAACCCACCTCCCAGGCATTGGTGATTAGTTGGTGCAGTCTGCTGAACAGATTTTCTCCTCCGTGCTTCCATACTTCTGCAGGAATTCCATCTCCTCCAGGTGCTTTGCCATCTTTCAGGCCGGCGATTGCTCTAGCCATCTCATCCATAGTTGGAATCTCATCGAGGCTTGTCTTGATAATGCGCTGCGGGATGTTGTCCAGAGCTTCGTGATCTATGTCGCCAGGGACGTTGAGTAGCTTCTGGAAGTGTTCACTCCATCTTGCCACAACTCTCTTGCTGTCAGAGAAGGTCTCCATTCCATCTGATGATTTCAGTTGAACAGATCCCTTCTTTTTGGGACCCCACACTTCCTTCAGCCCATTGTAGAAGCCCTTCATGTTGTTACTGTCAGCAGCTCTCTGCAGCTCCACTGCCTTCCTTTCCCACCAGTCTGACTTCAGTGCACGCGTGTGTTTTTGTAGCAATCTGCAGGCATCTTTGTATGCTGCAGTGGTGGACCTGGTGCTCCTGGTTTGCAACACTCTCTGGTGGGCTTGGTCTCTTCTGTTCATAAGAGTCTGTAGCTCCTGGTCGTTGGGGTTGAACCAGTCCTGGTCTTTTCTGTCTGGCTTGCCAAGATATGTCTTGGCTGTGTTGTACACGACCTGCTGCAGAGCAGCCCATTCCTCATCTGGTGTTGAGTTTTCCTTCTCCTCCCATTGGGCGAGAGCACTGTCTATCTCCTGCTCAAAACTCTCCCTATGGCTGGTGGTACTTAGTTTTGCAATGTTCAGCTTGGTCGGCTTACTTGTCCCTTGCCTGTTGTGCTTTTGTCGTATTCTGAAAGCCACTTTTGACCTCAGCATCTGGTGATCAGTCCAGCAGTTTGCTCCACGCATGACTCGGGTACTGTGGATGTCCATCTTATCCCGACACCTCGTGATGATGAAGTCGATCATATGCCAATGTTTCGAACGAGGATGCATCCAGGTGGTCTTGCGTTCATCCTTCTGCTTGAACATGGTGTTCGTCACTATCAGTTCGAACTCAGAGCACAGAGCCAGTAGAAGCTCGCCATTGGAGTATATATATATACATATATATACATATATATATATATATATATATATATATATATATATATATATATATATTATATATATATTATATATATATTATATATATATATATATATCTATATGTGCGCGTACATAATATATACACTCACACACATATATATATAATATATATATATATACATATATATATATACATATATATATATATATATATATATATATATATATATATATATATATATATATATATATATATATAATATATATATATATATATATATATATATATATATATATGTATATATATATATATATATATATATATATGTATATATATATATATATATATATATATATATATATATATAGCTGGTAGTATGCCCCGTCGTATATGAAGTAGGTCGTATTCAGGCAGAAGTCGAGATGCTCAACTATCTGAGGGATTGTCATTTCCGTGCACATTGCCGGGCCGCAGGGCACTCAGTGTCATTGAAGAACACAAAAATACTAACTGGCACAAGAGAAAAGTGAAGGAGGCCATATACATCAGACATAGTCAGAGAGCCCCTACCATGAACAGAGATCAGGAATATCGTCTGCCTGCCGTCTACAATCAAATTATCCCGCCGAAATCTGAGGCAACACACGTGACACCAGTACGTGAACAAGGTCGGTAGCTGACGGACCGAAACGTCGTACTCAGCTTCGACAATATGCTCCAAAGTAAGTTAATTATACTTCAATAAAGTCCTATATGTTAACATATATAATAATGGACTTCCTGTCCCCAACTGCCCCAAGTCTTTTCTGTGTGTGGTGAATAATAACAACTAGTAATAATACTTGCAGCTTCAAAGCCATGTCGATTAATGGACAGGTATTGTAAATATCTATTCATTTGGGAAGTGTCTCGTCCAGAAATATTTTAGTGTCTGTAGACAGTTTCAAACACTCAAATCACCGTATAAATTGAAACATATTTAAATCCGATAATACACGACGCCGATATTGCGCTTACATTTTCCCGATCGTTATAAACCTTTCCGATTGACGTTTCTGCGCATGCTCGATTAATGTAAAATCATCAATGTGCAGCGAAAATACAAAGGATTTTTGGTATAAATGCCACGAGCTATTCGGTAACCCTCCTGTGATGATTACTATGAAGAGTTGCTTAAAATGCCGTTCAATACAATCATATGTTACGTTTGTTTAAACCACTGTCACGGATTATGGCGCACGGTAGTCACGTGATTTACGCTTGCTATCAAAGCATGCCTCAAAACATGTTTGCCTCGTTTTAATTTGCGACAAATAACTTTGCTGAGAGTGAGAGGTTATATACATCCTAACGAACAACCTGTAGTATTTATACCATAAATGCTTTGTTCTTTCGCGGTATATTGATGAGTTTACATTTATCGCGCATGCGCAGAAACGTCAATCGGAACGTTTATAACGCCGGAAAAATGTAAGCGCTATACCGACACTGAAGAATATAAAACTTCCTTTCCCTTACACGTAAGTTGCTTGGAACATTATAGAAACGTAACTGGTTAATAATAATAAAAAAGACTTCCCGTGCATCAATATTCTCGAAGATCAAGATCAATGACGCGACAAAACCAAAGAGTTAAGCAATCTCATAAGCGTTTAACAAAGTCAAGAGCGACTCGTCGACTGATGGATGGAGATGTCAGAAGCTAAGCCTAGGGCCAGGCTAAGCCTAAGGAGCATAGTCCCATAGTCAGAATTAAAGATGTAGGCTTTAAGGGGCCGGCGAAATGAAGCTATAATTCCTTCTGATTTAACACTAACAGGAAACGAATTCCACAGAACTAGTGCAGGATCAGAGAAAGCTCGGGTTTCAGCTTTCGTGTTCACCCGAGGACTATATAAAGAATTAAAGAGGTGTACTACTGATTGATCGTAGCTGTCTAAACTGTCTTGCTGGAGTGAGCATCTAATTCAGATAAGTTGGTTGTGTTGACGAGAGTGCTTGATAGGCTGTTATAAAAACCTAAGCCTAAGGTTTTGCGATAACGCACAAGGAGCCAAAGCAATGATTTCAGATGCAGCACTGAGCGAGAAAATGAGGAGAACGTGTTAATACCCTTGCCGAAAGATTTGGACATGTTGAAGTTCTGCTGTGTCGTTTTTTTGCAGTACTTAAATGAGGGAATTGCTGGAGTCAAATATGCTACTTACCAGAGCTGTTGCAATTGGTTTTAGCAACGCAGAGTGAGATATATCGGCGAATACAACGGAAATCACGAATTCTCACGCTATTGGCGTTATTGGCGCGTTAGTACCACGTTATTGGCGCGATAGCCAACTGGGATTTACTTACACTAAAACAGGAACAAAACTGTCAGAAGGAGCAATGTTTTCGTGTTCTCGCACGGTGGACCTACTGAATAGTCAATAAGGGCACACTAGCTCAATACATGGTTTTCTAATTATTTGATACTGTATATAAACCCGATGGCCTCAACCAATTACAGTGTTGAATGCGATATTTTCACTTATTTGCAGACGACGCATTTTGTCGCACTGGTGGTAACGCTACTTGCAGAAGGCAGCAATGGATGTACGTACATTTATTATTCTAGCTTATAACGGTACTAGTGGATGACAACAATGTACTTATTTATGATGATGTCTGCTTTTAATATCTAGTTATTTGGCTGTTTACTACTATACTACCATATCATGATTTTAATAATTAATTAATTAATTAATAACAAGTTATTAAAGGTATTACCTTGTTTAAATGTTATTTAAATTATTTGTTCTACACTCTTTGTTATCTTAGTCTCACTTTATTTATTTTATAGAAACTGTCATAATCACAATTATATCATGAATTTGTATTTTATTTCTGTATGCATAACTTATAGTGTTTCATAAATGAGTATTGACACACTATTGATCAGATGTATACTTTTGAGACCATACTAGCACAAACTATTATAATATGCATATTCATAATTTAGCTATACTTAGCATTACTAAAGTTTAATGCGTAGGTATTAGTTTTTATTTGACGGTACTAAAACATTGTCATGTCTTACGATTTTAAACCTGTTTGCGTTATGCATGCCTTCTTGTTTAGCAGTAGCTGGCTGAGTTTAATCATTTTATATACACAATGGCTTTGCACATGCGCAGTGCAGTAATCTGGTCGATTCTCGCCAAACACAAAATGACCGATACTGGCAGCCATCTAGATTCTAGTCCCCCGTGTCGATGGTTTTGATAATTGTCTCCCATAATTACCGTTTTAGTATAATTTAATCCTGCTTTGTACCAACTTACGTCACCCCTAAAATAAATAAATACGTTGTATCGTATCGACAACCCAAATATTGTTTAATCTCTTGGATCCTGAACATCGATTTTTCGGGTTTCACTGTCGGCAATCTTGATTTTTTGACTTATGCAAATTATATGCTAATTAATTTCTCTTAGCTACACATCAATTATTTTATGACTAACATGCACAGAACCTCTCTGAATCAGACAATATATACTTTTATACACTTGTGATGAACCGTTTCAGACTCTCAGAAACTCAGGGCTTAAGAGGTTAATGAAGCACTTTTTTCATGGTGAAATGCTACGGTTTGTGACGAATCCGTTGTTTAGCCTCACAAGAATCGTCGGCGTGAGCAGTTAAATCCATATTAACTGCGTCGTGTTGACATTTATAGCTCCACCACCGTTTGCTAGCGACCTTTCTTGGAATGATCCGAGCTCGCTATTCGATAATTTGAGTAATATCGCGGCGTTTTGAATGAGAGCGCTGCAATTATTATTAGCATTGAACGGTTATATTATAAAGTTGCTTCTGATTCGTTCAAACATATCTGGGTTTTCAGTACCTTATGACATATGTAATTGACACTCTATAATAACATTTATGTAGTACTTCGCAAAGCTGTGTAACTTTACGAGCAATTATGCGGTCTACTGGTCGCAGCTCGGTGTAGCTTACAGCCAGTTTCATGACCCCAATTTAGCATTCGCATAAACAACTCGACGTAGAATTGGCCTAATTAAGTCGCGGTGAGAAATCCCTGTATTTGTGGTGTCTGTAGACTCCCATTTTCACTTCAGCTGCTGCTTTTGCCGCTCATATAGCAAATGACAAGCTATGATGAATGTATAAGATATCCAGTATAACAATAAAAATAATAAGTTGAGAGTGGGTGTGTCGGGAGCATCAACGAACTTAGGGAGCATCACGTAAATATTTCAACTGGCGTATAGTTACACCTACTAAATACATGGTACAGCGTAATTGCAACAATGGAGCAGATTCGTGAAACGCAATTAGCGTAACTTTACGACGTTTTAGGCTTCCGACGAGTTATCGCCCGCCACGACGTCGTAACCGGTCCCTGATTGTGAATGATTCGATGTGGAAATAGCCCATTAATTATATTTCAGTGAGACCCTATGATAAGTGTACAAACTCCTCCGAGTGCACATTTGATAGCGGCGTATGTTGGCATCTGAAAGAGTGCGGATTTTCTGTATATCATTGCAAGGAAAATTACTTTCTAATTCACCACAGTACATGCATACCAAGTAAGTCAACACCTGCAATTCATTAACGTATCTGTGGCAATCGTGTGCGCGTGCGTGTGTGTGTGTGTGTGTGTGTGTGTGTGTGTGTGTGTGCGTGTGCGTGTGCGTGTGCGTGTGCGTGTGCGTGTGTGAGTGTGTGTGTGTGTGTGTGTGAGTATAAGTGAGTGTATCTATGTATTTCTATATATATATATATATATATATATATATATATATATATATATATATATATATATATCATATTTGACGTTGTTCTTTGTTGTGACCAAACCGATATTGAAATAGCCAGCGTCGTGACGCAACGACATACACATGTCTTTCCAAAACCGCCAGTTTCACAATTGTGACGGCGAGACAAGGTTCGAGCCTGTCTTCCTATATTGAGAGTTCGACGGTAGTGCGCTCCTTCATAAGGATAAGGATATATTTATTCTCACTATGATATAGTTCAACAATGTGTAAGACGACGCCAGCCGGTTAGATCGCTGCGCTCCAGCGAACGCAGTTTATTGAGTGTGTCACGCACAAGGCGTCAATGGGGTGACAGAGCTTTCAGCAGCATCTGACATTAATTATAACCTCAGGCTAAACAAAACACCTATCTAGTCAGCGCTGTGAGCAGCGATGTTGGAACAGCGCTATACGAATGTGACGATTATGATTACTGTGAATGCATATTAATTCAGTGTTCTTTCCATGTTAACTGTTTATCTATATGTATTCCTAGGAATTGATTGTCAATCAGTGTTGAAGATCATACAAAAGTGTTTATTTACTATGATTGAAAATTAATATATGGCATAATAGGTATCAGTTATAGACGTGCGAATATTAATCGCAAGGGTTTGACTGCTATTTGAAGATGTAATGTAAGTTCAACAACCTGTAGGAATATTCTCGTTATTGCAAAACACTTTCTATTTTGTGCAACGTCAATAAAGTATATACAAAACGATTGTTTCTTGCTTAGATAATCTTACCTAAAGTAATAACATTTGTTTTGTTTAAGCATGCATCGCTATTGTTGATTCGTACACGAATATATGCCAGTGGTTCAAATGCAGTTTGAAAGAAAAAGCGATACAGATCAGTAATATTAAACCTGCTAAACAAATGCTGTATCAATGCAATTCTGTATTGCAGAAGCGAAAGTTGGCGAAAGTAAATGCAAAACCTATGATGACTGCGGTTTCTTTGGGGCCGCCTGCAAGAAGGAGACTTGTATTTGCCACCTAGGTGACGATTACGTATCAGACGACAAGACCATGTGTTTCCGTAAGATTAAACATGTCCAATGTGTTATGTACATACACCTTAATTAATGGAAGCAACATGGACAAGTGACATGCTATGCACATCAAAAAAGTAATACAATCCAACCATTTCGAAAGGTAATCACATTTTTAATGTTAGTAGCTTACTGGTAATGCAATTTCAAAGTGGAACATTTTACTGAAATCAGCCACAGCACGGAGACTTCCATCAACGCGCTGATGCATCCGGCCTGACCAATCAGCGAGCAGAAGTCAAACGACCGATGATGTGTCGAATGCTCTTCCGCTCTCTAGCAAGTGGCAACAACATGTTGTGAGACAACCGCAGTCGGCCTTTGTGTGTTGATTGTCATGACACAATATGCCCTCCTGTTCGGAATATGGCTGTAACAATACAAATGTACAACAAATCCTGTCATGATTTCGTAACTGTGGATCGACGGGATGGACAGAAAGCCTCGATATATAGTTTACTTCGAAGAGCGCACTTCAAAGAAATTGTCTTCGAAAATAATGTTAATCACCACAGTGGGGCAAGATCCACACAAACGTCGGTGACGTCGAGTTTTTAAGCATGGAGCTGTGCAAACGATATTTGGTCACCGTCCACACGTCCGGACATTTACCATCGAGCGCACAACCAAGTCAGAATCCAAAAAGGTTAGTAAATATTAAGTCTGCTATCCAAATGATATATTGAAATATTGGACCATTATACACTTTACGTTATCTGTCGTTATGACTTGTGTACGTAATGAAATTGTTCATAGACGCCCGCCACAGTTGACATTCTAGAAGGTAGGTCCCGGGTACCTATAACATAGACTGAGGTTGAGCCGTGAGCCACCCCCGAACTAGGACTAAGCTAGTCAGGCCGTCAGCCGTCGCACCAACGAATACCTTCCACCGTGATATTAGCGGTTATTATTCCGTGATACTACTTTGAATTGTATCACGTTCGCACGAACATAGGCATAGGTATGCTAGAAATAAAGTTAAGCTGCGTGACAATAAGGCTAGAACAAAGCTGACTCAATTCGCATGAAAGAAAATGTAGGGCCGGCCTATTATAGCACTTTGACATCACTCGCTAAACCAGTTTTCAAAAGTAATATTTTTTCAGGTTGGCCACACGGAAAGCGCCAGCCACACGGAAAGCGCCAGCATGACAGGTGTACACGTAGGTCTACCAATCGCTACGTCACAAACTATCAACAATGGCGCATCTCATGAAGTTCGAAAGAAGATATGTAAACAAATGGTGTTATAAATAAACCAGTGACATTAGTAATGTGATTACCGTTCGAAATGGTTGATTTCTATTAACACTTTATCGTGCATAGCATGTAACATTTCCCTTTTGGTTCCGTTTAAACACATGCACGCACGCGCTCAGTCTCAGCTAGAACGTCCCTAAGACGGTGTAACTTGCATAATTTAGTCGTGTCATTGTCTATGTCAGCGTGATTTATGTCACGATAACATATACCAAACAACGGTGGCTAAGATCGGACAGTTCTGCTTGTTAGTTGATATACACGATGCTGACATTACGCCGAAATGAGAAAGTGGCGCCTCAATCTGTCGAGAGGTGAACAATAGTAACAAATCATGATATCACAGAAATCCGGAAACGACATGGTTGTAGATGCGTTTAAACGTATTCCATATATTGTTGTTACCAGTAAATCATGTACACATTTGAATTGCAGAGAGCGCACATATTCCAACAATTGTAGAACGTAAATTAATTTGTAAATTGTCGTTTGCTTAGTTATTTTAACAATATAAAATACATCTCCGACTCTCTAATAACCTACATGCTAATTCCTGTTAATTTAAAATGTCTTTATGTTAAAATTTCTATACAATTAGAAAATGTTAGAGAAGTGCTACACTTTGTTTTATGATATCTGTATATATATATATATATATATATATATATATATATATATATATATATATATATATGTATATATATATATATATATATATATATGTATATATATATATACATATACATATTATATATGTATATATATATATATATATATATATATATATATATGTATATATATATATATATATATATATACATATATATATACATATATATATATACATATATATATATATACATATATATATATGTATATATATATATATATATATATATATACATATATATATATGTATATATATATATATATATATGTATATATATATATATATATATATATAATATTATATATATATATATATATATATATATATATAATATTATATATATATATATATATATATATATATATATAACATATATAACATATTTATGCTTTTCCAGGCGCCAAAGGCGAGTCTTGCATCACTGACGCCGTTTGTCAACCACCTTTAAAGTGTATACACCACGTATGCAACTGCCCTCCAATGACGTATCATGTCTCAGCCAAAAGTCGTCTTTTCGTAATTCCTATTTATAGATGTATCCTCGACAATGGTAAGTTTTCGTTTGCTAATCCATACGTGTCATAATCACTTGGGATCTAATGATAGCACGAATCCGCGTCCGGGACAATTTCAAATATAGTTCGTTTATAACCGTTTCAATAACAACGCTGCCTTGAGCTTATATGTTTTATATTAATGACTAAAACCGGTATTGCTCCATAGGATTTATATTGCGTAGTGATAGCAATTTTTGCCAAAAGGTACAACCAGAATAGTTTTATGTTTAATGGTTGTATTGATTGACTTCGATAAACGCGCTACGTTAAACACTATTGCATAACATAGTGTGTGTGTGTGTGTGTGTGTGTGTGTGTGTGTGTGTGTGTGTGTGTGTGTGTGAGTGTGTGTGTGTATGAGTGTGTGTATATGTCTGCATGTACGTACGTACGTACGTGCATATGTTTGCATGCATGCATCCATGCATGAAAGTAATTACACACGCACGAATATGTGTACACGTACACACATGCACATATACGTACATTCGTAGATACATATTTACCTGTATGTGTACATACACACAAGCAAGCAAGCAAGCACGCACGCACAAGCACGCAAGTATACACACGCATCCTCATAAATACACAGTATATATACAGACACACGTACATATTCACACACATACACAGACAGACAGGCCAAGTGGCACAGGCACATTTGGACACACACACAAACACACGCATGCAAGCACGCACGCACATACATACATATACACTAATGCACACGTACACTCAGATACACACATGCAAACACATAGACACGAAGACATACATGCACACACACTCATAGGCACAACTACATACAAACATACAAACATACACACACTCATAGACACACATACATACATACATATGTACGTACGCTCATACGTGTGCGTATGTTTGCGTATGTTTGTGTACGTGTGCGCGTGCATGCATAAATATGTACGGAAGTATGCACGCATCTACGTACGTACGTATGTATGTATATTAGTATATGTAATTGTGTATGTACGTACACACGTATTTGTATATATATATATATATATATATATATATATATATATATATATATATATATATACATATATAATATATATGTGTGCGTGTTGTATGCGCCTTTTCCTCTTTACATAACTATTTGTTACTGATGTTGTCGGTAATTCAAATTGCAGTATTTGTTGTATATGCGAGACTAATATTGTAGTGGTCTTTTATTTGTCTGAACAAACATTCCCCGAATTGCATTTTAGAAATCACGCTGAAGGCTCACGCACCCTGCCAAGAGAGAAGGGACTTGTGTGGCAACAACTTGGTATGCTCTCTTTGTAGTGACAAACCTATCCGCAAAGTTTTATGTACATCAGGTACTTTTGTTTGTTGACATTTGTAATAATGTTTGATCAACAATAAAAATGCGACGCAGTGAACTTTAGCGTGGGACCGCGATCAGTTTGTTGCCGTTGTTTCTGTTTGGTATAATTATGTATTTAAAAATTATAATATATAATGAATGGGAGGAAATTAAGGTGAATTGGTTTTATGCATTGAAAACTGTTAGGTAATCCATAAGACCATTGCACATCTTAGTCTAAGAGTCAGGCATTTCAATTGACAAAGTGCACAAGGTATCAACACTATTTATTACTTGCTTAAAACATGATGCCAATGTTCTATGATTAAAAAGACTTCTTCCAGCAAAACAAAAGATGAATTTAGTAGAATACAAGTTTAAGGGGATAGAAGATAAGATAAGATTTAACAATGACGAAAATGCAGCTGCTTTAAAGAAGTTCAGTCGTTAAAGTGTGGAAAAGTGAGGCAACCCGTTTTATCGAAACGTGTCTTTTGTTACAAACCTCCAGCGGGATAATTGTAAATAAGTCGTCGACCTTTCAGGTTGATGGCGGCGCCAAGCAGTGTGCAGTACACTTTCAAGACACTAGAAACGTTTAGGGAAACTAAGTGCCGAGGACTTGAAGAGGGGTCTTGACCGTATTGAAGTGTACATCAATGTACATCCACTTAGAAAATAGTCATAGGTTACTTATTGTCCTGGTATTCCATTGTTTGGACATAGAACGAGTACTCTACAAGAGTTACGTTCTGTAAAGACTACTGCCCCCAAGAATTGCTGCTAATACTGTGGCATGTATTGTCAACTCTTATCATCTGTTTACATATATTTTATCACATCAATATTTTCCACTGCCATTTCTAAGCGACCTTACTGGTCACATGAAGTATTGTCTGCCCCCGTCGCGGCCTCGCCCTACCGCCGAGGACGCACCACGCGCTCAGTCCAATGACGTAACAGTCGAACTTTCTTTTTCAGAGCCTACCGTGGTAGACACTGATGGTAAGTTAGATGTTGACGTTGTTTTCGGCTGCTAATTGGTATTCAACATATTCCACAGGATTGTATGTTCTGCCTGTGGGTGACATCATTGTTCATCAGCGTAAATTTAAACAGTACACTATAAATATCATTGTTTAATGCATGTTGTCAGTTAGTAATTTTGTACGAACATATTTGCGCGTCACGAAAAATGGAACTTCGATGTTTTCTAAATTAGTGACTTTTCTATTGTATTGGTTATTGTTCGCACAGTAGTTAATAAGCATTGTTTTTTTTTAAATTAATACATCTTCTTTCAGGCAAAGCCCAAGGTATATTACAGTTCAAAGGACATGCAAAACAATTTCACATTACATTGATCTCCACATAGTATTTATTGTTTAACAATTAGTATTTATTGTGCTTTAGTTTTTTCGATTGACCAAATTTAACCTAGTAAGTATCGTAGTATCTGTGTATTCACAATAAAATCTGGTAAACGCAACACAACAACCAACACTTTTGAAGATATCACAATATTATTCAGCTCTTACAAGATGCTACACAGACAATAACGTAACATGTATTCATGAACAATTACTTTCATTTAATATTGTCGATCGATTTTACTTTTGATGTTTTATTATTTACTTAGTCATGATTTACGTTTTTATCCTGTGCCGGTCTTATTATCTTACATTTATAGTTTTATAGAAGTTTTTTTTATAACTTATTTCTTAATAATATTTAATTTGGCATTTGATGCCTCGTTTCTATAATATTGAACTTATGTCATGGGATGTTTATGTTTTGTATCAGCGCCTTCGAACAGAGTATCGTGGATTTACGACGCTACGTTAATGCTTTATTATTGTTGTTATTAGTATTATTATCTTCTTCTTCCGAATACCGCCTAGCCTCAACGTGCTGAGGATACAGGCGGGCGAACAGGAAAAATCACAAATATATATATATATATATTGTTTCGTTTTGGGTGCATTGCAATGTATAAGAACCGTAATTTGTGCATGTAACAGTAATGCGTGCAAAATAACTAGTTATATCTAAAAGGTGGAATAATGGAATGTCTGGATATTGCTCTTAAAGGAAGCAAGGCTGTTTTTTTATTTACAACATGTTGAGGGAGGGAGTTCCGAAGTCGAATGGTATTTGGAAAAAAACAATACAAGTGGTAGTTACATCTGGAGTAAGGGATAAGGTAAGACAAGGAATGTTGCTTTCAAGTGACTGTGTTTAAAGGAATTATATTTTTGCTGGTTTACCCACTAGGCCATTTGCTATTTTGTATAACATGCTTAGTTTTGCGTCCTTTCTTCCATTAACACGTCTTCTTTCAGGCGGTGTCAAAATCGGGGCGAGGTCGGGAGAGTCGGGTAAGTCGCCTCACCGCAGTTCAAAGGCCATCCACAACAATTTCACATTACTGCACTCTCTGTTGGAAAATGTGTCACGTGACACCTTAGTTATAAAAAAGGAAATGTTTTGTATATTTAGAGAACGTTGATTGATTTTAAGCCATGCGGATAGTTTTATATCCCAGAGTTCATAGCAATTTAAATTGTTGATGTATATTTTGGCCTTGTATATAGGTACTTGTGTTAACAGTAAACTTAATTGTAAGCGTACATTTGTCAGATACAGTAGTAATATTTTCATAAATAAGAACAAGTAAAGATGCTAAATTTGAACATTGAGGAACTCCACATGTGATGTTGTTCAGGGTGGATGTTATGTATCCACTCAAGCATGTTTCCTCTAATTACATAATGAGCTTATTGTCTGAATAAGATATTATGATTAACAGTATCAAACGCTTTCGCAAAATCTATAAATACACCAATTACACTGTCTTTGTTATCAGTTGCCTTAGTAATATTATTACTTAACACTGAAATAGCAATTTCAGTGCACTGGAGTTTCCTAAATTCAAATTAAAAATTATACAGAATTTGTTGTTTTGTTATATCATTTACTAATCTTGCACACACACACACACACACACACACACACACACACACACACACACACACACACACACACACACACACACACACACACACACACACACACACACACACACACACACACACACACACACACACACACACACACACACACACACATTAAAAAATACAGACAAGTATGTGCGATGCCTTAGTTGATGTGCTTGCAGCAATGTTATTGCTACCGCTACTTTTCAAAAGCAGTTGCATTGGCTTCCAATTATTTGGGTAACAATAACTAAGTAAATCGAAATACCTCGCCGCCCTCGTCGACGTTGAATTCACGTAATTATATATTACTGCTTCAGGCGCCGACCAAGTGACGATGAACGCGAGGGTCGTTGGTTATGTCTCGCTGCTTGCAACTGTCGTCATGTTGCATTGAGTAGACGCGGTGGGACGACGTGACGAAGTGACAGCCGATGACAACCGATGACAGCCGATGATAGACGAAGAGAACTGTATGTTACTAACCTAAGAAGACGAGATGTTAAGAACAGAAAATACACCGATTAGTATCACAGTTGAACAACGTTTTTGAAAACGTTGTTCACCGGTATATTGTGCACATATTTACCGTTGCTATACGTGTAATGACGTAACACAAACTGTAAATGATATATCAGTCTTATGAGTAATCGCGGAATAAAGTGTTTATTTGGAAAGTCTATCCTCGTCAACTATTGCTGTTACACAAAGGATTAACGATCGACATACCAGCAAATACAGCAAGCGCCTAACGTCCGTAACACGCTCATTCATTCGTTGTGCTATTTACGTTGAAACGATCCACGTATACCGTCACAATGATATATATATAAATACGGTTAATTTACAAATAATACGCAACAATCGTGGGGATTTGTTTTAAGTAAATATGAGTCCTTGAAAGGGCTAAATAATTTCTGACAAATGCCAATCATTATACTATTATTAGACACTCAGTTTCGTTGCTTTCTCAGATCGTAAGTCATGGAAAAACGCACTAATCCATACTGTATAGATACAGGACTCTTCCAAGAAGGCAAACCGATGTCCTACGCGAACAGAATATCAATAGAGGCTGAAACACGCTAGGCCCAAATAAAAACAACAAATGTTGCCAGTGATCTTCGGACTAGTGAAGTTTAATTAAGTGCTGTGCATACAGGAGTCATGTCATGTGTTGAAATATAACAAAACTACTAGTGGCCATTCAGGCAAAACTGCGATCGCAAGAGTAGGGCCTACAGCTACACACTAATAACATAGATGTAAATGTTGTGTGTGTGTGTGTGTGTGTGTGTGTGTGTGTGTGTGTGTGTGTGTGTGTGTGTGTGTGTGTGTGTGTGTGTGTGTGTGTGTGTTGAATGGGTGTGTGTGTATGTGTGTGTGTGTGTGTGTGTGTGTGTGTGTGTGTGTGTGTGTTTGTTTCAAATAACTCTGCACATTTTATAAAAACACCCTTCTCCGGGTCAATAACACACTGTAAAAATCCATTTGACATGAGACATCTTACCATGAAACATACAACTACCATCATATTAACATAACATAATTGTAAATGTATACCTATAATATATTTAAAAGCTTTTTAAGTGAAACTAACTGTAACACAACATGTAAGCTTCAATCTTTTTGTATCCAGCCGTGACTAGCGTTGTATGATGTTTAATTGCATAAAGTCATTAAATAGGTGTTTATGAAGAGCAGTAACTGTAACGTAATCGTTCTTTACCCAAACCTATAGTTATACATAAAACATGTTAAAGTCATAGCCCCCTTTGAAACCATATTGATGCACAGTTGTTGGAGAGAGTGGTCCTCAAACACACATATAGACAGAGAACCGTATGTGTCTTTTTAAAATAAACGCCTTCCTTTTATAATATATTAATTACTGTATTGTCCAATTCATAGAATGGAATACATTTTGCACTTTGGAGGTTGCATAAAACACAATATTTAAGTTACGTAGTAACGCATGTATACTGTAAAATCAAACATATAAATATGTAAACGTTAGGTAAAAATATAAATATGCTGTATATTGGAATAAATAAATATACTAAAACAATATGACAATATTAGTATAAGATAAATACGTTAATTAATAAAGATGATAAAACAACATTGCATTGGCAGCGGTAGAAAATGTGATAGTTCAAGGATTATTTTTTGTGTGGCGGATTCAGATACTTGATGGAGGATGGAATGAAGGATTTAAGGGCTCGCTGGGTTTTTACTTTAGTTACCTTATTACAAAAGGTAATATAGCTTCATTCCGTCGACGCCTAAAAACCTATCTCTGTAATGCTGCCTATCCTTTTAGACTCACGCATTGTTTTGCGATAACGAGTTTGCTTAATCCCTTGGTTTTGTCGCGCCACTGAGCTTGATCTTTGAGGATTATCAGGATATTGGCGCAGAAGAAGTCATTATTATTATTATTATCAATGACCTTGCTTTTGACTCTGATTTGAAGCACACGCTCATACGAAGATCATCAGGAATATTGTCATCCACCTCTGGCATGTCTAGTTTGACATCGTTTACGTCTCCCTCGAACTTGGTTAAAATGTGCATGATTCCTGGAGATAATAGTAAGTAAAGAGAACGATGTGGTAGAACACGTACAAGCCTATCTGAAATGTTTACACATTGATAAGGTTTGTGTGCTACATCTGTAGGAGATATATACCGTTGATTTTCGTAAAAGCAAAATATTACAATAGCTGCTTTTCGTGAAGTACCTACAACACTAAAATGACGAATTCTATATCGAGAAATAGACACCAGTGTCAAAAACCGTGCATCTTATGAGTTATGTGCACCACATGTAAGCAACTCGTCGATAACATTTAAATGACACGGATGTTTGACCTGTCAAATAGTATGTCATAACCAGGAATACAATAAGTTGCGACGTTCTTTAATGACTGATTCACACACTTTGATTATATTATATATACATTGATGAAATATATCTGTAATTAGTACATTTATAGTCGATTGTGTTTGAAGATGGCGGTGTTATACTTAGGACACTATTTCAATGTTACACACGGACAAGAGAGCGAGGTGGTGTAGTGGTTACCACATCCGTCTCTGTGGCCGACGGCACGGGTTCGATCCCCGGTACCGGAAGTTGTGATATAAAAATCTGGCTCTCAACATTGGGGATTGTGTATCCCTCGTGAATCGGAGAATTACGTTAAACTTTATGTCGGTCCCGTCTCAATTTGGGACGTAAAAGAACCACTGAGGACGACAAGCACCCTGGCAGTGACCATCCTCAGTGACTCCTGCGTTAGCCTAAGATTAGGCTGTTTGGAGTTAATAAACTTACCCTCAAGATGTAGTGCAAGTTTTATGTTTGCCACCAACTATATTAAATCCTTCAATGAACGCATTCGTTCATCAATATTCAGTCTTTTATGTCGTCTTCATCAGTCAGATAATATCCTTTTTATTAATTACCTTCATACCGACATTCATTTTAAGAGCCATTTGTACTCATACTGGAGGTCTTTATTGTACACATGTCATTAGTATTGTATTTATTTTTGAATCATTTTTATTTATTTTTTTATTTTTACAACTTATTTAATTCATTTCCTCATATATTTAGACATAACTTTTTAAATTTTACACTTATATTTTTACGTTGATCTCATTGCTTTGATTGTATTATATGTATTGTACTTTTTTTTTTTTTAATTGTATTTTATGTATACATATATGGACGTCTTGTCTGAAATAAACCTTATTATTATTATTATTATTATAATAACCTGAGAACGGTGTGCACTTTCAACAGTAGCGTCGTTGTTAAACCGTAATTCTGTAGTCGAGTATAGTAACATGAAGGTCAGCTGTGTGCACGCTGAGGTAGATAGAGCCTAAACTTGCTCAAAAAACGATTATTAAATATCATAACAGTCTTGACGTCCACGGGTGGGATCAAAACTGATTTATTTTATACCGTATTAAACGACGAGACATCCGAGATTTAGCGAGGTAGAACGCAAGGCGCTGATATTGTGTAGTCTGTGGACAAAACATATTTATAATTATTGTTATTACCCGCACGCGGCTCGGTTCTATTAATTGACTAGTCTGTATGTATGTATGTATGTATGTATGTATGTATGTATGTATGTATGTATGTATGTATGTATGTATGTATGTATGTATGTATGTATGTATGTATGTATGTATGTATGTATGTATGTATGTATGTATGTATGTATGTATGTATGTATGTATGTATGTATGTATGTATGTATGTATGTATGTATGTATGTATGTATGTATGTATGTATGTATGTATGTATGTATGTATGTATGTATGTATGTATGTATGTATGTATGTATGTATGTATGTACGTACGTGTGTATGTATGTATGTATGTATGTACGTATGTATGCATATATGTATATAACATATAAGTCCCTACATGTTAACGAAACTTCATTCCTATGTACATTGTATGTGTTCACCCTGCGGTCTATGTAGCTTGCCAAGGAACGCTGTCAATATTTTCTGCGGTAGATTATTTCCAAAACAACGTATGTCGTGCCTCGTTTTCGTTCACCGTTTCTCGTCTGAGTTTCTTGCGATGTGTTTTTGTGTGTGTGGTGAACAATAACAACTAATGATAATACATGCAGCTTCAAAGCCATGTCAAATAATGAACAGGTATTGTACATATGTATTCATTTGGGCAAAATATTATTATGGTTGTATGTTGGATTTGACACAATTTGTGACTCTAAATAATAGGCCATGTAATTCAAATTCGAGGTTGGGGCACTTGGCGGCAGGGCAGGATATCCATATTCTCCATGTAAACACACTGATATATGACTTTGTTTTGTTTTTGGTTGTAATAATCGAACAATGATCACGGAAATAATGCATATTAATTGATTATTATGATGGTATCCATGCTTATGGGCATGGCATCGGCGGATAGTACTTGTATCTTGCGCTCTTGACAAGTGATGAAGAATGAAAACTTTCGCACAGCCACAGTACAACCTGTTTTGGAGGAAAAGTACATCATACTACTTGGGGAGTTGTGCTATGATTATTGATAAACCACAATGTACAGCATATCCAGTAAGACACATACGACCTAAAATCGTTTATACTATCTGAGCTAGGTAAAATGCTATATGACATGTTTATTAGTGTGTGGTAAATTCAACATGTCTATGACATTTAAGATAAGAAACTTAGAAAGATATAACGCAAGATATTAATGACCTGACGAGCTGATATTGCTAGTAATCAACAATCGGAAGCTACAACTGTTATCTAGTTATGCTAGTCTTACTGGACTAGCATTTTACCCAGTTAGTTGGGAGTGCTATATGTCCCGTAAGTGGGTCACGATACATGGCGAAACTCCGCACGACGGGAGCTGATTGGGGACTGGACACAAGAATAATATTCTAACGAATTCCTGTCCACCTGCAAGTTAGTTACCTTCTTATGAACTGCTACGTCCATAACATTATTGGCGCCACAGTCAACTGGGATTTGCCTACAATAAAACAGAAACAGAAAGATGCCATGTTTTGTGTTCTTGCACGATGTCGATGGGCTACTGGAGTCTGGATATTCAATAAGGTTGCCACAGACACAGTAAATATAATAATAATAATAATAATACACTTTATTTAGACACTAAAATCCAAAGTACAAACTCTGTTCGGTAGTGTTTACAACATTAAAACATCCTAAGAAATAAATAAAATAAAAGTACAAGTAAAACATATGAGAACGTTTGTCTAAATCAGTGTTGTAGAGAACTACAAGAGAAACTAAAATTAAACAGAGATGGCATTGTTGTAGTCTATATCATATGTCAATGTAGTCAAGAAAAATATGCATACATATATATGTGTGTATAAAGTAGCAGAATAAATAAATATATAATAATATACATAGTACTTAATTTTTAACAAATGACTACAGCAATGTAATAGTTGTGTCAATTGTAATTATTAATAACTCAAATATATGTTAATTTGTAAACTATTAATTAATAAGTAATTAAAATGACATGCTGGTTGAGCTAATTAAGAGTAAATAAGTAATAAATAAAGTAGCAGAATAAATAAATATATAATAATATACATAGTACTTAATTATTAACAAATGACTACAGCAATATAATAGTTGTGTCAATTGTAATTATAAAAAACAAAAACTCAAATATATGTTAATTTGTAAACTATTAATTAATAAATAATTAAAATGACATGCTGGTTGAGCTAATTAAGAGTAAATAAGTTAATAAATAAAAATATAAAAGGATGAAAGGTGTAGAAAAACTAGACATTAAAAAGCAATCTTGAAATAATAAGTCTTAAGGTGTGTTTTAAACTTGTTCATGCACACTGTAGAACGCAAGTCCTCAGGTAATGCGTTCCAAAGAGTTGGTCCTGCACGAGAGAATGAGCGGCGTCCATAAATATGTATACATAATTATAAATATGTTTGAATAATATAAATATATATATATATATATTAATATTTATAATAGTAATTGTAATGGTTGTCGTTTATATATATATATATATATATATATATATATATATATATATTATTCAAACATATTTATAATTATGTATACATATTTACAATGGCAACCTTATTGAATATCCAATAGCCCACCGTGAATATATATATATACATATATATATATATATATATATATATATATATATATATTATATATATATATATATTGTATATAATATGTATATATATAATAATATGTATATATATATATATATATATATATTTATATATATATATATATGAAATAAAGCAAATGTTGTGCCACTGAAATGCTATTACTATAGGTCTACATAATGTTCAATCGCCACGGTATTATTATATATTTTAGTAATTAAATTAAAAAAGTCACAATGGGCACACTAGCTCAATACATGGTTTCCCCAATTATTTGATACTGTATATAAACCCTATGGCCACATCGCATTAAAATGTTGAATGCGATATTTTCACTAATTTGCAGACGATGCATTTTGTCGCACTGGTGGTAACGCTACTTGTAGAAGGCAGCTATGCCGGATGTACGTATATTTATTCTTCTTGCTTAGTGGATAGCGGCGGGGGTGATAGTGATATGGAATCAACATAACTGCAAAATACGAAATCAAAATTAAAACTGACGGTACACTCTCTTTAACAAGACTGATGTAGTACGTCGTAACTAGTAGTACATGTTGTGATTGAATCGGTGTAGATGTAACCCATCACTTATATTACAGTTGGGTACTTGGATACGTGTAAACACTCGTCCGACTGCAACTATGATAATAGTGCGTGCTGGCATTTTAAAGAGTGCGGGCGTTCTGTGTGTCATTGCGCGGAAAATTACATTCTACTCGACAAAAACATTTGCATCCCAAGTAAGTCACCATCTGGAATTCATTAGCGTATTTGTGGCAATCGTTTATATACCATATGTGATGTTGTTCTTTGTTATGACCAAACCGATATTGAAATAGCCAGCGTCGTAACGCAACGACAGACACATGTCTTTACAGAGCCGCCAATTTCACAATTCTGACGGCGACACAACATTTTTGAAATGGTGTTTATTTATTACCATGGGAAATTTATATGTAAACTTGCTTAACGTAATATGTAACAGTTATAGACGTGTGAATATTAGTCGCACCTCTATGACTATGATTGAAGATGTTCTATACGTTCAGGAACCTGTGGAAATGTTCTTGTTATTGCATAAATCATGTTACCTGTCAGTAATAGTTTGTTTTTGTTATGTGTAAGCATGTTTTGTTTAAACCATCGCTATTGTTGATTCGTACACGAATGCACACCAGCGGCTGAAACATATGTACCGTACCCATTAAAGCAGTTTGAAAGAACACGCAAGTTAGTTACCTTCTTATCATCACGGCGGGAAACTTGGTGGATGCAGATGTTTGAATTTGGTGGTGTATAAAAGTTGAAAAACAAGCGGAAGTATTGATTGATAAGTATTATTTTTGTGCTAAGGTTATTCATAAGGGTGTACTAGACATATATTGAGTGGCAGTTTTGGTTAAATTTAGTTAGTAAACAGTATTTTTGAACAAATTAGTATACGTGGGTGATAATAGGGTAATCTAGCCTTCGACAAATTGTAAACAAGACTGAGCAAAATCTGTTTATTTGATATCGTATATAAGAGACAAAGCAATAAGCGTAACAACTATATGTGTAAGGTAACACTCTGAATAGGTATCATTGTTATTAAAAATAAACAAGCTTTTTAGTAGGAATCCTTAGTTTGTGCAGACTATTATTTATAGTGGGTGAAATAGGGTAATCTAGCTTTCAACAAGATTGTAAACAAAATTTAGCAAATCTGATAAATTGATATGATATATAACAGATAAAGTGGTAAGCAAAACAGCTGCATACATAGGATAATTCTTTGATTCGGCGCCATTGTTATTAAAAATAAGCAAGTGTTTTAGCAGGAAGCCCTAGTCTGTTTATATAGGTAGTGTCCAAAGTATCCGCTAGGGAACGGAACCAGTACAGAATAAAATTATTGTTCATGGTAGCATAGGTAGTAAGTTGTTTATAACACGTAGTGTGCTGCAGTTGCTGTACACAATAAACAAACAGTCTTTCTAAAGACTAAGTTGGTATAAACTAAGTTGATTTGATCAATCGTATTATGGCACCTTCCAAGCGGCAAGTGAAGGCAAGGAGGCACTTGCTGTGTGATCACTGCCACAGCTTGGTGGATTTTGCCTTATCGGGGTGCGGAAAGTCTTGGTCAGAGACAACGGAGGAAGGGTTTACTTTCCAATGTTTAGGGTGTTGGAAAGTGGACTGTCTGACGGCAGAGCTAGCTAAGCTAACGGATCTTGTGAAGGGGATGGAGAGAGGAGGGAGGATGATAGCAAGGAAAACAAATGGAGAAAGAACAACAGAAAACATGCCATGCATGAAGGAGACAGTGGAGAAAGTGACAGTAGAGAAGGAGGGAGGGACAAGGGGACAGGAGATGATAGAAGTAGATGCGACAGGAGGAAAGACGAAGGGAAGAAAGGAACTGAGAGTAGATGTGACCAAACGGAAGTCAATAACAAGGAAGATGTCAGGAAGAAAAGAGACAGGAAAGAAAGGACCAACAGAGAAAGCGGCAGGGGGGAAAGTCAGCAACCAGGGAGATGCAAAACGGAGGAGCTACTCTGAAGCAGTGATCGAGGGTGCATTGAGAACAGAAAGGGTTTTTATGGGCGACTCAATTTTGCGAAAGACGGACAAGACGTTAAACAAAGGAGAAGATGTTGTTGTTTGTCTTCCGGGCGCTCGGATTGAGCATGTGACAGATAGGGTAGAGAACGTGTTGGGGCATGGCCAGGGAGGATCTATATTAGTACATGTAGGGACGAACAATGCAGACAGGGAGGGGACAACTAGAATAGTGCAAAGATACAGACAGTTGGTAGGGAAACTGAAGAAGACAAGAGTTGAACAGATCATTCTCTCAGGAATCTTGCCAGTAATCGGAGGAAGGGGAGCAACCTATAGAAACTGTAAGAGGATGGCAATCAATGCTCTGGTGGAGCAGATGTGTGAAGGAGAAGGAGTTGGATTTGTAGATTTGTGGGGATACTTTGTTGGGAAGGAAGATATGTACGTGAGAGATGGCCTCCATCTAAGCGGAAAGGGCGCAGCAGTGTTCTCCGAGAACCTGCTTCAATCTATGGACAGAGGAACAGGTTGCAATTTTTTAAACTAGTTTCGCAGGGGGGATACACAGAGAAGCCAAATACTAGAGGCATAGCTAAAGACAGCAAAAAGAAATCAGCAAAAAACAGCCTGGAAAGCCCTACGAAATTTGGTTATAAATGTGTTTGTTTAAATGCAAGGAGCATAGTAAACAAAAGAAATGAACTAAACATTATGGTAGAAGATATTGACCCTCACATAATAGGTATAACTGAATCTTGGACCACCCCCGATATATCAGATGCCGAATTAGGAATGACAGGATATGTAATGTTTAGGAAAGATAGATTAGGAAGAAGGGGAGGCGGAGTTATTTTATATATTAAAGAATCCATCCAGGCTTACGAAATAAAATTAGAAAAAGAAGCAGAATGTGAAGCTGTCTGGTGTAACATAGTTACAGGAAACTCAACATTAACTGTTGGGTTAGTTTATCGTAGTCCAAACATAAGCATAGAAGAGAATGAAAAAATGCACAACGCTATAAAAGAAGTGAGTCAACGGGACTGTATTATTATGGGGGATTTTAACCATGGGCATATAAAGTGGACATCTCTACAGAGTCCTGGGAGAGAGGATCAAGAGTTTTTAAATTTAGTACAAGATAGTTTCCTTTTTCAACATGTGTTAGAACCAACCAGGGACAAGAACGTGTTGGACATAGTTTTGAGCTCACAGAAGGAATTTGTTGATAATGTCAATATATGTGAGCCACTGGGATGTAGTGATCATAACCAGATACATTTTATCATCAAAGTAAAAGGAGAACGGAACAGAAAAATACGGTACAGGAAAAATTTTCACAAAGGAAGATATAAGGACATGAGAGAATATTTAGCGAAGATAGACTGGAATAACACACTGAAGAATAAGACAGCAACAGAATGCTGGAATATCTTAAAGAGGGAAATTGACTGCGTAGTTGACAAATTTGTCCCCTTGAAAAAACAAGGGAAAAGGTCAAAGAAGAAACACTTATCGAAGGAAGCCATTAGAAAAATCAAGTACAAGCAAATGATGTGGAAGACATATAGACATACTGGAAGTGACGAAGACTATGCCATTTATAAAGAAGCACTTAATCAAGCTACAGCTGAAATTAGAAATTCGAAGAGAAGCTATGAACAAAAAATAGCTTTCAACATAAAACATGACAGCAAGAGTTTTTATGCGTATGTTCGAAGTAAACAGAAAGTTCAAGATAAGGTCGGGCCACTAGAAGGTAGTGATGGAAACATAATAACGGAGGGATTCTTAATGGCAGAAAACCTAAATGAATACTTTACTTCGGTGTTTACCAGGGAAGATATTAGTACATTACCAGTACTAGAGACTAAGTTCGAAGGGAGAGAGTGTGACTATTTAGGACAACTAACTGTAACCCCAAAAATGGTAGCTATGAAAATAAGAGATATGAAGGATAATAAATCACCAGGAGTGGATGGGATTCCTCCCAAATTACTACTGGAAATTGTAGAACAAATTAGCATACCACTTGCAACAGTGTTCAATTTGGCATTAGAGGAAGGAGTGGTTCCGGTAGAATGGAAAGAAGCAAACATCATACCATTATTTAAAAAAGGATCAAGAAGCAAGTCAGAGAACTATAGACCAGTGAGTTTAACATCGGTGATTTGTAAACTATTAGAAAGACTAATTAAAGATCACTTGGTTGATTTTCTTGTTAAAAATAAATTGATAAACACATCTCAACATGGGTTTTTAAAAGCGAGGTCATGCTTAACAAATATGTTATGTTTTTTGGAAGATGTCACAAAGTGGGTAGATGAGGGATCACCAGTAGATATAATCTACTTAGATTTTAAAAAAGCCTTTGACAAAGTGCCACACCAAAGATTACTACTTAAACTAAAGGCCCATGGCATAGGAAATAGTATGATTAACTGGATAGAAAAATGGCTTATTGATAGAAGACAAAGAGTAGTAGTTGATGGGGAGGTTTCAAATTGGAAATCTGTTTTGAGTGGAGTACCGCAAGGATCAGTATTGGGACCTATTTTATTCTTAATATATATCAATGATTTGGATGATGACATAACAAGCAAGGTGTTGAAGTTTGCGGACGACACAAAAGTGTTTAGGAAAATAAAAAGTGATGCAGATAGACAGCATTTACAAGATGATCTAAATAAGTTGATAGAATGGTCTGAGAAATGGCAAATGCTGTTTAACTTTGGAAAGTGTAAGTGCCTCCACACAGGACATGGGAATGAAAATGCACAATATACAATGGGTGGTACTGTACTAAATACTACTGTAAAGGAAAAGGACTTAGGTTTAACCATTAGTGCTGACATGAAGGTATCAGAGCAGTGTGGAATTGCAGCAGCGAAGGCAAACCAAATTCTTGGATTAATTAGGCGAAATATAGTATACAAAGAAAAAGAACTAATAATACCGCTTTATAAAACAATAGTTAGGCCTCATTTAGAATATTGTATACAAGCATGGAGGCCATATCGCAAGAAGGATATTGATATGCTAGAAAGAGTACAAAGGAGAGCAACAAAAATGATACCAAAACTCAGGAATATTAGTTATGAAATGCGTCTAAAAGAATGTGGTCTAACAACACTAGAAACCAGAAGATTGAGAGGAGATCAGATTGAGGTTTTTAAAATATTGAATGGGTATGAAAATATTGACAGAAATATTTTTTTCACGGTCAAGGAAGAGAGAAGGACTAGAGGACATGGAGTTGCATTAGCAAAGAATCAGTGTAGACTAGATATTAGAAAATTTTCATTTTCCCAAAGAATAGTAAACGAATGGAACAAATTATCAGCTGATTGTGTAGGTGCTAGAAGTGTTAATATGTTTAAAAATAAAATTGACATATACCTAAGATGGGCAGGGTATACTTAGATAGATAGGTTGGACTCTCGATAAGCCAAACGGCTTCCTTGTCCACCTGCCATCTAGAGTTGATTTTCTAGGTGGCAATCTTGTTAAATCTTGTTAAATCTTGTTATGAACTGCTACGTCCATAACATTATTGGCGCCACAGTCAACTGGGATTTGCCTACAATAAAACAGACTAATAAACCTGCTAATCAAATACTATATCAATACAAATATATATTGCAGAAACGATACTTGGCAAAACTAAATGCACGACCTTCGCTGATTGCGGGGTCTTTCAAAGCGAATGCAAGAATGGGATTTGTGTTTGCCGCGCAGGCTCCGAATACATCTCAGACGATAGGACGATATGTGTCCGTAAGAATAAACCTACCAGAATAATAGTAAAAACATGTCCAATGTGTTATGTACATACACCCACTTAGCCACATACGAACGCATTCGCTCAAAAACACTCACATGCACACAGACACACACGCACACACACACACACACACACACACACACACACACACACACACACACACACACACACCAATGTTTCGCCAGGATAAAATTATGGACTTAGTTTGGGTAAGCTGAGCAGACGCTGAAGAAAGACACAACGCGACAGACAGACAGACAGATGGACAGACAGACAGCCACACATACTGATTTATTTAATTTTGACTACAAATGTACTTATTAATATATTTAACACAAGAAAACGTCAAGGAGACTTCCATTTAGACAACATCTCGCTAATGTGATAGCCCTCTCTTAAAGTTGCATTCTGACATAATTTTCCCTTTTTAACGCATTTTAGAAAAGTCAGTGTACACCGTGACCGATATTTGCTTATTAGTATACTTCCTACCACATGTCTCACTTTGTGGATTTGTACGTTATTTGATCAAATATAAGTTTGCTACAAACAACGGCTCTGGAGTTTCCCAAAAGTCGATCTATTTTTACCATTGGAACTCTCCGGTCAACGTAAGTAAACGATGGGGCAAACTAAAAGGCGGTTCCAGATATCCACGTTAGTCGCTAGAGGCGCCACTGGGTAACGATACCCTAGGTATTCAAATCATGCTCAATTAGCCATTGACCGTACAGGCGCGTAGCCAGCGATAGTTTGTATGTGGGCAACTGGGCATGCCGTAAATATGGAGCGTATCGAGCGGTGGCATCTTTGTGAATGAGGTATGCCGTTTCCGTGCGGTCTGCCAATTGTGGTCCGCCTTTTAGTGTGGCCCCCTCCTGACAGCGCTTTTCACCGGAATTCCCTTCATCGAGGTCTAAACCAATCAGAGAATTCTAACTGGCGAGGCTCGGCAGGAATTGTTTTCGTCTGTTGCGGCTTTTTATCTTAAAATGGCATATTATGTGAAAATAAGTTGATAGGTAGTTGAGGAAAACAATATATAGTGTATGGGGAATGCTGGTTTACTGGAAAATTTTATTTTAAACATGGCGGATGTCAGAATGCAACTTTAATAATACGAAGTGGTTACGTAGCCGAGCATCGGAACCCTGTTCCTCAGCGTTATAGGTCCGAGCACTCAACGCGCATACGCCAATTGTCACGTGTTGCCTCTTGCTTCCGCTCTTTCTCACGGCAGCCGAGCATGGTGTGGTTGTACATGGGTTAAGATGAACGTAGGCGATGCTTTTGACGCAAATAAAGGAAATAGAACAGCCGTGCAACTCTGCATTGACTACAGGCGGGACTGTAAGACATTGGCTGCGTCGGTGGCTCTATATCCTGGCCGCGCTGGCAAGATTAAGCCCGAGCACAAAAATACTTCGAAGACAAATGCCAGTCGATTCGGCTCACAGACAACTCGGCCCGGGCCGAGTCGGCTCAAGATAACTCGGCGTCCATACGAGACAAATCAAATGGGGATATTTGTTTAAATTTTGCACCACTTCAATTTTGCTGTTATCACTATCTTTATCGAATTGCAATATGACACTTTTAACCACATAATAAGTGTCAGTTTTATATTACAATAATAATGTAATTCATGCTTAATGTTATTATACTAGTTATTGTTTTGCTTGATTAATGTTATATTAGTGAAATAGTTATGTGTCAATGAATGCACTATTACGTTTTAATTCAATATTTATTTATATAAAATTATAATAAAATGTATTAAAACTGCAATTAAAATGTCGCAAGCATAATGCCATAATGACCATAATTTTCATTTGTTTGTTATATAAGATGTACGTTATGTTGACTTAATTTATGTTTTGCAAATATAACCCCTACTACCTTAGATATTACGCAGTTCCTGCTGTTAAATAGTAGATTATCCGCAAATCTCATGTGTCATGATAACCCTTTTGTGCAATGTTTTACAATCAATTTACCTATGTATTTATATTTGTATGGAGCATCGAAAATAAATTCACCTTCATGTCATGTCTATGTTTTACATTTCTCCTCTTACATAAACACTGTAATCAAAATATAGCAACCATAGCGAAACTCAAAACTGGCAGTGTTGACTTCATGAGCTATTTTCCCATTTCGCTACATTACCCACTAATCTAGCATGTGTCATGGTAACCCTTTTGTATAACTATATATAACTAGTATTATGCCATTTGTGAAATATATATATATGATTTACCTTTCTCCTTTCTTTCTATTATGCTTATATTAGTGCACTACATGTGCATATTTTGCATTACTGTGTCAGATTTCAAGTGCATGACGTAGTTATATACCCTGTTCATAATGTCAGTATGGAATCAGTTACCATGCATTAGTAATGTCTTCTAGATAATAGAGATCACGTAGCAAGTCTTTTACATTAGTGCAATACGCTTTACATTACTCTGTCAGATTGCAAGTCGATTTATCTTCCCGCATAACGTGTACATACGTCACTTAAATATTAATGTTGCCCAGGTAATCATCATTGTAGAGAAGTTCTTTTGTCATCTGCCAGTAATAAACTGCTACATACAATATTGCTACATTACACATGTGTGTATTTAATAATTCTGCATAAAGTAATACAGCATATATATAATTTCAGGAAACAGCATCTATATTCGTATTATTTGTACCACAGCAACTAGTATATAAGCTGCAAATAAATATTATCTTCTAACACTTATTACTTATAATCTTTTTCTAATGGAACTGGCTCTATTAAAATGATAATATTAAATTTACTATATAAAAACACGAAGTCCATCAATCATTCTGCTATACTACAGCAATTACAATCTGCAGTTCTCAAAACGCAATTACTTTAGCCTGTTATGCCCTATGAAAAAAAAAATTCCTCAACCAGCCATACGCTGTATGATGCCCCAGTTGTTTCTTTCGGTGCTCATGTAATTATTAATAATGCTCATATTTATTAATTATAATGTCGTTATGGATATATATTACGTACTTAAATTCATGTCATTAACGCAAAAAACATTTCTAATAATGCAATTGGGCTTATAAATGTTATGTATTAATTTCAATTATTTTCCATAGGCTATTAATCGAATATCCTTATGAATCGCTAGTAGCAGTATTATGCACCCGTACTGATACTGATGCGAAGGGTAACGTGAAAGTACGACAAAAAAATCGCCTGTGCGTTGAATGCTCGGACCTTTGTCACAAACAAACACGGTTCCGATGCTCGGCTACGCAACAACGTCCTTAATAATAATAAAAAATGAACCAGAAAAGCTTAAGAGCTTAAGAATATCTCAACCATCAAAACTTTTTACTGTGCTAGTTAGGGTCGTTTCGTCAGCATAACATATACATTTAAATAGGTTACTTGACAAAGCAACATAATTTATCTAAAAACGAGGAGTCCGAAAAATAAACTCCAAGGTGATAATATTTTCTGCAGATTTAACGTTTTTGAAATCTACGTATTGCTTACGCTAAATTAAATATGTTTTGCTGAAATATAAAGCTTTGCCATTTATACCATAGTATTTTTTCTCATGGTATGATGTGGTCACTGGTATCAAAAGCTTTTGATAATTCGATTTATATATATGTTTACCCTGATTAAAAAGTAGGATAATTTTGGCCATTTTGTATTTGTTTGGAAATATACCAGTCATTAGTGATTGGTTGACATTTAAAGTGACCGCATCACAAATTCGTTTTCTTTATAGATATCAATAACTTTGTTGAAATACTATATTCCCTAGCTGGATTTAGGATTTAAGAAATCAAGTATATTCTGAAGTGTGCACAAGTATTATTTTAAAATTGAAAGCGTAAGAATTTAGAATGTTTAGATGATCTGTGTAAGATTTGTTTCCACTGTTTCCATTTGACAGTATTTAGCATATCGCATTTTGTTATGTGTATTAGTTTTGTATATGATTTGTTTAAATTTGTAAATAAGGCGGAGTGTTAACAGTTTGAACATAATTCAAGGATATAAAGTAAGGAAGGTGATACGATATATTGCTTATTAATATACCAGCTGAAGATTTCAACAAATTACATAAACATTATCTATTAATGTGCCATTGTAATTTGAAAGTCTAATTGGTAATGTAATTTTCGGGAAAAATGTGATTGTATCAAAATATTAACTAATTCTGGGTTTATAACGTATTTGAAATAAATCTATAATTTATTGTAATATGCTGCCATGTAACTGTAACAGCGCTTTTAAATTTGTTTGGTTTCTTTAATTATAAAGAATAAAATGTATCTGCATTGTCATCAAAGAATGTTCGGTAGTTTTCATTGACGTCTTTTGGAGATTTATATAATTATATGTTTGTGTATGTGTGTGAGTATATATATATATATATATATATATATATATATATATATACACTGTATATATATATATATAATATATATATATTATATATATATATATACTGTATATATATATATATATATATATACACTGTATATATATATATACTATATATATATACACTGTATATATATATATACACTGTATATATATATATTATATATATATACACACACTGTATGTATATATATATATATATATATATATATATATATATATATATATATATATATATATATATATATGTCTAACATATTTATGTCTTTCCAGGCCGCAAAGGCGAGTCTTGCTTCTACACCGCCCATTGTCAACAGTCCCTAAAGTGCATAGACAACAGATGCGAATGCCCTCCAAAGACGTATTATGTCTCAGCCATAGGTCGTTTTTACATATATCCTCCTGTTAAATGTGTCCCCGACGACTGTAAGTTTTATTTCGCTAATCCATATATAGCATAATCACTTGTGATCTAATGATAGCAAGAAACCACGTCCGTGATAACTTCAAATTTAGTTCGTTTACAGGGACCGTTTCACGAATGATATGATGCCTTGAGCTAGTATGTGTTTTATAGTAATCATTACAATCTGTATCGCTCCATAGGATTGATATTGCATAGTGATACATATTTGTGTCAAAAGGTGCCACCAGAATAGTTTCGTTTATAAAGTAGCATATTTTATCCTTGTTGTACATGTCAACAGTGTCTTCATTACCAATTGGCCGTATGTTGATGCCGTAGCGATAATACTGGGTGGGTGATGGCATCATATGTTTAATGGTTGTATTGCTTAACTACGATAAAAAGCGCTACGGATGTGTGTGTGTGTGTGTGTGTGTGTGTGTGTGTGTGTGTGTGTGTGTGTGTGTGTGTGTGTGTGTGTGTGTTTTGTATGCGCCTATTCATATCTACATACTCTATTCGCCACTAAATCAAGTGGCAGTATTTATTGAATAAGCGAGATTAACATTTAATGGATTATTATTTATTTGTCTGAACATCCTTCCCCGAATTGCTTTTTAGTAACCTTGCTGAAGGCAAACGCACCCTGCAATGAAGGGGAGGACTTGTGTCCCAACAACCATATATGCACTCGTTGTGGGGTCAGTCCTTGGATCGACGTAGTATGTCAATCAGGTACTATTGTTTGTTGACCTTTTTGTTGCTCAGGTTGAAGGGTCAACATTCATCAACAATAAAAAAAGTGACGTACTGAACTTAACCCATTAGCACGCAGCCGATTTTAACGTCAAGCCTGTGGCTACTCAAATGTTTGACCTAGATGTTTAAAATTATTGTTTGCGCCATTGTCTTTGCTCTAGCGCCTTTATTATTCAATTCTCGCAATAGCATGTTGTATGCATGTTGTGGATAATAAAGGTACCTACACAGTCGTATCAAAACTGTTGTTATAACTTTCAAATATGTTGACCTTTTCATGGTTGACACTATGACAGTTTGAAACTTTTGTAAAAATAACTACTTGCGGTGTAACTTTTTTATGCTTGGATTTCTACTGCTACAAGTTGGGTTTATTTAAAAGAGCATTAAAATATCTACACACTGGTATACATCTATGTATAATATATTTCACATTTTAGCTGTACACGTGGCCAACTCCTGGCTGTAGGACATTTTAAAATGTCCAAAAACAAGAACTATTGCTGATAAATTTCGAAAACGCGGTTAATATTGTTGAGAACGGAAATATCCAAAATAGTCACAATTTAATGTTATATGTCTAGATAGGTACCGCATTTATTGTATATCTTAGTCACTAGATGCACCACGTAAAACGAATTCAAGCGCTGTGATGTACTCACTGGCCGGCTATGGCCGACCTGAGAAGATTAAGCGTGGTACCGCGATCAATATGAAGCCATTGCTCAAACAATTTAGGTGGAATGGTTTTATACATTGAAAACCGTCTGGTAATCCATAAGACCATTGCACATAGCATTTGCAGCAGTCTAAAAGTCAGGCTATTTCAATTGGCGAAGTGCACAAGGTTGTAGACGAGCCTTGGACATCGAGAGTAAAATGTCTGGCAATAAACTGGAGCAAGTGACTTATGTGTCAGAAGAACACAACATATTCAAAACTTGACGTACAGAGAGGTGGTTACAAGAGTATCACGGACGATATCACGCGTTAATTGCTTGCTTAATATACTCGGATGATTATATAGGCATCTTCCAGCAACACAAAACAATAAATTAGTAGATTACAATTCCGAAAACCAAATTAAGGTGAAAGAAGAGAAACAGTTCACAATGAAGACAATTCAGCTGCTTCAAAGAAGTTCACTCGTCAAAGTATGGAAGAGGCAGGCAACCCGTTCCTTTGAAACGTGTCTTCTGTGGGCTGCCTCCAGTCGACCTTTCAGGTTGATGACGGCATCAGACAATGTACAGTCACATTGCAAGACACTAGAAACGATTAGGAAAACTAAGTGCCGAGGACTTAATCGCTGACTTTAGTGTCACTGGGTACATCGTTTCCATGTTAGCTAGCTGAAGCCATGTTGAGATACTCGGTTGACCGCAATACAAGGACTATAACAGTTTCCCCACGGATGTCTGAAGAGGAGTTGCTACTGTATCGACTGACACAATATTCATAGGTAATTTATTGTCCTGGTAGTCCATTATTTGCACATAGAACGAGTACATTACAAGACTTACGTGCTGGAAAGACTACTGCTACCAAGAATTGCTGCTAATACTGTGGCATGTATTGTCAACTCTTATCACCTGTTTACATATATTTTATCACATCAATATTTTCCACTGCCATTTCTAAGCAACCTAAGTGGTCACATAAAGTATTGTCTGCATCCGTCGCCGTCTCGCACTACACTACCGCCGTGGTCGCTCCACGCGCTCAGTTCAATGACGAAACAGTCGAACCTTCTTTTTCAGAGCCTACTTTGATAGTGGAAGACAAACAAGGTAAGTTAGATGTAAACGTTGTCTTATGCTGCTAGTTGGTATACACTATATTCCATAGGGTTCTATGTTCTCTCTTTGTTTTTTTGGCGGGAAACTTGGTGGATGCAGATGTTTGAATTTGGTGGTGTATAAAAGTTGAAAAACAAGCGGAAGTATTGATTGATAAGTATTATTTTTGTGCTAAGGTTATTCATAAGGGTGTACTAGACATATATTGAGTGGCAGTTTTGGTTAAATTTAGTTAGTAAACAGTATTTTTGAACAAATTAGTATACGTGGGTGATAATAGGGTAATCTAGCCTTCGACAAATTGTAAACAAGACTGAGCAAAATCTGTTTATTTGATATCGTATATAAGAGACAAAGCAATAAGCGTAACAACTATATGTGTAAGGTAACACTCTGAATAGGTATCATTGTTATTAAAAATAAACAAGCTTTTTAGTAGGAATCCTTAGTTTGTGCAGACTATTATTTATAGTGGGTGAAATAGGGTAATCTAGCTTTCAACAAGATTGTAAACAAAACTTAGCAAATCTGATAAATTGATATGATATATAACAGATAAAGTGGTAAGCAAAACAGCTGCATACATAGGATAATTCTTTGATTCGGTGCCATTGTTATTAAAAATAAGCAAGTGTTTTAGCAGAAAGCCCTAGTCTGTTTATATAGGTAGTGTCCAAAGTATCCGCTAGGGAACGGTACCAGTACAGAATAAAATTATTGTTCATGGTAGCATAGGTAGTAAGTTGTTAATAACACGTAGTGTGCTGCAGTTGCTGTACACAATAAACAAACAGTCTTTCTAAAGACTAAGTTGGTATAAACTAAGTTGATTTGATCAATCGTATTATGGCACCTTCCAAGCGGCAAGTGAAGGCAAGGAGGCACTTGCTGTGTGATCACTGCCACAGCTTGGTGGATTTTGCCTTATCGGGGTGCGGAAAGTCTTGGTCAGAGACAACGGAGGAAGGGTTTACTTTCCAATGTTTAGGGTGTTGGAAAGTGGACTGTCTGACGGCAGAGCTAGCTAAGCTAACGGATCTTGTGAAGGGGATGGAGAGAGGAGGGAGGATGATAGCAAGGAAAACAAATGGAGAAAGAACAACAGAAAACATGCCATGCATGAAGGAGACAGTGGAGAAAGTGACAGTAGAGAAGGAGGGAGGGACAAGGGGACAGGAGATGATAGAAGTAGATGCGACAGGAGGAAAGACGAAGGGAAGAAAGGAACTGAGAGTAGATATGACCAAACGGAAGATGTCAGGAAGAAAAGAGACAGGAAAGAAAGGAACAGAGAAAGCGGCAGGGGGGAAAGTCAGCAACCAGGGAGATGCAAAACGGAGGAGCTACTCTGAAGCAGTGATCGAGGGTGCATTGAGAACAGAAAGGGTTTTTATGGGCGACTCAATTTTGCGAAAGACGGACAAGACGTTAAACAAAGGAGAAGATGTTGTTGTTTGTCTTCCGGGCGCTCGGATTGAGCATGTGACAGATAGGGTAGAGAACGTGTTGGGGCATGGCCAGGGAGGATCGATATTAGTACATGTAGGGACGAACAATGCAGACAGGGAGGGGACAACTAGAATAGTGCAAAGATACAGACAGTTGGTAGGGAAACTGAAGAAGACAAGAGTTGAACAGATCATTATCTCAGGAATCTTGCCAGTAATCGGAGGAAGGGGAGCAACCTATAGAAACTGTAAGAGGATGGCAATCAATGCTCTGGTGGAGCAGATGTGTGAAGGAGAAGGAGTTGGATTTGTAGATTTGTGGGGATACTTTGTTGGGAAGGAAGATATGTACGTGAGAGATGGCCTCCATCTAAGCGGAAAGGGCGCAGCAGTGTTCTCCGAGAACCTGCTTCAATCTATGGACAGAGGAACAGGTTGCAATTTTTTAAACTAGTTTCGCAGGGGGGATACACAGAGAAGCCAAATACTAGAGGCATAGCTAAAGACAGCAAAAAGAAATCAGCAAAAAACAGCCTGGAAAGCCCTACGAAATTTGGTTATAAATGTGTTTGTTTAAATGCAAGGAGCATAGTAAACAAAAGAAATGAACTAAACATTATGGTAGAAGATATTGACCCTCACATAATAGGTATAACTGAATCTTGGGCCACCCCCGATATATCAGATGCCGAATTAGGAATGACAGGATATGTAATGTTTAGGAAAGATAGATTAGGAAGAAGGGGAGGCGGAGTTATTTTATATATTAAAGAATCCATCCAGGCTTATGAAATAAAATTAGAAAAAGAAGCAGAATGTGAAGCTGTCTGGTGTAACATAGTTACAGGAAACTCAACATTAACTGTTGGGTTAGTTTATCGTAGTCCAAACATAAGCATAGAAGAGAATGAAAAAATGCACAACGCTATAAAAGAAGTGAGTAAACGGGACTGTATTATTATGGGGGATTTTAACCATGGGCATATAAAGTGGACATCTCTACAGAGTCCTGGGAGAGAGGATCAAGAGTTTTTAAATTTAGTACAAGATAGTTTCCTTTTTCAACATGTGTTAGAACCAACCAGGGACAAGAACGTGTTGGACATAGTTTTGAGCTCACAGAAGGAATTTGTTGATAATGTCAATATATGTGAGCCACTGGGATGTAGTGATCATAACCAGATACATTTTATCATCAAAGTAAAAGGAGAACGGAACAGTAAAATACGGTACAGGAAAAATTTTCACAAAGGAAGATATAAGGACATGAGGGAATATTTAGCGAAGATAGACTGGAATAACACACTGAAGAATAAGACAGCAACAGAATGCTGGAATATCTTAAAGAGGGAAATTGACTGCGTCGTTGACAAATTTGTCCCCTTGAAAAAACAAGGGAAAAGGTCAAAGAAGAAACACTTATCGAAGGACGCCATTAGAAAAATCAAGTACAAGCAAATGATGTGGAAGACATATAGACATACTGGAAGTGAAGAAGACTATGCCATTTATAAAGAAGCACTTAATCAAGCTACAGCTGAAATTAGAAATTCGAAGAGAAGCTATGAACAAAAAATAGCTTTCAACATAAAACATGACAGCAAGAGTTTTTATGCGTATGTTCGAAGTAAACAGAAAGTTCAAGATAAGGTCGGGCCACTAGAAGGTAGTGATGGAAACATAATAACGGAGGGATTCTTAATGGCAGAAAACCTAAATGAATACTTTAGTTCGGTGTTTACCAGGGAAGATATTAGTACATTACCAGTACTAGAGACTAAGTTCGAAGGGAGAGAGTGTGACTATTTAGGACAACTAACTGTAACCCCAAAAATGGTAGCTATGAAAATAAGAGATATGAAGGATAATAAATCACCAGGAGTGGATGGGATTCCTCCCAAATTACTACTGGAAATTGTAGAACAAATTAGCATACCACTTGCAACAGTGTTTAATTTGGCATTAGAGGAAGGAGTGGTTCCGGTAGAATGGAAAGAAGCAAACATCATACCATTATTTAAAAAAGGATCAAGAAGCAAGTCAGAGAACTATAGGCCAGTGAGTTTAACATCGGTGATTTGTAAACTATTAGAAAGACTAATTAAAGATCACTTGGTTGATTTTCTTGTTAAAAATAAATTGATAAACACATCTCAACATGGGTTTTTAAAAGCGAGGTCATGCTTAACAAATATGTTATGTTTTTTGGAAGATGTCACAAAGTGGGTAGATGAGGGATCACCAGTAGATATAATCTATTTAGATTTTTAAAAAGCCTTTGACAAAGTGCCACACCAAAGATTACTACTTAAACTAAAGGCCCATGGCATAGGAAATAGTATGATTAACTGGATAGAAAAATGGCTTATTGATAGAAGACAAAGAGTAGTAGTTGATGGGGAGGTTTCAAATTGGAAATCTGTTTTGAGTGGAGTACCGCAAGGATCAGTATTGGGACCTATTTTATTCTTAATATATATCAATGATTTGGATGATGACGTAACAAGCAAGGTGTTGAAGTTTGCGGACGACACAAAAGTGTTTAGGAAAATAAAAAGTGATGCAGATAGACAGCATTTACAAGATGATCTAAATAAGTTGATAGAATGGTCTGAGAAATGGCAAATGCTGTTTAACTTTGGAAAGTGTAAGTGCCTCCACACAGGACATGGGAATGAAAATGCACAATATACAATGGGTGGTACTGTACTAAATACTACTGTAAAGGAAAAGGACTTAGGTTTAACCATTAGTGCTGACATGAAGGTATCAGAGCAGTGTGGAATTGCAGCAGCGAAGGCAAACCAAATTCTTGGATTAATTAGGCGAAATATAGTATACAAAGAAAAAGAACTAATAATACCGCTTTATAAAACAATAGTTAGGCCTCATTTAGAATATTGTATACAAGCATGGAGGCCATATCGCAAGAAGGATATTGATATGCTAGAAAGAGTACAAAGGAGAGCAACAAAAATGATACCAAAACTCAGGAATATTAGTTATGAAATGCGTCTAAAAGAATGTGGTCTAACAACACTAGAAACCAGAAGATTGAGAGGAGATCAGATTGAGGTTTTTAAAATATTGAATGGGTATGAAAATATTGACAGAAATATTTTTTTCACGGTCAAGGAAGAGAGAAGGACTAGAGGACATGGAGTTGCATTAGCAAAGAAGCAGTGTAGACTAGATATTAGAAAATTTTCATTTTCCCAAAGAATAGTAAACGAATGGAACAAATTATCAGCTGATTGTGTAGGTGCTAGAAGTGTTAATATGTTTAAAAATAAAATTGACATATACCTAAGACGGGCAGGGTATACTTAGATAGATAGGTTGGACTCTCGATAAGCCAAACGGCTTCCTTGTCCACCTGCCATCTAGAGTTGATTCTCTAGGTGGCAATCTTGTTAAATCTTGTTAAATTTGTGTGTGACGTCATTGTTCACCAACGTTAACTTAAAGAGCACAACATACATATTGCTATTTAATGTTTGTGTCCGTTAGTAATTTTGTATGAACATATTTGCGCGTCACGAAAAATGGAACATTGATGTTTTCAAAATGAGCGAATGTTCTATTGTATTGGTTTTTGTTCGCATAGTAGTTAATAAGCATTGTTATTTTCTATTAATACATCTTCTTTCTGGCAAAGCCCAAGCCCAATGTAAGTCGTCTCAACCCCTTTATGTATTACAGATCAAAGGACATTAAAAACAAATTCACATTACACCACACAGTATGTTATTTGTTAATACATAGTATTTATTGACCTTCAGTAATTTCGTAAGTCCAAATTTGACCTAGTATGTATCGTAGTCTGTGTGTGTTCACAATAAAATCTGCTAAACGCAACACGACAACCACTACTCATGAAAATGTCACAATATTATTTAGCTCTTATAATACAAGGTGCAGCCACACAGATGCAACCGGGTGATATATATTCATGAACAATGACTTTCATTTAACATTGTCGCTCGATTTGACTGTTGATGTTTTATTATTTATTAATTTTATTATTTACGTTTTTATCCTGTGCCGGTTTTATTATCTTACTTTTATAGTTCTTTTAGATGATTGTTTATAACTTATTTCTTAAGGATAACGTAATTGAAAATTTGATACCACGTTTATATATTGTTGAATTTGTGTTGTGCTATTTTTGCGCTTTGTATCAGCGTCTTTGAACACGTTAACGAGGATTTACGGCGCTACATAAATACGTTATTGTTGTTGTTACTATAATTATTATCACCATTGTTATTTATCATTAACATATCTTTTTTCATGCGGTGTCGTAGTTGGGGCGAGGTCGGGAGAGGAGGGTAAGTAGCCTCACCACAGTTCAAAGGTCATCCAAAACAATTTCACATTACATTGATCATCACTCTCTGTTAACACTATTCTATCACGTCTATATTTATTATAAAAAGGAAACGTTTTGTATATTTAGAGAATGTTTATTGATTTTAAGCCATACGGATAATTTTTAATCCAGGGTTCATGGTAATTTCCATTTCATGTAAATTTGGGCATTGCAAAGGTACTTGTGTCATCAGCAAACATAATTGTTAGCGTTGTATCGGGTACAATAGTAAGATAATTTATATAAATAAGAACGGGTAAAGGTCCCAAAATGGAACCTTCTGGAACTCCACATGTGATGTTGTTAAGGGTGGGTGTTTTTCTATTAATTTTTACTCGTTGTTTCCTTTTATGTAAGTAATTATTCATCCACTTAAGTATGTTTCCTCTAATTACACAATGAGTTATTATTATTAACAGTATCAAAAACTTTCGCAAGATTTTTAAATACACCAGTTACACTTTCTTTGTTCTCTTTTGCGTCATTGATAGTATTACTAGTTTGCACTGAATTAGCCATTTCAATGGAATAAGGTTTCCTAAATCCAAATTGAAAATGTTGTATTGTTATAATTAATCTTGCACAAACATTTGCAAATACAGGTAAAATAGAAATCGGTCTGTAGTTGATAGTTAATATTGTATCACCAGTTTTAAAAACCGGAATTATGTCAGCTATTTTTAGTTGATCAGAAACACATCCTTGATCAAATAGTAAATTTACAATGTAACATATCGGTCCAAGTAAGTTGGATAAGGCAGTAGTATTTTGTTCATTATATTTTAATCTCAATTACTGTATCTAGCTTCGTGTCATTAATTTTGTTTAGCATGACACATGTGTATTCCGTAGCGTGACACTAGTGTGGTCCCTAGCCAGACACTGGTGTAGTCCCTAGCATGACAACACTGATCGGTATTCCAACAGTAATATCATATGTACAATCATGTCCTAGGTCCCTAGCCAACGGATTTACAGTTCGTTTTTCTATAAAAAAAATGATATAGTATGTAATATGTCATAACTTCTAGTTGCTTTCTTTGAATGTGTATTGTACGTCAGCTAAACCTTTTAGTCTATGCGATGCCCTCAGTTGATGTGCTTGCAGCAATGTTATTGCTACCGCAAATTTTCAAAAGCAGTTGCATTGGCTTCCAATTGTTTGGGGAACAATGGCTAAGTTAATTGAAATATCTCGCCGCCCTCGTCAACGTTGAATTCACGTAATTATAATTATGTTACAGCTTCAGGCGCCGACCAAGTGACGACGAAGGAGTGGATTGTTGGTTACGTCTCGATGGTTGCAACTGTCGTCATGTTGTACTGAGTAGAAGCGGTGGGACGAAGTAACGAAGTGACCGCCGATGACAGCCGATGACAACCGAAGATAGACGAAGAGAACTGAACATTACCAACTTAAGAAGAAAGATATTAAGAACAGAAACGACACCAATTTGTATCGAAGTTGAGCAACGTTATTGAAAACGCTTTTCACCTGTGTATTATATGTGTACACTTGCTAGACGTGCAATGACGTAAGACCAACTGTGTATGACTTCAAATTCTTATGAGAAATCACGGAATAAAGTATTTATTTGGAAAATCGATCCTCGTCACCCGCTGTTGTTACACACATGATTAACGATCAACATACCAGGAAATACAGCAAACGCCTAAAGTCACTAATACGCTAATTTGTTTGGCTATTTACATTGAAACGATTCACGTATACCGTCACAATGAAATATATAAATACGGTTAATTCACAAATAACAGGCAGGAGTTGTGGGGATTTGTTTCCAGTAAACATGAGACCATTCTGAAAGGGCGAAATAATTTCTGACAAATACAAATTATTATACTATTATTCGATACCCAGTTTCGTTGCATTCTCAAATCGTAAGTCCTACAAAAACGCACTAGTCCATACTGTATGTTAATGTAGACACATACTCGACAGCAGAATGATATCGTCCATATGTGAAAGACTTAGGAACGATGCAAGTGAATATGTACTTGCCTCAGCACTCTTCCAAGAAGGCTAACTGGGGCCCTACTCGAGCAGAATATTAATAGAGACTGAAAAACGCTAGGCATAAATCAGAAAAACAAATGTTGACCACGCGGAAGTCTAATTAAGTGCTATGCATACAGGCGTCAAGTCAGTGTTGAAATAGAACACAATCCACGGGTGGCCATTGAGGCAAAACTGCGAACGCACGAGTAGGTTTACTGCTACGTTTTAGCACAACCAACGAAGTCAACAAGCTGTTTCCTGACATGTTCTGTTTCAGATGCGGCAGTCTTCGTGATATTCGACAAGAGCAGCACCATCACTTAATAATCATTTCCAGAATCTGATGTAAAATAGTTTGTCAGGATCATTTTAAATATGCGTTTCACTAACTTGATCCGTAAATACCTTTTCCACGGAACACTATTTCCCACATACTAATCGATAATGTACTTGGCTACCGTTTGGCAAAACATTATTTAGTACCTGTCAAAATGTATTTGAAAGTACGCGCCACCAAACATATATCAATAACATATTTACTCGATGAGCAAAAATAGCATCCTCCGTATTACCGAGGAAACTATTTCCATATAACACATGGTGTACACTGTTAAAGATACTCAATCCACTCATTCCCGTAAAAATCGTTTGCTCCTAGCGATTATTAGTCATTTCACAAAAAGCGGATGTATCAAATACTCCTTAATGATTGCTTAGTTGGTTTATGCAAGCATGTTACTTCTTTTTTTCTGAAATAAATTAAATAAATAGGAACTATTTCGATTTTCATTTCGATCGAACCCGGTCGAAACTCTATACGAAACGTAACTATGGAAATGGAGCATTGAGCGGAATACGCTTTAGTCTTCACGCGAACGAGGCTTGGGCGAGTTTGACGGCTTCACCCTGTCGAGTTGTTTACGTTTAGAAACGGGGATCGAGTGTAGGCACGAATTATTTTTATATGCCATCAACACGGCAAATTAAGCAGACAAAGACAGCATCGACGCATGGTTGGGAAAGAATATGCAACTAAGCAGTGAACAGAATGACTTCGCCTTCAGAACAGTGAAAGTGCCCTTTGCAAGCTACTGCCTACGGGCACCTTTGGCCGGCGGCGAGGGAGAGCGAACTGTCACTGACTACAATCCAGACACAGTCCACATGCAGCGTTCGCACAGATGTTCTTCCAAATAGGTTAGTAATTACGAATTGCTCAGCTATAATCACGTATATATTTAGGCGTATGAGTATATACGTCATTGATATTTCTGTTGTTTTTATTAAATTTATGTTATTGTTTACCTTCAACCTTGGCGCTTATTCAGCCAATGGCAATGACAGCTAGGCCCATGGTACGACAAAATAGCAAGCCAAGGTTGAAGGTATATGGCTATGCTATGCCTATGAGTATGACTACACCAGGCATAGCCTATGGCCTATATGACTATGACATGTCAGTGATTTATTATAATACTGTAACTATGTAATGTTTATGTCACATATGGTAGTCCTACGGCTAAGATTAATTAACTAGGCTTAATTAGCCTAATAGTAGCTAGGCATAATGTAAATGCATTATAAGTGATCCGTAACAGTTATACTTAGGCCTGCGTTATACATATTCATAATGACAATATTTAATACATTTATAATAATAATTTAATACACTAAGCAAAATGTTATGATCATTTAAAAATAGGTATATACATATTATTTTAATTTATTAGTAACATTAATGTAATAAAATAACAAGATACAGGGTGTATTATTTGCATTTGGAAGCCTGGGAGGTGATCGTTCATAACATTGCAAGTTTTTCAAGTACATTAAAATTTAAATGTGTCACATTTTCAGAACTTGAGGTGTCATCACCATAGGGCATACAGAAAAGCTCTTCATCTCAGGTAAATGAGTGTTGTAATATACATTAATTTACTCTCTCAACAAACCTTTTATATAAATTGTACGGATGTATGTCATATGTGAATCCAAGGGTCCTGGGGTCCTGTGGATGTGCCTCCTAGACTGTAGGAATTTTGTATTCCTAGGAACTTTTTATAATAGGTCAATGCTAATGTGCCTCAATATTGTTTGAAATATGACCCAGTTTAAGTGATAATAATAAGTTGTGGCATTTTCCGATATCACTACTCCAGATGAGACAGTGGAAAATGAAGCTATGCGGTATCAACAAATATGTAAACCACACAATTTGGTTCAAAGGCCAGTAGGTTTTTGTGCCCTCAAGACGATTTCTGAATCTGCCCCTCTGTGTGATATTTTATTTGTCTGTGTTAATGGTTGGGTGTACCTGTTAAATTGTATATAAGTAAAGACATCATAAAGTAAAAACATTTTATCAAAACGATTTCATGAAATTAACTACAAATTAATGGCAAGCACAATATAAGTATAACTTCAGGTAAAATCACTGCACTTGATATATTTATTTATTTCATCAGATAACAAGCAAAGCAACAATAACAAAATTAGGACAAAGTTGAAAACGTGTTCTAAAGGTAAATGTAAAAAAACAGTTACTTTTATAAATATTCGTTTCATCGAGCATCCAGCACATGGTATATCAAATACTAATTAGTTCAAAAACATTAATCCCATTCATTAGGCTTTCAAATTATGCCTTTCACAGGGAAGACATTATCTTTAGCAAACGTGTGCTTAGTGATACATGTCATGGGAAAGTTGTTCAATATTCTGAAAGAATTGTCGTAAGAAAACATATTTCTGGAAATTTACTTTTGCAAAGAGTTCACCCATAACACACACACACAATTGTTACAGAAACATGCTGTAAATAGATAACAGGTACATACTATGTACATATAATAACATTATGTACATAACAAATATGCACAGCACTTTGTGACCATGTTGGATATTGTGCTTTATAAATAATAAATATATTAAATAAAGTAACTAGATTATACTTTGTTTAAAAAATCAGTAGATATAAAATAACTGGTTTTTAAATGTATTTAATGCTTTGCATCTTTACACATAAAAAATGGGTAAACTAGCCAGGGTCCTTGCCATGTGACTGAGAGTTACATGTGCAATTGCTATATGCTACTCAATTCTATGAAGAGTACTGGCTAGAGATAGTGGTGAATACTTTTCTTTTGTACAATTAGTGTTTTCACATATTAATTTCAGTGTGGCAGAATGTTTCCCACATTAGTAGACATGTTCAATATAACAGGTCTGAGTAATGTATATATATAACATGTGGGCATGCAAATTTTATAACATGAATAAAACAATTATATTACCCAGAGATGGAGTAATCGTACTTGTGTACTCGTACTCATGTACTCGTATTTGAGTACGAGTACTTTTTGAGTACGAGTACTCGAGTATGAAGGCAAGTAATCGTACTCGAGTACATTACCAATGTAATTGTACTCACGATTACTTCTCACGATTACATATTTTTCATATGAACAGTTGCAAACAAATATTAGACAGATAACAATAGCAATATTAGAAGTAATCTAATAAATGTAATAATAATCAAGGTATTCATTTTCTATTACTGTTGAGCATTTCAGTTAAATAAATATTCAGTCAGATTTCCCTAATTAATACCTTCTCTTCCCAGAGAAGTCACATCTCCTCACCCTCCTGCTTAGTACAAAGTACAAGTTATATTGTGACAGTCCCAGGGAAGCACTGCATGAGATAAGCGTCCCCTAACATCTTGTTTTGTAATTTTAGAAGCCATGCCACAGCCCAATTGTACTGTTTGCTCTTTCAGTATGGTGTGAATGACTGGGCAGTTAGCTGCTAAATCTCTGTCCATTATGTTTAAGTAAGTGTAAAGTGTAAACCTGTCTAAATCCCCAACTATTCTGTTTGTCTCATCTGATATATGACATATTTGAATTGGATATTATTGCTAATATGATCCCTGGGATTTGAAATGTTGTTATTGTATAATTTATATTTGATCATGTGTATTTGACATTTAAAAGGGGACATTTGAAATTCTTAAATGCATCATATTTGTATTTGATTCAGAAGTTTAATATTTTCCTCTTGATACTTCATTGACATAATTGAACCACCACTAAATTGACACTCATTATAACACGTGTATGCTATTTGCTACAGTATCACTATGATACCTTTAGTTTGTAGTATCATGATATATGGACATCTTGAGCATCAATCCAGTATTAAATGGTTCATTCAACACATGATAAAGTCATCTGCTGATTTATAATAATAATAACATCTGGACAGTGGATAGCAGTTAGCAGTAATCAGTTAGAACACTAGATATTGGCACAGCAACAGAAAATGAATGACACCTGATTCCATGGAGGTCGCCTTTACGGTAGAAACAGGATATTCATTAAAGGAATCGTGAAAGTACCAGTAATCATGATTACATTCTAAAGTAATCGTACTCGTACTCGAGTACATTCTAAAGTAATCTTACTCGAGTACATTTGTTTTCGGAGTACTCATACTCATGCATGTTCAAAGTAATCATACTCGTACTCGAGTACATTTGTATTGTACTCACTCCATCTCTGAATTATTACCATGATATTGACTTTGGCTATGTATGTCGTCACATATAAAATATAGTACATGTCAGAGCTAATTGTCACTTTGTTTCTTGTATAGGCAGATGTGGATGTGGATGTACAGCAAAATGCCAGGAAGCTGGTAGGCAGTATCATCAAAGAGAGTGAACTCACACAATGTTATCGATATCCAAGCTGATGTTGTTCACCACAGAATTTCGAACCTGTCTTACAGTGTCGAGAGAGGTTGACCAAAGGCTCATGCCATATTTGACAGACCATGGCAGCCACCGTTCCATCACCAATTGCAAAGCTAGTCAGGCGTCACCATATTGGCATGTCAAGCACTTTGCATTCTACATTCTAGTAAGTCAGGGTACCTGACCGGCATGGAAGCCAGTGTACACACAACTAGTACTGCGGAGTCTGTCACAATGCAACACACAGTACAACTGGGATCACTTCTGGTCGACATTCGAATACTTGACATTTAATATGGAGCATCTTGCATGGCGCATAGCTGTATAGTCCTGTCCACAAATACAACTGTCCTGTAACTTGTTGAACTACTGGTAGTAAGCATTGTTCAGTTTCTTGTTGACCTGTAAAGAAAAGCATGTATTCAATTTCAGTAAACAAACAACATGGTAGTGGAGTTGGGAGTAAAAAATGATGCCATGCAATAACTACTACATGGTGTACACATATTCATTTTTGACATTTTATGTCAAACATGAATATGTGAGGTTGTCTGGTCAACGCAAATGTTGGAAATGACAAAATAAGGTTATTGTGATGCCAACAGCACATTCCCTCAGAAAATATTCAAGCATTCACAATATGTATGTCTACCTTCTTCAAAACTGTATTATTGATTTCTTGAGTCATCGCTTCAGTATTTTCCCTGCAATATGATGAGTGAGGTGGACTACCTCAGTGTTTTTCTAAGCCATTTTGCACAAAATATGCCAGGATGGCCACCTCACAAGTATTTCTTGCTATAAACATGTTTACACTTGTAGCTGTGCATTTGTTTCCTCTCTATTTTCCAGGGAATAAGTTAAAACGTCCTTCAAAATGCACCATTTTGAAGGTAATTTTTAAAATTGATCTATGTCGCCATGCCCCAAGACTCACACAGTGTATGTGCATTAATGTCTGTGTTGACACACTGGGTATAATATGCATTATACAAGAGCAAAGGTTATTCTAATTTTCCATGTTCAAGATAATATGTTAATGAAAACAAATGTATATTTAAATGGATATATTAAAATATTTTGATAATTTATACATTGTTGATTGTTAAAATGTTTAAATTACCTGGATTGATCAGATGTGAGCCTCCCGCAGACTACGTATCATCAATGCATCTGCCATACCAATGCCCTGGCTGTCTTAATATTAGGCTCTCATCTGCCTTGTCTCACTTTTGCATTGTATTATGACCTATATATTATGCATTCATATACTGCTGTGATGAAAATGTTGATAAATATTTGAAAACAGCTGTTTAAATTACCTGGATTGATCAGATGTGAGCCTCCCACAGACTACATATCCTCCCTGCATCTGCCATACCCATGTGACTGCCTTAATCTTAGCCTCTCCTCTGACTTGTCTCACTTTTGGATTGTAGTGTGGCCTGTAGCAATATTATAATTCGAATATAATATTATTATGCATTCAGATACTGCTGTGATGAAAATTTAGATAAATATTTGAAAACAGCTGGCACGTGTGAGTTGAAAGGTACCAGGTACATAGACTACAGCCAGGCATTGACTACAATGGAAACAAGTTAAAGAATGTTATATGTAATAGTTGCATGATATAATGTACACCTACTAAATTAACATTTTATTTTCATGTTTATGTTTTATTGAAAAAAATCATCACCAGTCTTCTGGAATACACTACCTCGATAGCTAAGAAAGCTTAGAACAATAAAACAATTTAAAAGTAAGCTAAAGGAGTTATTACTGATGGGATATGTAACTTAGGTATTTATAAGAATATTTGTACCACCCTTAACTTAGGCTTTTTTAAGGATTTTGTACCGCAGTTAATTTAGGCATATATAAGGATTATGTACCGTAGTTATAGTATTCTTTTATTATTTATCAGTATTTGTATTTATTTGTTAAACTTATTTAAGTATTTAGCATAATTCATGATACAGATGATATGATAGTAGTAATAGTAGTAGTAATAGTGTTCTAATATCATCATTCATGATACTAATGATGATATTTCTAAAAATATATTTTGCTTACCGTTATAATAACGAATATGTCCATAAAGTATTATGTTCTTGGTGGTCCTCGGTATAAACCCGCAGGGGTTTCTAGAGGATCTCCACGGTTACATGTTCTACTCATGTGTATGCTTATGCAATTGTTTGTATGTTGTGATCGAAATAAAGTTCAATTCAATAAATGTATAATACCTGACACCTTGGAATAAATTATATTTTATTCGAATTTGTAAATATTGAAAACTATTAAAAAGCGCTGATCCATTTGTTTTCCTTTTCAACCGTTGCATTTGTAGGCTATGTAGCTGCAAAAACGTGGTTTCATTGGTTAAAAGCATAGAGCCCATTATTCTTCTTGTGTTTGTTTATTTATTTAATCTGTACATATGTGACAATTTAGTAGCCTACATTCTTTCATATATATTTTAATATTTTGTTTATGTGACATTTTGTCTTTTTGCAGAACGTCCGTGACTACGTATTTCCAATTTTTCAAAATGAAACGAAATTATCTCGTATACGTGTAACACTAGGTCTAAAACAAAAACTACACATGCATTAGCGTGTGTGTGTGCGTTTGTGTGCGTTTGTGTATGTGCGTGCGTGCGTGCATGCGGACGTGTGTGTTTGTCACACATGCACGTTTATGTCACTTCTTGTAACTGTAAGAACATGAGAAGTGGCTCAAACCATTACCAAGGACGTTCTGCCATATCATGCGTCCGTACGTGGCAGCACTGGCTCATATAACACACAGCTCTTTTAAATATGCATTAGTATACACAGTTCTATATTCGAGATGCAACACATATTGTAATAGTACGTAATCGGACAAGTAGGTGCCATAAATATCAAGTCACGGACAATTCTAGTTTTCGTCACGTCAATGACAATTTACATGTACTACTCCAATGACGAAATCCAGTCGGCGTACATCGCTAAGGAGCAGATTAAAATCCCCAGGATGTTGACCACTACCACATCAACGACACCTGCTGTATAAATCATATGTGCTCGTCACACAATGCTGAGGCTGTGTATCAGTTCGTAAAGTAACTTGAGTTAAAGAACTGGCAAGACCTACCTGATGATGTGAAGCATGTCCTCTGTCTCTCTGTCTCTCTGTCTCTCTGTCTCTCTGTCTCTCTGTCTCTCCCTGTCTCTCTCTCTCTCTCTCTCTCATTCACACACACACACACACACACACACACACACACACACACACACACACACACACACACACACACACACACACACACATAAACACACACACAGACACACACAAACACACACACAAACAAACACACATAAATACACACATACACATACACAAAAACACACATAATATATGTATATATAGGAATATATATATATATATTGTACTAGCAAAGCACCAAGAAATGTTCGCTATGGGTGCCACATTACCCTAATTCGAGTGATTTCCTAGGGGCCTTGCATCGGTGTTGGACGGGTGCCTGATGACATTCTCCCGGAAATGTGACGTTCATGGAAGTACCGAAAGCGCCTGCAATGAAGCCAGCAGGATGTATCTTGGTCAACCGAAAACGATAATTTCGTTACGGGTACAGTGAAGTACCACGCGGCAGTGCATGCTAGGCGTGGTGTCCTTGCAATGACGTGCAACAACGCTGGCTGTTTCCGCGAGGGTCGACACGTTATGGGCTATGCAGACTGGAAGGATCATAAACTGTTCGTCGTCTCAGAAACACCGTCGGACGCACAGCCCAAACAGGAAAGTTCAGGATGTATAAAGAAGACGGTGGAAGCAGCATACTCCAGGCCCATTCACACGGTGGTTACGATTACGTGGCTGTCGATCTCGATGGCACATACTACGTTGGTGAGGTTGTCCAAAGTGCAAGATATGGCACAGTACAGAAGAAGTATTTGCACCAAGTCGATGGAAAACAAAATATGTTCAACTGGCCATCAACCGAGGACATTGACGATACTTCCACAAATGACATCTTTGTGCCGTGGATCCATGCAACTTGCTTGACTGGAGGACGCAACCGCGCCAAGTACATGCTGCTGGAAGGTTTACGGGAAGTGATCAACGCGGCCTGCCAACAATGAATTGCAGTAGCATGCCGATATTTACACACCGACAACATATGTACATGTAGAACGTGACTCAGAACTTGAATCATTACATACGTAAACATTTACGTGGGAGTTGTTGTGTGCGAATTACTGTTGGAAACAATGTCGTTGTTCTACGTGTAAGATACTAGGCAACGATAAGTTATTCACTAAAATTGGGAGTTGTCAACATCTGTTCCCCATGTTTTTCTACAGTATATCGGTTGATACATACACATGTGAAAAGTCATCATCACATGCGACGGAATTATGTATCCTGTGTGTTCTTAAACAAAACACAAGAATTAGTAGCAAATTAACCGCTCTACGCATGCATACATTAGCTCTGCAATTGTAAATTAAAAATAGTATTGACGTTTTTGACTAGTGTTAATGTATTTCAGTTTTACTGTAGCCTATATTGATATATGTCTTGATTTTTATACTATAACACACTTAATCCTATAAAGAAATCAGTTATATATTCTTAAGTCAGGGCATGTATTTTTATGGATAACAAATACATATATGTCATGGTGTGGGACACAAACCATGTGACACAAACACAATAATCACATTCACAAATAACGTCACGTCCGTGACGAAAATACGGCAGTAAACAATAGGTAACGCTTGCCTTGTTTACACTTTATCACAACTTATGTACTGATAAGTTAAAATTATCAACAACGACGTATGGTCCTAAGAATAGGGGATATATGCACAATATCTACATGAAATACTGTGCAGAAAATCCACGGAAGCAGATTAGCTGCAGACTATTCTGCGGGGGCAGACTCAAAGAAGTCAAGTTTGGAAAAAATATGCTCAGAGGATGGTTTGTCTGTGCTTCACTCACAGATACCTCGCACTAAAATTGAAAGCATTTGGTAAAATGTTTATGATTTTTGACGATGTAGATCCTGACCAGTTTGTGGAGAAGTAAAAACTGAAAACGTTGATGCGCTACTGCATATCATACCATAGCCAGTCAGTCTCAGCATGGAAACGAATCCTGATAGAAAACGGTTACAAATATGTTCTGTCTTGTAGAGCGCAATGGCTCAGGGATAGAGGTTTGTACTCTCGACTACAAGAAATCGGCTTTGAGTCGTGTGCTGCGGTGTTAAAACATTGGGCAATATTTGTCATGGTACATTGTTCCAGTTCACTCAGCTACATAAATGAGTACTTGGCAACAGACAGTGGTGGATATGTGTACGAGTAGCCTTCGCGCATTAATTGTAGCATATGGCTGAATGCTTTCCAGAGAAGCCGAGATGGTGTCTGAGTGAACAGGTCTGTCAGGGAAGTAAAGTGTGAAGCGTTTTGAACGGTCCTGGGGACTGGATACTGCGCTATAAAAAAACTTTCCTTTTAGAATAAGTTTTCCTAGGAATACCCCATCCTTGCCAAATACACTAATTCGTCACTCTACGGAGGATAGGAACAATGGTAACCTTAGCGAGGAGACGTGTACTGTGCACATAGACTTTGTAAAAAAAAATCGTTTCTATTAATGGTGAAGAAATACAGTCAGCGCTCTTCCACAACATTGTTGTCACAATGCTTCCAAGTGTTGGAAGCATTGTCACAATGCTTCCAATTACACGACGAACGTTCAGGATGAAGAAAATGGGGAATATCTATGATGTCTATCCGTTTACGTCACCAAATGCAAATCATACGGTAACAAATGTATTTCCAACACCAACTGTCGGACGTTTTTGGAGAATGCCCCTTTTCCTGACAAGCTGCGTGAACACAGCCGATAATTGTAGAATGTTTCAGACATGACAGGGTTCAGGACATTCTACCGAAGCATCACCGTGACTAATAATCATGTCTGTTTATCTCTTCAAACAGAACTGATACACATATCATCTTAATACGATGGATTTAATTGTTGAATTGTTGCTATATTTGTATTTACTACCGCATTTTTTAAAGGGCACCAAAAGGGATAAATGACCCGCTATGCGCGTGAAAGAGTTAATGCAAATAGAGTTAAATGGCGCATTTCGAAAAACGTTGCTTCGAAAAGGACGTTTATCACCGTATAGTGGGTTGAGATCCGCAGAAACGTCGGCGGCGTCGAATGTTGAAGCATGGAGCTGTGCAAACAATATTTAGTCATATACCACAGTCATCGAAACCCAGGACATTTCCCATTTCGAACGCGTAGTGAAGTTACAGCGCAGGAAGGTTAGGAAATATAAAATAATCGGTATCTAAATGATTTTAATTTGTACCATTAGACACATTGCGGTATCTATCGTTATGATTTATGTGAATAATTACGTTGTTCATAAACGTCCGCCACAGTTAACATTCTATTACCGGGTAAACACAGCATGGACTGAGATCAGCTAGGTTTTAAGCGAGTTCATTATTATTAATTTAATTTTTTCCTACTTTCAATGGTATCACGTTCGCATGTATGCTAGAAATAAGGTAAAACTACGTGACAAAAGAACACAGCCGAATATATTGGCCATGCGGAATCGGAGATAATTTCGCGTGAACGATAATAACGGGTTGTATATATATATATATATGTATATATATATTATATGGATCAGGACGTCTTTGTAGTATTAATGATCTGAGAATGGTTGTAGCGAAACTGTCAAGTAACTGATTTGTATCGGTCATGAATGATTTCATCCTTTCGAAATGGTTTCACATTTACTGAAAACAAACCCACACAATTACTGGCCATTACTTGTTAAAAAGTCGTACGCGTAAGTGTGACAGTGACAGTATGCGTGGCCTGTGTCAACGTAAAGAGCACAACGAATGAACGTATTAGTGGTGGTAGGCGATTGCTGTGTTTGTTTGGTATGTTGTTCGTTAATCGTTTGCTTAACAACGTTTGATGAGGATATACTTTCCAAATAAACACTTTATTCCGCAATTTGTTCACAAACGTGACTAGGAAATGTGTGATACAATACACAGTTGGCGTTACTTCATTCCACTTCTTGCTTCAGTACGTAAGCAGTATGACGATGACAAGCGTGATCAATAACTTTCATCTGTAATACTAAATCATAAATAATAAATCTATTGCAAATCATGTGCAACTTCGGTGTATTTCTTTGCTTCTTCTTAGGATGGTTATGTTTAGCTATGTTCGGCCATCATCGGCTGTCAACGGTTGTCATTGGCTGTCTTACGGTGACGTTGTCCCACCGCGTTGATTCAATACAACATGACGACAGTTGCAAACAGCGAGACATAACCAACAACCCTCGCGTTCATTGTCACGTGGTCGGCGCCAGAAGCTGTAACATATAACCACGTGATTATTGCCAGTGATGCACTACACATGCAGTGTCATTGTGTCAAAAGGTGCATATCTCCATAATAACACAGTTGTGACAGAAAAGTACTGTTGTAAATATCTTCACAAAATACGCGGCTGCACATGTTTTGCAAACAAAAGACAAAGGGTAAACTGTTACGGCATTGATCACATTTAACAAAGACACTTTTATTTCATCTAGCGTGTCGTGCAGGCTCACGAAGGCCTCAGCATGCTGCTTCCACATCTGCCTATCAATCGCTATCCTCTGCCAGATGGTTCCCTTCCAGTATTCGTCTAGTTCGTCTCGCCGATCGTCCTCTAGGTCTTTTCCTCTTGTAGGGCACAACATGTCCATAGGTTATGTCATATCATTGGGTATCTCCTGTGGCATTTGTTGTTTCTCGTGTGGTGCATTAGCGCATATGAGTAAGTCGTCGGCGAAGGAAAGAAAGATGACTAAGATATTCGTCGTCTATCTTCAATCCTCTGGTGTCTCAAGTCAGTCATCGGAATAGGCTTTCGAGTGCTGCCGTAAACAGCTTGTGCGACATGGTATCTCACTGCCGTACTATTCTGTTGGAGTTGATATTGTTGCTTTGTTTGTGTAGGTGGACTGTAACCGAGCTGGTGTAGTCCTTCTGGAGGTCGATGAACACATCTTTCATACCCTGTTCTTGAAGCGACGTCAATACTGCTTGAATTTGCACTGAGTAGAAGGCTTTCTCGTAGTCGACGAATGCGACCCAGAGTGGAATATTATATTCTCTACACTTCTCCTTCAGTTGGTTTACGACGTGGATGTGGTATGTCTTTGAATATCTTCTTATGACATAGAGGTCTCTAATTATTTAGGTCTTTCTTTTAATTACCTTTTTGAAAAGTATCACCATGTAAGCTAATTTCCATGTTGTGGATGCTCGTATTTCTAATAATCATTTAGTGTACAGCTTAGCAAGTCTCTTCAATACGGTATATTCTCTTGCTGTCAATGATTCGATGTTTATATGGTCATTGTCTGGAACTATGTCATTCTTCATATCTCGTAGCGCTGCTTCCACCTCCCAATATGTTATATCTGGCACCTCTTTTGGACCAGTGTGGATGATTGTACTCTGTTCACTGTCGTATAACTCGGTATAGTATTCCTCTATTTGCTGTATGATCTTATCTTGATCATAGCTTTCTATACTCTGCTTGTCTAGAAGTGTGATCAGCCTGTCATGGCTTGTCTTCTATGGTCTTCTGACTTTCGCATTGAGTCTCTCATCACTATCGTGTAGTGGTTCGGTTTCTATAAAGTCTCGCCGACGTCGTTGTAAAACATATTTATATCTTCTCCTGAATATAATGTTGTTGATAAATACATTTGCACTATCTTTAGTTATCTTCTTATGCAATGCTGTCACATCGCATGACACTAAATTCTATCCGGGAGGAACCTCTAGGTATATTGTCTTAGCTGTGCTGTACGTCATGCTCCCTGTGCTAGATACTGTTGGTTTGAGCGGTGCTTCTGGCTTATGATTCTTCGGCGTGCCATATATCGTAAGTATTTCTTCTGATGTCGGGTAGATCGGGTATTTCAGCTGGGTAGGGTGGAGTTCTTCTGCTGCCAAGTTCGGACGATGGTGATCAGTTTCTTCTTGTATTCTGCTGTCATCTTTCTTTAGTTGGTGTCACCCATGAGTGACAATACGTTGTTGTTGTTGTAGTAACTACCGTTCAGGTATCGCGAGGACACCGAAAGCTGCTCCGTTGGATTACGAAAGGTATCTGAAACGTTATGTATTATTATGAATTCAACCGAACCCCGCAGCAACATTCATGATGATAATGAGAAACTGCATTGCATGCCCTTTGAACTATGATACATATATTATATGAGACGACTTACCACCTCCCTCCTTTGCGTTTTCTTGGCCTTTTTCTGAAAGAAGATATGTTAATATAAAATAACAAGGCTTAGTAGCTCAAACATGCTGTTACGAAATTAGTTATGGACAGTATGTATTAAACAATAACATTTGTATTATGTGCATATCGACGTAATGTGAAATAGTTTTGCATGTATTTAAACTGTGATATATAACGAGGGATGAGGATACTATGGTTTGTCGTGAAGGGTTTGGATGCCTCAACAAAATAGGCACTACGCAACTCTATATATAAATTGCTTACAGCAGGAATGGAGACCTTCTCTGATAGCTAGAGAGTTGTGGCAAGATGGAGTGAACACTTCCAGAAGCTACTCAACGTCCCTGGCAACATAGACCACGAAGCTCTGGACAACATCCCGCAGCGCATTATCAAACCAAGCCTCGATGATATTCCAACTATGGATGAGATGGCTAGAGCAATCGCCGGCCTGAAAGATGGCAAAGCACCTGGAGGAGATGGAATTCCTGCAGAAGTATGGAAGCACCCAGGAGACAATCTGTTCAGCAGACTGCACCAACTAATCACCAATGCCTGGGAGGTGGGTTCTGTACCACACGCATGGAAGGATGCCAGCATTGTAACCATCTACAAGAAAGGTGATCGAACAGAATGTGGGAACTATAGAGGAATCTCTCTTCTTTCCATAGCGGGCAAGATCTTCGCGAATATCCTCCTCAACAGACTGTCTACCCACATAACACCAGAGGTAGTTCCAGAGACTCAATGTGGCTTCAGAGGTAACCGGAGCTCCGTGAATATGATATTTTGTCTCCGACAACTACAAGAAAAGTGCATTGAGCAGGACCGACCACTGTACATGGTATTTGTCGACTTCAGCAAGGAGTTCGATACAGTTGGGAGGACCGGGCTATAGCAGCTACTGAGGAAGTATGGCTGCCCAGAGAAGTTCACAACAATGATCGAGGCACTACATACTGGAATGATGGCGACTGTTATTGTTGGAGGGGAAGTCTCGGAATCATTCAGGGTCACAAATGGGGTTAAGCAAGGTTGTGTACTGGCCCCCACGCTCTTCTCCATCTTCCTATCAGCAATGCTCGACGAGGCTTTCCGAGACATGGGGGATGGCGTCTACATACAGTCCAGACAGAGCGCTGACCTATTCAATGTCGCAAACTTCAGAACAAAGACCAAGACTGCTCGGATACTGATGAGAGAGCTGCTATTCGCAGATGACAGGGCACTGGTTGCACACTCTGCTGAAGAGATGCAGAAAATAGTGGATGCTTTCTCCGATGCGTCAAAGAAGTTCGGCCTGAAGATTAACATCAAGAAGACCGAGGTGCTGTACCAACCCAACTATACAAGAACCCGAGAGGAGGATATCATGGTTGATGGAAACAAGCTGAACTCTGTTCTAGAATTCACCTACCTCGGAAGCACTATATCAAGTGAGGGATGCATTGACGACGAAATACAGAGGAGGATGGCCAAGGCTAGTGCATCTTTCGGCCGACTACGCCAGAGACTCTGGAACAACCACCATGTGTCCATGCGGGTTAAAGGCAAGATATACCGTGCAGTCGTGCTGTCCACCCACCTATACGGAGCTGAGGCCTGGACAATGTACAGACGACAGGTGAAAAAGCTGCATGCCTTCATGATGCGACATCTGCGTTCGATCATGAGGATAACCTGGATGGACAAAGTGACAAACAAGGAAATACTAGAACGAACAGGGCTGCTATCTATGGAAGATCTTCTGATCAGAAAGAATCTCCGGTGGACTGGACACCTCATGAGGATGTCACCAGACAGGCTACAGAAGCAGATTCTCTACTCTCAACTGTCTTCTGGTCACAGAAAGAGGGCGCCCTCGTCTCCGGTTCAAATATATCATCAAGAGAAACCTGAAGATGAGAGACATAAAGATCGACTCATGGACATCACTCTCACAGCAGAGAGACAAATGGAGAGCAACAGTCAAGTAATGGAAGCAGTCTTTGTCGCTTCGCGACCGACAGCATGATGATGATCATGACAGCAGTATAGTGCAACTACACATTCTGATGTAGCTGTACATGCGAGATAGAAGTTTAGAATGGTCGACAGTAATACAGTAACTAACTAAGTGTAGTATTATCATTATCAGACACACAATAGCCAGTTAAAAACCAACACACAGGTTCCTGACCCTTAGTGTACATTGTTTGACGTACGTTATGTTGAATCCCATCGCAAAATGCTTAAATATATTAATCTGATGGCTCAATACCATAGCTACCGTGCCTCAGCATAATGATAAATATTATTACTCTCCAACTTACCATCGCCGTCTGCCCTGGTTAGATCTAAAAAAAGAAAATTCGGCTGTTGCATACTTGAATTAAGCATATATAGCGATCTTAGAAGTGGCGAAACAGACGCTAGCTAATATTTGATAAGTTAGGTATAGCCACGTTGTTTGGAAAATTCCAAACGAAACTGTTGGTGTGAACTATGAAAGTATGTTACAAGAGTTTACAATATATGCCACAATATTAGTATAAGTTCTTAGGAACAGCAGTCATTTCAGTACATTAGCCATGTAGTAATGTCGATCTAAAGTTTGTATATACAAACACAATGGATTACAGAACATAACTACATTGTCATAGTTGTGCAAGTCAAAGCACATGTATGTGCTCTTTAATACGGTCAAACCTCCTCTTCAATCCAACTTGTGGAAAACCGATATATTAAAAACCTAGGTTTCTGAATGCGGTCTTTGATTTCTTTCCCAAATGACGACAATGTTAAAATGGCTGCCACCTTTTACATTTTCGATTTTTTTGCATCGTTTCGTACGTGATAATTAATTTGTTTGACGTATCGGCATACAAGACTATGACTTTACAAGAAATGAAGCGAATTGTTACCAGCTTGAAGTTTCGGGTGTTTAAGTTCCACATGAGTGAGAAAGAAAGAACAACATTTCTTATGTTTAAGCTTTGATTGAGATACATTGGAGTCATGTCAAACACATTACTTTTGTCTACATATGCGAACAAAGACGTATCACCACACACATAAACACACACACACACACACCACAAACATATATATATATATATATATATATATATATATATATATATATATATATATATATATATATATATAGACACTAATATGTCTTTGTCAGCACATGTGTGTGCGTGTGTCTACATAGCTATATAGGTAGATATGTATGTATTCATGTATACGTATGTATGTATGTATGTATGTATGTATGTATGTATGCATGCATGCATGCATGTATGCATGTATGCATGTATGCATGTATGCATGTATGCATGTATGCATGTATGCATGTATGCATGTATGCATGTATGCATGTATGCATGTATGCATGTATGCATGCATGTATGTATGCATGCATGCATGAATGTACATGTTTTTGAGTAGGAACTAATTTGAGCTTGATATATGTCATTATATCAGACAATTTCAATCTACTTCTTCTTTCGTTCGAAATATATTTGAATTTGTTTAATACATAACAACTGTATTAAACAGGCGCAGATGGCTTCTCACTGATCGCATTGCCACTTTCAGGTTCACTGCGACGCAGTGTTGTTGTTGATGAACGTTTACTCTTCGACCTGAACAAACAGGCGTACGTAATGATTACCTGACAGGCATACGTTCCTGGAGGCATTTTCCCCACACTGAACGCATCTCAATTTGTTGCCACACAAGTCGTGTTCCTTGTCGCATGTTTCGTTAGCCTTGAGCGCGGACACTAAAACGCAATTCGGGGGCAATATTTCAGGCAAATAATAATCATTATATATTAGTCTCGCATATTCAACAAATACCGAATGTTCACTTGCGGCCACATCAGTAGTAAATACTGTAGTTAAACATGAATAGGTGTTTACAAAGAAACAAAACAAAAAACCTACATACATGCAAATCAACATACTTCCACATACATGTACGTACGCACTTACGTACGTACGTACGTACGTACGTACGTACGTACGTACTTACGTGCGGGCATACATACATACGTACGTACATACGTACGTACGTACGTACGTACGTACGTACGTACGTACGTACACACACACACACACACACACACACACACACACACACATACATATATACATACACGTATGCACGATAGCTAAAACGTAATATATATTTGGAAATGTGTCTAATGCCTCATAATTATCTTGGTATACAATACTGTGTGGCACTCCTATCAATGAATGCTTGTGACACTCTTAACCCTGATATTTGTCACTGTGTAATATCATTCCTGTGCAGCAAAATCGATTAAAGACATCAACATAACATATAGAAGCTCGCGAATTCAAGTTATCGTGAGATCACACGTGTTTATGTCATATCTGAATTAGCGAAGGACAACTTACCACCGGCAGGGATGCATCTAGAGACAGACATCAAGCCGAGACGACCTTTGGTTGTAACATAGGTTGTGTTGGTGGGGCAGTTGCATGTTCCGTTTACACACTTCAAGGGAGGTTGACATTGGTCCTCTTTGGAGCAAGAATCGCCTTTTTGGTCTAGAAAGACATGATTATGTGTTTTGTATACACATATATACTATATATACTGTATATATATATATACCGTATATATATATATATATATAATATATATATAACATTTGTGATCAGTCATGATGTGGCTAGCGATCGGTGAATTTAAAGGTTAACAAGAACATGTTCGTGCAGTGTGATTAAGGGATCGTTAATAATTGTGAACATTTCCCGAAACGTACAAACTAATTGTAGGGTCTAGGGGATAGGAGACTTACATAGGACTTGTTTTCTCTTAAATCAACAATTTCTTTTACCGACACTTCGTCATGAGAGAGGGGCGAGAAAGTGCTGCCATCTCACATCGCCTGGGAAACCGAAGGTAATGCTGGGAGGGAGAATTGTTTTAACGGGTACTGCTGTAATTGTAGTATATCATTCGTTCTTTTGCACTTTAGGAACATCGCAACTGTGATAATTAGTTTCTATACAGTTGAGCAATGGCTGGAACAAGTTCAAGAAGTTTAACCTGTCAACAAGACTTTGCATAACATAAAGGAACTCGTATATTTAAACACATACATGTAAAACTGTTGTGTCGTAATTGCTATTAAGCATTGCCAGTACGTAGTACTCATAATAATCAATATTTTTAGGGTATTCTTTGACTTTGGCGAAGGAATTAATGGGTCAAGAAGAGTTCTCTTTCCAGGTTTCCACAAATGTTGACAACACGTTAAACCAATCTATACAGTTGCAAAAACAATAAACATCTTCACAATCATTGTTTATCTCAGAATGTGGCCTCAAAGAAGAAGATTCTAGACAAATGTCAAATATGAAAATGTATCAATATTCGCAAACGTGTGACGTAGATCATGTAGTCCTTGTTTCATACTTTTATTTGACATATGTCTAGGGATGTAATATTTTACTACCACAAGGTAATTTTGTGTCCGTTTATTTACTGGACACAGGAGCATATAATAACAGCAACATTAGCATAAATATAAAACAATTTATGTAATTGAAAGTGATCTAATCAAATGAGAATATATGACATATGCTGACAAATAATTGGCTGCAATATTTATATGATGTTTTTTAGAGTAAAGTAAACAATATTAGTAATCTCATATCGGCAAATATCTAGCGAGGAAGAGTAAACATTCTTGATGCCTGAATTTCTACGAGAATGGCCCTGTCTACCCATATACATAATTATGCCTTCAACAACATTGCACAAGGTCTATCTGGCAAACCAGTGGTGCAATAGTATTATTGCTTTTGGTTTATTGCAAGTGAGTAACAACACTTTAATAACTACAGACATATACCTAAATTGCCTGTTAATTGCCTGTCATAGTTAGACATGTTTCATGAGACATACTGTAATAAACAAATTGGTCAAATGAAATCATTTGTAATAGATACGTATCATCCCTAGCAACACAGGATTATCAATATTGGCGATAATAAAAAGTCAAATCCCCATGGTACAACATAAGAAGTTGTTCAGGGTGATAGAAACAAATATATAGAGTCCACCTCCCAAATCCTGCTTGGATGCACCATGCCATATCTAACATATGTAGCTCTGTACGGGAGGTGTCATTTCAAAGGTAAACATAGATAAATCCCATCTTAAAGGACCATGCCTTTTCTGGACCACTTTGTCAGCTACATCACGATATAGGTTGGCTGTGTAGATAAAACCAAAACGCATGTTCCTCCTCCAAACACGAATAAGATATTTGTCGGAGCCCCAAAACCATACTCTTCACCTAGCCCAAAGCCTCAGTATTTCTTAGGCATTGTCCGTTACCCAACGGTGCCTGTCGTTACTCTGTTCCTTCGGTACAGTGTTGTGAAAGGTTCACAGCTTCCATGACAGTTAGTACGGACTTAACTGTCACATGTATAATATAACACAGTAAAGCATTGTAATTCTGAGACAGTGACCCCATGCCTGTTAGTTGCTGCGTCTGTTTCTACTGTATACACCTGAACGGGGCTAGATCAGTCGGTTCATTACAGTATAGTCACCACGTGTGACATTGCTAATTTATTAAGACAAATTCAACGGTTTCTTTGGGGTGCAAAAGGGAGTCTTTCGTGTCCCAAATTATAATTAAATGTTTTTTTTTGATAATACAAAATGTGTTCTAATGTATACAATTTGTAACGAATATAATGATATCATGTAACTATGCGCCGTAATTTCATTAGAACACTGAACCACTAATGTGGTTCCCATTTGTTTTGACAAGCGAGGTGGGCCACCCGACTTCAGAGCTCGGTTATGTGTCCTTACAAACTACATATATTCAAATAATGCTATACGCAAACTTGTAATGTAATTCCCCACTATATACCACACACTTGAACAGTCTCAATATGGAGTTAGTTTTATTACGTCCAACGAGCATGCCCCGTAGGATCGCGTAAATTCGCGTTGTGTCTTCAGTGCCTCTTTACGTACCCAAACTACGTCCATCGTTTTATCCAGGGGAATATTGGTGTGTGTGCGTAAGTGAATGTGCGCGTGTGGAAGTGCGTGCGTCTTGATGTGTATGTGTATACGTTTTTAATATGTATTCTTACGGTGACACATGGTCTTGCACTTCGATACGTAGTCGTCGCCTTTGCTGCATTTACAAGTCCCATCCAGACAGTCGGCTTCGTAGATGCCGCAGTCATTTTTGGTCTTGCATTTAGTCTCGCCGTATTTCGGGACTGCAATGCATAAATGTGTTATTGATATACCCTGTTTTCCTATTGCTGATCTTAGTTACTGTTTGTTTCAAACTGCATCAAGGCGTCCAGGAAATAGGTACTGACAGAAGATATACATTGATCTACGAATCAACAATGCCGGGGTGGACAACGATGGCACACTTAACCAAAATAAAACCTAGCACAGTTAAGAGTAACTTTGTAAGAATATTTGTTTCCAATGTCTTCTTCCATGACATTGCACAAATGAGACGGGCTTTGACAATCACGATAACTTTGCCACAGGTTCAACCTGGGAATTGTAAGTGCATTAAATGTTTTCAAGATGCTGTCGCGCTTACATTTTTACGGTCGTTAAACACGTTCCGATTGACGTTTCTGCGCATGCGCAATAAATGTAAAATCATCAATGTCCAGCGAAACGACAAAAGATGTTCGGTATAAATGCCACGGGCTGTTCGTTAACTCTCCTGTGATGATTACTGTGAAGAGTTTCTTAAAATGTCGTTCAATGCAATAAAATATTACGTTTTTTATAAATCACTATCACGGATTATGGCGCACTACAGTCACGTGATTTACGCGTGCCATCAAAATATGCCTCAAATATTGTTTGCCTCATGTCAATTTGCCACAAATAACTTCGCTGAGAGGTTATATACATCCTAACGAACAACCTGTGGTATTTATGCCACAAAGGCTTTTCCTTTCATTGCACATTGATGATTTTACATTTATTGCGCATGCGCAGAAACGTCAATCGGAACGTTTATGACGCCGGGAAAATGTCAGCGCTACAACGCCACCAAAACACGTCAAGCCCCAAATTTCAAATTGCCATTTTTTGGGTATCTAATCAGAGGCTTTCATTAAACCGATTTAGTAATTTATTCAAACAATGGGATACTAAGGCTACATATCTCTGCATTTTGGTTACATTTACATGGAATGTGTATCCACAATGTGCTACATGTTTTTTTTCTGGAAATGGTAACATGAATATCTGTTTCCAGATATGTGCTCAATGCTTCTCAATACCATTATCTGGGCATACCTTAATACTTTGTAATATGTATGTGAAGAAAATGGAATACCCCAATCATCTTAGGATCGTGTATACACTGTTGAGTGAGGAATTTATGAAGTATCATTTATAAAGTCAGTGCTACCAGCTGCATAAAGCAATCAGGTTGTATGCCAGAATCTGCTATATTCACTTCCATTTACCGAATTAGGTCGCTTTTACCCCAATATGTATGGGTTTAATTTTATTAGTAGAGTGTTGGCAAAAATAACCATCAACAACGAATTCACGATAACAAATCACATGTCCACCCCATCATCACTCATATGAAGGAGCACCTAGCTCAGTGAATATAGCGTCGGACTCTCAATATAGAAAACCCAGGTGAGAGCTCTCGGGGCCGTCAAAATATTTAAAGCGACATGGTCCGTTCGTGGCTTTTTATTTTGATTGCAAAACCATGTTAATCAGTATAAGTTATAACTATTGTAGCGTCCTGACCGGCAATAAATGTTTTATCGAAAAAAGAACTGACTTCGTAATGTTAAACGTGGAATGCTTATATACGCTGTCATTCAAATCGCCGCGAGTGACACCCACCCTTTGACCTTTACCAACTGGGAGTTGTGAACGTGTCTGGGTGTGGCGTTAGTGGCTTCAACTTGTGTTCACGTGATACTGCATCGCATGATTATCTATTTCCTTCTGGGCTTTTAGCCACGCCAACAACAGTTTCTAAAGCGCCTCGTGATCGATGTTGAAACAGATTTAAGCACCCCTTACTGCGTTGAATTTCAACCCCTAAATGGTACATGAAACATATTATGACTGGCTAAAATAGGTATACTTTATACCGTGTAACATGACTTTGCAATAAAATAAAAAGCCACGAACGGACCATGTCGCTTTAAACACCTGGCTTTGAATATGTGTCTGTGTTTCTGGCTGCATCAGATGCCGTCTGGAACGTAGTCATTTTACCTGTGGCTATTTCGTTGTCGGTTTGGTCACACACAAAAACACAACGTATGGTATTCAAAGCGTTGCGATAATTACGTTAATTAATTCGAAGTGTCGACTTACTTGGTATGCATGCAGTTAAGTTAAGTGGATAGTAATTTTCCTTGCAAAGACATGTTGCAAATCCACACTCTTTAAATCTCCAGCACACGCCGCCGTCATACTTGCAGTCCGAGGAGTTTGTACAATGGGATCCCACTGTAATGTAACTACTGGGTTATTTCCATATCGATTCAATCACATCCTGTATTTCTAGTGACGACGTAATATGGACATCTTGCTTAAATAATATTGGTGTTACCATTGCTCCTGTGAACTACAGCCAATCTAAAATGTCCACTTTATAATAACACTTGCATATATAATAGGTAATAATAACACTAATTATCATATAATGAATGATGTTGACGATGTGATGATTACAAGGGTGATGGTCAGCATCATTCAAAAAATGATGAGTGTCTCTAGAAATCTGCACACACGAAATTGTAATGATCAATCAGAGCAAAATCCCGGATCCAATCTCCCGACCGCATTTGTTAAACTACGTTTTATCGTCACATCTAAGTAATTTTTTATTAATGGCATAGACCATTACCATTTGAACGAATTAGCATTTTGACCGTGGTATTAACTCCGTCTCTAGACACAAAATCTACAAAACAAAGTAACGCATCTTTCAAAAGAAAGAAAACAGGCACACATTTACTATACTTACGCTGGTAATATAAACAATATATGCCATGTATCACATGACCCTTTAACATCCGAGAGCAAACAAGTCTTACATATATGTGTGTATGTATATATATATATATGTATATATATATATATATATATATATACATATATATATATGAATATATATATATACATATATATATATATATATATATATATATACGTATATACACACACACATATATATATATATATATATATATATATATATATATACACATATATACACACTATTATTGGTAGTAGCTGTTCCTGCGAGAGAATAGTTCAGAATGGACGACAGTAATACAGTGAGTAACAAAGTGAGTAAATGTCATTATTAGAGTACAACACAATGGCCAACTTAACTGTATCGATACATACAAAAGTCAGTTAAAAACAAAATCAACAGAGAGGTCGTTGATCCTTAGCCAGTGGTGTCCTGCTAATGTCACAAACGCCACCGGCAAAATGGTAAATGTATTAATTTGATTATGCAACTACTGTGTTTCGTTGGTATTATGTGTAGATTAATATTGAACTTACCCTTGCCACCTGCACTTGCACTGGTAGGCTCTGAAAAAAGGGAAGTTCAACTGTTGAGTTATAGATACGGACAATATATAATATCATAATAAGTTAAGCTGTTTAACAATAGCAAACGAAGATATTCATGTGATAAGATCTATATTACTAGGTGACAATATGTCTTAACCTTGAATCCAACATAGCTCCCTGGCGTATCAATGAATCTGGAAATTCATTCTAACCCAGCCTATGTTTGAATTGTGCGTTTTGCGATAACAGCATGACATGTGGCATACACATAACGTACACGTATCAACATATCAGGATATACCATATCATATTTCGCTCTGGATGCTAAATTTATTAAAGTGTTGGCTCAGTACCACAGCTACTGTGTTGCATTGGAATTATGTGTGTACTAATATCAAACTTACCATCGCCGTCTGTCGTTACTTTGACAAAATCTGAAAAAAGAAAAGTTTGACTGCTGCGTAACTAAACAAAACGCCTGGTGTTATGATAGCAGTGATACATGATAGGGGCGCATGCAGGCACTGTCTAACGAGTTCATGTTGGTTGCTTAACAACACACATTAAAATATTGATGTATGATCTATGTTACTAAGTGACAACTTTATCTAATCATCATATCTCCCTGGCCATTCAACCAATCTGGAAATAAATTCTAGCCAAGCCGTTATGTGTGCCTTTTGCAATAAAAAGCACGAAATGTGGCACACACTTGGAGAATATCAAACCTATCAGGATTTCGTATCATCTGTGGTCTCACCCTGGAAGGCGTTGGCGGCCAGTTTTGATCATGACCGCAGGAAATCTATCATTCTTACATCTTAGCAATTTAGCCATGTATAACAATCATTTTGGTACCAAAACATAGGTTTTCGTTGTAAACGATATCGAAACTGTTACTTTTGATCTTCTCCAGCAATCAAAGCTTCCATTTTTAAAGATGGTGGCCGCTTGGGCAAATATCCTCATAACTGATTAACTACGCCACCCAGTGCGCTAATATTATATTCAAAATACACAGGCGGTTGGCATCCATTATTATATTAGCGCCAGTTTGGCCTTAAGCCCTGTTCACACTGTTTAATCAAGACATAATTCGACGTCGAAAGCGATAGTGTCGAGAGCAACTGCGGTTGAACGCAACTGGCGTGTTCACACCATTAAACGTCGAACAGTGGCGTAGCCAGGATGTTTGCATTGGAGGGGGCCATCCGACAGCCAAGCATCTCCGTGTGTGTATATATATATATATATATTTATATATATATATATATATATGCATATGTTCCTTAAAATTAATACCGGCATGACAACTAAGGTCACTGACCAATGTAGCTGGAAGTTCAGAAGAAAATCATTCACAGAAGGCATCAATGTTAGAAAGTAAGAGATAAACGCGACACATTAAAGATATACGAACCCATCGGTCCTACACTATAGCCGCCTATTGCAAATATTTTTTGCGAATGGAGAAATGCCAATTTGAGGAATAGCTACCTAGTGTGACGCCCGTTATCGGAAAGAAGAACACCAAATGCATTCAATGTACATTGAACAGTGTGAACGCACCTTCGAAACATTCGTTTACAAAATGGCCGCCGCCAAAATTTAATCAGCCCATACCGTTAACATGCTTTTGTCAACACTGCTACACTTTTGACCTTCTCCGAAATCCATATCCATCATTTGTTGTTGATGAACGTTGACTTAACAACACGTTCAACAAGGGAATGGTATATAATGGTACCTGAAATGCATATTGCGTCATTGGGGTTCCCCGTACAGCTCTTGCAATGCAAACTGTTGCCACACAAGTTGGTTTCTGGGTCACACTTTTCTTTAACCTTGAGCAAGGTTTCTAAAAAGCAAATGTTTAAGACAAATAATGCTACATTAAATATCAGTCTCGTATTTTCAACATATATTGAAGCAGACAATGCATGTACATAGGAATTGGTGTGTACAAAAAGAAACACACATGCGTATGTGCGTACAAACATAACATAATCTCATACATACAAATTTACATACGTGTATGCGTGCATACGTACGTACGTACGTACGTAGACATGCACACAAGCATACACACAAACGTACATGCATACGTGCATACGTACGCGTATGCGTACACACACACACACACATATATATATATATATATGTATACATATACATATATATACATATATATATATATATATATATATATATATATATATATATAGGATCATACATTGATACATCGTCTGGGTTTCAAATAATATATGCATTACATCTAATAAACTATTATTGAATGTAGCGCTCTTTAAAGATGACACTCAATACAATCAACATATGCAATCACACACACCTGTCAGGGCGCCATCAAAATACGGTTAACTTGTGATGCAGTTACATCTGATGATACGTGCAGCAGATATATGTACTACTTAATAAACGAAATTGTTGTTTTCATACAAATAGTCGAGCGAATAACAAAATCGACGTCGATACAGGAACATAAACTAAATTACCGCAATTTTGAAAGATGCTACATAACTCATATTTATCACGGAATATAGCATTTTGTGAGGCGGCGCCTCCTGACAATAATTTGTATCACTTGGCAATGAAACAGTACCTGTAAATCAATCAAATTTGAAAGAATTGTCCTGGTCACGGATTCGTGCTATCAGTACATCACACGTGATTATTCCATATCTGGATTAATAAAGGAAACTTACCATTGTTAGAGACACATCTAAAATTATAAAACGCCTTGATAACATCATCAGAAACGTAATGCGTGTTGGGAGGACACTGGCATTTTCCGTTTAGACACTTCATGGGACCTTCACATTGGTCCTCCCTGATGCAAGACTCGTCTATTCCGCCTGAAAAGACATGAATATGTGTTTTGTACACACACGCATGCACGCACGCACGCACGTGCGCACATACACACATACTTTATATATATGCTCATATATCAACAATTTTTTTAGCAATACTGCTGCGGCTGTGACTTCGCCAACACGAGTACGAGAAAGTGCTGCCACCTCACGGCGCCTAGTTAACGGGACCCTGTGTTGAATTGATAGAATCGCTCCAACGTCAAAGTTGATCTAACGCTAGCTTCGATTAAGCTCTATGAGGTGGCAGCTCTATGAGGTGGCAGCCCGAAATTTACCAAAACTGTCTCTTTATAACTATATCCTGTGTCCCTACTAAAATCATCAACAACTATGTCCCGTGCCCCTACTGAAATCATTAACATAAAATCCCTTTCGTGTCACAAATTACTCTGCGCATGCGGAGTGTCAAATTAGTCTCCTCCTATTTTATCCGAATATGGCATGGATATTAGTGATTATTAAAACATAATAAATGCCTAGAATTACTTGAAATAATTACATTACCACAAATGTTTCATTCTTTGTAACGGGCGAGGTGGGCCTTTGTTGTAAGCCATCTCGCCTAATATATGCCAAGATTGTCACTTCATAGCTATTTCATGTGTTCATGAATATATGAATAGATGCTACAAATAATGCTATATGCTAAGTTGTAATTTATTTCACAACTATATACCAGGGAAAACAGTTAATGACACTTGATAAGGCACCGTTTGGAAGTTGTTTTAATAGTTCCAATGGCATGCCTCCAGACCCCGTAGCAGCGCGTTGTGCCTTAAGCGCCTGTACTGCTTACCCAAACGATGTCCAATATTTATTCCCGAGGAAACACTGCGTCTTTACGAGCACGTGTCTACATAAAATATAGATAATTTGCTATTCTTACGGGTACACTGTTTCCTGTCTGCTGATATGTATTCGTCGCCACTGAGGCATACGCATATCCCATCCAGGCAGGCGACGTCTTTCGTGCCGCAGTCATTCATTGTTTTGCATTTGCTTTTGCGGAATATCGGTGCTGCAATGCGTAAGTATATATATATATATATATATATATATATATATATATATATATATATATATATATATATATATATATATATATATATATATATATATACCATTTGCTTATTAGTGTTGTTTTGGGTTACTGTTTGTTTCAAACTGCAGTACGGCGTACAGTAAATATCTAGTAACATAATATGCAATATTATGTGCGAAACATCAATATCGATGGTGGTCAACGATGGTAAATTAAAAAAAAATCACAAACTTTTACCTATTGTGTAAGAAAAGCTACGTATGAAACTTGCATATTATTTCGTGACGTTGCACAAATGAGACGTCGCAATAACGAACATATTCCCATAGGTTCTTGAACTCACAGAACAATTTCAGCTAACAGTAATAGATGTGATAATATGTTAAACAACGCTATATGTCAATGTTCCATCGTAATAAAGAAACATAACGTGTCATACATAACATGTAACAAGCTCGGCTCATCGTATCACCTTGCTCGTTACTTACGCTATCACCTTGGCACTCCCATCGATATACGTTAGGAAGTAGTGTGTCATTCAGCCGGCACATATAACCTACCGTTTTGATGCAGCCTATTGTCGTTAGCTTCTTACTATTGAATCCATCCACCGACGACTGTTTATGATGATGATATTATTTTAATCCCTTGGTTTTTGTCTAGCCAAAACACTTGATTTTTGAGGATATTGGCGCATATCAAATCTCTATTATTATAAGTGTACATGTCTGATACAAAAAAACGCCCGTTTCATGCTCAGATTTATCAGGTAAATTAAAAGGTCCATAGTAATATATGCAAAATAATACAAATTTTATCAAGCGATTTGAAGCATACACAATTTAAAAAAAGGCATATCAAAGTCATACATTTTGCATAGTATGAAGGTATGAAAACTCTCATAAATGAATTTGTCGATTAAATCATACATTTATGTCAGCTCGTTACGCATTAAATCATAAAAGAGATAGTAAGAGAAATAAGACTACGCTGTATGGACATATGCAGAGAATGGAAGAAAACAACGAAGTGAGAGCAATTGTTGACATGAGAGTGCCAGGAAAAAGACCAAGAGGGAGACCAAGAGGGAGATGGATGGATCGCGTCCCCAGGGATAGGCAGGAACTGCGGATCACCCCGGAGGATGCCCAGGACTGAACATTTTGGAAATCAAGAATTCGGGCCGCTGACCGCATCTAGTGTGAAAAACCGAAGGAGTAATATGTGTGTAGGTGTAGGTGTATGTGTGTGTGTGTGTGTGTGTGTGTGTGTGTGTGTGCGTGCGTGCGTGTGTGTGTGTGTATGTGTGTGTGTGTGAGAAAGAGAGAGAGAGAGTGTGTGTATGTTGCAAAGAACAATTCCATGAAATATCAATGATATTCGTTGGCTAGTTCAAGATACGTTACTCGGTGTACTAAAAGTTATGTTTTCAAGATACCATCAGAAAATATCAATCCACAGTCTGTCATAAGTCGACACCTATTTCGGATTTTTCATATTATAGGTATTCTTGCAACAGGGTTTCATAAAACCAGTTTTGGTTAATATTAAGGGATGAGGGTAACGTATGTTTTTATTTTGATAGCGTGTACACGAATACTATATCCTTAATGTGCTGCATGTTTGTGCTGAAACAGTTGACATGGATAGGTGTTCAATGCTACTGAATACTATCATCTATGTACACCTAACTATGTTGCCATATGTAAGTAAAGGGCGAGGAAGACCACGATCATCTTAGGATCGTGTGTCACTGCCACCGTATGACGTTACTTTTAAAAACCAATATTTGTTGGTTCTATTTTAATTATAATAGTCTTTTAGTCTATTATAACATTACCCATACGATGGACCTCACTAATTCAATGACCAGAACGTCTAACAGCTTATACATACTTTATGCCGACGTCAGAACTGTTAATCTAGCGGCTTGATATATGCATATGTGTTAGTCGTTGTGTCACGATAATTAGAATTGATACAATGATGCTAGTAATAATAAAACTGAGGTAACAGCATACTAAATACAACATAATATAATGCAATATAATAATATAATAATGCAAGCCTGATACAGATGCTTTGAAAACCACTAACCCTGAAACCAGAACAAATAAACAACTAATATAAACGTCACCCCTTAAATACAATCCATGAACCAATTACGTTAACTTCGGAACTAATATAAATTATAAACAATGTTTTAGCCCCTGTATTAGTAGATTATAAAACTACTTGTATAATGTGTACCAACATTAATTATATGCAAAATGTATTGCAAACAATCATTCGCCTTTGGTTTAAATGCATTCCAGGCACCAGTTCACCAATGCCCTCCACTCCAAACAAAGAATTGTCCAGGAAGTCAATTGCTACCATTCCAGGCACCAATATAATACTTATGTTAACTTTAGGCTTTGAAATGCACCAATAATCAACAACCGGGTACTACATGAGAATGCTACAGGAATTAGTTCTGACCAGCTATGTTCTCACCATTATAATACGTGCATAATGTACGGCAAACAATTAATCATCTTTTGTCTAAATTCATTGCAGGCACAAATGCTTCCACTTCTGGAGTCTCGCATGAACACATCACAAGAAAGAGAGGTAACTTTGTTATCGGTAGTGTCACAACAAAGAACAACAAACTGCCTCAACTACGTGCTGACCTACCTGGTACGCATCTATCCACGGCAACCAAAATGTGATTTTCCTGACAAGAACACACTGACCAGCCACACTCTCTCGAATGCCAGCATTCGCCGTTTTCAATTCCACAGTCCGACGTTTTTGTACATAACTCATTGAATATCGCTGTAACATAATTCACAGTACACTTGCAGTTATAAAATGTAATAACAAAACTAGTAAAACATCCTCAAGTTATTCTTTAGATCTTTTTATTTTAATTGTTTAAAGTATATATTATTTTGTAATGAGCTTAGTTAAATAATCACATAAAATATGTTTTAATGTCTTAAATTATTTAAATTAGTTTTATAGATACATTTCATATATTCTGTACATTTATTATAAATTTTATATTTATATTAATGGCTTAAATTAATATTATTTCACTCTATTGTAACAAATATACTTTGCATGTTTTATGTACCTATTTCAATCTGTATGATTGCTCAGAGTGAACTAAACTATTATATATATATATATATATATATATATATATATATATATATATATATATATATATATATATATATATATATATATATATATATATATATATATATGTATATATATACATACATATTACACACACACACACACACACACACACACAAACACACACACACACACACACACACACACACACACACACACACACACACACACACACACACACACACACACACTGTTTGAGGCTTGTTAACGAATGCGAACGAATGACATTTCTGTCCCTGCCACAATGCTGTCGAACCACGAAGTCCCTAACACGGGTCGAAAATACAACCATTTGTGGAATGTGCTGAATACATATGGAATGTAAAATTATAACAACTATGGAATTGTCTAAAATTAAAACTAGAAACAAAAATATGTATATTTTTGAACTAGAAGAAGGTTGCAGACAAATGTTTGATAGCAGATGTGTATGTTCATATTACGATAGCAAACTGTTAGTGAATCACGTACTATAACTTCTCCGGTACTATACATTTTAAGGTTGATACGTTTCTGTCCTGTCGTACATTCGCCTTGCTTCCTACTTGCAGTTCAATGACATTTATATATCAGTGTAATGTGAAATTAATTTGCCTGTCCATTAAACTGTGATATGTAAAGAGGATTAAATTACTTACCCCCCTTCTTCTTCTTTACAACGCTGGTGCCTTGAACTTCGTCTGAAAGAAGACGTATTAAATCAAG
>OZ024867.1:11013115-11105615 GCA_964017155.1 Oasisia sp. SBJ-2009 | reverse complement strand
AGGAGATATAAATAATAATGATTTAATTAATATCTTAGACACAAATCATATTGAAAGAAATGAAGGTCAAATAATACGAGCATCCTATTATGATTCTGACCAGTTTAGCGAACTAAAGCAAACAAACAAAATAATGTTTTTGTGTCTTAAGCACAAACATTCAATCAATACATTCTAAATTTAATGAAGGCTTTCATAGAAGAGCTAAGTAGTAACAATTTAAAATTTTATGTAATTTGCCAATTTAGAAATATCTGATGACAAGTTAAACTTAAACATGTATGAACACTGGGGAGGATTTATAGTCCAAATAAATGGGGTAATCTTTCTAAAAGGATAACGATCGGAAACACACACACACACACACACACACACACACACACACACACACACACAAACAAACACACACATACATACATATATATGTATATATATATCCACGAACATAATATGATAACATAAATGCTTTTATAAATGAATTTTCTTCCATGGTGTCATTATTAGAGCACAGTTGTAATACTAGTATATTCATTGCACGTGATTCTAATATAAATCTACTCAAATTAAATAAAAATGATATATATATATATATATAAAACGTAGTTATTTTGATTCCTTAATATCAAACAGTCTGTTCACACAGATAACTTTTCCTACTAGAACAAATGGTATTTTAATTGGTAATTTCTTTTTCAAACTGAGTCAATCTATGTTGAAAAGTACTGCCAGGATTCTCATTAAAAACTGTCTGAACATCAACCGTATGCTATACTTATAAACACGTCACTGAAGACAGAACCCCCACCTACATTTTGTATATTAATGTATTAAACGACAACGCAAAAGTTAAAAATTAAATTAAATCGCATGATACTTACAACAAGATACATGAAAAACCGAATGCAGATACAAATTAAAATGATGACATCATATTTAACGATATTGTGAGGATAAGCATATGCCAACTAATATGGTGAAATTTAATAAGTATAGACATACAAAATATGTGGAATACATAAGGAATATTAAGATCAATACAATATCGAGATAAATTGTGTAAACTTCTAATATCGACACATCCAAATTCTTCTAACTATGACATTATTAACATAAACCTAAAAAATATAATACAATATTAATAGATAGTGTTAGTGCAGCCAAAAAAGTGTCTTTTGAAAACATATGTGATCAATTTAAAAACGATATAAAAATTCCTGGAAAGTTATTTGTACATTAATTTAAAAAAACAAAAACAAAAACCACTACCATTATTTTGTACAGATATTGATACAAAAATGATTGATACAAGGATATTGCAAATAAATGTAATAATTATTTTATAAATACAGGACATTCCATTATACAAGTGATGACATACAAAAGTAGCAACAAAATTACTCAAAATAATTGAACCTGTCATTTAAAAATGAAAATCAGTATGGTTTTAGAGCTAAATATTCAACTGCATACGGTGCGCTTGAGCTAATTAATAGAATTGTGACTAAAATTTTAACAATTATTTACCGATTAATGTAATTCTCGACCTACAAAAGGCATTTGACACTACTGACCATAAGATTTTACAAAAGGAATGAGCATATTATGGCCTAAATGGCTCAACCTTTAATGTGTTCACTAAGTACTTACAAAACAGAAAGCACTATACAGAAATTTAACAAATTAACTCAGAAATCTTATCTACCAATCGGTGTCCCACAAGGTTCTGTCCTATTGTTTATCATTAATATAAACGATTTTTTCATAACCTAGTCAACTATTTGATTTTGTTATGTATGCTATGATACTACATTATTTACCTCTTTAAAATCTCTGAGCGAAACGACATTCGATAATAAAAGTACATAATCAATAATAAATGAAGAACTTTCTCAAATTACTGAATGGCTAAATATTAATAAATCATTATTAAATAAAACAGATGATGTGTATAATGAAAGGGTAGATTACTTTAGCTGTCTATGATTTACGTTAGACACTAGTCTAAATTGGAGAAAACACACAGAGAAAATATCAAATAAGTGTTTAAAACATTTGGCGTATTAAACCGATTAAAATATGTATTACCATTATACATCAGTTTTATTATATAACACCTTAATATTATCACATCACCATTATTGTATTATGAATTGGGGATATTGAAGAAATAAAATAACAAGCATCCAAAAAAGGTCATGTGAATAATAACCTTAAATACATATAATTCACATATAAAACAACTTTTCAAAAAACCTTAAACTACTAAAAATAAAATCTATGTTAAAGTTACAGGAATCATACATTTTATTTTAAATATATTCATAAAAAATTACCTTCGTATTTATTAAATTGGCGAATTATACCAAGTATTAACATACACAATTATAATACTTGTGTAAAAAATAATATACATACTTTTAGAGCTAAGCATGGATTTGTAATGCTTTAGACATAGCCGTCTACATACTATAAATGAGACCCTTATGCAATAAAACAAAATATACATTCACAGTTAGTTATATAAAACATGTTTGCTAAATAACTACAGTTATATACATACTCTGTTATATTTTTATATATGTCAACTAAATCAATAAATACAATACATGTTCATTACCATTAGCACAGTTCCACTCCACCACACACTTTCTCACCAAACACTTCCAAATAAACATGTGAAATAGACACCTTGTATATACGGACCCTACTACTTTTCACCGTGAAATTATGGTGGCTCCTAATGACAGCGACATTATTTTCTTAATAGGAGCTACCGACCAACAGTACAACAATAATTACTATAAGTGCACACATTTCCATGTATTGTACGTCTACCGTATATGCTTATATTAGTATGTGAACATGATGTAATAATAAGTGTTTATGTATGTTTGTATACATGTACTAACGAAATTGATGTACTTTCAAAATATTCTATACCAACTTGGTGGCAATACATATTATGGATATGGTTATAACGATACCTGAAAAGCATTTTGGGATGAAGTGCTTCCCACAAATGTCGCATTTCAAATTGTTGCCACACAAGTCGTTTGCCCTGTCGCACGTTTCATTAGCCTTGAGCATGGTTACTAAAATGCAATTTGGGGGAAATTTTCAGACAAATAATATTACATTAAATACCATTATCGTATATTCAACAAAAGCAGATATTTGATTTTCAACCACATTAGTAGCAACTAACATATGTAAATAGGAATTGCATGCATATGTGCGTACATACATATCAACATATTATCATACATACACACACACATACGTGCATACATCCATGTATACTTGTGCGTACGTACGTATGGGTATGTATGCATGCACGTTTTGTATACGTACATATATACATACGTGCATATATACATATATATATATATATATATATATATATATATATATATATGTATGTAATTATATACACGATCATACACTGATACATTGTCTGCGTTTCAAATAATACCTGCATTACATCTGATTAAACATCAATATAACATATATAAATATAAGGTCAATAGATAACAGTTAGTGAAACGCTCCCTGTAAATGAACACATTTTGAGAGAATTGCCCTGATCACTGATTCATGCTATCATTACATCACATGTGATTATTCCACATGTGGATTAATACAGGAAAACTTACCATTTTTAGGGAGGCATCTAACAGAAGAATACATCTTAGCATAATTTTCATAAATGTAATTCGTGTCGGCAAGACAGTTGCATGTTCCGTTTATACACTTCATGGGAGGTTGACATAGGCTGTCTCTCGTGCAAGACTCGTCTTTACGGCCTGGAAAACCATGACTATGTGTGTTATATATAAACACACACACACACAAACACACACACACACACACACACACACACACACACACAAATACGCACACGCACACAAACACACACACACACACACACACACACACACACACACACACACACACACACACACACACACATTTGTGATCGAATAGGCAGGAGATTGCTAGCGATCCGTTAATTTAAAGGTTAACAAAAGGCAACATATGCAGTGTTAATAAGCGAACGTTAATAGTTGTCAACATGTTCTGAATCGCATAAACCGTACGCTAGGGTGGATGGGTCGGGGATTTACATGGTACTTGTCTTCTCAGAAATCAACATGTTATATTAGCCCTACTTGCTTTGTGGCTGCGCCTGAAGAGGGAGGGGCGTTAAAGTGCTGCCACCTCACGGGGGTTTGGTAATCCATGGCTAGTGCTGGAAGGGGGAATTGTTTTACTGGGTACTGCAGTAATTGTAGTTCATCATTCGTTATTCTACACATGAAGAACAATGCAACCGTGACACTAATTAGTATGTTTTAGAGTTACGATTGAGCAATGGCTGGAATAATTTCAAGAATGTTAACCTGTCATCAAGACGTTGCAAAGGAACTCGTGTATTTAAAAATAATTGTATAACTGGCCTCGTTCTTATTGTGTATTGTGAGTAGGTACTATTCACAATAATGACATTTGTTTTGCGTTTTCTTTGACTTTCGGGAGGGAAAGGAATCAAGACACAATCGCAAAAACAAAATTGACAACTAGGAACGACCTATATGAGATAAATATTTGTAATAACAGTACACATTTTCATATAGCTGTTTGTCTCAAAGTGTTGTCTTAAATTGGAAGAGTCTAGAAAAACATTGTGCTTATGATGGCGTAAATTCATCAATATACGGCGTTGAGTTGGGTCGCATATTTTAAAGAGCATTTATCATACTTATATGTTATGTCGACGTTTATTTAGGTGATAAACTATCTTACTGGATAGAATATTAAATAACAACAGTAATAATATTAATATAGGTACAACAATACATGTCATTGGATGTATATAAAATGTGCCAACATTGTCATGTCATAGCTAGTTCATGTATCTCCAGTGAATGTTTTACGTACAAATAATGATATATGCTAAGTTGTAATTTACTTCACCACTATTTACCAGGTAACAGGTCAAACACACTTGATAAGGCCCCGTTTTAAAATTGAATTAACAGTTCCAAGGGGCATGCCTTCAGTCCCTGTACCTTCGCGTAGCGCCTTCAGTGCCTGATCAGCTTACTCAAGCGACGTCCATCATTATATCCAGAGGAAACACTGTGTGTGTGTGTGTGTGTGTGTGTGTGTGTGTGTGTGTGTGTGTGGGTGTGTGTGTGTGTGTGTGCGCGCGCGTGCGTGCGGGCGTGAGTGTGTGTGTGTGTGTGTGCATGCGAATATACTTATAAATAATAATATTTATTATTTATTATTTATAAAGCGCAATATGTATATATGCTCAAAGCGCTGAACAATAAAATATAAAACTATTTATTATGTGTTAAAACTGATATTATTAATAATAAATACAACTGTAAAAATTACCTTTCAGAAAAAAAATGTAGAAACGTTAAATTATTCATATTAAAACTATTAATTAAATATTATATAGAATTAACGATGATGAGTACAAAAATAAATCAAAAAATAAATCAAACTAATTAATACTCTATTTACATGCAAAACACATACTAAACGATGGCATCAATAAATGTCTATACATAATTTTCTGTATAAAAACAAGAAAAGGTGAAATATTTGAAACAAATTTTCTAAAATATCATTGAATATTTCAAATACGTACATGTGTCTACACAAAATAAAAATAATGATCAAGTTTTTATTTCATTCTTACGGTGGCAAATCTTCTTATCTTCTGACATGTATTCATCGCCTTTGGTGCATAGGCAAATCCCATCCATGCAGTACCCATCATTTCCGCATTCGTCGTCAACCATGCATTTGGATTTGCGGTATATCGGAACTGCAATGCAGAAATATATAAAACATATATGAATGCAACATTACACACTGTTAGAAAGGTTGTTTGGATTAAGAGTTTTGGAAACAGACAGGCGGCATAAAAAAGATCGTTAACTTAATGGGAATAAAAACACCTAATGCCTGAATTCATATTATATTACATCCTTATAATTATAGTCATACCCACAAAGCCAAAAACATAAACGAATTAGAAATTCCACACTGGCACTGGAATGCCAGTAGGCTTTTTGAAATATGCATATTTTTGCCGCGCCTTTACGGATGCCGGGGTGTGACTTCATAGCTAGTAAAACGCTTTGCTCATTGCATCTGAAAATTCCGCGGGATCTGCGGGCAAGCCGTGTTTAATGTAACATTTTAAATATATATATATATATATATATATATATATATATATATATATATATATATATATAGTATATTTTAAACACACTCAAATGTTGTTTTTATTCCCTTTAATCTGTGAAGTGTACCAACAATTACGTTTCAAAATGCCCTCAGAAAACGTTAATCACCAAACTTCAAACGGTCATAAGTCGACACCTATTTCGGATGATCTATATTCTTACTACAGGCTTTCATCAAACCAGTTTAGGAACACATTGGGAATTTTGGGCCACGCTTTTCTGAATGTTGATAGCGTGTATAAGAAGTGTGTATGCGTAATGTGTTACATGTTTGTGCTGAAACCGTTGACATGGATAGGTGTTCAATGCTACTGAATACCATCATCTATGTACACCTTACTACATTGCCAAATATAAGGCCGACTTCGATTGAGCTACTCGAGTTACTCGCGTAACACCCAACGTGGTATCCGGTTTATGACAATTTACACTGCGCGTGCAGTACTACGCGCGTAATCCAACTGAACACCGATGATCGTGATCACGGACATAAACCCCTTATGTAAATAAATAAAATTAAGTAATCTGTTGTTTAGTGTGCAAATTGTGACGTTCATCTTTTTGGTCTTAAATTATAATTCATAGAATGTGCTTAATTTAATCCATATTTAAATGATTGTGTCATGTAATGTTTAATTATTTTCTTTTGCTGTAGGGGCCTACGTTCCATGTTGGTTGTCATGGCTAATGACGTCAGTTACTCGACTGAATCCTGTAAAACTCGCGATCGCCTCGAGTAGCTAATCTAGGTCAAAAATTGTCACGTGCTCGAGTGATATCGGCTGTTCGATTGGGACTCGGGTAGCCCTCGGGTTACGCGAGCTACTCGCGTAGCTCAATCGAAGTCGGCCTAAGTTAAAGGCTTGGAAGACGACGATCATCTTAGGATCGTGTGTTTACTGCCACTTTAGCAGAGGGTGAATTTATTAAACACAACGACTCTTCCTAAAGTCAGTGCTATCATCTTTACACAGCAATCATTATGTATGTCAGGCTGTGTTATACTACCCTTTAATTAGATTACTTGTTAACCGAATATGTGTTAGTTCAATTATAATTATTATAGTAATTTACTCTATTATAGCATTACCCACATGAAGGAGCTCACTAGCTCAGTGAACAGAGCGTCGAACACTCTATATCGGGAACAAAGGTCTGAACTGTGAAATAACCGGCTATGAATATAATAAATAATAAAGTTTATTCACTTCACTAGCAGCCAAAGCGGCTGAATAGTACAATAAGAACATATTCATAATTATAGTTGATCACAAATTCATTAATCTATATTAGTATAACTATTTATGAAAGCATAACAATATATGAAAGTGTTACTAATTAGAATGTCTAGGACAATTTAAGCGATAAAAATGTCGGATAGAAAAACTGTAAATCTTCTCTAATATGATTGTATACATTTAGATAAATTAAAACATAAAAAATATTTCGCAAAATAGATTATTATAAGTAGAACATACAAACATGACTAAATAGGGAAGTCCATTCACGGCACAAATTGGTTCTTGAAGCATGCATTTGTGTTTGTCGTTATATCACGATATAATCTGGCTATATTGTTATCGTTATTGTCACAGAACAGAACAAAAACCCGCCCCAGCTACGGTAATGAATTCGAAGATTTGACTTACATGGTTTGCAGCTGTGATTGGAGGTAAGATAGTAATTTTCCATGCATAAACATTTTCCCTTTCGACACTCTTTGATATTCCAGCACATAGCGTTTTCATAGATGCACTCCGAGGTTTGTGTACAAATTTCAAGTGGTCCTCCTGTAATATAATTCAAGAGTTATTTCGTCATCTTATCAATAACAACCTGGGCCCAGTTTCACAACGCCATATAACTGTACGCGCAATTATGCGGTATACTGGTCGCAGCTAACAGCGAATAGTCAATGCAGCTTACGGCCGATTTCATGAGACCAATTTAGCGTTCGCGCCACTAATTCGACTTAAAATTGACCTAGTTAGGTCGCGGTGGGGAATCCCTGTATTTGTGCTGTGTCTGAACAACCTTTTCCTTTCTAGCTGCCGCTTTTGTCGTTCGCATAGCAAATGGGAAGCTATGATGAATGGAAAGGATATCCAGTGTAAACATTTAAAATATTTTTTGAGAATGGGCGTGTCGGGAGCATACCGTACATATATCAACTTCGGGAGCATACAGTAACTATTTCAACTAGCGTAAAGTTACGCCTACTAAATACATGGTACAGCTAAGAGCAACTATGGGGCAGACTCATGAAACGCAACTTGCGCTACGACGTTGTAAGTACGCTCCATGAAACTGGGTCCTGTACTAGTGACAATCTGATTAAATGTTGGCGTTACAGTCGGATGAATGCAACCCCCCACAGCGTCAACATTTATAATAATATCACAATACACTTGAAGTTATAATATGTAATAACAAAACTAAGCTTCACATCACGTCATCAACCCGATGATGAGTAAAACGGTAATGTTGATGATGGTAGTGTTGATTACTAGGAGGGCAATGATTAGTATTATTATGAGGAGTACAATGACAACCAAGACTGTGGTACGATCGATACGATGATGCTGACGACATTATAAATGAAAATTATGATATTCACAAGGTATAAGAAGACATGAAATTACTGAAGATGACGATACTAAGTGCGAAGAGTAAGTATTATGCAAATGACCGTAGGGATACATTTCATAATAAAGAGTTTTTCTATAGGCATATAATAATAATAATAAAGGCAATTTGTATAGTGCCGTTATCCGCCACGTAGTGGCGCTCATGGCGCATTTACATATAAAACATCATGTTAAAACAGTACTATTAATGTTGGTTATGGTGGTGATGAGGGCAAAAATTATTATGAAGAGTACTATGAAAACCAAGACAGTTCCTACGAAAGGTAAGATCGAGACGATGATGCTGACAACATTCTAATTGAAGATTATGATAAGCCAAGGAGATCATATTGCTGATGATGACGACGATATTAAGTGCGAACAGCAACATAAGTATTATGCAGGTGACTATTATACAGATACACCTTTCATAATGAAGAGTTTTTGTATAGTCACATATGTAATGAATACATATGTGAGTGTAATGCTGACGCTGAAAAATATCACAAGTTCAATGACCCGACTCCATTTGTTACTGTTTCGTCATACGGGAACACGTCAAATGAAAATGTGAAACTCCTCTAAGTAATGTTTTATTGATGATATAGTTGATTAAATATTGAACTTTTGAACCAATTTGTTCAGGGAGTGGCGGGGAGTAGATATTATGTTTGCCATTTCTCAGTATTTGATATGCATTCGATGAAACATTCCGTGGTATAAATACGAAAGTTTATAAATCACATTCGAATGCGAATGCTCTGTAAATTGAATGACACACACACATACACACACACACACACACACACATATATATATATATATATATATATATATATATATATATATATATATATATATATATATATATATATATGACGCGGCACGCCAAAACCAGGCGCTTGCCGCAGATCCGGTATGATACAGTTTAAGGATGATAAGTTTCTGTCCTAATATATCTACGGTCATACATTGGCCTGCTTCCTTCTTGCAGTTCAATAATATTGATATATTAATGTAATGTGAAATTGTTTTACCTGTGATTAAACAGTGATATACAAAGAGGATGCAATGACTTACCACCCGTCTTCTGCTTCTCAGGAATTTTGGTGGTGTCTTCGCCTGAAAGAAGATAACAACGAGACAAGATACCGAGTAATATATAAATTCGTTAACATCCAAAACACAATGCTCATACGGAATTACTGACGGAAATATGTATTAAAGAGTAACATTCATATTGTGTCCTTTACGTTAACGCTGTTGAATATATAATAATTATATATATATATATATATATATTTATATATGTATATGTATATATATATATATATATATATATATATATATATATATATATATATATATATATTATATATGTATATATATATATATATACACACACACACACACACACACACACACACACACACACACACACACACAGAATACGACATATGATATACGCTATTGATTATGGACCAAAAAACAGATGTATGGGTTTTACTGAGTGAAACGCTTAATATGTCCCAATTTCAATTTGATTGTTCTTAAATGTTAAAGCGATGTGTATTTGGTATTTTGTATCGATCCCTGTTAATTGTAGGGGACAACGTTTTACCACGTGCATTTCTCGCCTAACAAATTGAAATATAAAAGTTCAATTTCACTGCGTAAACCTTTTCATAAAAAGATAATACCACAACAAATGCCATTTAGCATATGCTCAGATAACCGACCCCTGTTTACCTCCTTTAACCCCAAATCGATTTTAATTCAAATGTGTTGTAATGTCTTTCTTGTTAACACCTGACTTAAGGACACATTTCTTGTATATGCTTAGTTAAACAATGCTCTGGTTAAGAATGGCTGCGAGAATAAGTAACGTAGGAGGAATTTATTTCATGATCTGCAGAGATGTGTGGACACCTCGCAGACAGTTGCCGACTGCCTATTATACAATTGCCTCTTGACTTGATTGGTCAGCATATATATATATATATATATATATAGATATATATATATACATGTATGTATATATATATATATATATATCACCCACACCCACACACACAATATTATTGGTAGTAGCTGTTCCTGCGAGAGAACAGTTCTGAATGGTCGACAGTAATACAGTGATTAACAAAGTGGGTAAATATCATTATTGTAGTACAAGACATTGGACAACTTAATTTGGTTGATACATACAGAAGACAGTCAATACCAAAATTAACAGAAATGTTGTTCTGCCACCGATAAAATGGTAAATTTATTAATCTGATGGATCAATACCATATATACCGTGTTTCGTTGGTATTATGTGTAGATAAATATTGAACTTACCCTTGCCATGTGTTTCTACTCTGATAAGCTCTGAAAAAAGAAAGTTTGACTGTCGCATTATTGAACAAAGCGCGTCATGCGATCATGGTAGTGGCACGAGATCAAGGCGGATAATATATAATATAAGAAGTTAAGTTGTTTAACAATAGCAAACGAAGATATTTATGTGATAAGATCTATGTATCTAGGCGACAATACTTTTAATCCAACATAGCGCCATGGCGTATTAACGAACATGGAAATTCATTCTAGCCCAGCCGATATGTGTTTGAACGGTGTTTGTGTTGTGTGATAAAAGTATGACAAGTGGCACACACGTACAGGATATAAAATTCACGATATACCATCTCATATAGTGCCATGTTAGATTTCGCCATTTTTCATGATGGCCGCCGAAAATCTATTTTACCTACATCTTAAACGCACTCAATTTGGTATCAAAACATAGGTTTTTGTTGAAACCGATATCGAAACTGACACTTTTGATCTTCTCCAGCAATCAAAGCTGTCAGTGTTAAAGATGGTGACCGCTCATCCCCATATGTGATTAACTGTACCACCCAGTGCGCTAATATTACTTTACAAATTTACATATATTGATAGCCATTATTATGTTAGCCCCAGTTTGAGGGTTGCCCTCAGTTGATCTTCGCAGCATCCATTTTACAAAATAGTGGCAGCCAAAAGTTAATCACCTCATTCCTTTAACATGTTTTTGTCCAATATACTACAGTTGTGTCTAATATAAGTTATACGAAGTATCAATTTAAAATATGTTACGTTTGACCTTCTTCGATATTCATATCCGCCATTTTTAGGAACGTTGAATGGACAACAAATTCAAAAGGGTAAAGTACATAATGATACCTGAAATGCATATTGGGTTGTAGGTACCCTCACAAATGTCACATAACAATTTGGTGCCACAAAAGCCTTCGGTGCACGGTTCCTTGGCCTGGAGATCGGTCACTAAAAAGCAATTCGGTAAAATTATTCAGACAAATAATACTACAGTAAATATCAGTATCGTGCATTTAACAAATACAGATATTTTTGTTCCAACTACGTTAGTAGCTAATAATACATGTAAACAGAAATTAGTGTAAAAAACACATGCATACGTGCGTACATACATACATGCATACGCATATACTTACATACATATACACGTGCATACTTACGTACGTATACATATACATACACACATGAAACGTACTAAATTTGAAGTAGTTGTCCCGATAAAGGATTCGTGCTATCATTATATCACACACGATTATTCCGTATCTGGATTGATAAAGGAAAACTTACCATTGTTAGGTATGCATCTAATACTATTCACCATCTCGAGAACATTTTCATCAACATAATGAGTGTCGGCAGGACAGTTGCATGTTTCGTTTATGCACTTCATGGGCTCTTGGCATTGTTCGTCCTTGGAGCACGACTCGTTTTGGTGGCCTGGAAAACATGAGTATGTCTTTTGTACACACACACGCACGCACGCACGCACACACATATATATATGTTGTTTACTTCAGGGAAGCAACTGGCGCCGGGGCGTCATCTAGCGACCGCGATTGTAATCTTGCTCAAATCAAAGCGCCCCGTGGCCAATTCCAATATAGGGTCCCTTTAACTGAGGCTAGTGTTTGAAGGGGAACCGTTTTAACGTGTATTGCACTAATTTTTGTACACTACAGTGACATCACGATATTTGGTAGTTATACAATCATCACGCGAGCTACGACAATCTGACAATTGAAGAGAAACCGAACAATTCATCGTATTGATTTTATTAGACACATAACTGTGCCTGCCTTTGTTGTTATAGAAGTATGAGCGAGTGGAGACATATGGGTTAAGCTGGAATGAAAATGCGAATATCACTGTAAAAATGCCCACACGCGTTTATACTGTTTAGAGCAATTAGGATCGTTTGACATCAGTCCGCAGAATTTACAAACCCACTAAAAGCGGTTTTTGACAATAACATCATTCAGCACAGCGATCATTTTAGAATGCCAAGGATTAGAACAATACGATATGCTGGATCATGTGTGCTTTCGATGAGAACGGGTTTTATATATACGATGAATTGTTGATGTCAGATTTTCAATGAAGATCTTTTCGGGAGGTATCATATCGAAAGTAAAACAATCCCATATTAATAGACAGTGTTTGTATGTCTGCATCTGGAAACTGACCATTTTGTTAGGTAAATCACATCATATCGATTGGCTTTGTAAATGAAGCAAAAACGCATGTTCCTCCCCAAACACGACTTTGATCTTTTTCAAATCCACACAGACTTAGTCTTCGCCTAGCCCCAAACGTCAGCCTGGTCGTAGCCATGTCCCATCGGCGCACTTGTTAATGTTTCACGTTGGAACAGTGCGTTGAAAGGTCTTAACTTCCATGGCAGTTAGTTACGACTTATATTTCCCAAGTGTAGCCAACAAAGTAGTACATTGTCACAGTGAGTTTCTGCGTCCCAACAAACAGGCATTCGGAACTATTTATATACACCAGAATGGTGCATAGAGCCATCCGTTCGTTAAATCATAGTTACCATGTGGTACATTGCTGTTATACTGGTACAATTCAAGGGTTGCTTTGGCATGCGATAAAGATTCTTTTCTGCCCCAATTTGTAATAAAAAGGTGATTTTTGAGAAATAAAACGTTGTGTGGTGTAGTTTGGGCTCCTCCTTAGTTTTTTGGTTATTGTATGTGCACATAATACAACAATAATCAAGAAAGAAGAATCCATTTCGTGTCACAAATTACCTTGCTTATCAGGAGTGTGATGTTAATTTCCTCCTATTTTATCCGAATATGACAAGGATATTAATGATTACTATTAAACATATTTATATTGAAATAAATGCCTATAGTTGCGTGAAATAATTATACAGTGTTAATAATTCTATATGGAGAGCGAGGTGAACCTCATTAACGTTTTTCTAAACCATCTCGCCCAAAATATGCCAACATTCTCACTTCATAGCTATTTCATGTGTTCCTACTGACTATTTTATGTACACATAATTCGATATGCTAAGTTGTATTTGATTTCACCACTACATACCAGGGAATAGGATAAACACACTTGGTAAGGCACCGTCTCGGAATTATTTCTAACAGTCCCAAGGGGCATGCTTTCAGACCCCGCAGCATCGCGTTGCGCCTTCAGAGCCTTTAAGTCAGCTTAACCAGACTACGGCCATAATGTTGTGCATATAAAACACGGTGTATGTACATAAGTGCATGCGAACATGAAATAGTGATCATGTTTTTGATTTCATTCTTACGGTAGCACGCGGTCTTGTCTTCTGACGTGTACTCGTCGCCACTCTTGCACTTGCAAACCCCACCCATACAACCGGCTTCCACCGATATGCAATCCATATCTGATACGCATTTGGTTTCGCCGTATTTATCTGCTGCAATGCAATATATATATATATATATATATTATACATACATACACACACATGTATATATATATATATGATTATATATTAATATAACATTTGTTTATTGGTGTTGTTCTCTGTTAATGTTTGATTCAATCTACAGTAATACGTACAGCAAATATCTAGTAACTGATGACATACATTAATGTGCTAATCATCAACCGATGGTTGTCAACGATGGCATATGTTTAATACCAAAACACAAACTTGTACCAAATAGGTAACTCTAGGTAAGTAAGAAACTTGCGTATGATTTCGTGACATTGCACAAATTTGATGGTTTTTCGCAATAATGAACATATTCCCTTAAGTCCTTAAACTCACAGAACATGTTTAGCTAAAAGTAATACACTTATAATAGTATAATTTAAATTACTTTGGAGCTTGATTGTCGAAGATGAGTACAACCAAATTATCCCGCCGAAATCTGAGGCAACACACGTGACACCAGTACATGAACAAGGCCCGTAGATGACGGGTCGAAACGTCGTACTCGTCTTCGACAATTAAGCTCCAAAGTAAGTTAAGGTATTCTACACTAAACCTTTCTTGCAGCCATGAACAATATATTCAATGTAGTAATAGACTTGCGAAAATGGCAAACAACGCCTTATAGCAATGTTTAATCGTCGTAAAGAAACACAACCTGTAACAAGCTCGGTCCACCCTATCACCTTGCCCATTAATTTATCCAGGGGAAGCACTCCACAGTTTCCTCGGTTCCCAGAATAAATGGGTGGAATTCGCTTCCTACCATCGATATATTTAAAGAAGTAGTGTGTCAGGCAGGACCTATAACCTGTTTTAATGCAGCCTATTTTCGTTAGCTTCTTAACAGTGCACCCATTCACCGACGACTGTTTGTGATGATGAGCTTACTTTAATCCCTTGGTTTTTGTCGAGCCAAAACAATACTACTGTAGTTTGCTGCTAAAGGAAAAAACAATATTGCTGGAACATGAAAAATACTCCGATTAATAATGGGTAAAATGCAGAAGGAACATGCATATCCTGAACTATTCCATAAAGATGACAAGGTCATCGAAAGTAAAGAAAATAGTGCCAACATGTTTAATAGGTTCTTTACCAGTGTTGGTCCAGACCTAGCCAAACAAAGTAACCCTCCTGCTGGTGCATCTGTATTCGATTATCTAAAACATCGAAATGATACCAGTATGTTGTTATCACCAGTTGATGAAATTGAAGTTATTAGGGTGGTGGAAAGCTGCAAAAACAAAAGCTCAACTGATGCGGAAGGGTTGAGTATGAATATTGTCAAACATATAATCACAACAACCATTAAGCCACTCACCCATATTTGTAACACATCTTTCAAAACTGTGGTATTCTCAGATAAATAAAAAATAATCCTAGTGTTCAAGTCGGGAATCAAAGAAGGTTGTTCTAACTACAGACCAATTTCATGTATGGATTCCGTGAAAATATGTCTACACCCTATGCTTTAACTGAGTTAATAAATTAAATAACTTCATCTCTAAATAACAAAATTATTGGTGTATTCATTGACTTGATAAAAGCCTTTGACACCGTAGATCATTAGTTGCTCTGTGAAAAAAAGTATTTCTATGGTATCAGAGGTGTCGCACACAATTGGATAAGTAGTTACTTATCAAACAGATCCCAATTTGTTTGCTACAATGAATTCCACTCAAACCTGTTAAATATATCATGTGGTGTCCCACAGGACTCAATTTTAGGGCCGAAACTGTTTATACTGTATATTAATGATTTATGTAACATATCAAGGCTTGTGAAATATATACTGTTTGCTGACGACACTAATTTATTTTGTGCAGACAAAAACATCAACCAACTTGTTACAACAGTATTGACAGTTCTTGACAAATTGTGTATATGGTTTGCTGTAAATAAGTTTCTTTAAATGTTTCGAAAACAAGCTACATGTTATTTGGTAATTTGAATGCACAGTTAGAAATAGCTATCAATGGTATAAGCATTAACAGAGGGCTACATTTCTTGGAGTATTAATTGATGAGAAATTGAATTGGAAAGATGATATAGCAAATGTTATATAGCTATGTTTATGTATAAAGCATACTACTGCATGTTACATAGATTTAACAAGATTTAACAAGATTGCCACCTAGAGAATCAACTCTAGATGGCAGGTGGACAAGGAAGCCGTTTGGCTTATCGAGAGTCCAACCTATCTATCTAAGTATACCCCGCCCGTCTTAGGTGAAACATACAACAGCATTTTGTGAAAAAAAGATATCTCGGTAATAACACGTCGCAAAAATCAATTAGTTAGGCGCTGTGTCACCTTGAATGTTACAGCCATGTCTCTACCTATGTATGGCATAAGTCTTTGAAATTCCTTGCATGTTGATCTAACTAACATAAAAACAATAATGTATTTTAGACACAGGTACAAGTCAATACTCATGAATGAATATGTATAATTGCAACTTGCATTGCAACTGGTTCAGATTACTAACGTATCTGAATTATAAGTATAATTCCTTGTATGCATCCATTTATTTTGAATAAGTGAGATTAATGTGAATAATGAACTAGGGGTTGTATTACTAATTATGTTTATGTTGTTTTGTTTTCTTTCCTAGTCATGTATTTAGGATGTGTGCAATATTTACATTATTATAATTATTTCTTATATTATAGTTGTTCCCACAAATATTGTGTGCGGGGATACATACTACTACAAGTTTTTAACTTCTTGTGTATTCCCTACAAACAACATTACCTGTATAGCATGTTTGTATAGTCTTAAATTGAATTGTTGTTGAATATTGTTTGAATAAATCATATTGAATTGAATTGAATTTAATTGAGAAAAAAAAATAGATTTTCAACGAGGAGATTGGCGAATATCAAGTCACTATTCTTATAATTTAAAAAACACTGTACAAGGTAAATTAAACGTTCATAGTAACATATGCAAAATAATACAATTGTAATGAACCGATTTGTGGAACATACAATTTTAAAAAGGTATACCTCTGGTATAACAAAAATATACAGATGTTTCTTTTTCTAGGATGATTTCAGTATATATAGTTCATTTCTGAAAATTGTCAAACCTTCATCAAACTGTGCAAAGAATAACATAACAGTAACATGTGCGTATATATATATATATATATATATATATATTAATATATATATATATATATATATATATATTAATATATATATATATATATATTAATATATATGTATGTATATATATATATATACATATATATATATATATATATATATATATATATATATATATATATATATATATATATATACACACACGCACATGTTACTGTTATGTTATTCTTTGCACAGTATGAAGGTTTGTATGAAGGTATATATGTACGTGTGTGTGCGTGCGTACGTGCGTGCGTGCATGCGTGCGTGCATGCGTGTCTGTGTGTTGCTGTGTTGATGAAATGTCCATGATATTGGATGGCTAGTTCAAGATACGTTAATCTGTGAAATGTGCCAACAATTATGTTTTCAAGATACCGTCAGAAAATTTCAATCCCAAACTGTCATAATTCGACACCTATTTCGTGTTGTCGGTATGCTTACAACATGCTTTCATCTTTCATTTCATGCTTTCAGTTTGGTCAATATTAAGAGATGAGAGCTACGTATTTGTGAATTTGGTAGTGTGTAGACGAAATGTATATCCTTAATGTGCTACATTTTTGTGCTGAAACCGTTAATATGGATGGGTGTCCAATGCTTCTGAATACTATCAACTTTGCACACCTTACTACATTGCCAAATGTAGACGAAAGGCGAGGAACACCATGATCATCTTAGGATCGTGTGTATACACTGCCAAGTTAGTAGAGGGTGAATTTATTAAATACACCGATTCTTCGTAAAGTCAGGGTTATTAGCTGAACAAAGCAATCAGGGTGTATGCCAGGCTGTGTTATACTGTCTTCCCTTTTCCGAATTAGGTTACTTTTTAAACCAATATGTTGTTGGTTCAATATTAATTATTATAGTATTTTAGTCTATTTTAACATTACTCATATGACGGAGCGCACTAAATCAGTTAATAGAATAGTAGTTTAGTCTATTATAGCATTAACGCATTACTAGCTCAGCGAACAGAGCGTCTAGCAGCCTATATATAGGACGCAAGTTCGAACCTTATGCCGACGTCATAACTGTTAAAGTAGTGGCTTTGAATATTAATATGTGCTTGTCTTTATACCACGATGTATTCTGACCAGTGTGTTGTTATTGTAACAACAAAGAACACAAACCAGCCACAACTCCTTTAATGAATTCGAAATTCACATACCTGGTGCGCATTCTGTTTCGGAGACCTTAACGTGATTTTTCTCGCAAAGACATTTTGACCATCCACACTCTTTTGAATGCCAGCATGCGCCGTTTTCAACTTGACAGTCCGACGTTTGTGTACATAACTCATTGTGTGTCGCTGTAACATAATTCATGAGTTACTTCCTGATCGTTTCAATAACAATCGGCACTACAGCCGAGGTGACAATCTGGTTAAATGTTGGTATTACAGTCGCATGAATGCAAGTCCGATAACGTCACATGTATTAAGGTCCAATTTATAATAATCTCACAATACACTTGCAGTAATAATATGTAATTACAAAACTAAGCTTCACATCATGTCGTCAACCCGGTGATGACTAAAACGATAATGTTGATGATGGTAGTGTTGATTACTAGGATGGCAATGATTAGTATTATTATGAAGAGTAAGATGACAACCACGACTATGGTACGAGCGATACGATGAAGCTGACGACATTATACATGAAAATTATGATATTCATATGGAATAAGAAGGCATCAACTTGCTGAAGATAACGATATTAAGTGCGAAGAGTAAGTATTATGCAGATGACCGTAGGGATACATTTCATAATGAAGAGTGTTTCTATAGCCATATGTAATGAAGAAAGATTTAATTATAATGGTGACGGTGCAATAAATTACAGGTTCAATCACCCGACTCCATTTTTTAAAACTATGTTGCATTAAGCTGTTTCGCTATAGGGGAACAAGTAACAGGAAAAGCTAAGAATTTTCCAAGTAATGTTTTATTAATGATATAATTAATTAAACTTTGAAGTTTTGAAACAATTTGTTCAGGGTTTTTTTGTTCAGGGAGTGGCGGGCAGTAGATAATATGTTTGCCATTTGTCAGTATTTGATATGCATTTGTTGAAATATTCGATGATGTGAATGCAAATGTTTATCAATCACATTCGAGGGCGAATGCGATGTAATATATATATATATATATATATATATATATATATATATATATATATATATATATATATATATATATATATATATCATATATATATATATGATTGAGGCTTGTTAACGAAAGCGAATATAATAACTGTCCCTGTCATTGAAAACGAAGCGCATTCAAAAGAAGTGTTGTCAACGGAACTAGTTTATCAGAAATCTGTTATGTGTGTTGGACAATAACTAATCTCTTCTATAAATCTACGGTCCAGTCAGTCCTATGCTACTATCTAATGTGTTGGGGTGAATGGTTCTCAGTTAATAATAGAGTCTGCTAGATCGTGTAGTACGGTCAGCCAGCAAAACCATTGGCACGACACTCCCTACAGTGGATGAACTCTACGAAATATATATGATGAAAAAGAAGATAAGAGACATCTTAAAGGACACTTCTCACGCATTGCACGAATTCTACTATGTTGCACAATCTGGTTGTAGGTACATTTCCGAAAGAACACGCACAGACCGTTAAGAAACACATTTCTTCCAGCTTCTGTTAGGCTACTAAATGCGAAATCGGGGAGGGGAAATCATCGGGGAGGATGGGAGGATACAACGGGGAGAACTACTTTCCTACAACTTTACACTGTCACTACTAATGTCGTTGTATTTTGTTGTGTTATGTGAATATATACCACAATAATTTCCTCTTTGGGGAACTATTAAACGTATTTATATTGTATTGTATTGTCACTGCCTTGCCAGAATGCTGTCGTACCTCGACGTCATCCACACATTTAGACAATACAACAATTTGTGGAATGTTCTGAATATAACTATATTAATATAAGGACACCTTCTCGAATGCAGAAGTATGACAAAAATGGGATTTCATTAAGCTAACAGTAAGATAATCAAACCTATAGTTTATTGAACTAGAAGAAGGTTGCAGACACATTTATAACAGTAGATGTGTATGGTAATTTTACGATAGCAAACAGTCAATGGATTGCGTGAAATAACTTATCTGGTATTTTACAGTTTAAGTATGATAAGTGTATGTCCTATATCTCTACTGTCATACATTTGCCAACTTCCTTCTTGCAGTTCAATTGCATTTGTGTATCAACGTAATATAAAATAGTTTTGCTTGTAAAGTAAACTGTGATATTTAAGAGGTTGAAATGACTTACCCCCTTTCTTCGCAGGGCTGGTGGGTTGAACTTCGCCTGAAAGAACACGTATCAATGTAAAATAACAACGATAGACAAGATGCAGACTAATAGGTAAACTCTTTAATATCCCAAATACAATTGTTCCATTTTCACTTACTTCGATTAAATATTCTATTACAATATTACTTACGGACAATATATATTAAACAATAACATTTATATTGTGTTATTTAAATTAACCCTGTTGAACAATAAATACAGAATACGACAGGTAACGACCGCTATTGATTATGGACCAAAGAAGCAGATAGGTGGGGGTTTAGTGAGTGAAACGCTTCATATGTCCCAATTTCAATTGTATTGTTCTTTAAGGTGTGAACGATATGGGTATTTGACATCGATCCCTCTTAATTGTAGGGGGCATAATTTCACCACTTGGTCGTGTACCTGACACAAATCCAAATATCAAAGTTCAATTAATATGTCTAAACCTAAACTTCTTAATAAATAAAAATATAATATCACCACTTAATTTGTTTGGTATATGCGATTTATAGATATATATATATATATATATATATATATATATATATATATATATATATATATATATATATATATGCTTGAGGCTTGTTAACGAATGCGAATATAATAACTGTCCCTGTCATTGAACACGAAGCGCATTCAAAAGTAGTGTTGTCAACGGAACTACTTCGTCAGAAAACTAAGAAAATGTAATATGAGTCGGACAATGACTAATTTCTTCTATAAATCTACGGTCCAGTCAGTCCTATGCTACTGTCTAATCTGTTGGGATGGAAGATTATTAGTAAATAATAGAGTGCTTCTAGATCGCGTAGTACGGTCAGCCAGCAAAACCATTGGCACGACACTCCCTACAGTGGATGAACTCTACGAAATATATATGATGAAAAAGACAAGGGACATCTTATAGGACACTTCTCACGCATTGCACGAATTCTACTATGTTGCACAATCTGGTTGTAGGTACATATCCGAAAGAACACGCACAGACCGTTACGAAACACATTTCTTCCAGCTTCTGTTAGGCTACTAAATGGAAATCGGGGAGGGGAACATTATCGGGGAGGATGGTAGGATACAACGGGGCGCACTACTTTCCTACAACATTGCACTGTCACTACTAATGTCGTTGTATTATGTTGTGTTATGTGAATATATACCACAATAATTTTCTCTTTGGGGGACTATTAAAGGTCTTTGTATAGCATTGCATTGCATTGCATTGCATTGCATTGCATTGCATTGCATTGCATTGCATTGCATTGCATTGCATTGCATTGCATTGCATTGCATTGCATTGCATTGCATTGCATTGCATTGCATTGCATTGCTTTGCATTGCATTGTATTGTCACTGCCTTGCCAGAATGCTGTCGCACCTCGACGTCACCCACATATTTAGAAAATACAACAATTTGTGGAATGTTCTGAATATAAATATAATAACATAAGGACACCTTCTCGAATGCAGAAGTATGACAAATATGGGATTGCATTAAGCTAATAGCAAGATAATCAAACCTATAGTTTATTGAACTAGAAGAAGGTTGCAGACACATTTATGATAGTAGATGTATATGCTCATTTTACGATAGCAAACAGTCACTGAATTGCGTGATATAACTTATCTGGTATTTTACAGTTTAAATATGATAAGTTTATGTCCTATATCTCTACTGTCATACATTTGCCTACTTCCTTCTTGCAGTTCAATGGCATTTGTGTATCAACGTAATATAACATTGTTTTGCTTGTAAAGTAAACTGTGATATTTAAGAGGTTGAAATGACTTACCCCCTTTCTTCGCAGGGCTGGTGGGTTGAACTTCGTCTGAAAGAACCCGTATCAATGTAAGATAACAACGATAGACAAGATGCAGACTAATAGGTAAACTCGTTAATATCCCAAATACAATTGTTCCATTTTCACTTACCTCGATTAAATATGCTATTACAAAATTACTTACGGACAATATGTGACTCATCTTAACAAAAGCGGTCGGATGTCGGTAAATCAGATTTTCCGTAAATGCCGATTTTGTGAAAAAATCGGGCATTCGTCAATTTTGAGATTTTCCCTGAAAATAATTCTTTAGTATTCGTTTTATCGATTGCCACACTTGTTAGCATCTAACTAACTCTGTTTCATATATTTTAAAGACATTTGCGTAGAGCTGTGCTAAGTGTTCCGCTCCATTTCCATAAAACAAAGCCGAAAATGCCAGTAATTGCGCGCATTCTTTGCCGCTAATTTTGGGACGATCCATATCATAACGGGTATCACCGCGTAGCTTAACGCGTCATCTGTCCATATATGGTCATATCTATGCTAATGCATGCATTGTCCGGCCTCCAGAACGCTTGGATTAGACCCCCTGTTCGTTCAACTGTGGTAAACAACATGGTAGCAACAGCTCCGGCAACCGTTCTCATTGGTCCAGCGTGGAACATTTGCATAACCGCATGCGCGCACCGAGTATTTACTTGGCGTCACTGCTGACCTAGTTAGCGAGTGAACACGAAGCGAAAAATGGCGTGCAGTGTGGCGAAGTTGCTAAACTCTGATGCAAGTGATCGGACACAAATAGATTTGATTGAGGCGACCGGAGTACTTTTTGGAGGAAGTGACTGATGAAAGCGTGGCGGACGATGACGAGGATGACAATTTTGCGAACTACATCACTGACGAAGACGAATATTGAATTCGACTTTCGTGAGAATGATTACGACACGGCACGGCTACGCAAGTCGCGCTGACCGATCCGTAGAGACGGTGTCAGATTCTCCGGATGAGGAATTGGGAAAAGCAAATGCAATATCATGAAAATTATACTATCTTTGAGTTGTCCAAATTTCAGCCAGATATGTCCATCCTAACCAAGTCATAAACAGCAGCAGAGTTTGTTCGCTTTTCTTAACAACGAAGGGAATTGCATAAATTATTAATTAATCTGCAATTGTTTTTCTAATAAACATTTTGTGTTCATATTAACACGGTATCTTAAGAATGACATTATCTTCCAACATGCCAAGTTTCAAAAAGATCGGTCCATGGTAACTAAGGTACATTCCATGAAACTTAACACATATTTTGCATCAACTTTGAAGGCCATTTTCTTACTTTGAAGGTTTCTACCCCACACATGTTTGTCAAGCTATAACTTCGGCTAGAATCGAGATATCTTCTAGCATGATATACCATATGAAAGCAGATATTATGCTCTTTCCAGTGGTACTAATAACTCAATTTTGAAAATTACCGACATCTGACCGATTTTGTTAAGATGAGTCACATATATTAAACAATAACATTTATAGTGTGTTATTTAAATTAACCCTGTTGAACAATAAATACAGAATACGACAGGTAACGACCGTTATTGATTATGGACCAAAGAAGCAGATAGGTGGGGGTTTAGTGAGTGAAACGCTTCATATGTCCCAATTTCAATTTTATTGTTCTTTAAGGTGTGAACGATATGGGTATTTGACATCGATCCCTCTTAATTGTAGGGGACATAATTTCACCATTTGGTCGTGTACCTGACACAAATCCAAATATCAAAGTTCAATTAATATATCTAAACCTAAACTTCTTAATAAATACAAATATAATATCACCACTTAATTTGTTTGGTATATGCGATTTATAGATATATATATATATATATATATATATATATATATATATATATATATATATATATATATATATATATGCTTGAGTCTTGTTAACGAATGCGAATATAATAACTGTCCCTGTCATTGAACACGAAGCGCATTCAAAAGTAGTGTTGTCAACGGAACTACTTCGTCAGAAAACTAAGAAAATGTAATGTGACAATGACTAATTTCTTCTATAAATCTACGGTCCAGTCAGTCCTATGCTACTGTCTAATATGTTGGGATGGAAGATTATCAGTAAATAATAGAGTGCTTCTAGATCGTGTAGTACGGTCAGCCAGCAAAATCATTGGCACGACACTCCCTACAGTGGATGAACTCTACGAAATATAAATGATGAAAAAGACAAGGGACATCTTATAGGACACTTCTCACGCATTGCACGAATTCTACTATGTTGCACAATCTGGTTGTAGGTACATATCCGAAAGAACACGCACAGACCGTTACGAAACACATTTCTTCCAGCTTCTGTTAGGCTACTAAATGGAAATCGGGGAGGGGAAAATTATCGGGGAGGATGGTAGGATACAACGGGGCGCACTACTTTCCTACAACATTGCACTGTCACTACTAATGTCGTTGTATTATGTTGTGTTATGTGAATATTTACCACAATAATTTTCTCTTTGGGGGACTATTAAAGGTCTTTGTATAGTTTTGTATTGTATTGTATTGTATTGTATTGTATTGGATTGGATTGGATTGCATTGCATTGCATTGCATTGCATTGCATTGCATTGCATTGCATTGCATTGCATTGCATTGCTTTGCATTGCATTGTATTGTCACTGCCTTGCCAGAATGCTGTCGCACCTCGACGTCACCCACATATTTAGAAAATACAACAATTTGTGGAATGTTCTGAATATAAATATATTAACATAAGGACACCTTCTCGAATGCAGAAGTATGACAAATATGGGATTGCATTAAGCTAATAGCAAGATAATCAAACCTATAGTTTATTGAACTAGAAGAAGGTTGCAGACACATTTATGATAGTAGATGTATATGCTCATTTTACGATAGCAAACAGTCACTGAATTGCGTGATATAACTTATCTGGTATTTTACAGTTTAAATATGATAAGTTTATGTCCTATATCTCTACTGTCATACATTTGCCTACTTCCTTCTTGCAGTTCAATGGCATTTGTGTATCAACGTAATATAAAATTGTTTTGCTTGTAAAGTAAACTGTGATATTTAAGAGGTTGAAATGACTTACCCCCTTTCTTCGCAGGGCTGGTGGGTTGAACTTCGCCTGAAAGAACCGTATCAATGTAAGATAACAACGATAGACAAGATGCAGACTAATAGGTAAACTCGTTAATATCCCAAATACAATTGTTCCATTTTCACTTACCTCGATTAAATATGCTATTACAAAATTACTTACGGACAATATATTAAACAATAACATTTATATTGTGTTATTTAAATTAACCCTGTTGAACAATAAATACAGAATACGACAGATAACGACCGCTATTGATTATGGACCAAAGAAGCAGATAGGTGGGGGTTTAGTGAGTGAAACGCTTCATATGTCCCAATTTCAATTTTATTGTTCTTTAAGGTGTGAACGATATGGGTATTTGACATCGATCCCTCTTAATTGTAGGGGACATAATTTCACCATTTGGTCGTGTACCTGACACAAATCCAAATATCAAAGTTCAATTAATATGTCTAAACCTAAACTTCTTAATAAATAAAAATATAATATCACCACTTAATTTGTTTGGTATATGCGATTTATAGATATATATATATATATATATATATATATATATATATATATATATATATATATATATATATATATATATATATATATATATATATATATATATATGCTTGAGGCTTGTTAACGAATGCGAATATAATAACTGTCCCTGTCATTGAACACGAAGCGCATTCAAAAGTAGTGTTGTCAACGGAACTACTTCGTCACAAAACTAAGAAAATGTAATGTGAGTCGGACAATGACTAATTTCTTCTGTAAATCTACGGTCCAGTCAGTCCTATGCTACTGTCTAATCTGTTGGGATGGAAGATTATCAGTAAATAATAGAGTGCTTCTAGATCGTGTAGTACGGTCAGCCAGCAAAACCATTGGCACGACACTCCCTACAGTGGATGAACTCTACGAAATATATATGATGAAAAAGACAAGGGACATCTTATAGGACACTTCTCACGCATTGCACGAATTCTACTATGTTGCACAATCTGGTTGTAGGTACATTTCCGAAAGAACACGCACAGACCGTTAAGAAACACATTTCTTCCAGCTTCTGTTAGGCTACTAAATGCGAAATCGGGGAGGGGAAAATAGTCGGGGAGGATGGGGGGATACGATGGAGTGCAGTACTTTCCGACAACTTTGCACTGTCACTACTAATTGTCACTACTAATGTCGTTGTGTTATGTTGTGTTATGTGAATATTTACCACAATAATTTCCTCTTTGGGGGACTATTAATGGTCTTTGTATTGTGTTGTGTTGTGTTGTGTTGTGTTGTGTTGTGTTGTGTTGTGTTGTGTTGTGTTGTGTTGTATTGTATTGTATTGTATTGTATTGTATTGTATTGTATTGTCACTGCCTTGCCAGAATGCTGTCGTACCTCGACGTCATCCACACATTTAGAAAATACAACAATTTGTGAAATGTGCTGAATATAAATATATTAACTTAAGGACACCTTCTCGAATGCAAAATTATGACAAATATGGGATTGCATTAAGCTAACAGTAAGATAATCAAACCTATAGTTTATTGAACTAGAAGAAGGTAGCAGACACATTTATGATAGTAGATGTGTATGCTCATTTTGCGATAGCAAAAAATCACTGAATTGCGTGATATAACTTATCTGGTATTTTACAGTTTCAGTATGATAATTGTATGTCCTATATATCTACTGTCATACATTTGACTACTTCTTTCTTGCAGTTCAATGGCATTTGTGTATCAACGTAATATACAATTGTTTTGCTTGTAATGTAAACTGTGATATATAAAGAGGTTGACATTACTTACCCCCCTTCTTCGCAGGGCTGGTGGTTTGAACTTCGCCTGAAAGAACCCGTATCAATGTAAGGTAACAACGATAGACAAGATGCAGACTAATAGATAAACTCGTTAATATCCCAAACACAATTGTTCCATTTTCACTTCGATTAACTGTGCTATTACAAAATTACTTACGGACACTATATATTAAACAATAACATTTATATTGTGTTATTTAAATTAACCCTGTTGAACAATAAATACAGAATACGACAGATAACGAACGCTATTGACTATGGACCAAACAAGCAGATATGTGGGGGTTCAGTGAGTGAAACGCTTTATATGTCCCAATTTCAATTTTCTTTAAGGTGTGAACGATATGGGTATTTGACATCGATCCCTCTTAATTGTAGGGGGCATAATTTCACCACTTGGTCGTGTATCTGATACAAATCCAAATATCAAAGTTCAATTAATATGTCTAAACTTCTTAATAAAAATATAATATCACCAATTAATTGTTTTGTATATGCGATATATATATATATATATATATATATATATATATATATATATATATATATATATGTATATATAAGTATATATATATATATATATATAAGCCTAAAGGCAGCTTATGTCGACCAGTGCCTAGAGGTCCGGCTTATGTAGACCAGGCATATTTTTTTTATTTAATACATTTTCCAAAGAAGTAAAACTGGAACATTGTTTCTAATACTAATGTTTAACATATAATGAAAGTTCATCAAAATATTTCAATAAATAAGGTATATGTAAAAACATCGGTCCACACAAAAACCGCGTATGCATAGATGCCGATTTATGTAGACCGGAGCAACGCCGGAACCTGTATACACATATATATATATATATATATATATATATATATATATATATATATATATATATATATATATATATATATATATATATATATATATATATATGCTTGAGGCTTGTTAGTGCGAATATAATAACTGTCCCTGTCATTGAACAAAAAGCGCAATCAAAAGAAACTACTTCGTCAGAAAACTAAGAAAATGTAATGTGTGTCGGACAATAACTACTCTTCTTCTTCTTCGCCTTTTCCCACTAGGTGGGGTCAGCGGCCCGAATTCTTGATTTCCCGAATGTTCTGTCCTGGGCATCCTCCGGGGAGATCCGCAGTGACTGCATATCCCTACGAAAGCCATCCATCCATCTCCCTCTTGGTCTCCCCCTTGTCCTTTTTTCTGGCACTCTCATGTCACCAACTGCTCTCACTTCGTTTTCTTCCATTCTCTGCATGTGTCCATACCAGCGTAGTCTCATTTATCTTACTTTCTCCTGTATGCTACTCACACCTAGCTCCTACACACTCACACCTAGCTCCTACACACTCTTTACTCTGTCTCTCAATGTTATTCGTTTTATTCTTCTCAACATCCTCATCTTTGTTTTCTCGAGAATCTGTTCCTCCTTCTTTCTAACTGTCCAGCATTCTGCTCCATACAGAAGTACTGGTATAATGACAGTCATGTAGAGCGTGGTATAACTTATCTGGTATTTTACAGTTTAAGTATGAAAAGTGTATGTCCTATATACCTAGTGTCATACATTTGCCTACTTCCTTCTTGCAGTTCAATGGCATTTGTGTATCAACGTAATACAACATTGTTTTGCTTGTAAAGTAAACTGTGATATTTAAGAGGTTGAAATGACTTACCTCCCTTCTTCGCAGGGCTGGTGGGTTGAACTTCGCCTGAAAGAACCCGTATTAATGTAAGGTAACAACGATAGACAAGATGCAGACTAATAGGTAAACTCGTTAATATCCCAAACACAATTGTTCCATTTTCACTTACTTCGATTAAATATGCTATTACAATATTACTTACGGACAATATATATTAAACAATAACATTTATATTGTGTTATTTAAATTAACACTGTTGAATAATATATACAGAATACGACAGACAACGAACGCTATTGATTATGGATCAAACAAGCAGATATGTGGGGGTTCAGTGAGTGAAATGCTTCATATGTCCCAATTTCAATTGTATTGTTCTTTAAGGTGTGAACGATATGGGTATTTGACATCGATCCCTCTTAATTGTAGGGGGCATAATTTCACCACTTGGTCGTGTACCTGACACAAATCCAAATATCAAAGTTCAATTAATATGTCTAAACCTAAACTTCTTAATAAATAAAAATATAATATCACCACTTAATTTGTTTGGTATATGCGATTTATAGATATATATATATATATATATATATATATATATATATATATATATATATATATATATATGCTTGAGGCTTGTTAACGAATGTCCCAATTTCAATGTTATTGTTCTTAAACGTTCTGAAGACAGAAAGCTCGACTGTTCATAATTGAATCAAACGACCAGGGCGGTGATATCACTGAAGGGCGGATGCAGATATTATATAACATGATAATTTTGTTTTTCTTAACAATGGCAAGATATTGAAGTGATACGGTGTACTTACGCATTAACACACACTATGAACATCATTAATACACACTATGAACATACACCGTAATTGCATACCAGAACAACGCAATCCACTGTTATATTTACGATCGAAACCAGGATTTTGTATTGCTTATATAGTATATAAGATACATTATATTTATTTCCATTTAATAAATATGCAATACAATAATTACGACTGGTGGCAATTGTTGTAGTGTCTTTAGTATACGTCTTAGTAAGAATCTCCATGATCCTTACCATATATGGCACCTGCTTATAATGTTATTATTATTTAAAAATTGTGTACAATTTGGACAAATAAATCCACTTCTCCTTCTTCCTAACGCATAACTCAATTGCAACAATGTATCGCCGGACTTGTTGTACTCGATATCTATGTATACATTGAACATTCAAATAGGTTGACAATAAGTCTGTTCTGTTGGAGATAAGTTGTACAATTTGTTATGGTCTTTTGGATTGCGTATCTTGCCGACGGCAATTCCAGATGTCGCTGGCAAGCAGAATTTCGTAAGGCATTCCGACGAAATCAGTCGTATGTCGCACACTCCAATTACGCTGCACGAGCCAAGTAATAAATGCAGATTGCTATGGACGATTTTGATACTATCTACATTAAAAAGAGTTCATCTTTCACAGCACCAAACCGGAACATGAGCTAAGGTCACTACAAAGCTTCCTCCGAGACTACAACTCAATCATTTCTCGGTATGGCTTTCCAACATCCGGGGTCAAGTTATACTACATCAAAGTTATCCTGGTCCGGGAGTTTGAGGGGGAAATCGGCTTCCAGTCCCGCCCTCAGATGACCCACAGCGACCTAGTTTATGACAAGTGTGGGGGTGGTACATATTTCGAAGCAGCGCTCTCCTCCATCGGTGTCAGCAATGAGCATGTGGCTGAGCGACTCAGGGATGACATCATGTCAATCAAACTCGTTCCGTGACCGCTGAGGGTCGAGGAGTTAGAGGAGGAGGAAGAGCTCTCGCGTCTCACGGTGCAACTTCTATCTGCTTTGCGGGGGAAGAATAGGGTAGATTTGTCCCCACCCAAACTCGAGAGCGGGTGTTCAGTAAGAATACCTCCCTCCATGCATCCGTTCCTCTGAGCAAACGGTTGATGTTTATCACGGATCCAGGCACGAAGAAGTCCGCAAATCCAAGAGCAGAAGATCGGCAGACGCAAGATGGCACCCCATACAAGTGGTCGGACTACGTACACAATGTGTCATCCATAATCTTTGCCCGCCATGGCGATGCTGACCGTATCATCTGTGTGGACGATCCCGTACGATGCACCATACTCGACTAAAGACGACGAGCGAGACATGCGGGTGCAGGGTAAAGCCCATGTCCCCAACACTTACATGAAATTGGCAGACCCTTTCCCTTGTGCCAGAGCGTTCAAAACGCTTACGTTTGAGATCAGCAATAAGGGGAGACTGCAAACATTGATATGCAACTACCTGACCGACCTAGCACAGGGTGTCAATTCAGATATTATCTACTTGGTTGGTTCCAATTGCACCAACATGTCAACCCAGCAACCGATGCAGAACTACAGCTTTGACAAGTCTGAGGCTGACACTGTCCTGTTATCCGCATACGCAGTTCTGCGCGAGACAGGCTACAGTGGCCCTGTTGTCATTAATGCCGCTGATACAGATGCCTATGTCGCGGCAGCGGTCATCTCACAGCAACTGCCCGGTACGCTCTGTATCAAGAGAAAGCAGCAGAGGATCTTCTGCAGAGGCCCTGTAACTGACGATATGGCAGACTGTATTTTGCAGCTATACTGTATGCCAACTCAAACTTCAACGGTAAGGGTAAGAAATCTGTGTATGACCAGATGGCGAAGAACCCTGTGGCACGACGGCAGCTGTCGCAGTGCGGCGAGAGCCTTGACCTTGAGGAGGAGACTGTGGAGCAGCTCTTCCAGTTCGCAAGACATGTAATATACGGCGACAACGAGAGTAGCACCGCGGCTGAGACCCGTGACGGAAAGTGGAAGAGAATGAAGAACAAATCATTCACCCGTCTCCCCTCATATGCAGATAGCCTACACCAACACTGCCTCCGCGCCAACTACGTGGCGTACCTAATGCGCCACCCGTCCCTGAAGCACCACCACTCGCCACTTGGACATGGCTAGGAGCTGATGGGTGGTCGCTGTCGCCCTGTCCGTCACACGCGACCTGCTCTTCCGACGGACCTACCTGCACCAGGGCCAGCTGAAGAGAGCGGGGAAGAAGACAGCGAGAAGGAGGATGAGGGAGATGATGGTGTACATATGAGGAGGGAGGATTCATTTGAATCTGATGATTCAGAATCTAGCGAAGCAGCATGCTCTGATTCGGCCTGATCACATTTCTCGATGTCCTCTAAATGTGTTTGAATTGTGTTTTGGCGCAATTTGGCTAAATCAAATAAAAAAGGTTACCGTATAATTACATGTGTTCACTGAATAGTTTCCAAATATTGTTTTTCTACATATTTGCACACTGTATAAATGCAAACTCCAAAACCCCACATTTTCCCTTCTCGTTCAAAAGTTACGTTTTCGCTCTACCGGACGGCGGCCATTTTTGACCGGATGGCGGCCATCTTTGAATTATGGGTCAAAATTATGTCATAACGTTAAAATGATGTAAGTATCGGATTCCTCGTGGTCGACGTATCCGAAAAAAGTGTTTACATACATGCTTCTAGGTGCTCTGGTTCAACAGTTACGTTTTCGTTCTACCAGATGGCGGCCATCTTCGATTTATGGGTCAAAATGATGTCATAACGTCAAACTGATGTCAGAACCGGAATCCTCGTGGACGACGTACCCAAAAAAGTTTCTTCATACGTGATTTATGGAGCTTTTGTTCAAACGTTAATTGTTCGAGATAGTGCCAGCGGTCATTTTGGATTTGGCCCTCTGGCGAAAAATGCTAGCATTTTTTAGAGGGACCGGGGGGCTAAATATTTTGTAAATGGTCCTTAGCGGTCAAATCAATCGTTAAACCTTAGTAGCCACAGAGTGGTCACGAAACTTCAACTCTAGACCCTACTGTGGGACCCTACAATTCTAGACCCCTAGGCTCAACACAGTGCTAAAGAGGGAGCTCGTTTAAGGTAACGACGATATTGTTTTCAAATACGGAAGTGACTAAATGGAATTTTCTTCTTGACGAAGGTAACAAACTTGTAACTATATAAAAACAATATCAACATCCGACTCTGAAACGGTGGTCATCCATGGAACAACGAAACATAAATCACACGCACGCACGCACGCACGCACGCACGCACGCACACACACACACACACGCATACACACACACCATTCTTACACTGTAACAAATTTATATTTCAGCAATATTCTGACACCTAAAAAACTTTTTTTGCACTGTAAGGTATTTGAAAAAAAGAGATTTTTAATGGTAGAACAATCTACAGCAATTAATATTATGCTGTTTTGAATTTGTGATTTAAAACATGTATTGATGTTCAACAGGGCATGACATTTAGAGACTTGTCCCACAGAAGTAGTGAATTCAACATGTATTTCAGTTGATACAATGAATCCCTGTTTCGAATGCGAAAAACTAAACCTCTGCGCTATCTTTCTATCCGTGAACATGTCCTTAAAACGTTGCGTTGTGCACTCGGCAACATGAGGTGGGATCCCGTGGGCTTCCACATGGTGCAGGTATATCAGTTCCGCCTCCTTGGCCTTGTCTTCAATACTTCTCTCTTCCTTTTGTTTGACATCTTGTGCCGCGAACGCATGAAACAGATTCCCACTGCCCGCTTCGGCTGCCCGGGCTTTGCGGTGCTTCGCAAAACACTATTGCTTGCTCAAAGCATTTTCTCCCTCTTTGATGCAAATGTAGTTCTTGCAAAGCCTGCACGATACATTGAAAGAGTCCTTCTTTGTGACCCAGTCTCCAAACTTTCCACCATTTGGGTCTTGCGTTTGTAACAACGCATCGGAGTAATGCAACACCATATTCGACTTTTCCAATCTTGCGAGTGCGAAAACGCGTGAAAGACAACGAAAGGCCCTTCTCTCTATTATCCACACTCCCCCCTCACACCTGTTTTAAGCCAGTCTACCGAAGGGAGGGTGTCCAGTAAATTGCCCTACCCAGTTCCACCAACAAGCTTGTTCGCGATTTTGACCGTAAAAATCCGACGGATCAATTGAAAGTCGCTAAAAATCCTACTATATCCGACAAAATAATGAAAATCCGACTCGTTATCAACACTGCTTGCAGCCCTTCATACTGTGGTTCTGCTATATTTAATTTTGTAATTTACGTTTCTGTTGTGTATAGTATGACTGTGACTATCATATGCTCACTCAAAGTAACTTAACATAATATTACGATCTAGAACCAAATTGCCGTTAAGCTTATATATAAACACGATACTTTTAAAATCAGTCATATCATTCACACACAATATTTAAAGTAACTAAAACTAGGTATTGATGTTTATATATTCTTCTTTCTGAAACATTTATAGTATATGAATGTTATTATTATGTATATATCACCACACTTTACAACAACGTTCAAAATAAAGCACCATGACAGTGCAGTAGAGAGTATGCAATGCGTGACTATTTAACAGGTGCTTGACACATTTGTAGCTATTTTATTCTTGATATTATTTTAATATATAATCATTCCAGTTGAACTGACAGGCAATATAGACACCAATATATTTTGTAGTATAAACTCTGTCAATATTATTTTCATTGATTCTAATTGATTGTGAACTTATTTATTCCTTCTTTTAACCATCAAGTTTATTTAGAAACATTTCAAGATAATGTATTTAAAAATGTACAATCAGTTCGATTGTTTTTGCTCCTCGCGTTTCAGACTAATTTCACGAAAAAGCAAACGTACGAAGTATCCCCTGTGACATGCTAACTCGTTTGTGCAAAGGTGTGGCTTCGTTTTTATTAAATAAACAGAAAACTCAGAAAAAGAGTATTTGCTATCATAGCCGAAACTCGAACCGGACACCCTGTGTTACCGTGACATCCGGAAAAGACTGTAGCTTGAAAATCTCGCGTGAGCGAAAACGAGCAGTGAGATCGACCTTTGACCCGTCCATGCTGTCAGTCCTTCGATAGACTGTTTACTATAATTTATAGAGTCGCAATATTCCCGTTCTTTTGCTGTTTTTTGTTCAACGATGGGACGCCCGCGTATGTTTGCGACCGAATCGGCAAGGAAACAGGGAAGTGCACAAAGAGCCGCAGAAAGACAGAAACAGCGGCCGTGCGCACACGTGTATTTGGAAAAAGTTATAGACTTGTGCAAGTTGTGGAATCAAATGACATGTACGACAGGTTAGTACTCTGTTATTACTCGGCTTCAACCATTTCACATTGTTTTAATATTGCGTGTGCCAGCTGACAAAATAGTTTTGCTATTAAATTAGTCGACGGTATTAGGCCATTTAGGGTCATTCCGAGTGAACGCAAATAAAATTCCATAAATTGGTTGCTGTCATCGACGTCTTGGACTTAGTCTTAGATTATTTTTGAATAGATCAGTACTAATACAGTATGATGAGAGCCTTTCCAGTTTTGCATTTGGTAAGATTAGCAAGAATCCAAAATTTGAGCGTTGTAGCTTAAATAGGTTTCAAGTTATGGCACTTTGACATTTGACAGGTTGTTAAAAATAAATAATTGTATTTACATTTAATTCACTAGTCAATATATTCTGCAATCTTGAGCCTGTGTCAGTGAAATTGTGGTGAGTTGATCTATATAATATAGAGATTACATAACTACAATTAGAATATAAATACAGTGTACGGTTAATGTACAGCTAGGTGATACAAATCATGATTAAGATTTATTCAAAATATCACTCGCGATAGGGTTTTCAGACCCTGATTGTGAGCAGAATACACATACCTTAGACATAAATTGATAAATTGTACATATTTGGTATATAAATGTGCAAATCGGAGGAATATGGCAGGTCTGGTTGCCTTAATTATGAATCTATACATGTATATGCAAAGATGGTATGTTATTATATTTCTTAAAATATGACCAACTTCCGACCCAAACATTTCGATGAGGCGTAGCTTGTATTGTCACAAAACCTTTTCTATGTGTAAGCTCATTCCTATAACTCAAATAACTAGTAAAATAAGTCTCAATATCCTTCCGAGCTTCCTTCACAACAAAAATGGCATACGCCTGGGTGCCACAATTTTTAAAATAAATTGCTCGTGATATACTATGACACAAAATTGTAACTTTTGTCATGATTTAAAGGTAAAGGTAAGGATTGCTCAAAGCGCTTTTTACACTTTACTCCCTGGTAGTTCAATCGAAGACCATCTCGGCTTCTCTGGGAAGCATTCAGCCATGTAGCAATTTTGCGAAGACTGCTTGTACACAAATAGTCATCACTGTTTATAGCCAGGTACTCATTCATACAGCTGGGTGAAATGGAGCAATGTAGTGTGAAAACAACTTGCCCAAGGTTTCACATGGCAGCACAAAATTTGAACCTGGGTCCTCTTATTTTAGAGTCTGATGCTCTACCCCTGAACCACTGCGCTAATACTAGCAACCTTTGTTTATGACCAATATTAAAGAAAAACTGTTAGTCTCACAGACTGGTACATTTCGTCATGATGAAGTTTCAGTAGTATGCCTGCAGTGCAGTTGTGAGGAACACTAAGCAGGTTTTCAGCTCACTTAGTCTTCATGGCATTAAAATTAACTGATTTTAGTAAGTTTATTGTAATATTATTTTGCCTAAAACCACTAATGACATGTTATGGTCCTGTGCAAGTTAACAAACACAATTTGCTGTGTTTTGTGGTGAAAAACTCAGCAGTGATTAAGATTAACAAAAATATATTTCATTCAATATTACAAATTAACTATTCAGGGCTGTATAGTCCAAAGGACCTGAGGACCTCTTGGGCCAGTGATGATGATTAAATGTCCATTTTGAGGTGTTTACAGTAATGCTCACTGGTTTGGTTATGTTTTATTTCAGATGTCGCAAAGACGTTGCCACTCTGCAGCCTGTTACTATATGTGAACTTTTGTGCATGACATTGAAGAAATTGTGACTGATGAGTACAGACGATGAAGACATGACACTGATGACAAGAGCGGAAGACGTCACTGGCAAACCATTCTGCATTGTTTACAAAGAATGCCTTTTGGAGCTTGCCAGAATGGAGGTAATCATTGGTATTTGATATTCATAAAATATCATCATGACACAAGTAACTGCATTTTAAAGATGTTTCTTAAAAACTATTCATTTTGTATATGGCAAGAAAGATGTTATGTTTGTTTTGATTATGTTTAAATTGATGAAAGTGTGGTGTATATTGGTTAATTATATGTTGCCATATTTATGTTACAAACATAGAAATTAATATTATGGAAATTATACATTGAAATACCATTACATCATGCACTATAATTGGTATCAACTGCATTCTGATTGGGCAGGCTGAGTAGAGTGGAATACATAACTATCTTTACAGAAAGCACTAATTAATGCCCACCTATGTCACTGCATTCACACAATTTTGCTGTGTTTGGGGTCATCTCATATGAATAACCAGAGAAAAATATGCCAACTAGGTGATTATGGTGAAGAAACATTTAATTCATAATTACAAACTTACAACATATTCACAATTATTCATTATTAGCCCCATGAAATTATGTGTAATAAGTATTTGTCACAGTCGTCTATTTGCCTATTTGTCTAGATGGATAGATTATGCAAAGTCAAAGGGTGCAGGCTTCCCTATGACCTGAAAATAAAACGAGTTTCAAATGTGCGGTACTTCTGTCATTGAGTAACACAAATTCTTTATACTAATCAGTTCTGCTGGTAAAACAATTATTACAATTGTTGTCACATACACAGCTATGCACGGTTGTAACGTTTAAAAAAATTAAACAGCTTAACCAGTAGAGCATTATATATGTTAATATGCATCTAAATTGTCAGCTTAGGTATATGAATTTTATTCATCTGCCAGTGGAAGTTTTTGTGCCCCCTAGAATTAATTTCTGAACCTGCTCCTGCGTATGACAGTTTATTTGTCTGCATGAGGTTTTTGCAGTAATGGGTGTCCTGGATAGATTTTATATTGTTGGAATCACATGTGGACTAAAGTAAAGACAACATAAAGTAAAAACATTTTATTGAAACTTTTGACAAGATTGACTACAACATAATGGCAAGCACTGCACATGATATATGTATTTATTTTTAATATCACATGCACATCAGATAAAAAAAAACAATCAGTAAAATATAAAATTAGGAAAAGGTTGAAAACATGTATGGTATATATATATATATATATATATATATATATATATATATATATATATATATATATATATATATATATATATATATATATAAACAAACAGTTACTTTTATCACGATTCATTCATTCACAAAAATATCCAGCACAAATACATAGTATGTCAAATGCTGGTTAGTTAAAAAACATTAATCCCATTTATTAGGCTTTAAAATGATGCCTTTACCCGAAATGACATTACCTACTGCAAATGTGTGCCTAACACTACACCCATGGGCAAATTGTTCAAAATCCTGAAACAATTGTTACACAAGAACAAAATCCTGGCAATTTACCTAAAATTGTAAAGTTTACTCATAATGCATGCATTATGGATATTACTGAAACATGCTGTAAATAGCTTATTTTTTACAGCAGTAGAACATAAATTGATGTTTTATTAAACATATTTCTCTTGACAAGTTTGCATACAAGTTTCACTTTGGCTTGAATGGCAGACTCATCTGACAAGATTTTATAAATGACTTGTCCAAAATATTTACAATGTGACAAAGTTTAACTGGTTAACTCCTGAAGTAATTGTCTTAGAAAGTTTTGACTTTCTAGATACAAAGTACATATACATACTATATACATGTAATGTGTACATATTAAATAACAATAATAACAAATAAAGTACACTAAGTTAACTATAATTATGATGATTACACTAGTCATGGTCCTCGCCATGTGGCTGAGAGTTACATGTGCAATCACTACCCCGGGTATGTGTTTACTCACCTGTATGAAGAGTACCGGCTACAGATAGTGGTAGATATTATTACTTTATATAGTTAGTCTTTGCATAATAACATAAGTGTGGCTGAATGCTTCCTACATTAGTAGATATGTTGTTTGATTTAACAGATCTTAATAAAGTGTAACATATCTGGCATGTAGAGTTTACGATATGAATACCAAATACCAAACAATTCTATAATTGACTTTTGCTAAATGTATCATCACATATGATATCATAAATGTCACAGCCATGTTAATTGTCACTTTGTTTCTTGCACAGGTAGATGTGGATGCACAGAAAATGTCAGGTACCTGGCATGCAGTACCATTAAAGAGAGTGAACTAAGTAACACAGTAATGCCATCGATATCCAAGCCGATGAAGTTCACCAAAGAATGCCGAACCTATCTTATTGTGTTGAGAGAGGTTGACCGAAGGCTCATGCCATATTTGCCAGACCATGGTACCCACTGTTCTACCACAAACTGCAAAGCTAGTCAGATATCACCATATTCGCATGTCAAGCAACCTGCATTCTATATGGGTCTCTAGTCAGTTTGGGTAACTGACTGGCCTGGAAGTCAGTGCACACACCATCAGTACAGGGGAGTCTGTTATGGATGCAACACACGACTGAGATCACTCGGTTGATATTCACATGACATTTGATCTGCAGCGTCTTGCACAGCCCATGGTTGTGGAATCTTGTCCGGGATCTTGGATGGTATATAGCTTATTAACTTTTTGACCTAGTGGTGGTGTTCAGTTTCCTGTTGAGTGTTGACCTGAAAAGAAAAGCATAATATTCAAACTCAGTAAACAAAAACTGGCATCATGGTATTAGAGTTGTCATTATGGAGTGTTCTTTGCCATAATCAATAAATCTACAGCTGTATAACATAATATTTTATGTATGACCTAAAGCATTCCACAAAAAAGGCAGCAAGAAATATTTGGCTACAGCAGCATGTACAGGTTCATATCTAAGCAGGGTTGTAATTTATTAGGTCTGTATTGTCATTACATGAAAATAAAATTACCATGCTATTTTTAAATGTAGGGATGCCTTATCTTATATATTATTATAGAATTATATTTACTCCCAAGCATAGCGCATTCATATTTTCGGTTTTATTTTCAATATACAATTTTGTGTCAGGGTATGTCATGTAATAACTACTGCATGTTATATTTGACATTTTATGGCTCAGCTGGATGTCAAAGTAAATGTTGGAAGTGACAAAATAAGGTGTTGTTGTGATGCCAACAGTATATTTCCTTCACTGAATATTCAAACATGTCTACCTTCTTCAGAATGAATAATAATTGATTTTATAAATTTATTTCTGAGTTATTGTTGTATGCTGAATAGTTTTTTAAAGGTGTTGACCGAAGTCTGTGTGGACATTGGACTGGACACACTTAGTATAACATGCATTACACAACTGCAAAGGTTATCCTAGTTTTCCATATCCGAGATATTATGAAAATGCTAATGAAAGCAAATGAGTATTGAAATGGGCATATTAAAATATTTATAAAATGTATACATTGTTGATTGTTAAAATGTTTAATTCACTTGGAGTGATCAGACGTTGGCCTCTTGCAAACTATGTATCCTCCATGCATTTGCCCGACACAAGTGATTGCATTAATCTTAGTCCCTCCTCTGCCTCGTCTCACTTGCATTGTAGTGTGGCCCATACTAATATATCATAATTTGAGTTGTATTATGCATTCATATATTGCTGTGATGAAAAGATAAAGATTAGAACAGCTGGCATATGTGAGTTGAAAGGTATCAGGTATTACATAGACTACAGCCAGGCATCACTGACCACAATGGAAACAAGTGCAAGAATGTTATGTGTAATACTTGCATATGGTGTACACTGGCTAGTAGCTATACAAGCATTTTATATTCATGTTTACCTTTTTGTATATTGAATAAATTCATCACCATCATGGTTGTCATAACATTTTTAATTATTATATAATTATAATATTATTATTATATAAAATATAATGCAAATCAGCAACATCCAGCAATCATAGTAAAATGTGAGTCACAAAACACTGTTTAAATAATTGTGATAACCAACATAATTCTTCGTTTGACGTTCTGTTGCACGAGATAACGGATGCTCCCCACGGTGACCATCACCCGGAGCCTAGCTACTGCCAATGTTCCGAAGCCAATGAGATATAATTTCGTCCCTAACGTCATCTACACTCTCTAGATATGTACTTTTGCAATTACACAGCTTATGAACAAGATCCTGCGTTATCAAATACAATACATATAAACTTATAAATAAAGGCTGTATGAGTGTATCTGGCTGAGACTAAGGAGTCTAAGCGATGCCGATGCCGACTGTCAAACTTTAAAAATAATCTAACAAGTTAGAGAATCCACGTCGAGTAGGCCTATAATGAAGTTCACAAGTTGCAGTTCTTGTTGAATTAGCCCACGACTACTTGCCCTGGTTGCTAACTGCAATAAAACACTTAATACATACCTTCACAGAAGAAACACTTCGGAACGTTCGTCACGACACGCAAAAGCACATGCGGTTTGTTATTGTGCCGTAGGATGCCGATCTCGTATAAAACACGTGACCCAAAAAGGGCAGGACGTCTACACCGGCTAATAGTTTCGTCAGTTATACCCGGTGTAACGACGATTCTTTTTTGCCGAATAAAAAAAGATAAGTACGCATTTTAAAATTAAACTGATTGCGCATACTAGTTAAACTATTGAAATATTACACATCAGGACATAAAAGAAAAGGATTGGCGATGGGCAAAACGAAATGATTGTCAACCTTTAAACTATGTACTCAACCGATACAATTCCGAAAAATACTATTTTGCACATTTATGATACAACATCACATATGTACAACAAGTTGGTTTGATTAGCAGAAAGTATACGTTTCATAACAGGTGATACTTTACACTTAATATATAGTATACATACAATTGGAACAAGTATGGAGTCTTATGGTACAGCATGTTACATTTTTCGGCAAGATGAATGTGTTTAATTCTTAGATACATAATGTTCTTATTGCTGCAGTAAAACAGGTTTAAATGCCTCTTCATTAATTGAAAAAAACTGCTATTAAAGATTATGGGGTCAAAAACGGCCCTGACCAGTAGTTTGATAATTATTTTGTATCACAATGTTTTAATATGCAGCTTATCCGAACAATGTTCATATTATCCGGATAAAACTCCTGGTTGCAGCTGATTGTCAAATATATATTGATGATATTTTCAGAATGTATGGTATTACCATCTTACTTAGGCACATATCAATATCATCATCATGTTTTACTTATAGTGTTGTTTAGTCGTGCCAATATATTTTCACCAGTAACAAATAATGTCCGCTCTTTCCTAGCGTTCATGCAATGCTTAAACTAACAGGCGCATTTAGTAATGTTTGCGCTAGTGTTGAACATATATTTAACCAAGTAATTCACTATAACCACTTGCAATATTATGATATCAATTGTTTTATTTGTTTACTTAAAATGTGTACGCTATTCTGATTATTTTTACTTTTCGTAAATTGGAGTATTAAACTTGTCCACATTTCTTACATGTTCCTCTTGTTTATTTTGAGACCGTCACAATAGTATTGTTGTTGTGTGTATCTCAATATGGCTGTCAGTTAATTTTTATATTTCTTGTACTTCTCCTGTTTGGCGCCTGTGCACCTGTTAAATAATTATTATAGTAGGTATTTCTTACATATATAGAGTTTGTCATCTTTGGCTTATTCTATCTTTTTTATCATCCTTGGCTTATTTTGTATCTGTTGTGTATATAGTATGGCTACTGGCTGGACAATATATGTTCATGCAAATCTGTAAACGATTAGATAAAAGTATTATGTGTTGACATCTTTATCTGTCCCATAAGTATGGCTAAATGTCCACAATTGTAATTCGGTACTCATCCAAAGACAACAGTTTTTTGGGGAGAAACGTGTCGTATGAATTGCTCGATAGTTGATCTAGAATTTGTGTTGCCAAACAATTGCGTTAAATGAATGGTCCCCGACATCGAAGACAACTGCCACTGAAACATTATGTTGCAACATTGTTACGTATTGTTTCGTTTGCCGTTACCTTAGAAATGCTTAGTAAACAGGGCATTTTTTATGCCCAACAGTGTCTTTAAAAAACATTCGGAAATGATGACAATGATACGAGATATATATACCCGGTAAGATACGGCAAAACAGCACGCAAGAAATGTGTGTGTATGTGTGTATATATGTGAGAAAAGACCTGGTTAATGAACTTCCATCCACTAACTGAAATCCTAAGGATAAAAAGTTAAACTCATCAACTACGACGAATATATCCATGATCACAAACTATCTCTAATCATAGACCAAATCCCTAAATGAAAGCAAGCGACGCTTAGACAAAGGGCGACCAAACTTGGAGAATGGCTACACAGCACTGCATAACGCTTAGGCGTTTTCGGGCTAACACTTTTTCCGGCGTTAAAAACGTTCCAATTGACGTTTCTGCGCAAGCGCGATAAAGGTAAAATCATTAATTTGCAGCGAAAGGACAATGCATTTATGGTATAAATACTACGGATTGTTGGTTACGATGTATATAACCTCTCTGCAAAGTTATTTGTCGCAAATTAACACGAGACAAACAAGTTTTGAGGGATGTTTTGATAGCATGCGTAAATCACGCCATAGTCCGTGACAGTGATTTAAACAAACGTAATATGTTATTGTATTGAACGCCAGTTTAAGCAACTCTTCACAGTAATCATCACAGGAGAGTTAACGAACTGCTTGTGGTATTTATACCAAAAATGCTTTGTCATTTCATTTTACATTTATCGAGCATGCGCAGAAACGTCAATCAGAAACTTTATAACGATCGGAAAAATGTAAGCGCGACAGCGTAAATATCAACACCAAACTGTCCTGGATGCACGTAGATACAATCACAAGTAAACCACATAGCACCCTCGCCTTTCTTAGACGTTGGCTTACTCACCACTACGTCCCCGGCATTAGGGATCTACTTCTTACCATTACGACTAACCAAAAACATGATATCGAGCAGAGTTGTGAAGCTTGTAGGTGACAGTACTGTATAATACCAGCGGTGTCTTCTTGTAATATATTAGTGTCAGGTCCCCGGTGTACTTGAATGCTATGGCAGAACCCCTAGACGGGGCCCTAAAGGGAGGGTTACTACTCCAAACTGGACTAGTGGGTTTCATAGAGGGACGTTTTGAGGTAACGATCCTTAATCCGACTTCTGATGATGTGTGGCTATGTCCCCGTTTCCCCGTTGGAAGGATGTATACGGTAGACGTAATTGACAAAAATCCGGAACACATAGTTGAGTTCCAAGAGTTAGATGATGGTTTGCGAGTGACCATGGAACCTCGAAAGGTGACAGCTTTCATGAGACGGATAAACAGCCAGTACGATCATGACACCCATACTACAGACCCTCAGGAACAGGAATGGATGGAAAGGGAAAACATTGGAACTATTCCGTCCGCTTACCAACATCAATTAGTCGAGTTATTGAGGAGCCATCAACAAGTATTCGCACAGAATGATGATGATGTGGGGTTAACTCAGACGGTTAAACACCGCATTTGCACCACAGTCGACAGCCCTGTTGAGACGGCCTACCGTCGTATTCCTCCGCCTCAATTTGAGGAAGTGAAAACACACGTTACGGATCTCTTCCACAAAGGGATAATCAAACCCAGTCAGTCTGAGTTCGCGAGTCCTATCGTTATTTGTCGGAAATAAGAACGGCAATATTAGGATGTGTGTGGATTACCGTAGGTTGAATACCAAGACTAGGAAAGACGCGTTTCCCTTTCCCCGAGTAGATGAAATGTTTGATCATCTAGCAGAAGCGAAGTATTTCTCGACGGTCGATTTGAAATCAGCGTATAATCAGGTGGAAATAGACGAGGCCGATTAACACAAGACCACATCACGACACCCATGGGGTTGTATGAGTACCGGAAAATGTCATACGGCCTCTGCAATTTACCTGCAACCTTGCGTTCAGGGAAGAGATGAATGAGAAGGTCCTGATTTTCTTGGATGATATAATCACCTATTCTTCTACCGTCGAAGAACACTTCGAACGTTTGAAGTTACTGTTCCAGCGACTGGCATCTCACGGTCCGAAGATTGCACCCAGTAAATGTGTTCTGCTTCAGACATCGGTTTCTTACTTAGGCCAAATAATATCTACCGAAGGGATTTCGGCCAATCCGGAGAAAGTGGATGCAATTAATAAATGGACGTTACCGGCGAATGCGAAATAATTCAAAGTCTTCTTAGGAACCGCAGGATATATCGACATTACATGCATAATTTCTCACAGCTGGCGTCTCCTCTATATGAATTGGTAAATCAAGATCCCAACAAAGGAAAGAGACAACCAGGAAGAAAGTGGAATTCAGCCACTCCAGTACCATTTGTATGGAACCAAGAACACCAAGAAGCGTTTGATGCATTGAACAATGCTCTTACTACAGCACCCGTCTTGGGATTTGGATATTTACCGACAATAACCCGTTGTCGTATAGTCAGATGTCGTCAAAGCTAACTGCGGCCGAACACCACTGGCAAGCCGAGCTAGCCAGATTCAATTTCAGCATTCGGCAAAGTCCCGGGCGAGTGGATGCATCGGCAGATGGCCTGAGCAGGAAACCACACCCGACTCCAACCATGGAGTTCACAGTCATCGGAGAAGAAGATATAGCGGATATCCAGCAAGTAACGGTTTTGCCGTGCGACTTGCGCCAGAAGTTACTCAAAGGAACGGTCCGAGCCACCACTGCTCAAATACGCGACATACTGGACAATTTAGCGTCCCCGGTCCTACCTACTTTTAGGACGGACGACATCCAGGAAGCACAACGGACTGATCCGGTGTTGGGCCGAATATGGTATTACATCGACCGAGGTCGAGACGCGACACGTGGATAAAGACGGAAAGAACAGCCAGCAGTAGCGAAACTGCTGGTATACAGTGGAACCACCTACACATCTGTTCTGGCCGATTGTGCAGAACAATGACATATCCCATGAGTGGAGACAAAGTAACCAATTATTACTTTCAAGTTCCATGAGAAAGGAAGTATTAGAAGAATGACATGATCGGAAGGGACATCAAGGCATATATAGTGTCGATAAATTGGTGCGGGCAAGGTTATATTGACTAAATATAGGTTCAGACATAAATAATTGGATTGCCAAGTGTGAACGTTGTAATCTAGCAAAGATACCACATTTTAAAGTACGGAAGACTATGCATAGCATTGTCGCCAGTGAACCGTTAGAAGTAGTGGCAATTTACCTTACGGTACTCGAACCCGCTAGTAACGAAATTGAAAATGTACTGGTCATGACCGATGTGTACAGGAAATTCACAACAACAGTGCCGACTAGAAAATAAACAGTCAAAAATGTGCCAAAGCGTTAGTACGTGAATGGTTTCTGCCCTACGGAGTTCCCTTGAGTCCTTTCTGCTTGATGTTCGGTCGTGTTCCACGCTAGCCAATCGACATCAGATTGCACGACGACGAGACACTCCAGTCTCAAACGGTTCGCGGGACCAACATGATCTGGGTTGATTACCATCAATCTAAGTTGAAAAGCGCTTATGCTATAGCGATGGAACAACTGGAGTTAGACAGAGCAAATCGAAAGGCGACTTATGACAAGCGTACGAGGGAAGATAAACTGCAAATTGGAGACCATGTACACTTACGCAATAGGGTGAAAGGACGTAACCAAATTGGGGATGCCTGGGACCCGACAGTGTATGTAGTATCAGAACAGATGGAGGACACTTACGTTGTCGTACCTGAGAGGGGACACCAGAAACGCGTCATTAATCGTAGACTTGCGGGTTTGTGTTCCTGAGACTGTGAACAGGCGGAGTAGAATAGGCCATGAAAGTGAGGTAACAGTCCCATTGTACGAAGTTACAATTACGTCTCATCCGAACACTAGCGAGGCAGTTAACCCTCCAGCACCGCCTCTAGGTAGGTCAACGATACGTAATACGGGTTATCACAGTTACCCACACCGATAACCGAGATCGGAATTAGATCACTAATTTCACCAATAGGGTTTCCATTTCCATTCTATTCTTTAGCCGCGGTCGGCTAAATTTTTATGTTGGGGGATATGTTATCGTGGTGGATTGTTATAGTCACCAGAGGGCACTGACGTATAATGTCAAGCCCAGCTGGTCAAGCTGGACAACGGGTTAGGCGCAGTATGCCCTGTGTCAGCGACCGGTGAACACATAGTATCGGGACCCAGTAACCCATTATCACCAGCGGCCTGATCGTGCAGCCCTGTGGGAGCTGTATACATACAAAATAAAAAATAAAAATTGTGATTATCACATACTCTATCTCTCTGTCTATCTCTCTCTGTGTCTGTCTGTCTGTCTGTCTGTCTGTCTGTCTGTCTGTCTGTCTGTCTGACAATCTATCTTTGTCTCTGTCAGTCTCTCTTTCTGTCTCTGTCTCTCTCTGTCTCTCTCTGTCTCTGCCTCTCTCTGTCTCTCTCTCTGTCTGTCTCTCTCTGTCTCTTTTTGTCTCTCTCTCTCTGTCTCTCTCTATCTCTCTGCATATCTCTCTGTCTCTCTATATGTCTCTCTCTATCTCTCTGTCTCTGTCTCTGTCTGTCTGCCCGCCTGCCCGCCTGCCCGCCTGCCCGCCTGCCCGCCTGCCCGCCTGCCCGCCTGCCCGCCTGCCCGCCTGCCCGCCTGCCCGCCTGCCCGTCTATCCATCTATCCATCTATCCATCTATCTATCGCTCTCTGTCTCTGTCTCTGTCTCTGTTTGACTGCCTGTGTGTCTCTCTCTGTGTCTCTCTCACTCTCGAAGTAACTTAACAGGGATTGTTGTTAACCTTAAATATGAACACCATACTGTTGAAATCAATAATCTCTTACACACACACTTATATACTATAATGTGTACTATATTTGTAGTATTTTATCATTATTCTTTTTATTATTTTGTTTTAGTGTTATACTTATTTAGGTAATTAGCATAATTCATGATAACGATAATGTGGTTGCAGTAGCAGTAATAGTAGTGTTCTAGTAGTAGTAGTGGTATTGTTCTAATAGTGGGTAATGTTACACATTGTTAGTACTTTAACTTACTCTTAATAATAATTTAAAAAGAATATGTTTTGTGTTCACTAACTTCACATATTATTTTGTATTAGTTAAGTATATTGGAATATGTGTTGAATTTGTGTCACTAGAGAATAGTAATAGTACACTAAAAGTGTACATTTTAACTAATAATCTAAACGAGTGTTTAAATTACTTGCAGTTCCGAAACTTATTTGCTTTATTTCTTTTATATTTGTATTAGTTTCCTGTTTATATAATAATGAAAATGTCTTTAATTTATTTTGTTCTGGTGGTCTTCGGTAAAAGCCCTTAGGGATTTCTAGAGGATCCCCACGGTGACATTTAATATACACACTTGTATGCTTGTGAATTTATTTGTATGCGGTGACATAAATAAATAAAATTCACAGTTCACAGTGTATTAAAGTAATTAATGATAGGTCATGTTAGTAACCAGTAGCTTTCATGTTTACATTTTCTTATTGTTTTTATTCTGTAACATATATAATGGTGGTATGTTCTTCTTAGGTGTACATCACACACATCACAACAGTAATTAAGACATGGCATGATGTGAGTGCAGAACAGAATAGGATAAGGCACGACTATTTAACTGCTGCTTCGGTCTGTTCATAATGGACACATTCTTACAGTTATCATATGAAATAAAAAACTAAGTATCAAATAAAGTCGTTTTTATTTTATTTGTAATAAAGTCGACAACAAATCGTGGACTAAAACAATGATAATCGACAACGGTGATAATTACAAACTATAATATTACTACTAAGTGATGACCAGGCTTGTGATGAAATTGTAGGCAGGGATAAGACATCAGTATAACTTTAGCTGCTATCCACAAACATCTTCATTAACAGGCGCTTTGCTGTCACCTACCGGTATTACCACTATTATTAGCAAGATGAATAAATAAACGTACCTCCATTGCTGCCTTCTATAAGCACGGCAATTACCAGCAGGACTAAATACACCGTCTACAAACAAATGAAAATAATATAGTGTTCAACACGTTAACTCATTGACAACATCGGGTTTATATACATAGAAATAAGCACTCAGAAATCCAGGAAGTGCTATTGTGCCAGAGTGGATGGTGACTCTTTTTATTTAATAACTCAAAAATAATAATACTACAGTGTCAGTGGAGCATTATGCCTAAAATAATAACAAGCTGTTTTGCATTCTGTTTCAAATGATATACTCATATGCAAGGTCCTATATGTTTAATTCAAACATATTTATAAAAAATTGAAACATATTTACAATGGCAACCTTATTGAGTATCATGTAGGCCAAACATTCATAAACACAAAACATAATTTCCTTCTGTTTTTATGGTATTGTTTCAAGAAAACAAAGGTGGACCTATTACATGATGTGGGATGTGATATCCCCATGGTCCTTACTCGTGGCCTAGCAGTTTTATGAACTTTGCATTTTCTAATAAACAAAATCAAATTTACCAGGCCAGTATTTTCCACTGTTCTAAGTAGAGGACAGGAATTGAGACTAAAACTATTTTTGTTATCATCGATTTATTAATATTGCACCTCAGACGATTTTTTTGACATTACACTGCCTTTAGGCCAATAAATACAATTCTAAAACACCATATTTCCTGTAGATGTTTTGCAAGACGTTCATATGTGGACATCAGTTTACAATACTATCTGACTATCATGTGACATGTCACTCATGATCACTAACATAATTATTGAAATATTGTGTACGTTTCAAACAAGAAAACGAACGAAAATGTGATCTAGTTGTAATATCTCAGTCACATCATGATGCAATAGCTCTCCCAACTAATTGTGTATAATGCTAGTCCGGTTATAATGTCACAAATTTAGATGTGGCATGATAATGAATGTTTCGACCGTATAGACAATGCCAAATGGCCCGCTAGTCGAACACAAGCGATATCGCTTGTAATTACCGCCAGATGTAACACACAATGCGCAAAACAGGTACATTTGGCATCTAAACTGTAAACAATCTGATTGACAAAGATGTAAAATGAGGTTTGTGAACATGCATTTTCTAAATAAACAACTGATATAATATTACACGAAGAAGTACTCATTGCCCCCGTTGCGTAATGATCCCAATGACAATGTGGGGAGTGTGGCGTGTTTAAAAACAACATCTATAAAAGAAAACTCAAAAGGGCGGAATACACATAGATACCATATATTTGATTGTCAATATGCTGAAGGCTTACTTGTCAACTTGCCATCTGAAGTTTACTCTGTTAGTAAATCTTGTAAATAATACCACCACCCCCACCGCTTTACCATTTCGACTCGCGGCACGGACATTTGTTCGCGCGACATCGTCTCGAGGGGATATATTTTGTAAGTACTTCGCCAAAATGTGCCTTTTAAACAATTTATTTCCACAAATTGAATAAAATAAGTGTGATCTATTTTGAATACCGGTACCATTTGCAAATGTTTCTTCATATAGTATAAAATCGGCATGTTTTGATTAATCAATTTCATGTGTTCGATTCGCGGGCTGGCCAGTATTCCCAGGCCCAACCATTTCGTAACCTTACAACGCGTCACCAAATCCAAGTTTCTCGAATACAACCATACATATCTACAATACCTGGCCATTATTCGACATGGCTTTGAAGTTGCATGTATTAATTATCGTAGTTGTTATTACTCATGATACAAAACAAGACGACGCGTCGCAAAAACCGCAAACCAGAAACGGTGAACGAAAACGAGGCGCGACACACGATATGTTGAAAATAATCTACCGCAGAAAATTAATTACAACGTTCACTGCCATCCTACGTTGCGGTAGACCGAATGGTGAACATCGAAATGTATCTAGACATTAAGTTTCGTTCACACCTGGTAATTTATAGTTAACAAAACGTGTTTTGAGTGGCCGCGCCCTTCCCGCTTAGAGGTGTGCTAATAAACCCTAATTACAGTGGGTGAAAAACTGAACACCTACAATAAGAAAACATGTGTAATGCGACTAACGTGCAAAAACAGTAGGCTGAGTACAGAAACGTGAAAATAACCCTGTGCAAAAACCAAGGTAAAGGAAAGTGGAAACGCCAACATGTAGCGGGAATAAACATATCAACAAAATAGTTAGAAACGTCAAAAAGGGTGACACACCATCAAAAGCGGGGTGGGCGGGCGGAAAACGTTAAGCTGCTATCGCAGAGTCAAAATCCGTGGTGTCCAGTCAAGACAGACAGCGGGACTGGCCGGTTAAGGTCACCGGACCCAATTTAAGAAGAAAGCCTGATCTTGGCCAGTATGGAACGATATTAGGGCCATAATTCAACATGTCATATTATTGCAGATAATCTGCAATAATACGACGTCAGGCATAATGAAGACATGCATAATACGAATTCAGGCATAATACGAAGTGCAAGCAAGCACAATACGAGCAAGAATGCGAGCAAGAATGCCAGCTTGCATAATGCGAGATAGAATGCGAGCGAGCATAATACGACTTGGCATAATCAGCACTCGCTAAGTTTGTGCTGCCATCTAGCGGACTACGCCAACCTGAAAATTGAAAATACTGAAGTATCCCTTACATTAACAAATGTTTTGGCTCAGGCTATTCACCAGCGAGCTGCTCGCTAAGTAACGTCAAGTCGAACTGTTATTTTGTTGTTTGTAATGCGCCTTATTTATCCTCTGGAACAATTCTTAATATGATATGAGGCAGAAAGTGAGTTTGGGCAGAAACCTAGCATTTAAATTATAATGATAGAGCATAATTAATGTATAATGTATTATTAAGCTGATATAATGATAATAATTATAATTTAAATGCTAGGTTTCTGCCCAAACTCACTTTCTGCCTCATGTCATATTAAGAATTGTTCCAGAGGATAAATAAGGCGCATTACAAACAACAAAATAACAGTTCGACTTGACGTTACTTAGCGAGCAGCTCGCTGGTGAATAGCCTGAGCCAAAACATTTGTTAATGTAAGGGATACTTCAGTATTTTCAATTTTCAGGTTGGCGTAGTCCGCTAGATGGCAGCACAAACTTAGCGAGTGCTGATTATGCCAAGTCGTATTATGCTCGCTCGCATTATATCTCGCATTATGCAAGCTGGCATTCTTGCTCGCATTCTTGCTCGTATTGTGCTTGCTTGCACTTCGTATTATGCCTGAATTCGTATTATGCCTGTCTTCATTATGCCTGACGTCGTATTATTGCAGATTATCTGCAATAATATGACATGTTGAATTATGGCCCTAATATCGTTCCATAGGCCAGATGCCCCGTAAGCTGTCGGGCAAGCGCTGTCCTTAGAATGCCTAAATACACTCCGTGTGACGCACAAGCTAACTCAGGGCTGCCCTCAAAATTGTATTGCATCCCGCTGGACACAATACTGTTTTTGAGTGGCCGCGCCCTTCCCGCTTAGAGGTGTGCCCCTAATAAACCCTAATTAAAGCAGCTGTGCCTGGCTCCGTTTACTTTATAAAGAAGACACAAACACCTAGTGAAGGTTACATGGCAATCCCAACAGTTTAATAATAAAGGATTGCCTGGCGCTCACCAGTTGCGAGCGCGCGGCTGATTGACGTACACTATGTAATACAATATAACATAAAGCATGTAAACATAACTAAATTCTACCGTACAATCAGCTACTTGAATATAATATTGACTACAATAATAAGAACGTAAAGGGGGGGAACAAAAAACCCACCCTCCACTGGTACAGTGGAGCCAATCCCCCCCCCCCCCCCAGGCACAGCACTATAAACAGACAAATAGACGCTTCACTGAGTGACAGCCACCGAAGCCGGCAACGCGAGAGCCCGATGGCAAAGGGGACGTGGTCTGTACCGGTGATCATCGACCTAGCTGCCCATCGTGTAACGTGATGCGTCGCCCGCGGGCTGGCCCGGTAGGACGCCTCGAGAAGGCGTCACGCCGCCTGACGTGCTGGCCAACCTAGGTCGATCGCGGCGACCACTTCTAACGAGTGTGTTAAGCGGGGCTGCCAGTGAAACCGAGACGTTGTATCAGGTGACGCGTCTCAGCTGCAACAAACAAACAAACAAACAGCCGAGCAGGGACCAAGGAATGCGGATCACCGTGGAGATTTGCAATTAACCACCCGAATGTATGACATGTATGCGTTAGACCGCCAGCGTCCAAAAACTTTAATCTGTTCAGCGGTATACCCCTTAATTGCTGCACGCGTCGCCGCACCAATACGGAAGCTGTGCGGTGTAATACGCCCGGGGAGGTGAGCGTGTGTAACCGCTGATTTCAGGACTTTCGCGAAATACCCACGGGAAACAGGTTTCTCGTCGGCATAGTGAAACAACGGACCCGGAGCGGACCCGCGCAGCTGAAGATAACGAGTTAACAATTTGCGAGGACATGAGCGAGAGATCATGGCAGGCACTTCTAACCTATAAGGCTTAACATGACTATGATTGTAAGAATGAAATGTAAGTTTAACACAAGCTGAAGTGACCGTGCATTGGTTATATTGGAGATTGTGACGATGCTTGGTAACTTCACTGATACGCAAGAAACCAAAGAACATTAGGACGAACATGGCGCGAAATAAAGACAAATTGTAGGACGAACAGCCCACATGACGAAGAGCGTGTAGGAGCGACGTCAGATCCTGCTCAGACAGCGGGTCCCGGTCATCAACGGAGCCGTGGGCTAAAACGAGGCCTTTGATGAGTCTTCGAGTCAAATAATGAGCAGTGGGATCAGGAAAACCTGCCGCTTTATGGACGCCCGCAATGGAGGTCAGGTAGCCACGTATTGTACTGGGCGCCCTGCCCTGGGTACTCAACGCTTGACAGAAGCAACGTACCAGGTACGGAGACGCAGGTAGAAAGGTAGCTTTACCTTCAACCAGGTGAGCCGCAAACAAAACGAACTCATCCCAATAACGCTGATACATCTGCTGCCCTTTGTGGGAAATTGCTCCAACGATCGTATTCATTGCACGGGCTCCCAGGGTAGCCAGTGAGTAGGAAACGTGGTAGGTTCGGCATCTAGGCTGGGGCGAAGCCGACGGGCGCTGTCCATCTGCAAGCGAGAAATCATGTCCGCCAGTTGGTTATGTTTACCCGGAATATGTTTAGCACGGAAAGCAATGTGAAACTGCAGACAAGTCACTACCAACTGGCGAACCAGAAGCATGAGAGGGGGGTGTATAGACGTCTGTTTGTTGATGACTTCGACCACGGCTGTGTTGTCGGTGAAGAAAAGGATACGCGAATCACGGAGAAGATGACTCCACACGCGTACCGCCAGTACATTGGGAAGCAGTTCCTTCACCGAAATATGATCATCGTGCTGAGTATCGGGGAAAATGCCCTGCAACCAGGCGTCCGGGAGACTGCACTAAAAGCAAAGCCGCTGGCATCGGAAAACAAGTTGAGAACATCTGAGGATGTCCAGTCCACCGGAAGGAAGGACAACGTGCCATTGAAAACATGGAAGAATTCAAGCCATGCAGTGAAATCCTTGCGTGCTTCCCGAGTGAGGCGAACTTTGTGGTTAGGATTGGAAATACCACATGTGAGGTCGTGTAAACGACGTAAGAAGGCACGACCCGGTGCAATGGCACGACACGCAAAGTCAAGGAGCCGATAACCGATGAGATCACGCAAGCAAACTTTTTTCCGCCGAGACAAGACGTGTAAGCGTTGTACAGGGGGGTCAGCTTGTCCGTAGGCAGGGTTAATGTCTGTGCACAGGTATCTACTACAATGCCATGGAGTGTAGGAGCGGAAGTCGGCAGCACAGTCTTGGCGTGTTTCACCGGAAGGTTGAGAGAACGACAGAGGGTAAAGAAAGCGTCGAGGTTAAACTGACACTGCCCAGAATGGGGAGGGCCGAAGAAAATGAAATCGTCAAGAATGTGACTCATGCTGGAAACTCGGAATTTGTTGATACAAATCCAATGAAGTGCACAAGACAGCGCTTCGAAGATTTGACAAGAGACGCTAAATCCCATAGGGAGACACATGTCAAAATAGAACTGATTTTGAAATGTGAAACCTAACAAATGGTAGTCAAGCGGACAGACCGGGATAATGCGAAACGCTTCCTTCAAATCTGCTTTAGCAACCTGACACCCCACCCCGATCTCCAGAATACGTTCAATGCATGTATCTAGCAGCTCAAATTGAACCGTAGTGAAATCCCGCGGTATATGCGAATTGACGGAGTTGTGTTTGGGGAAGCTGAGATCGTGAAGGAGGCGAAATTCTCCAGGATCCCGTTTAGGGACAAGAGCTAATGGCGACAGAATAAGGTTATGGAAGGGGGGAGAGAGAAAAGGGCCAGCAATGCGGCCGAAACCCCTTTCAGCAACAAGCTTATCGCGGACGGCGGAGGGATTATCAGAGACCGATTTGTGATTCTGATAGCTTCCCTTGGCAGGGTCAGAAAGCAGGGAGGAGGGAATGCGAAAACCCCGTGTGAAGCCAACAAGTAGGAAATCATACAAGTGTGCATAGTAGCCAGCTAAATGACGACGGAGAGCAGACACATCCATTGGCGTGGGCAACACATGACGACGACGTGGCGAGAGTGGGACGTCATGTAAGGCAACGCCCGAGTTACTTGACGTGGGTAGCGGGGATCGCTTTGTCGGCGGCGCGACATGTGGACGCACCGTGATTCGTCCGTCGACAAATGGAACAGCGGTGGCTGTAAGGACAGGAACGCTTAGTACACCTACCTCTCTTGTTAAAGCGGAAGCAGTGACGCGTGAAGGCACCTGAACCGGTGCCGCCGGCACGAAAAGGGCGAGTGCCGCGCTGGTGGCGGATGTGGTCTTCCACCTCGAATAGAATGTCGCCGCGGAAAATCTCCCAAGGCAGTGTACGTTCCGCCCACTGTATGCGGAATTGACCATCGTATTCTGCAGCCGTAGGAAAACCTGCACGGTCGGCGATTCGGAGAATGTGTGGCATGTAAGTGGTCATACCATAGCCCTCCTGCGGGAAAGCCTGTAGACGAATGGCTTGGTAGAGCAGGAACAGCTGAGTCCATTCCTGCAAAGTGGTGACAGGGACAACATCCTTGGAGCTGTCTTTAGGAGGAGTGCGGGGGTCAAAATTGATATCGATAGAGTGATTACGACGCAACCAACGAAGGGGAATATAATTTCCGGCAACAATTTTCTCCTTCAAAGAGTGACACACCCCCTGGCCCAACAAGCCGTATCCGGAGGAGAACGTCTCACCTGGAGAGCAGCCGGCCGATACCCGCGCGCGATCCTCAAAAGCACGCTCGTGGTGATCCCCGCCGACATCGTCGACCAACGCACGTGACGAGCAGGTGGAGCTGGCCGACAACGAGCGATGTCTCGCGACGGGCCTAGGCGCTGAGCGTTTGGTGGTCTTGCTGCTCGGGGACATCGACCTGCCCGGCGACGGCGATGGCGACCTCTTACGGGAAGGCCTGCTGCCCCGTTGACGTGGAGATGCCGACCTGGACGAGGGAGGCGCCAGAGAAGCGGCAGCCTGTACGGAAGCGGCGTTGGCAGCAACGGTATCGATGGCTTGACGTAACAGATGATCATGTGCGTCAAGGCGCTTGTCAACAGCAGTGGACACAGCCTCCACCAAGGTATGTAGGAGACCGGGGTCGATCGGCACAGCGTGATCAGGGACCCGCGTAGCAGCTCGGGTAGTTGTCGAACCGAGACGTGCCTTCGCCGATCTCGTGGTCGCACGGGTGGCGTAGAGCGAATTCATGCTGTAAAAAACGAAACAGGGTGTTTTACACTGACACCTGGCATATATAAAACGGCCAACTTAGTTGGCGCCAGGTGTGTAAATGCATACCCGCTGCATACAGCTGAAACACCGGCAATTAACCTCACCGATAAGAAATGCAACACCGCTTTCATGACTGGCATGTTACGGCCAGAGTTACGGATAACTCGGCACCAGAAAGTACAACGGTGTAATATGACGGCAAAACTGTATAGATGGGGTGTTACGGCCGATTTTCTCGGCGCCATGTGGAACAGCCGTAAAACAATGCCGGTAAAATCTGTACAGCTGAAAAAACAAACCACACGGGCTTGGCGCCAGGAGAATCCTCAGTGAAGTGAACAATAACTGAAAACAAAAAGAGAGGGCCCAAAATTGGTGCCCACTAACCGCAGAGGGAACGCGCAAAGAAGAGATATAGCCCTGACAAGCCGCCGGCGTAACCTAAGCTGTGTAACTGGCCACCTCTTGGTGACGCACAAAATGGGAGAAAACGAAAATACGTACAAAAGAATGGGTGCGTGTACACCGACATAGCCAGGTAGTGACAAATGCTGACGGGCGTGTTCACACGTGTACACACATATATACGTATATGCATACATACACTCACACATGTATATATACGTAACACATGCATACACACATACAGACATACGCGTATGCACACACATAAACAGAACCGCACATATACACACATGGAAACACATACGTACATACTTACAAATACACACAGTCAGAAATACAAACATTTATCAAAGGGATGCAAAACGGGAAACCTGCCAATTGCCGCTGTAATGAAAACAGAAGACCTGTAACACAGCATGGGACAGCCACACACCAAAACCAGGGTGCCCCGTGCGTCGCAGCCTGTGGCAGGTGACGTTACCACCCGCCAGGATTAATCCAACCAGAACTCTAAGGCAGCCACCCGCGGCCATCTTCCTGGTGGTAATTACCCATCGTAAAATAGGGGCGGAGACCCTCAGTCAATAAGCCGTACGACAGACAACAGCGATCGCCGGCGGCCGTCTGACCAGCCGCCAGCTGACCGGGGCATACCGCACCTCAGCCTGGAAGCCACAGTGACTGAACGCGACCATGAGACGATGCAAAAAACCAACGTGCAGACAGCCTAATACTTTCAGAGTGACTTGAGTAAATGAAAGTATCACTTCCGTAACATCTCACCGGCACGAAGGCAACAAGCAAACAACACATCTTGTACCGACTCACCCCAAGCCAAGGTCAGCCGAAAAAGTGCAGAGAGCTATCGCAATTAACAAACACCAAAAGGCGTCAAAACATGCGAACAAGAATATAGCGTGTGTGACATACCACTACACGTGGAATATGTTGCAAGAAGAAAGAAAACTCACCTGACGTGGAGGGAGGCCCGCAGAATTGTGTCCAACTAACACCACGTATCTCGATGCCGGAAATCGTTAAGCTGCTATCGCAGAGTCAAAATCCGTGGTGTCCAGTCAAGACAGACAGCGGGACTGGCCGGTTAAGGTCACCGGACCCAATTTAAGAAGGAAGCCTGATCTTGGCCAGATGCCCCGTAAGCTGTCGGGCAAGCGCTGTCCTTAGAATCCCTAAATACACTCCGTGTGACGCACAAGCTAACTCAGGGCTGCCCTCAAAATTGTATTGCATCCCGCTGGACACAATACTGTTTTTTGTTCTCGGCTAATCAGTTTCTATTGACGTCATACAAATTATATTTACAAAATTAATGGTCTCATCCAAGCACCATAAACAATCTTACATTTCATTATTTGTTTACCTCTTTTAAAATCAGAGGACCCGTCCATTAACGTAATCTTGAGTATTTAACCCCGATTTTCATCCTTATATTTAAATGTTCTCTTCCCCTAGGACCGCAAATGATAAACAACATTTATTCTTTTCGTTACTAATTCATCCAGGATCCGGTCGATACAAAATGCATCTAAAAAGCAAATTTCAAAGAGTACGCCATATCACACTTTAAGATACAAGTACATGGTAAGCTGGTTACTGGTAAAATCAACCAACTGCCATTTATTTGGAGTCCAGTTTCACACAAAGATACAGTTTTATATATATATATATATATATATATATATATAGACTATATATAGACTATATATATATATATATATATATATATATATATATATATATATATATATATATATATATACTATCTAGCAATAAAACCATTTAGAGGCGCATTACACTTTACATGAATATACAGATTACCTAAAAAATAAACCTAGAGACGTAGTTGTAAAATAAATAGCTCAGTAAAAAACAAACAAAAATCAATATAAATAAATAATATTAATCTTACTAATACTAAACTACACATACTGATAAATAATAGTTAATTATATTACAATGTAACAACTATATACATATTAATATAGTTGATTAATAATATATATTAAAGATAGCAGATATTAAAACTAAATAATAGTTAATTATATTACAATAAAACATAAATAAATAATAAAATAGTTGATAAATAGTACATATTAAAACAATTCGGATATTAACAGATTTTTCTTTTAAATTGAAAATGCGCTTTTAAACAGAAGTGTCTTCAGTTGCTTCTTGAAAGAAATGAGGGAGTCTGTGGCACGCATGGCAAGCGGCAGATTGTTCCAGAGCCGTGGAGCAGCACTCGAAAATGCCTTTTCTCCCTGCGTACGCAGTCTGCATCGAGGAACCTCCAGTAGGTGGGTGTCCGCGGAGCGTAGCGCACGGGTCGGTTCGTAACGAATTAGTAGGTCGCGTATGTATGATGCAGCTAGTCCGTGAAGGCTTCGAAACGTCAACAGTAACAGTTTATACTCGATCCGCTGTTTGATCGGAAGCCAGTGAAGATTGATTAAAACAGCAGTGATGTGGTCGTGTTTCATCGTTTTGGTTATGGTAAGAAGGTGTTCGGAAATGCCGTACAGCAGGCAGTTTCCGTTCTCAAGGCGAGACGTAACGTAAGAATGAATCATAATTTCTGTTGTTTTCCGATCGAGAAGGTTTCGGATTTTTCCGATACAATGGATATGGAAATACGCCACACGGCAAATATGCTGCACTTGGTTGTTCGTGCTTAGAGTATCATCGAAGAAAAAACCAATGTTCTTGGCAACAATGGACACTGGCACAACGGTATCACCACGTTCTGCGGCAGAGAAAGTTTGGTCTTTATATGTGGCGCGCACATCAAAATAATTTGCGTGCCTGCGCCCTTCCCACTCGTAAGTGTGCCCTTAATACACCCTAATAAACTACAGCTGGGCCTGACTCTGTTTACGGTAGATCAATAAGACACAAAATACCTTGTAATGGTAATATGGCAATCTAGACCTTTTATTTACAACTGGATTGCCTGGCGCTCACTTGCATTGTGCGCTCTGCTGATTGTATCTTGAAAGACATACAGTATTATGGTAAATGATAAGCATCCAAGTACAACAAAACGCCTATCGTACAATCAGCTACTTGCATGTATACTGCTACAATGTAATGCATAATAGTGTATCGACAGAAAACACATGCGTTAAGCGAAAGTATACATTGACAGAAACCGTAAAGGGGGAAAAACAACCCCCCTCAACAAACGTACTCTTACGACTACCCGCACTAAAAACCCTGCATTCATCGCTGAACAACCAGCGGATGAAAGGCAAAATGCCTCAAGTACTGAACTAATGCAGGGAAAAGCGTCAAATAACGTGTACGTCACATTCGTGAGTGATGGTGCACACGCGTACACAAAGAACAACAGTAAGGGATATACACACAACCAAATAAGCCACAACTGAAGGCAGACCGCATAATGTGCAGACATATAGAAATTGTTGTAGTTTACAAGTCCATACGAAAGACTTGAACACACAATGTAGTACCAAACATGTAAAGGGGACACAACAGTCGAGAAACAGGGAGGGCGGGCGGGAAATTTCGTTAAAATCAACAGAGGTACCGACAAACCCTGTTGCCCAGTCAACGAATACAGCGGAACTGCCGGTTCGAGGTCACCGGCCAGGAGGCTGTCACAGTGCCCTCTCCTGCCCGGGGCTGGGCGACGGGAAACGTTGACCTTAGGTGGCCTCCATTCGTTTCGTGTGCCTAGCTTCATTCAGGGCTGGCCTCAAAATTAGATTGCATCCCCCTGGACACAATTCAGTTTTGATGTCTTTGTAGCATTGAATTTCAGTTTATTTATATTCATTCAATCTTGTAATTCAGCGACACAATCTTGGATGCGCGTGACTGCTTGGATTGTGTCTTCGTCTGAGTGCGGACTGAAGGCGAGATACAGTTGGGTGTCATCAGCATACAGGTGAACGTTTATCCCGTGTCGACGTGCAATATCACCGAGTGGAGCAGTGTAGCAAATGTAAATGAGAGGGCCGAGAACGGTGATACCCCACTGGACGTTCCGCTGATAATCTGCCGTGCATTTGTATATGTTGACTTCGGTTCTCCAAATACGACTCAAACCACGCAAGACATGTTGCAGTAATACCAAACCGATCTCTGAGGCGGGTTAACATGATTGTGTGATCGATCGTATCGAATGCTGCTGATAGATCTAGCAGCACTAGTATGACAGCATCGCGCTCATCCAGTATACAGAGCAAGTCATTGCGTACTCTCAGCAGTGCTGTCTCTGTGCTGTGGTTTGGACGATAAGCAGATTGCATTTGCTCATATAGATCGTTGTCTGAAAAATGTTTAGAGAAACGGACAGCAACGCCCTTCTCTACGATTTTGGACACAACACACAGGTTTGACACTCGACGATAGTTCTTGACTACGTTTGCATCAAGCGTTGTTTTCTTCAGCAACGGAGTTACGAGAGCCTTTTTAAAGGCTGAAGGGAATACTTTTGTCGGAATCGCATGTTCACAATATCAGCGATGACCGGTGCAAGGCTGGATAAGTTGTCCTTCAGCAGATGAGTAGGAATCGTATCCAACTTGTCGAATGTTAATGTCGAAATTAAAATTAAAATCACCAACAATAACCAGTTCATCAGGCAGGGTCGCGTATATGTTAAGAATATCAGCGAACTCTTTGAAGAAATCGACAACCGATGAACCATTCTTCTTGTTTGGTGGCGGGCGATAAACCACGAGCAGAATCACACATTTTCCGAATAGCGTTAACTTTACACTCATAGCTTCAAAAGAATGAATGTTACTGAATGGTTTCAAAGACGTTGCTTTGAAAGATTTCTTGTGTAATATTGCAATGCCACCAACGCAACGGCTGCATCTGGGATGGTGATTTAAATTGTATCCGAGTGGCGTCAAAGCTCTGTTTACAGGGAGGTCAGAGTCTTTGTTAGTGACCAAGATTTCAGTAATTGCAACAATGTCTAGGTCATGTTCGTGGATGTGGTCTAATATGTCAGTTGTTTTGTTGCGAATAGATCTTGCGTTGATTATGCATAATGACGCTGTTGTAGTCGAGCATACTAGTGGATTCGCTGTTAGTGTGACTGGAATTAGATTGTCGTGGTATTGTTGTTGTGAAGATCGCACTCGCACGTAGGGGCTGGTTGGTCGATGGCCGATTACAGTGGAGATAGCTTGTTGATGTTGACGTTGACGTCCGCCTCGGCGGCCACGCTTGGTTGGTCGTCTTACAGCTATACCAAGCTCGCGTATGGTGTTCCATGTACGAGGAAACAAGCGTGACGAATCGGGATCTGGCCAAGCTGTTATAAACGACAGGCACTGTAGGTGTAGTGGAGACTGGGAAAGAGTGGGTCAGTGCTGGCCTGTTCAGTATTGTTGTCAGGTCCCCACAAAGGCCACCTTTACAGAAGTGAAGATGTTCTGGCTGGTTTAGAGGAAGATCTCGAAAACGCAACGTAGGGGAACACGTTCTAGCTTTTAGGCCGCTGAACAATATCCAGGAGTGGCAAGTAACTCTTAACAACTTGCTGCTGCCATTGTTCGTATACAAGTCGACATCCTTCGTTCACTGGATACCCGAATGACCATGATATTGGAGCTGCTCGACCGGAGCTCTACCTTCGACACTGTCGACCATCGCCTGTTGCTACATATGTTTATGTAAAGAATCATTAATACATCTGCTGTTTGAAGAGATATGCTGCTAAATGTACTTACCACGGATGTGGGCTTTGCAACGTGGAATGAATATTTATAGCCCGATCAAGCAGCTGCTAATGCACTAGTGTCGCAATTGCTAATTTTGTTAATATTAATTATACTGATGTATATGCTCCATTGCGGATTTTTAACATGTAACACCTCTAATTGGGTTGATAACCACGGCTGAATGAGTAAATCTGTTTTAGGTCAAATAAGTTGTCATTTTGTATTATTTTCGTATAAGCAATACCATGAAATGCCGAAAAAGTACTTTTCCCGAATGGTAAGACTACCGAGGCGACCAAAACGCCACCGATTAATTCAAAATATTTCGCCAACGCGACCAAATCATTTCACTGATGCGGCCAAGGATATATAATTATAATAATACTGAGGATAACACATTAAACACACATAGGTATGCTTATTTCAAATGTGGTTCTGAAATATTTATAATTATTTTCAGAAAATAAAAAACAATATGCATCAACATATAACAACAGTTATACCATAATTAAAGTATAACTATTGTTAAATACGGGTAAATACATGTTATCAGTAAGCAGTTAGACAATGCGCCAACATAAAAAGTACTAACGCTGCCGAGGTGACCGACTACCGATATTTTACATCCTAAATGGAACGGGACCGACATTGATTAAAGTGATTATCTCATTCACGAATGATACACACTCCCCAGTGTTGAGCGCCAGCTTTCCGTGTCTTTAAAGCATCAGTTTAATAGTTACATTGTCATGAGGTATTTTGATCGTGGACAACAGGATTATTTGCATGTAACTGAATAATTGCAGTTAATGAATTATACGAAATGAGCAGGTATATATTTATTTAAAATGTGACATAACGTAGAACTATGCTTTGAAATTTGCTTTTTTGGTGCATCTTGTATGGATGGGATCCAGAATAAATTGCTAGTAAAACGCTTTTTGGTCCTTTTCTGCCCCAGATGAAGAGAACATTTGAATTCAATTAGCAAAATTGTGGTTAATTGCTCTTGCGAATGTTAGCGAAACGGTAGGGGTAGACAATGAAATGTAACATGTTTTAGTAAGCGAGGATGAGGCCATTTTGTAAATAATAAAGTATGACGTAAAGAGGGAATGATTAGTAAAGATTTAAAAACAGCTTTGCAAACTACGTAAGTACCCAGATGGAACAAATGTTAATTTCTTGGAACATTTCACGCGGCGGCATACATAACACGCCCGTGTACGCTGTTACTATTTTGTAGTGTAGATTATTTCCAAAATAACCTTTGCCGCGTCTCGTTTTCGTTTGTCGTTTGCGTTTGTTGTGACGCGTCTTCTTATTTTGCGCGGATTTCTTTTGTATGGTGACTACTAACAGCTAATGATAATACAAGCAGCGACAAAGCCATGTCGAGTAATATACAGGTATTGTAAATATGTTATTCATTTGGGCATGACATTATTATGGTTGTACTCATGGTCATGGAAGTTGGATTTTTTCCTGGCCTGAACCTGCCTGGCCTGGGTTCCGTTTCATTAAGCCAAAGTGTTCTTACGGAAACCCATCCATAAACATAATCGGACGGACAATTTCTAGAGAACTAAGATGCGTTTCACGAATATCCTGAATCTGAAGCTATGTAATGAAGTTGCCGTAATTAGTGAGGGAGCTCCTTTTTTGTTATGAGCATCGCTATTTGTCGTGATTACTACCTAGGATATTATTTCTGTGTCACACCGGCGGAAGTCTGACAGCATCGCTTGTGTTGTCAAGGAAATTCATGAAATGGAGGGCTTTTTCGAAGCAGTAGTCGGCATGGTAAAACATGCAAAAAAGGTAAGAATAGCGCACTTTTGTTGTCACTAATGTTTGTATTGATTTGTGACATCTATTTGTACAATATGCAGATTGTTGGAACGCGATCGACTAACGTTTCTACGTACATGTAATTATACGATGCAAAAAGCAGACGACAAGCGACACTGCTACGCCCACTGCCATTGGCTGTCATTGCAATTGCCTTGGCTTTGTCGCTTTCCGCTTGAAGTATGCGTTTGTCGTTGAATTTGTGTATAGACTGTTGTATGCATTACTGTATGTATAATTTATTTATATAAGTTTACGTTGCTTGTATATGTGTCTATAAATGTATACATGCAATTCCATGTAACCTTGGTCTGGACACGGAACATTATGTTTTGCTTATTGACAAATCATTAATAATATGTATCGGTTTTAGACTGCCTTACGGAATCATGAAGTTTTTGCCAATAATCTTATAAATTGTTCAGTAACATATCACATTTTTCAGGCAAAACCACTCAAATCATAACTGCCTCTGGCATACAAGCAACGTGTCAAGTGATGTTTTTAGTGAAATACTTAATAATAAAGTGTCATTAAATTTAACAATAATTTCATGTAAAAGAAAAGTAAAGACAAGTTCTTATATAGCGCAGTATCCAGTCTTCAGGACTGTTCAAAGCGCTTTACACTTTTATTCCCTGACATACCTGTTCACTCAGACATCATATCGGCTTCTCTGTGAAGCATCCAGCCATGTGCTACCATTAATGCGCGAAGGCTTCTCGTACACATATCCACCACTGTCTATAACCAGGTACTCATTTTATATAGCTGGGTGAACTGGAGCAGTGTAGAGTGAACACACTTGCCCAAGGTTTTAACATCGCAGCCAGGATTCGAACCCGGGTTATCGTAGTCGAGAGTCCGAAGTTCTACCCCTGAGCTACTGCGCTCTACAAATTGTTTATACCCAATCGCATTCAAAATAATCACTGTGCAACAAAACACAACACATTAGTGTACAATTACTAAAGGCTAATTGTTAACTTAGTTGTGTTATAAAAGTGAACAGTTGCATGCAATAACGTTGGGTATTTGTTATATATTACGATTGTTTACATGTCTACCGAAAAAAAAGATATATGTGCTTTCTACCATTAGCCTCTTTTTCACTCAAATGCTATGGCTAGATACTAATTGTTGCATAATTGAAGCTTTTTGTTATCCAGTCAAAACAATACCAATTCAAATAATTGTTATGAATCTTCAAGTCTGATTGTAGTGTTTCATTTGCAACACCTCATTATGCTAAACCATGATATGTACACGTCTTCGCATGATGGATGTAATACATATTATATTGATATATACTTTTTCAGAGGAAGTTAAAGGTCATGGAAAATCAGCTGGAGTCACTAATGCAGCTTGTTGAAAAACGAGCTGCATCTACATGGCAGCTCCAGGTCACTCTCCTCGCAAAGAGGTTTTGCTTCCCACAACAAGGAAAAGATAACTGTCTGGGAGAGTATATCATAGGCCATGGGCGGTACAAGCAAAACAAAGCAGTCAACTGCAGAATGGAAGACAAAGAAAGAAACATGGTTTTCTGAGGTGAGGAAAAAGGTACGTCATTACCTTGTTTATAGTCGTAGTATTGGGCTGGTAATGGTATTGGGAAATATATTGTAGCATTTCTCACAGCAAGTGATTTATGATGTATTAAATAAAACGTATTGTATACATTAATAGCGGTAAAGGTTTTTTTTAAATAAAATGTTTAGGAAATTTGCCTATGAAAGTAGTGTCATGCAAAAGCATTAACAATTGCAGTGTACTAGGTTTATCAGTAACAAATAGGAAATGTAATTTGTGTGTACAAATAGCACTATGTTTATGTTTATATTCTGTGTGACACACGATATATTTTATGACATTCTGCCTCCACAGACAGCAAGAACATCGAATATGTGCCAGACAAATGGGGCGGTGATGAGAATGAAATTATCTTTTTTGTATTGTCTCCGGTCAATGGTAAAACATTTTGTTGTGGTTCATAACTAAGTGTTGATACTGGAGCTAGATAGGATATTTTTTAAATATACCATTAAACAAATTGTTGTTGGACCATGCTGTAAATATATATCACCAATTAAATATATTGTATATAACCTGAATGTAAACATATTTATACGCATGTGTATGCGTGCATGCATATGTGTGCATGCTTTGTTTCTTTGTGTGTATATGATATGCTGTGTGTATTTGCAATCAGAAGTACAACTGAAATGTTTCTATCGCACATCCTGAGTGTGTACATATTCTATACACATGTGTCTGTGTTATCATGTGTGTGTGTATGTGTGTGTGTTTGTGTATGTATGCAATTAAAAGTACAATTGGAATATTTCTATCACAGAGCCTCAGCCATCAACAATGGATTCGGCACCTATGAGTATGGAAAGTGCCCGAGATACCCGGAAGTGGAAAAATCCAATGAGGTACATATTATGCCATTAAATGAAAGTACGTGATTAAAATGTATCAATAAAAACAAATGGTATTATGTGGTGTATTACATTGTGAATACAACAATTAGTGACGAGTAATGTTTGGCTGTATCACAACACCATGAATTATACTTCTGTGGTATCTAGTTTTGTCGGCTTTATAACTTGTGAATGATTAGGCGGTATAACCATGTGTGTCTCCACCTACATTCCAAGGGGTAACTTTTCCTGTACCTTTACATTTGCGTTAGCACAGCCTATGCGGTTGTTTTGCCTTCATAGGGTACTCAATCATGCAGTATAATTAATTGAGAGAAATGTGTATTGTGGACATAACTGCATCAATAACATACGATATACTAATATGCGAATTTTCATAAAAAGATCACATTTTGAGTATGACCAATAAAATGGTGACTAATGATATTTCTTGGGGATGACTAACATATTAAAGCTACTTGTACACCAGGTGAGTGGTTAAATTCATAACAAAAATATTGATTTAAAGATGAGTGAGTGCGACAAACGTGTGCAATAAGAAATATCTTAATGACAGAATCGTTTACAAAATGTTCAGGATAAAATTATCAACTTTAATGAGCAGATCTGACACAGGTGTAACGTCTCAATGCACACATGCTGACTGATAATAAAATACTGTTGGCCCATACATACTGCAAAAAAGGGGTGTTTGGCCATTACAAATGCATTTTTTTCAGGATAAAATCATCAACTTTAATGAGCAGATCTAACACAGCTGTAACGTCTCAATGCACACATGCTGCCTAATGATAAAATACTGTTGGCCCATACATAATCCACAAAAGGGGTGTTTGGCCATTAAAAATGCAAATTTGTCAGGATAAAATTATCAACTTTAATGAGCAGATCTAACACAGCTGTAACAAAAGGGGTGTTTGGCCTTTAACAATGTACTGATGGCTTTGACGTACATGAATAAGTATGTGATATGCACATGATATGTCATGCAAGTGTATGGATAGTTTACAGTTAATATATTTTATTCTTGAAAACAAATTACTATAACAGAAACTATACTCAAACAACATTTTCTAAAGTTTATTTACAAACACAAATCATGATTTTTCAGACATTCCTGTGATACAATCGTTCTTGCAGTGTGTCTCCGTTTTTAATATTTTTCAGCAAGTAATGCATACACAATATAGTTACATAAAGAAGGCATATTAATGACGTTTTTGATGTTATTTCTCTTTTAGAGTTGCTGAAGAATCAACTCTTGACTAGTGACACCACATACGATACATTTTGTATTATTTAAAAATAAATTCCACTGCACTATCCCGAGATAATCAAAGAGCAAGATTACAGTGGGCAACCTTTGTTCAAGTAACCTTTTATTTGTATTTGTTTTCCTGAAATGTAAGTTAAGCCTTTGCATTGGATTCCAGAAATATCCCTAAGTCTGAGTTTCAGTTGTATAAAAACCCTTTTGCTGTGGGATGTCACCTATATTACGCCTTTTAAAATGATCTAAATGGAGATGGTTTTCCAAGACATTCATATTCTAATACCTAATATAAATAATAACATTTAACTGCATTCAAATGACATATTGGTAGATAACGTATACATCGACAAAGCATAGATATCATATAAGTTATCACATTGTTCCAGTCTAACGAAAAATATTCATAACATTGGAAGCATTGTTCTTTCAAACATTCTAAAATATGCTATGTTATGCGCAAAAGTCTCGGAAGTTGGGTCAACATGTGATGATGTTATGTGATAAAGTCATGTGAATATGTGCATGGAAACATTAATGCCAAGTGTTTTGTAGGCACCATTGACGTGCTGATGATCATCGTCGTCACTGTCACCTTTGTCGCCCTGTGGAAGAGGCAAGTGGGCTCTGGTTGCACGTTTGTGCAGAACTGCACACGCCATCTCCACTCTGCACACAGTTGCAGGATTCAGCTGCAGATGGCAATAGTCTTATGAAGACATCTCTAAAATAAAATCACAGGACTTGTAATTAGTATAACATAACACAATTTTTTCATATTGCACACCTTATTTTGTAGATGTTTTCTACCTATTTGCTGTCAGATCTCAGAAACCGTTAAATGTATGTTTTTAAAATGTTGCTAAGACGTTTAGTAGGGTAATATGGCTATGTGCAAGTCATGTAAATTTGATTGATACATTGTTAAGCCTCCTAAACCCCTTTTCTTATATTATTCAAAAACTGTTCTGACGCATTTTTCTTCTAATTTGGCATACACGTATCTGAGGTTATCTTCATTGTACACCAGAAAAATATAGTTAACTAGTCTTGTCAGCCCATACCGGGGCCTACCCAAAACGCAACATGTAAAAAATCAGGACATTCACTCCGTGATGATATGTATATTGCCTGAAAACCATTGTTAATTGGTATTCCATCAGATATGTTGTGTGTTCAGTGCATCAATGGCCAGTCTTGTCACTGCTTTCACACAACTTGACTGTGTTTCCGATAATCTCATGCGAATAACCAGAGGAATTATCTTTAAAATTATATGACTGGGCAATACTGGTTAAATATATGTGACTCATCTTAACAAAATCGGTCAGATGTCGGTAATTTTCAAAATTGAGTTATTAGTACCACTGGAAAGAGCATAATATCTGCTTTCATATGGTATATCATGCTAGAAGATATCTCGATTCTAGCCGAAGTTATAGCTTGACAAACATGTGTGGGGTAGAAACCTTCAAAGTAAGAAAATGGCCTTCAAAGTTGATGCAAAATATTTGTTAAGTTTCATGGAATGTACCTTAGTTACCATGGACCGATCTTTTTGAAACTTGGCATGTTGGAAGATAATGTCATTCTTAAGATACCGTGTTAATATGAACACAAAATGTTTATTAGAAAAACAATTGCAGATTAATTAATAATTTATGCAATTACCTTCGTTGTTAAGAAAAGCGAACAAACTCTGTTATGCCTTGGTTAGGATGGACATATCTGGCTGAAATTTGGAAAACTCAAAGATAGTATAATTTTCATGATATTGCATTTGCTTTTCCCAATTCCTCATCCGGAGAATCTGACACCGTCTCTACGGATCGGTCAGCGCGACTTGCGTAGCCGTGCCGTGTCGTAATCATTCTCACGAAAGTCGAATTCAATATTCGTCTTCGTCAGTGATGTAGTTCGCAAAATTGTCATCCTCGTCATCGTCCGCCACGCTTTCATCAGTCACTCCCTCCAAAAAGTACTCCGGTCGCCTCAATCAAATCTATTTGTGCCCGATCACTTGCATCAGAGTTTAACAACTTCGCCACACTGCACGCCATTTTTCGCTTCGTGTTCACTCGCTAACTAGGTCAGCAGTGACGCCAAGTAAATACACGGTGCGCGCATGCGGTTATGCAAATGTTCCACGCTGGACCAATGAGAACGGTTGCCGGAGCTGTTGCTACCATGTTGTTTACCACAGTTGAACGAACAGGGGGTCTAATCCAAGCGTTCTGGAGGCCGGACAATGCATGCATTAGCATAGATATGTCCATATATGGACAGATGACGCGTTAAGCTACGCGGTGATACCCGTTATGATATGGATCGTCCCAAAATTAGCGGCAAAGAATGCGCGCAATTACTGGCATTTTCGGCTTTGTTTTATGGAAATGGAGCGGAACACTTAGCACAGCTCTACGCAAATGTCTTTAAAATATATGAAACAGAGTTAGTTAGATGCTAACAAGTGTGGCAATCGATAAAACGAATACTAAAGAATTATTTTCAGGGAAAATCTCAAAATTGACGAATGCCCGATTTTTTCACAAAATCGGCATTTACGGAAAATCTGATTTACCGACATCCGACCGCTTTTGTTAAGATGAGTCACATATTGTTACCTGCAAGTGACAACCGAGAGAGGTAGAATGTTAATATTCTAGACAACTGTGGTGTGAATCTTGTGGATAGGAAGAAAACCTCCGTTTATTATTCAGATTTATTTTAGTTTTTGCAGGCAATTCCGTACGCCCCTATAAACTGAAACACATTAGAGCCAACACTGTATTCTATACAACTTCCTTTCCCCCACACTTTACTTGCGTGGTAGATTCTAGGAACGAGTGCAAAATAAGCCCCAAAGTTCAATGAACTGCTAGGCCATACGCATTGATTATAGTGGATTCCACATCATTGGCGCGATAGACAACTGGAATTTGCCAACAATAAAATAGAAACCGAAGGAAATAATGCCTTTGTGTTGTTGTACTGTGGACCTACTGGATATTAGATAATATTAAAATTGGTTTCTGTTTTTATTAATATGTTTGAATGAAAAATGTAGGACCTTGGATATGAATGTAATCAGAAAGCATAATGGAATGTCGCAGAAATGCTATTATATATATATATATATATATATATATATATATATATATATATACACACACACATATATATATATATATATATATATATATATATATATATATATACTGTTTCACTGTATAATAATTATGTAATTATCACTGTATTATTATTATACATTATTATTATAGTAAATCAAAAAATCCCAATATGCGCACTGGCGTGGAGTGTCTATATAACCATTTGCCAGTCCCGTATACCGATACAGACTAAACTAGCTCATTACCTGAATTTCCTAGTAATTTATTACAGTATATAAACCCTGTGGTTTCAACAAATTAATGTATTCAACACTATATTTTATATTATTTGTAGACGGCGTGTGTTGGCCTGCTGATAATTGTGGTGATCGCAGGATACAGTAATATAGGTATGCACATTTATTCATCTTGCTAATGACTGTGGTAGATGGCATCAAGGTATATGTTCATTAAGATGTCCGTGGACAGTAGCTATGATGGCACTGAAGCCTTGTGCGTGCCTAACCTTTAAAAAAAGTAAAGGCAAGTTCTTATATAGCGCAGTATCCAGTCCTCAGGACCGTTCAAAGCGATTAACACTTTGCTTCTCTGACAGACCTGTTCACTCAGACACCATCTCAGCTTCTCTGGGAAGCATCCTGCCATATTATGATATAACTAATCCGCGAAGGGTGCTCGTATACATATCCACCACTGTCTATAGCCAGGTACTCGTTTATTCACCTGAGTTAATTGGAGCAATGTAGAGTGACACACTTGCCTAAGTAGTCGAGAGTCCGAAGCTCTACCCCTGAGCCATTGTGTTCTCTCAACCAACTTTACAATAAGCCTGGTCCGGACTTACTAGTAAATCTCTAGTTCCTTGTCATTTTGGGTGAAACAAATTGATGACTCAATATGGCACCAGCCAGAGAGCAGATATTTGGCCAACGGGTACAATGTTTAGGGACGAATACTCATAGTGATTTTTTGATAGGTCTAAATCCATAGAGAAGGGAAATATGTGATAGCATATAGACTAACATACTTGTACAATAAGAGCATTCAGGTGGGCCATACAAGATTGTTAGCCAGACATTTAAGTGATTTTGTTCTTTTTTGCAGAAAACCTGAATAACGATAATTTCATTTTCTGGTGCGGTGAAAAAAGTACAATAAAGTCAATAAGTCTTATATATAAAATCATTTCTATAGTATTATAACACACTGCATGTTTGCCACATCATATGCAAATGTCGTCTATCTGCGACACACAATAATGATTTTATAATGAGCTATGTGTGATTACCACATCAGTAATTTTCATCGAAAAACTCGGCAGAAATGGGTAAAGGGTTAAAATGAGTGATTCCACAGAAATTATTGTGAACTTTGCAATGCTATCACATATTTTCTATATCTAACAATGTATGTGAACATTTCTGTGCAATAATCACATTGAACGATGATGTGTGATGTTATTACAGATAACTTCCAGTGATTTTGTTGATGAAAACCCGAAGTTAAGACAAATCTTAGAGAATCCCATGAAAATATGAAAGTATGTAGTAACGTTGATAATAGTAACACTAACAATGATCATTATATATATATTACTTTTTATATAAAGCATAGAATGATGTATAAATATGTATCCAAGGTGTAGAGCAACACTGTGCTGATCTAATAAAAACTGTATTGTCCAGTCATAGAATGAATATACATCTTGCGCTTTTGACGATGCATAAAACACATTATTTTAATCATAGTAATGCATGTATATAGTAAATTCAAGTATATAAATATGTTACCGGTAGCAGTCAAAATTGATCAAATACTGAGTTATTTGTACCAAATTGAAGCTTAGAAATATTCTCAGTCACAACAAGACAATTACAGTACTCATTTGAGATGTGTTGTTTTAAAATATAAATTAAATATAATTGTTAAAACAAACACATTTAATTTGGTACATGTAAAACGTTTCATTCAATAAAACCCATACATATGTTGTTTTGGTTCATAATCAATAGCGTCGTCGTATATCATATGCAGTATATATTGTTGAACAATGTCAATCAATAAAACCAACAATATGAATATTATTGTTGAATACATTATAGTCTGTCAGTAATATAAATGAGCATATTTGAGCGAAGTCACGAAAAATGGATCAGTTGTGGTCTGCAAATTAACGAGGTTTTATTATTGTATTATTTTACATTTTATCTAGTATTAATACTTCTTTCAGATGATTACCTACCTGTAAGAAAGACAGGTAAGTCATCTTACCATCTTTATACATCACATTTTATACGACATGCAATACACACTTTTAAATAAGCATTGACTAAAACTATTTCGTAAATTCGAGTGTTAACAAGAAATTCAGTACAACATGTTTGAATTAAAGTCGAGATGTGGTTACTGGAGTGAGGCAAAGGAAGGTTATCTGAGCATATGTTACATAATGAAGATGTGTTCTGATGTACTGGAAAATAAGTCGTAGCGTTTTCATTAGAATTGAGCACTTGAAACATCATGAAATTAAATCATACACGCTTTAATATATTGAAATATATAATTTAGAATAATAATATATATACTCACATTTAATCGAATATTGCATCGAATGCGTATCAAATACTGAAGAATTGCAAAGATAATTTCTACTCTCCCTGTCCAACTTGTTTCAATTGTTCAAAGTGTAATGATCACCGGTAAAACAGAACTTAGACCTTTTGAAATGTGTTAATTATGTTCCGTTTATACGTTCTCTTGTGACGAAATTAGTAACATAACATTGTCTAAAAAAGGTTGGGTGAATGAATCTGTGATCTTTCTCAGCGTCATTATTTCAGTCACGTGTTTCTTCATTGTACATATAACTACATATATACTCTTTATTGTGAAAGTATCTTCTGCATAATAGTTATGTTGATCTTCCCACTTGATATCATCATCATTGTGATCGTATGCGTGAAAATATGTTAAATAACATAATTATGTTCATTTCTAATATGGTCAACATAATCGTATCGATTCTACAATTCGCAAGCACATTGTTGATATTCATCTTTCTCTTCATACTAATACTAATCATCGCCTTCCTAGTAATTATCATCTTCGTCAATATCATTCGTTTTAGTCACCACGGTTTTGTCGACTTTATGTGTTACTTAGTTTTGTTATTACACGTCTTAGCTACAAATGTGTTATGACATTTATTATAAATTGGGCCGTAAGATATGTGGTGTGAGCGGTTGTGCACACGCGCGATTGAAACATCAATATTTAACAAGTTTTATATAGTACATTTACATAGTATGTCGTCACCATTAGTACAGGTTGTGATTGTGTCGGTGTGGATATACCCCATTAATTATGTTACAGTGGAATGGGGTGATTTATGTAAGAAACCCTCGGACTGCACATATGAAGGCGGCGTTTGCTGGTATTTTAAAGAGTGTGGATATGCGAGATGTCTTTGCGAGGAAAATTACTTTCCAATTGAAAGAAATAAATGCGCACCACGTAAGTCAACACCACGATTTCATTAACGTAGCTGTGACAATCGTTTGAATATCATACATTACGGTGTTCTTAGTTCCGATAACGAAACAACCAGATTACTACATCATGATGCAGTGACACATACACATACATGTTCCCTTATTAGACAGTTCGACGCTCTATTCAACGAGCTAGTACGCTCCTTTATATGGGCATTCCTAGTGTGGACACGTTAGACAGTAAGTTGATGTGTTGGCTTTAAATGTGAGCCATTGTTGTCCATCGTCGGCACTGATGATTTATACAATAGTATATGTCAGCTTTCATTGCGCATTTACTGTAAGCATTAGTGCATTTTGTAAGTAACAATCATCAACAATAGAGATCAACAATAATACACAAATGCTATATCAGTATATGTATGCATCGCAGGCCCGAAATACGGCAACACTAATTGCACAACCTCTAAGCAATGCGGCCTCCCTGAATGGGGAGGAACCTGCCGGAAAGGGGTATGTGTATGCAGCAAAGGCGACGATTACATGTCAGAAGACAGGACCCAGTGTAATCGTAAGAATAACATGGAAATACATGATCAATATGTTGTGTACACATATACACTTAAGCACACACGCTGGTAAGCGCTCGCGCGCATACACACACAAACACACACACATACACACAAAAGGACGCACACACACACACACACACACACACACACACACACACACACACACACACACACACACACACAAACATATGCACACACGCACACATATAGACACGGTGTTTCCCATGTATACAATAATATACGTAGTTTGGGTAAGCTGAACAGGCGATGAAGACGCAACGCGATGCTACGGGAACTGTTGGAAATAGCTTCATAGTGGCGCTTTATCAAGTGTGATTGCGAGACATATAATGGTGAAATAAATTACAAGTTAGCATGTAGCATTATCTGTACATACATTACTCACTTCGACCACCAACATTGCACACAAATATTGCTTTTTGTTATCCTTTAAATGTAATAATTGCTAGCCATCTCATGAATCTCTAGTTCCATATGATATATATATATATATATATATATATATATATATATATATATATATATTGTATGTGTGTATGTTTGGGTAAAAACACTTTATTATAATGTTCAGGCCTTAAGGACGAGTCTTGCACCAAGGACGACCAATGTCAAGTTCCAATGAGGTGTACATTCAAAACATGTTCATGCCGTGGCATGTATTATCACGTTACATCCAGAATTAACTACACATATTCTGCTTCTAAATGCATCGTTAATTACGGTAAGTTTATTTCGCTATTCCTGAAATGAAATACTCACCTGTGATCTAATTATAGCATGACTTTGCGATCGGGACATCTCCTTCAAATGTTGTTCGTTTACAGGATCCGTTTCACTAACATTTTATGTAAGATAAGATAAGATAGCTTTATTCCCATGTGTTCACATTGTAGTTACAATAAAACATTGGAATGTGTAATGATATTGGTCGTCGTAATAGTACATTCACATGACAATACATTCACATGCACCAAACAATGATGTTAAAATATACTACTACATTAAATAAAATAAATAAGAACAATCACATAAAAAGGTCCGAATAAAAAATTGCTCATAACATCGATAAATAATTGATACGATCTAGTAGAAATATAGTAGCTTAAAATGTAAAATATGAAATAAAAAAATAAAAATATAAAATATAATAAATTATGATAAAATATACATACTAAAACTCATCGGAAAGTTATATATGATATACCGATGTTTAAAATACATTTCGCTCCTCCGGAGTGATATTTCCCGGAAATAAATATGGGCGCCAAGAGGCGTTGATAGAATCCGTCGACAGGTGTGACACAATATATTATATTCCGTGATAAATATGAGGCATTTGATATCTTTCAAAATATCTAATTTAATTTCTGTTTTTGTGTAGAAGTTGTTTTGTTATTATATCAATTTGAAGATTTGTTATTATTATTTAGTAATATAATACAACATTTTCGTTCATAAATATAAATGTGTGTGTGTGGGTGTGTGTATGTGTGCATGTGTATGTGTGGCGTGTGTGTGTGGCCTGTGTATGTTTGTGTTTATATTTATGTTTTTGTGTAGAAGTTGATTTCTTATTATATCAATTTGAAGATGTGTTATTATTATTATTTAGTAATATAATACAACATTTTCGTTCATAAATATGAATGTGTGTGTGTGTGTGTGCGTGCGTGCGTGCGTGCGTGCGTGCGTGCGTGCGTGCGTGCGTGCGTGCGTGCGTGCGTGCGTGTTTGTTGTACATGTCATCAATTGTGACTTCAACACAAAATAACCATATTCTGATAACGCAGCAGTGGTAGTGTGTGACAGTATATGGTTTCTTGATTGTATTGATTGAGAGCGCCACGTTCATTGAATATTAAATATTGAATATTATGCGTAAATACGTACTTACCTACGCACTTACGCACGTATGCACGTACGTACATACGCACGTATGTATGTGTATTTAAGTATGTATGTAAGTATTTGTGTGTGTACATGTGTCCGTACGCAAATATACACGCATGAAGGTATGTATGTGGGTTTGTTGATATGTATGTAGGTAAGAGCGTATATATGTATTTACGTGTGTTATTGTATACATCTATTCATATTTACATGCACTGTTTTAGCTATTCTGGTCGCAAATTCACTAGCGGGATTTGTTGAATATGCGACATTTATATTTAATGGAGTATTATTTGTCTGAAACATTTCCCACGAATTTCTTTTTAGTAACCGCGCTCAAGCCTAATGAAGTATGTAATGTGGACAATGATAACTGTGACAACACATTAATGTGCTATCGCTGTGAGAAGGGCATCGATGCAGTTTGTCTATCAGGTAATCACTACATACTCTTGTTTGTTGACCTTTTCCTTTGTTAGGATGGAGAGTCAACGTTCATCAGCAATACAAATGGCGGATATGAATGTCGGAGAAGGTCATATGTAATATATTTATAATTGATACATCGAATAACACATGAACCGGTTTTGACTTAACATGTTAAAGGTATGGCAAGATTCATATTTGGCAGCCGCCATTTTATATAATAAATGTTATGAAAGTCTTGTAAGTGAAATACCAAACTGTCGCTAATATTATAATGGCTGCCGACGTCTCTATTTCATGAAAATAATATTACCGCACTGGGTTGCATAGTTTATCAGGTATAGGGAGATTAGCATACACGGCTTTAAATATAACGGCTTTGATTGCCAGAAAGGTCCAAAATAATATGTTTGACATAAACCTATGTTTTGGTATCAGATACATACATACATACATACATACATACATACATACATACATACATACATACATACATACATACATACATACACACACACACACACACACACACACACACACACACACACACACACACACACACACACACACACATAGATAAACATACACATATTATTTTATGTTAACATAGTATTAGCCTATGTGGTATACCGATAATACATATAAACATGTGTACTTACACTAATTGTGTGTGGAGGTGTGGCGTGGCGTGGCGTGGCGTGGCGTGGCGTGGCGTGGCGTGGCGTGGCGTGGCGTGGCGTGGCGTGGCGTGGCGTGGCGTGGCGTGGCGTGGCGTGGCGTGGCGTGGCGTGGCGTGGCGTGGCGTGGCGTGGCGTGGCGTGGCGTGGCGTGGCGTGGCGTGGCGTGGCGTGGCGTGGCGTGGCGTGGCGTGGCGTGGCGTGGCGTGGCGTGGCGTGGCGTGGCGTGGCGTGGCGTGGCGTGGCGTGGCGTGGCGTGGCGTGGCGTGGCGTGGCGGGGCGTGGCGTGGCGTGGCGTGGCGTGGCGTGGCGTGGCGTGGCGTGGCGTGGTGATGGTTTGGATGTGAGATGTGCTAATCGAAACGTACATCATCATATTTTGTATTAATTTTTTCTATTTGGTTAAATACATATACCACTGTAGTTATTTTGCAAACATGTTTTTTATATAATATGTTACGCCACGTGTTGTGTGTGTGTGTGTGTGTGTGTGTGTGTGTGTGTGTGTGTGTGTGTGTGTGTGTGTGTGTGTGTGTGTGTGTGTGTAAGCTGTTTTTATTATATCAAAGCTGTCTTTTATATTATGTGGAAGGTTGTATCTATGTAGCTATGATATTTCATTGCAAATTCGTGCTTAATTCTAGAAGTATCTTTTATGCGATTAGTACCATTGTGTATATTAATAATTGACTTCATTTGCGAGGTTTGTATATATGGATGTATTTTAGTTATTGTAAAATAATATATTTTATAGTTTCAGTAGATTAATGTTTGGTTTTATGTGTGAGTTATATGTGATTAAGCTTATTATTCGCACAACCTGTTTTTGGTTGCATGAAATTCAATTGGTTTAATAATTTTAAGCTGTTATATAATACATTTATTTTATATATATGAATATATATATATATTAAACTCTTTACTATGCGACATGTTTTTTTAAACTATTACCTGATATGTTATCCATGTGTTTTATCCAATTTATATTAGTGTCAAAACTAAATACTAGTGATTTAAATGTGTCTACGCTTTCAATATAAACATCATATATGTTAAAGGAAATATAAACACATTCGTTTTCCGTGTATACGTAAAGATTAAGTATGTCTGACACAGGTGCACTATTGTTTAGGTAGCTTGTAGTCCGTCGGACTAGCTAACTCACACATAACTAGTCCTAACGTTTTTTAGTAGTCCTTAGCTATAACCATCTTAAACATACCTATATACATGTATGTTATTATATATATATATATATATATATATATATATATATATATTATATATATATATATATATATATATATATATATATATTTAATATATAACATACATATATACATACATACATGATCAATAAAAAAGTATGGAATTTTAAAAACAGAACTTAATATTAATATTTGCAACAATGTTGAATAGTATGAAGTTTTGATTGCCTTAACATGATGTGAGTCCCTTACAATGATAGTCCACATCTATGGGTTTTTTCTACAACGGCTTCCAGATGTTGCATTAAAAATAAGAAGTGCTTTGTGAAAATCAAAGTCAGGAATTTGCCAGATCTGATATATTATTTGTCCTCCCTTAGGTGTGCTAGCAGAATCTTAACTAGCTACTCAATTTACTGACGTCGGCCCCTACCAGTTGTATCACATGTATTGTCTTGCAGGCAAACATTGAGACAGAATGTAGTAGTTCAGCGCCCTACATGTCTGGCATTTATTGTCAACTCCTGTCACCTAGTTAAATATATCTGATCACATCAATATGTTCGTTGCATTTGTTAAACTACCTAACTTATCATACTAGACATCTTCTTCATGATCGGACATTGTGCTTTGTTTAGTTATGCAACAGTCAAACGTTTTTCTTTTTCAGAGTTTACCAAAGGGTACCGCGCACAGAGGGGTAAGTTCGGTATTTATCTTTACATAACGTTAATGAGACACAGTAGCTGGTATTGAGCCATCATACTGTTTTTGTTAATGGCGGCGTTCATGTATCGGTCGGTTTTCAAAATAACGTCTGCTGAACAACATCGACTTATAATACGTTCACCATTGACTTGTACTCCAGTTTTGATAATAACACAACCAGTCACCCACTGTGTTACTGTCGAACATTCTAATCTTCTTTGTCTTGCATTACACTAGTCTGGTTCCAGTCCAATTTGTGTAACTTGTTATGTGCTCAATTTACTAGTCGTCATCGGAAAAACTTGTATACTTATGTACACATTACCAGGATATAAATACGCACACAGCTACCCGACAAGAATAAGTATCACTAAGTCAACAATATATGTGTTTTAAACTTCCTGCCTTACTGCTTACAGGGAATTCTACTAAAGTTGCAGCCGTTCAACTTACAGTGCATTCGCATTCGATTGCGATTACTATACATTCGCATTAACTTATTCGATTGCTAAATGTTTCGTCGAAAGTATATGAAGTAGTGCCGAAGCACAATTATAATATATATACATATATATATATATATATATATATATATATATATATATATATATATATATATATATATACATATATATATATATACAGTGTATATATATATATACAGTGTATATATATATAATTATATACAGTGTGTATATATATATATATTATAATTGTACGTTGCCACTATTTCATATGCATTCGACGAAACATTTGGCACACACACGCATGCACGCACGCACGCGCGCGCACACACATATACACATATTGCACGCTAAAACGTTAATAGAAAGCAGCTGTTTTGAATACAGCGCATTCAAATGGGACTGATAAACATGTGCATTCGCATATTCGGCTGTCTAATACAAATGTTTGATATACAGGATGACAGTTTGTCTACTCTCCCTGCTACTGCAAGGCCAAATAGGTTCAATGAACATCTAGCCTCACTTCTATCATTCCTTTTCACACAAGGCAATAGGAAAGACATCACTAGCTTCTCATTCATAATAAGATATACAACTATTTTGGTAGTTGTTCGTTTATTAAATGATGATAACATAAGTACTTGCAGAGTGTATATAGATGATAGAAATACATGAGTATAGTATGATATATTGTATGAAAAAAACCTTTCTTAAGTAAAGTGGAACATGTTTAGTGGAATTGGATATATATATATATATATATATATATATATATATATATATATATATATATATATATATATATATCCATTTTCTCAATAATAATTTACATGATTGCAAGGGTGGCAAATTCGATAGAATGTTTATCTCTGAAACAATATTGACTACATTAGAATAGTTGTGGTAACATATTATAACTACAAGTGTATTGTGAGAGTTTTATAAATTGGGCCGAAAGACTGAAAGAAAGGTGATTTGGATGGGAGTGCTGCTGTGCGATGGTAACACCAATAACAAGGTTTACATTATACATTGTCACGTGTAGTACAGCCGATGGTAACACCAATAAATAAGATGATATAATACATTGTTACTAGTAGTACAGGTTATGATTGCATCGATGTGGAAGTAACCCAGGAATTATGTTACAGCGCTATGGAATGATTTCTGTACTCAACACTCCGACTGCCTTAATGAACACGGCGCATGCTGGCATTTTAAAGAGTGTGGATATTCAAGATGTCTTTGCGAGGAAAACTACTATGCTGTTACTAGCACAAAATGCGCACCACGTAAGTCAACACCGTGACGTCATAAACGTATCTGTAGCAATCGTTTGAATAAAATAGGTTATGGTGTTCTTTGTTGTAACAAAACCAATAACGAAATCGTGCCACGCCACATTAAAAATCTCACTTATTTAAAAATGACGAGGTACATAAATCAATACATTGATATTAATCAATTCCCTTGTCGGACAACTATTAATCAGCTTGACATATGTGACAGTAGACAACTATCAGTCAGTGTGACCGATTATGACACGATATGTATCTTTATAATTATGGATTATTTATGTATGGCATTGTCTAACACAGTCGCACTTTTAGTGTTAGTAAAATATGATCTATATGTTCACGAACCTGTGGGAATATGTTCCTCGTTGCGAAAAACCGCTCGTTTGTGCAACTTCAAGAAATAATACATAACAACTTATCAATGTTGTCAACCATCGGTATTCATTATTCGTATAATTATATATGCAAATTGTTCGTAGCTATTTACAATACGCATGACTGCAGTTCGAAACAAACTGTAACAAAGGTCAACAGAAATAAACAAATGCTATATCAAGATATTTATGCATTGCAGTCGAGAAAAACGGCGAAACTACATGCAAAACGAAACATGACTGTGGCAACTATCTAACCGCCTGCGTCAATGGAACTTGCCGTTGCGGCGAAGGCGCCGCTTACGTATCAGACGACAAAACCAAGTGTCACCGTAAGAATGAAACAACACCAATATGCTCAACGTTGTATGTACATACATACACTTAACACTCTAACGCATGCGTTCATTCACTCACGTGCAAACACCACTGTTTCCTCTTTTTTTGTCTTTGAACGTGTTTATTCATATTGTTTTCATATCTACATACATGATAAAGGGCGAACAACAATAGAAAAACACTAACTGTATATACAAAAAGGATTTCAACACCTGATAGGTAACTAGTCTACACCTGAATATAGTCGATATTGGGTTATTGGTAGACAAAACTGGCCTGCTGTGAAATGTGTGCAAATTGTAATCAGTGGGCTTTTAATTTTGATTCAACTATTTATTTGGCATATTTTTATCCGTTCTCTGTTGCGATTGTCGGACTTGCGGGGGTTTAGCTCCCCATCGATCCTTACATTGATGGTGTGACTGATAACAAATTGTGAAAGTATAGCTTACGGGCTTTTTACGGCCGCTCCAGTAGGCAGAGTGTACAGCCGGCGAGGGTAAAACCCTCCTCCAAGGGAAAAGTCCTCACCAGCCCTGACACGATGAGATGATATGAAAGGTGTGATGCAAATACCAGGATATATCCTAACATATCTGGAGTTGGAATTTTGGTAAATAAGCATTCGCCAGCTTGTGCATATGCGAGTAGACACTCAACCAATGTTTCCTCTGAATACATTGATGGTCGTCACGCTATGCTACGCGGTCAGAAGGCTTACCCCTTCGAACTGTTAAAGATAGCTTCACAATGGTGTGTTAGCAGGTGTGTGCTTTACCTATCCCCTGGAATATACATGTGGTATCAATTACAAATTCGGATATTGCATTATTTGTAAGGGCACAGGAAATATTTACGAAGTTCCAAATTTGGCATAGTTTGGGCGATACACACACACACACACATATATATATATATATATATATATATATATATATATATATATATATATATATATATATATATATATATACATATATACATAAATATATATATCGCCCAAAATATGCCAAATTTGGATCTTCATAAGTATGTTCTGTGTTCTTACAAATAATGCAATATATATCCTAACTTGTAATTTATATATATATATATATGTATATATATATATATACATATGTATATATATATATGCATGTTTATATGTATATATATATATATATATATATTTATATATATGTATATATATATATATATATATGTATATATGCATGTATGTAAGTATGTAAAATTGTCTATATGTATGTGTATGTTTATACAAAACACATAATCGTGTCTTTCCAGGCCAAAAAGACGAGTCTTGCTTCAAGAACGACCAATGTCAACAACCGTTGAAGTGTATAAAGAAAACATGCAACTGTCCTCCCGACACATCTTATGCCTCATACAACGATAACTTCGAGCATGTCTATCGCTGTATTCCTAACAGTGGTACGTTTCTTCTTCTTCTTCGTCTTCTTCCTCTTCGCCTGTTCCCACTAGGTGGGGTCAGCGGCCCGAATTCTTGATTTCCAGAATATTCTGTCCTGGGCATCCTCCGGGGTGATCAGCAGTGTCTGCATATCCCTTCGGACGCCATCCACCCATCTCCCTCTTGGTCTCCCCCTTGGCTTTTTCCTTGCACTCTCATGTCACCAACTGCTCTCATTTCGTTGTTTTCTTCCATTCTCTGCATGTGTCCATATCAGCGTAGTTTCCTTTCTCTTACTTTCTCTTGTATGCTACTCACACCTAGCTCCTTTCTGATGTCCACACTCTTTACTCTATCTCTCAGTGTTACTCCTTTTATTCTTCTTAACATCCTTATCTCTGTTTTATCGAGAATTTGTTCTTCCTTCTTTCTAACTGTTCAGGATTCTGCTCCATACAGAAGTACTGGGCTAATAACAATCATGGAGAGCTTGATCTTTAATTTCCTTGGTGCGTTTGCCTTCACTAATTCAGTTATTGAATAAACGCATGTGATCTAATATTTATTTACATACTGTCTACATACATTATTTTTCGTTGAACATGCGAGACTCAGTGGAGTATTATTTGTCTGAAACATCATCACCGAACTGCTTTTAGTGCGCGCGCTTCACACAACTGAACCTTGCGACTCGGAAAAGCGCTTGTGTGGCGACAAGTTGACATGCATGAATTGTACGGAAGATACCATCCAAATATGTGTTTCAGGTAATCACTACACACTGCTCTTTGTTGACCTTGTCGTTGTTTTAGGTTGTAAAATCAACACGAAATATCAGAGAAAAGCAACAGTAATACATTTGTAAAGTGATACTTCGAATAACTTATTTCACTCAACCGTAGCAATTGACAACAGTATGTTAAAGGTCATATTGCATTTTGGCGTACACCATTGTGTCAGACGACTTTTACGAAGATGGACTAAGGTCAACTATCAAATCATCGTTAATATTATAATTGCTGCCAACCTCTGTATATTTTGAGAATAATATTACTGCACTGGGTGGCATAGACAATCATATTTGGAATGACAGCCTACTCGGCCTCCATCTTTGACAATTGCTGTGGCTTCGATAGCCTAGAATGTCAAAAGTAACATTGGTTATACAGCTAACAATGAAAATCTATGCATTGGGATCAAAATGATTATTACACGTGTATCAGTTTTTAAAATATAATTAAAATACATTTTCTTCAACGTTTTCCAAGTCGACATTATATATGGCAGTGTATCCTGAAAGGTTTCATTAAACTCTACGTCTCTGCCACATTTCGTGTTTTTATTACGACAGGCACACATCTGCTGGGCTAGAATTGATTTCCAGATTGATTGAATCGCCACCGGGCTATGAGGGATACATAATGTTGTCACCTATTTACATAGATCTTATCACGTCAATATGTTTATGTTTATTGATTACCAACCTAAGTTATCATGTTAGATAGTGTTTGTATCCGATCTTGAATCACAGTCATGTGATTTGTTCACCTATGCAACAGCCGAACTTTCGTTTGTTTTCAGAGCAGACCAGGCTACACGACACAAGTAAGTTTCATATTAACCTACACATAATACCAATGACACACGGTAGTTATGGTATTGAGCCAACACATTAATATAATTTTATCGAACCTTTTAAAGGAGGTTGTCTCGAAATCGGCAGGTTTCCAAATAATGTATGGTGAACAACAATGACAAAGCGTCAACAACTCCTTGTTTTAACTGACTATTGTATGTCTTGAAGAAAGTGTCCACTCTCTATTGAACTGTTATCTCACGTAAATAGCTACTACTGAATCCACCATAGATAGCATTAATTTTCACACAAATTCATCACGGTTTCCCTAGAATTGCTGCGTTATGTTTTGCCAGCAGCCTTGACCGAAGTAGACAGGCTTGATCAGTGGACCAACAAAAGCAACCCGCATAGCACAGGTATTAATGACTCATTTGTATGTGGCAAGGTTACTGGATATTGTCTGAACATATCCTATATAATAAAAATGTATGTTGCATTTCTTGAACATAATATCGGGTCCTACATCGAATTAAGCTTGGATGCCCAAACGGTATTTGTGTACAATATTTGAGCCCAAACGGCATTTTGGGACAACTCTGGTAATTTACATAAACATGATAACCATTGGAATGTCAACAGCATATTAAATATTAAATGTTAAATGATAGGTATTGTTAATATGAGCAGCGTAAATATATAACTACATGCACTACAACGTTCGTTCAAACGATGCGTTACCTTATTTTGTCGCTTAAATATGTCAATACAGATTTAAGACATACTACTCATAATAATATATATTATCAATAAAACGTACTTCTGTGTTTGACATTTTACACGTTCCCGTGTGACGAAACAACTCATGCAAAAAGGGGTCGGGTGATTGAACCTGTGGTCTTTCCCAGCGTCATCATTACAATCAAGTCTGTCTTCATTCTACATACCACTACATAAATAGCCTTCATTATGAATTATACTGATCATCACACTCCTAGAAATACTCATCACATCGTCAACATAATACCTTTACGTCAACATAGTTTAGTCGATATTATGTGATACTTAGTTTTAGTATTACATATTACGACTGCAAGTGTTTTTGTAAATTGTGCATTATACTTGGACCGTAGTTCATGCGAGCGATGGCAACATCAACATTTGACAATATTTAATTAGTACATCTTCACTAGTAGTACATGTTGTGATTGAGGCGATGTGGATATAACCCAGTAATTATGTTACAGAGGAATTATATGATCACTGTACACAATCGTCAGACTGCAAGTACGCTCGCGGCGTGTGCTGGTATTATATAGAGTGTGAATATGGAATTTGTCTTTGCGAGGAAAATTATTTTCCAGTTGGCAAAAACCAATGCAAACCACGTAAGTCAACTCCTCGCTTTATTAACGGAATCGTTGGAATACCTTGCATTATGTTGTTCATTATTGTGACCAAACCGATGACGGAATTGCCATATTGCATCGCGAGGCAACCAAAATCACACGCACACACGCATGCGAGCTCACACACACATATACACACGCACGCACACACGCACGCACACACACACACACACATATATATTATATATATATATATATGGGTCAGGTCACAGAAAAATGTACAATTGGGGCTGGACAGGCACAAATAATAAAACTCACAATTACTTTAAACAACTTTATTACACTTGAAGAACAACTTATTCCCTACATTTAGCACCAAATTATACTGACTTAATCCTAGCGGTTCAGTTTTTAGAGATTGTCAAAGAAAACGTAATGTGATCGGCAAACGTCCGTGATCGAAATAAATTGAACAACAATTAAAGACCCTTTAATATCTCAGATTAACTGCAAATTTTGTTTATAACTAGCCATGATATGTATGTTTGAAAGTACAGAAAATGAATAAGCTCATTAAGGAATCTTTAAAATGATATGCTAATCAACTTTCACCGATGACTGAAAATAGCGCAAATCTTTGGAAAACACTTTTTACTTTACCCTTGCATACTCAAAAATGCTCTCTTACACATGAAAGTCACTCTACACCATGTACGACATATCTACTTTACGAAATATGTGGTCCAGAGCACTCACAAACAGCACCGTTGTCTCATAGCCGACATATACAAAGTCATATAAAATTGCGTAGAAATCACGGACGTTTGTTACTGGTATCATTTACTTAAGACACTTGTACTAAACATCTTCATATCATCTCAAAACGTCTTCTAAATGTACAAAAGAGGTTGATCTTTGGCTATAGCTATACAAATATATGTATTTCGACCATTTCGACCATTCACTGTATGTGTCATGACTTTGACAATTAAAACATTTTTTTTTAAACTTTCCCCAGGTTACAAGTGCTCTCAAATACAACAGAACCACTTCTATAGCATTAATGTACAAGGCCAACATATTTACTATTAGTTTTAACAGTAATAAAGACCTTTCTAACACTTACAGGTGAACAGTATGCCTGCTTACCATATATACATAACACTCACGGACGTTTGCTACTGGTATCATTTACTTAAGACACTTGTATGAGTACAAGGCATCTTCATATCATCTCAAAACATCTTCTACATGTACAAAAGAGGTTGATCTCTGCTTACAGCTATATACAAGTATATATTTCAACCATTCACTGTATGTTTTATGATTTTGAAAAATAAAAAAACTTTTTTACTTTCCCCAGATTATGTGTCGTCTCATTTATACAAATATATCACAGAACCTCTTCTATACCCTTAATGTACAAGGCCAACACGTTTACTATTAGTTTTAACAGTAATAAAGAACTTGCTAGCACTTGCAGGTGAACAGTATGCCTGCTTACCATATATACATAAAATTCACGGACGTTTGCGTAAAAATCACGGACGTTTGTTACTGGTATCATTTACTTAAGACACTTGTATGAGTACTAAGCATCTTCATATCATCTCAAAACGTCTTCTACATGTACAAAAGAGGTTGATCTGTGCATACAGCTATATACAAGAATATATTTCTACCATTCACTGTATGTGTTATGATTTTGAAATATAAAAACCCTTTTTGTTACTTTCTCCAGATTATGTGTGGTCCCACTTATACAAATATATCACAGAATCTCTTCTATACCCTAAATGTACAAGGCCAACATGACTACTATTAGTTTCAACAGTGAAAACGATCATTCTGCCAGTTTCAGTCACCTTCTCAGTATATTTTAATAAAAATCACGGACGTTTGTTTTCATTTCAACGCCAGTTGTAAGGCCAATACACAAACTGGAGTGAAACCTTTGTTCACGATTGAAGAATGTGGTACAAGAAACGAGAAATGCTATAGGAAATAGCTAGATAATTATATGCAGGAGAGATAACAATTTTGAACAAACGTCCGTGATTTGTATCAGAATAATTATGTTCATGTGCCACCCTAGCCATGGGAAGTGGGTGTGGCTAAAACATTTTCCACCCACAACAATTCCACAACGTACCCTTGTCCATAGGTGGTAAAAATAATATGGTGCCCACTTTCTTAACATCCAAATTGGGCTATTGAAATATAATTCCCGGACGTTTGTTTAAATAAAATTTCTCATTTGAATGATAATTTAAAATATTGTGCCGGCCCAAATCATGTTAAAATGTCATGGAAATGTCAACTGTGTCCACTTACTAGACAAATAATAAGTTTGGGATATTCTAACTTTACATTACTTGAAATAAGATACATTTAAAAAATGAAGAAATGCTCAAAAATGCATTTTTCCCTTATTTTAAAATGTATAGGCCAATAACACAAATAATCCTCGTCGGACTTATACAAATTTACATTTTTCTGAAAGCCCAAACAATTCTCTATTGAATGATACTAAGAAGAATTAGATTGGTGTACAGGTGTTTACTCTATACCCATGTAAAGCTGAAAAACTGTGAAAATGGTGAATTGTACGTTTTTCTAAGACCTCACCCATATATATATATATATATATATATATATATATATATATATATATATATATATTCAAAGCCGCCAGTTTCACAATTTTGACGGAGGCAGAAGACTCGAACCAGGGTTCCCCATATTGATAGTTGGACGCTTGGTTCACTTAGCTAGTGCGTTACTTCATAATTATTCGCCTTGCTATGGTGGAAATGTGATTTTTTATCATGAATTCGTTGTGGTGGACATCACCACAAAACATAAAATAATTAAAATTAAGCTGATAAATATTTGGGAAATACCACCTATTTCGTCAAAGGGAAGGCAATGAAACACAACCAGGCATGCATTATCATTGCTTTGCACAGCTGGTAGAAAATATTTTCCGACAAATCGTTGTGTTTACTCCATTCCACATGCGACTAATTTAGCTATGTACACACAATCCGTAGGTGATGGACGTCTATCGTGTTCTTTTTAACATGCATATGACAACTAAGTAAGGTGTACAAAGATGATGTCATTGAGACGTATTGAATACATATTCATGTTATCATTTTCAGGGCAAATATGTAACAAATTGTGGATACACATTCCATTCCATTTAACGGAATCAAAATTCAAAATGTGTTGCACTCATTGTTTGCCTAAGTTGGTTTAATAAAAGCCTGTCGTAAGCATAGCAAAATTCCAAATAGTTTTCGCCTGATGACAGTTTAGTTTGTTGGTTAACTGTGTACTTGCGTAACCGTATCTGCATCTACACGCCAACCAGAGCAATTCGCTCAGAGGGAACCAAATAGCTTATAAAACCTAAAACACGCTGGAGATGCGAGTTTCCCCGCAGCTGCTCCGGACCTGTGGAACAGACTACCGTTCTCATTACCGGAACTGTGCAATGCGAACTCTTTTAAGAATGCCTTAAAGTCGCTATATTTTAGACAATACTTTAGCTGATGCAGTAATAATTAAATGAAGAGACAATGCATTGCAGATAACATTACTTCTGCCTTATATGACTATGTATATTTATGTTTTTTAGCCTTCTATATTTATTTATAATGTTATTATTAGTCTGTCTTTATGCACTTTTATATAATGTACAGTTAACTTGTTTTAGGTATACATTTGGATAATTATTTGTAAGAATAAGTTATCATGTACTTGTAAAGCGCCCTGAATAGTTTTAAGCTAGATTTGGCGCCATATAAGTTTATTTATTTATTTATTTAACTGTGTCGTCGTTAATCTCCGTCGGTATTCTCGTACGTTAATCTGTGCCGTCTGTTAGTGCCTATTTGCTCTACGAATTAATGTAGTTTGAAAGAAACTGTAACATAGCCAAAATGAATAAACCTGATAAATAAATGCTACGTGAATCTATGTATGCATTCCAGTCCCGTACTACGGCGAAAGTGTATGCAAAGCCGATAGCGACTGCGGCATATATCCAGCCGCCTGCATGTATGGGGTTTGCGTATGCAGCCAAGGCGACGATTACATGTCAGAAAACAGGACCAAGTGTAATCGTAAGAATAAATAATAAAACACATGATCAATGGTTTATGTACGAGACACAACAAGACGGACGCACGCCCTTACGCATGCGAGCACGCACGCACGCACGCACGCACGCACACACCCATACACACACACACATACACACACACACACTCACACACACAAACACACACACACACACACACATATAATAACATACCAGTATGTCACTTGGATAAAATGATG
>OZ024867.1:10993115-11010615 GCA_964017155.1 Oasisia sp. SBJ-2009 | reverse complement strand
TGTGTTTGGGTCACAGAAAGACGGTACATAATGACAACAACGTAACAATACTTTATAAAATAGTCTTTGATATGCGTTATGTAGTGTTGTTAGTGGTGCGAACTAAAACTTGATTGGATATGTAGTTATGGGAGTGTATGTTGATATATATATTTACTTACGCATGTTTACATATATGCTAGACTACATACATCGTCATGCTTGTATTTGTGCGCGCCTGAGCTGCCACACGGGGTAATTGTCTCCCCCTATTATTGATATTATCGTACGTTTATACGCGGTTCGCTACTTAAATTTTACATTGTGTGTGACAGTGAAGGTATGTGGATTATGATGCTACAAATTGGAAGTGTCTGGCTGCTTGGATTTTAGTTATTTTATGTGAAACGTTCAGTTTTATATTTGCCGCGCTGTCAGTGAACTTGAATCGTCGCCATGGTGATAGCTTACACAAGTCACCAACTTCGTCAACTATGTAAGCGAGCCACGAAATCACTCATGCGCGTCTCCAGGGAAGTATATTGTAACCTGAAGCAATTGGACATTTCTTACGCAACACCAACACACAGAGGGACCACTCGTGGTCAGTGTCGTCTGCGTACACCAGAACCAATTCCATCCATTGTGACAACGACGAGGAACTATGTTGCTAAACAAACTGGTGTAAACAATGCTAACTTGGTTACACTGACTTTCACGGAATCGCGTAATGGGTCTACCACTGCGCGAAGCTGCTCTGATCGATCTCGTACCAGTGCTGTGACGTGTGTCCTCCTCAATACTCGATCTGTCTGTAATAAACCAGTAACAGTGAAAGAACACATGATTGATCAAAAAGCTGACTTAATGTTTCTGACCGAAACATGGTGCAAACCGAACAAGAGTGCTGTACTCAACGAATTAACCCCGCCAGGTTACAGCTTCATTGGTGAGTGCCGTTCGTTGAAGCGTGGAGGAGGTGTCGGATTGTTATATAAGTCGGCATATAAATTCTGCAAGACTAAAACCAAACGATATGACACATTTGAACATTTAGACGTTAAATCAACGCAAACGGCGAGACCTGTGCGTATTGTCATAATTTATCGCCCACCGACCACTCCCATCCAGTCGTTCCTTGACGAATTCGCAACGTTCGTAAACGAAATAGCTGTTACACGGCAAGACATCCTCATTGTCGGCGACTTCAATCTTCATTGTGAACTAAATGATGCGCCTGGTGTAAAGGCACTGAATGACATTTTAGCGGAAAACAACTTAAAACAACATGTCACAGAACCCACACATATGAAGGGACACATGTTAGAGTTGGTGATAACACGCTCATCTAGTTCATTCGTGTCGTCAACTACAGCGTACCCGAGCAGCATATCAGACCACTACAGTGTCATATTCCGTCTGTCGTCTGCTAGCCCAGTGTCTGCTCGTGCCGTGAAACAGCTGCGTGATTTTCGAGGAATTGATTTCGCTCTCCTCGAAACTGACCTTTCTTCGCGTCTTGCGTCTGTAGACACTACTCTAGATGTGAATACCATGGTTGGTCAGTACGAGCATGCGGTTTTATCAACCATTGACTTGCATGCCCCACTTACTGTGAGAATGAAAGTTTGCCGACGCAAAGAACCGTGGTACAATGACGACATACACGAAGCCAGGGCCTTAAGACGTGCAAACGAGAAGAGATGGAGAACAACGAAACTCGAGGTGCATCGCCAGATTTTTGTTGAGCATCGAACTGCGGTCAACAACATGATCAAGCGAGCGAAGCGTGCTCACTACGAGTCAGTGTTATCTTCACTAAACCAGCGAACATGTTTTCGTGTAGTTAACACTCTGCTAAAGCCACCTGGAACAATTCTACCAGAATCCAGTAACACTGAAGCTCTGTGCAATGACTTCGCAAACTACTTTGTAGAGAAAACACGAGGTATTAGAATGCAGATACGCACAATGCTCACCAATGACGAAGACTGTTTTGATTATGGTATCGATTCTGACAGCCAACGTTTGTCAAGCGAACTCGATCGACTGCTACCTACGAGTGAAGAAGAAATAAAGAACATCATCAGACTGTGCTCTCCAAAGACATGCAGCCTGGACTCTTGCCCCACTGATCTGTTGAAGAAAACAGTAGGTGTACACGTTCCTTATCTGGTGGCAATAGTGAATAACAGCTTTAAGCAAGGACTCTTTCCGGTCACTTTGAGAACAGCAATAGTAAAACCGCTTCTGAAATCCGACACTCTCGACAAAGACCTGTTAAAGAACTACAGACCAGTGTCAAACATAGCATTCGTCGGCAAAGTCTTGGAGAAAGTCGCAGTTCGTCGTGTGCTTGATCATCTCACTTTGAATGGGCTGCATGAAGAATACCAATCAGCATATAAGATGCTTCACAGTACAGAAACTGCTCTACTGCGTGTTCAGCATGACATTGCTAGTGAACTCGACAAGAATCATGCAATGTTGTTTGTCATGCTGGACTTATCAAGTGCATTTGACACGATTGACCATGAACATTTGCTGACACTATTGCACGACGAGTACGGAGTGCGTGAAACGGCGTTGTCATGGTTCCGGACGTACTTGGAAGACCGCACCCACTGTGTCCAGATAGACTCAAAAACATCCGCGACTATTCCGCTACAGAGTGGAGTGCCACAGGGCTCGGTCCTCGGACCTGTCATGTTCACTCTTTACACCACCCCAATGCAGCGGATATTCAAAAGACATGGCATAAAATATCATAAATATGCCGACGACATTCAATTATATGCGTCGTACAATCCCGCTAAACCCGGCGACCAAGTGGAAACTGCGAGGCGACTCACCGACTGTATTGGGGAAGTCAGACGATGGATGGCGGTGCACATGCTGAAATTAAACGATGAAAAAACTAAGATGATGATCTTTACTTCAAAACATCATCTCAAGGTGTACGGAGGTTGCTCCTTGACAATTGGCGATGATACGGTTTCACCATCACACAGCATAAGGAATCTGGGAGTGCACATGGATCAACATCTGACGATGACAGATCATGTGACTGCTGTGTGCGCCGCATGTAACTACCATCTATACAGACTGTCAACAATACGGCACTATCTAACAACAGAAGCCGCGAAAAGTGCAGTCAATGCACTCGTCACATCTCGACTCGACTACTGCAACTCACTGTTGCATAACATCCCGTTAACACAGACAGCTCGGCTACAGCGTGTCCAGAACAATGCAGCAAGGCTAATAACACGCACCAATAAACATGACCACATCACACCAGTGTTGTAGGAGCTGCATTGGCTGCCAGTTGAGAGCCGAATCGCCTTCAAAATGTTGGTAATGACTTTTAAATGCATGAATGGATTGGCGCCGTCTTATCTGGCAGAACTTGTGAAACCACGAAAGCGTGACGGACGCCTACGCCAGAACTATGCGCCAACACTGCACCAAGGCATGACAAAGAAGTGTGTTGGTGATTCGGCATTTGGCGCAGCAGCTCCTCGACTGTGGAATGAACTACCTGTGAACATTCGTGCGTCCGGGACATTACCCATATTTAGAAAGTATTTAAAGACATATCTTTTTAGTAGACATTTCAATTAATTTAAATTGTTTTAAAATGACGGACATTGCATTATAATTTCTTTTTAGTGTAATAATATTTTAATTAGTGTTTATGTTTTAGATTAATTTATAGATTTATATGTATGTTTACGTACAGAGTTTTAGAAAGGGTTTTAATTTTATATTAATATATATATATATATATAATTTGCATACCATGTTTTAGTACTATACATCTTAAAAGCAGTGTTTAATATAATTTATTTATATAATTTACATACAAAGATTTGCGAGTTAGTATGATTTATATTAATTTATATAATTTAAATTTTTATTTATTAATATACATTAATTTTAGTATTTTTCTTGTGCAGCGCATCGATCCGCCATGCGGGAATTAGCGCTATATAAAAACTGTATTATATTATATTATATTATATTATATCATCATCATCACTGTGCAGTCATAGTGCCCCGTGGTTGGGCAAATTACTCAAAATGCTGTTACACATCTGCCAATCTTGCGCTATCCTCTGCCAGATGTACCTTTTCCAATAGTCGTCTAGTTCGTATATCCACTGTAATGCCTTCCTCTACGTATTTTCCTTTCTTACGATACGAAGTGTCAATTGGTTATCTCGTATCCTGCTGACGTGCCCTGCCCAGGTCCACTTCCGTCTTCTGACTTCTAACGTCTGTGACTTTGTGTTTTGTCTTCACCAGATGCTTGCTTTTACGTCCCGGTATGTAATGTTTAACATATTTATTTCCTTCTTTGTTTGAGCGGCTGGTAGCCTGTTCTTTGCTTGGGTGGTGAATGTCCATGTTTCCGCGCCGTGAATCATTGGTGGAAGGAAGTACGCATGCGTTGTTGACGTGCCTCTTTAAGCAAACATGTTCCAATGCTATCCTTGAAGATGTCGCGGTGCTTGGCGAATCCTTCCGGCCATGATTTGTCTTTGAATCTCCTTGTTTTTTCTGTGGTACTGCATCAGTGTCCCAGGTGCAACCCATAGTTGTACGTACACGTATTCATATCCATTTGCTACTACTGTTTAGAAAAAGTGCTCCAAGAAAACCAAAAATGCAATGTGGATTACGACTACTGTGACAGCAAGTTGATATGCCATCGTTGTAAGAATCACGTCGATGCAGTTTGCTTATCAGGTAATCACTACATACTCTTGCTTATTGACCTTTTCCTTGTTCAGGATGGACAGATAAAGTTCTTAGCGTGGGACTGCGATCAGTGTGACGTCATTGAACCTGTTTAATTGAATTATTATATATTAAACAAATTCAAATGTATTATGAACATAATGAATGTTAGATGGAGTATTTAATAAATAATAAAAATAAAATATATTGACTTCAATTGCTTCTAGTTCTGTTCCGGTAATCCATTGCTTTGATATACAACATTTAGATCGACATGACAAGCCTTATATATTGGACAGATTGCTGCTCCCAACATATTTTTCACATAGTGTCGCATGCTATGTACATTGTCTTTCACATAATTTTATGTTGATAGATGTTTTCACAACAACATTTTCGTTTCACAACAACTTGACTATGTCTAACTTATCATATATTTGATAGGTTTCTTCTGTTCTCATCTCAAACCTATTCTATAATTGCATCACGCGCTAAGTTTAACTATGCAACAAACGAACTTTCTGTTTCAGAGCTTGTCAGTACAGAAGAGGGTAAGTTCGAGTTGATTATATGCCTAGTTACAACGAGGCACCGTAGCTACGGCATTGAGGCAAACATATGTGTATTTTGCGATGATAATTCAAAATAACGTACGTCAAACAACGTGGACCAATGGGTCAAGAACAGTTATGTTGTTTTAAATAACTAGTGTATGTCTGCAAAAAGTAAGTTGACAATTGCCTTTTACTGATAATGATAATAATTCATTTATTTATTCACAGTATTACAGTAGACCATTGTGAACTTCAATCTCGCAAGAACAGTAACTTAATAATGTGTACAGCTGCAATAAACTGTGTCCAGCCCGACTTGGATAACAAAACCTGTTGTGTGCTCGGTTTCTTCTCTTCATAGATATAGTACAATATATATATATATATATTATATTTGAAATACATCGTTTATTATTCTGCACGCCTACTATCATCTTCCACACATGTCTTCCACACACGTAGCGCACGCCGCAGATACTTAGAAATATAGTATGATATGTATGAGCATGTTTCAGCTAGTAAATCTAAATGCTACATGTTGTTAACATATCTTGTTTCAGCCCAATTCTTGTTTCTGCAGAGGGGTGGTAAGTCGTTTAATTTAATTTGTATATCAAATCACAAAGTACATGCACTATCATTTCACATTGCTACCGGACTCCGTTAAATTCGTATGTTCCTTTTATATGACACTACATGTGTAGTGTATCATTGAGAGCATAATTTTGTTTAGAATGCTTTGCAAACCATGCAATTGAAAGAGTGGTTCAGATTCAGTTTAATAATATAAATATTATTATTATTTTTGTGTCAGTTATTTTACATGTATCCCCTGTTCTGGGGAACAATAACTAAGTAAATCGTAATATTTCGCCGCCCTCGTGAACATTGAATGCACGTAATTATATGTTACTGCTTCAGGCGCCGACCACGTGACGAAGAACGCCAGGGTTGTTGGTTATGTCTCGCTGCTTGCAACTGTCATCGTCATGTTGCACTGAGTAGATCCGGTGGGACGACGTAATCGGATGACAGCCGATGACAGCCGATGACAACAGATGATAGCCGAAAAGAGCTGAATGTAATAAACCTAAAAAGAAGCGATGTTCAGTACAAAAAAATACATCAATGGGACAAATGATTTCCAATAGCATTTATTTTATTAAGTGCTACTATTACAGTTAAACAACGTTTTTGATAACGCGTTCACGCTGTACTGATGACCTACCGTTCCTAGACGTGCAATGACGTCACACCAACTGCGTATGGTATCACCTTTATATGAGTCACCTTTGTTGAAGAAATCCATGAATAAAGTGTTTATTTGAAAGTATGTCTTCGTCAACCGGTTTTGTTATACAAACGATTAAAGAACGACATACCGACAAACACAGCAATCGCAATAACATAACAAACACTAGTTACTTTTATCTCTGATCGCCTAACTAACACTAAAAACGTTATGTCTGATCACCTAACATAGGTAACACTAATTACTTTCATGTTTGATCACCTAACATAACTAATAATAATTACTAGTATCTGTGATCGCCTAACATAACAAACACTAATTACTTTTATATATGATCACCTAACGTCACTAACACTAATTACTTGTATATCTAAACACTAAACATAAATAACAGTAATTACTTTTATCTCTGGTCACCCACAGTCACTCGGTGTGCTATTTACGATGGAACAAGCCACGTACACCGTCGTAATGACACATATACATACGATTGATTCACAAATATCGAGCAGCAATTGTGTGGGTTTGTTCTCAGTAAATATGAAACCATTTCTGACCAATACAAATCATTTTACATTTGGTACTGTTTCATTAGCAACCATTCTGGAATCATTAGTCCTAATAAACGGAATAATTCATATTGTATGTTAATCTAGACACATGCACACAAATACAGTCCAAGGGCTTTACAAAATCGATTATTAAAATTTGGGTTTACACTGTGATATCACGATCTAGTTATAATTTGTATTTAAATAATCTATGTCTCGGGCACATATTTTGATATGACGCATTACTTCGAGGGAGCTGATTAGCTTGGGGTCCATATTTAAAAAATATGTTGTTATACAGTATACCGATTATTATGTATTTTTATGACTAATACTTAATTTATTTATGTATTTAAGAGTGCTACGCTTTTCAATACCGTACTAATTTTATGTATTCCTATACCTATACATATTTTGTTTACATTTAGTTTTAAACATAACTATTTGTCTTATATATATATATATTTATTTATGTCTTTTAAATTGCAATATATTGTGAAGCGCCACGAACGATTATGGATGTGGCGCTATACCAAATAAACATATTATTATTATTAGAAACCGATTAATAACTATCACAACCACATTGGCCATCGCAAAGGCATGAGTAAAACCAACGAACTTCAACGAGTCACGACGTAAATATTGTGTAGACAAGCCACACTTCTCGTACTTACTGTTCCCAGCAATCGGCTTGGGTCAATTAACTGACCAGATGGTATATATTGTGGTTACAACGTAGGGTTCTTATGATGTGTCATTGATTAAACTTCTTCACTCAGAACATTCCTATTCCAAAGCCAAGCTTATGTCTAGGCTATTGCAATTGTTTAATTGTTTGGCATTGCATTGGCATTATCATTGTCATTGTCGTTGTCATTGAGGGTGGTCATTGCAAAGGTACTTGTCGTCTTCAATGGTTATTTTACGTCCCGTGTTGCAACGGGGCTAACATTAACGTGATTATCAGACACACGAGGAATGCATAGTCGCAAATGTTGACAACCACGTTTATTACCTTCCGCGTCTTTCTTCGTAGCCTTATTTTAGCTGTTGGAAATTGAATGTTTGCGTGAAACTGCAAATAAATGGCAGTTGATGAATTCTACCAGCTTATTATGTATAGGTATCTTTGTTTAAAATGTGATACGGCGTAATCCTTTAAATTTACTTTTAGGTGCATTTTGTACGGACTGGATCCTGGATGAATTAGTAATGAAAAGCATAGATTGTATTTATAATTTTCGGTCCAAGGGGAAAAGAACAGTTTAATATAAGGAGGAATATCGCGGTTAAATGTTCAAAATTACGTTAATGTCATAATGAACTGACCCCCTTAATTCCGAATAATGACATGTAAGAGTGTGTATGATGCGTGGTTGGGACCATACGACAATTCATAATTTATGACGTCAATAGAAACAGATTAGTCGATAATAACAAAAAAGGCTTTGCAAACTATGTAAATCCCCAGGTGTGAACGAAACTTAATTTCTAGGTAAATGTATGTGTTCACCCTGCGGCCTACCGAAACTTAGCATGGCATGAACGTTGTACAAAGTTTGTGCGGTAGATTATTTTCAAAATAACGTGTGTCGCGCCTCGTTTTTGTTCACCGTTTGTCGTTTGCGTTTTTTGTAAAATGAGTAATAAGAACAAATGATAATTAATACAGGCAGCTTCAAAGCCATGTTGAATAATTGCCAGGTATTGTAAATATGTATTCATTTAGGTAACATATAAATATGGTTGTATTTGGATTTACTACTTTCCAGAGAAAACACAAGGAATTAAAATGCAGATACGCACAACGGGTCAACGCTGACCAATGGCAATGACGAATACTGTTCTGATTATTTATGCTATTGATTCTGGCTTCCAACCATTGTCAAGGCTCAAGCGAACTCGATGGACTGGTACCTACGAGTGAACAGGAAATAAAGAACATCATCCGATTGTGCCCTCCAAAGACATGCAGCCTGGGCTCTTGCCCAACTTATATGTTGAAGAAAACACTACACTAGCTGACTAGGTGTACACGTTCCTTAGCCTTAGGTCAGTTAGGACCAGTTAGGTTATTTGGTGGCAAATATAGTGAATAACAGCTTAGGCCTTTGCAATGGGAATGCCAATGACTCTTTTCGGCCCCTTTGATAATTGAAATAGTAAACCGCTTCGGAATTCCGACACTCTCGAAAAAGACCTGTTAAAGAACTACAGACCAGTGTCAAACATAGCATTCGTCGGCAAAGACCCCAAGTCTTTGAGAAAGTCGCAGTTCGTCGTTTGCTTGATCATCTCACTTTGAATGGGCTGCATTGCCATGATGAAGAATACCAATCAGCATAATATTAATATACGTTCGTCACAGAGCAGACACAACTCTAATACGTGTTCAGCATGACATTGCTAGTGAACTCGACAAGAACCATGCAATGTTGTTTGTCATGATGGACTTTTCAAGTGCATTTGACCATGACCATTTGCTAACAGTATTGCACGACGAGTACGGAGTGCGTGACACGGAGTTATCGGACGTACTTGGAAGAGGGCACCCACTGCCACTGGCACTGTGTCCAGATAGACTCAAACACATCCGCGACTATTTCGCTACAGAGTGGTGTGCCGCAGGGCTCGGTCCTTAGGCCTGTCATGTTCACTCTTTACACCATGCCATGCCTGTCCATGCCAATGCGGCGGATATTCAAAACACATGGCATAATATATCATAAATATGCTGACGACATTCAATTATATGCGTCGTACAATCCCGATAAACCCAGCAAAAACAAGTGGACACTGCGAGGCGACTCACAGACTGTGTATTGGGGAAAATCAGGCAATGGATAGCGGTGCGCATGCTGAAACAAAACGATGAAAAATTAAGATGATAATTTTTACATCAAAACATCATATCAAGGTGTACGGAGGTTGCTCCGTGACAATTGACAATAATACGGTTTCACCATCACACCGCTTACGGAATCTTGGAGTTCACATAGATCAACATCTAACGATGACAGATCATGTAACTGCTGTATGAGACGTATGTAACTACCATCTATAAAGACTGTCATCAATACGGCACTACCTGACAACCGAAGCCGCGAAAAGTGCCGTCAACGCACTCGTCACATCTCGACTCGACAACTGCAACTCAGTGTTATATAACATCCCGTTATCACAGACAGCTCGGAACATGACCACATCACACCAGTGTTGTAGGAGCTGCATTGGCAACCAGTTGAGCGCCGAATCGCCTTCAAAATGTTGGTAATGACTTTTAAATGCATCAGTGGTTTGGGTCCGTCTTATCTGACAGAACTTGTTCAACCACGAAAGCGTGATGGACGCCTACGCCAGAACTGTGCGCCAACACTACACCAAGGCATAACAAAGAAGTGTATTGGTGAGTCGGCATTTGGCACAGCAGAACCACGCCTCGGAATGAACTACCTGTAAACATTCGTGCATCCGGGATGTTACCTATATTTAGAAATTAAAGACATATCGTTTTATTATACATTTTTATAAATTCAAATTGTTTTGAAATGACGCAAATCGCTTTAGAAATTCTTGTTAGTGTCAAACACGTTTTAATCAGTGTTTACGTTTTATATTAATTTATACATTTATATATGTATATATATATATATATATATATATATATAATATATATATATATTACATATACATTGTTAGTAAAGGTTTTAATTTTATATTAATTTATATAATTTACATACACAGTTTTAGTATTATACATTTTAAAAGCAGTGTATAATGTAGCTTAAATTAACTTATATAACTTACTAGTATATCTTAAAACCAAACATGTATATGATTTATATTAATTTATATAATTTACATTTTTATTTATTTTATTAATATACATTTAGTATATTTCTTGTGCAGCGCATCGATCCGCCATGCGGGAATTAGCGCTATATAAAAACTGTTATTATATGTATTTTTATTTGGGGGCGCACTGTAACTTGTAAGGGTAACGATATGGCTGGGGCTGGGTATACCATGTGCACTCGCGTAGGTATACATTATAAATGTACTGTCTTATTATATATATATATATATATATATATATATATATATATATATATATATATATGTGTGTGTGTGTGTGTGTGCGTGCGTGCGTGCGTGCGTGCGTGCGTGCGTGCGTGCGTGCATGCGTGTGTGATAGTCACACATCCACCTTTTTAAAACCAGATCCGCTTCGTTGATTTACCAACGCCGATTGTGAAGATCACAAGTGCATTTCCAATAAAATGTCTACACACGACCTACTTTTCGTAAACGAGGAATCCACTATTTTAGTGATAGCTTCGACACAACTTTATCCTTGTAAACATGCTCTGAATGCAAAGAAACAGTGCGCCTGATGCCAGTATGTGTCTGTTGTCACGACTTGGCACCAAGGAAGCGCGGCAAAAATATGCATATTCGAAAAATTGCATTGCATTGGCATTGCATAAAATGTGGAATTTCTAATTCGTTTATTTTTATTTTTTGCTTGGTTGATATTAAAATATATAAAAGGATGTAATATAATACGATTTCATGCATTAGGTGTTGGTAGTCCCGTTAACCTGTTGAACACTCTATGTTATATTATTTGTAGACAGTTCACTTTGTCCTGCTGGTAATTACGGTGCTTATAGAAGGCAGCAGAAAAGGTATGCTTATTAATTCATGTTGCTAATAACGGTGGTACAGCAAAACACCTGTTTATGGACATGTTCGTGAATAGCAGCTGATGTGACACTGATGTTTTATCCTTGCCTACAATTTTACCATAAGCCTGGTCTAACCTTAGTACTGAAATTCATGTAACCATCACCATTGTTGATTATAATTATTTTAGTCGTCGAACTTGTGTCGACTTTATTTGATGTTTAGGTTTGTTATTTCATATTATAACTGTAATAACGTTTCCTTTATGAACAAAGCCAAGCACATGTTAAATAGTCATGCGTTATAATTCCATGAATTGCACTGTCATCATTCATTGACTTATTGTATGATTTCACTTACTTTGTAGCAAACATTTGTCGATGAGTACGACGTTTCGACCCGTCAGCTACGGGCCTTGTTCACATACTGGTGTCACGAATGTTTGCGCGGGATAATTTGGTTGTAGACGGCGGGCAGATGGTATCCCTGGTCTTTGTTCATGGTACGGGCTCTCATATATATATATATATATATATATATATATATATATATATATATATATATATATATATATATATATATATATATATATTATATATATATATATATATATATATATATATATATATATATATATATATATATATAAAGGCAGCTTATGTCGACCCGTGCCTAGATTTTTTTATTTAATGCATTTTCCAAAGATGTAAAACTGGAACATTGTTTCTAATACTAATGTTTAACACATAATGAAAGTTCATCAACATATTTCAATAAATAAGGTATATGAAAAAAAATCTACATAAAACCGCGTATGCACAAATGCCGATTTATGTAGACCGGAGCAACGCATGAACTATATATTTACTATAAACCCACGTTAGTCGCTGGAGGCGCTGACACGGGCGTCTATCGGTGGGGGACGGGGGGGACGCGTCCCCCCCCCACTTTTCAGGGCGGGGGGACAGCATAGGAATTGTCCCCCCCCACTTTTCAGTTCAGAAAAATTGCGAGGCATATAGCCTGACTCAACACTCCTCTCTCTTAAATGCCGCTACATATGACTAACTAGACAATTAATTCGCGATATGAAGTTCAGCGAAGTTATTTACCGCAAATTAACACGAGGCAAACAAGTTTTAAGGCATGTTTTCGCCATAATCCGTGATAGTTATTTAAACAAACGTAATATTTTAATGTATTGAACGAACTTTTAGACAACTCTTCACAGTAGTCACCATAGGAGAGTTATCGAACAGCCCGTGGCATTTATACCAAAAAGGCTTTGTTATTTCGCTGCACATTGATGATTTTAAATTTGTCGCGCGGAAAGGCCAATCGGAAAGTTTACAACTACCGGAAAATGTAAGCCGCTGCCGGGCTCTATCAACCTTGTGTTGATATTATTAATAGGCTCTAGCCATCAAGCACATTTTTAATGATGACATTTTTGTTGCACTTTAACCCTTCGCCTGCTTGATGCTTATCGCCTACGACAGAAGCGGCGGATTCCTGCACTTTGAGTAACAGATTCCCATTTAAGTGATGACAAATTTCTTTGCCAAAATGTTGGATTGGGAAGTTCTACACAGGCACAGCATTGGCGTCGATCAGTGGGGGACGAGGGGGACGCTGACCATCCCACGGCCTGAGAGGGTCAGCATAGGAAATGTCCTCATACTTTTTCAGTTCATAAAACAAATTTATAGGCATATATAGCGAGACTGATCACTCCCTTCTCTTAAAAACCCTACATCGATTAATAATAAGAACTAAACTTCCGACTATCTAAGTGGAAAATCACTAGATAAATTGCTTGGTTGGCAGTAGCCCGCAACTTGATCTAAGTCCAGTAAATATTCATCATGCCGGGCTCTGTCATTTTGCTCCCTTGTATTTATATATAGCCATCAAGCACATAATAGATTGTTAAATTATGTTTGCTCTGTCACCCCTTGGATTGCAGCCTGGTAGCCCTGGTGGATATTTATATTGCCAACGGCGGAACCAGAGGATTTATGCACTTTGTGTAATTTGATCTCATTTTAGTGATGACAAATTTATATGCCAAAAGGTGGGTTTGGGAAGTCCTACACGGGCACCCGTGTAAGCTCTGCATCTTGTCACTCTATGAATCAGGCAAGCAGTGTTGGGTCCAAAGCATAGTTTTATGTAGAGACCCGTCCACCCATCATTTGGTCGGGTAAAAACGAATATGGACGGGTAGGATTATATGGGTGGACGGGTAGAAATATGGGTGGACGGGTTGTGAACGGAGTAAAAGGCGCTAACAAGTCTTCCAAAACCATAGATATCGTTAGTTATGCCTTCCTTGAAAGTGAGTGTAAATGGTGTCATATGTCTGTTTTTAGCCCATTTCTGGTCATCAGGCACATTTGAAAGTTTGTAAACTAGCTTGACAGTTAACATCCATTTTGTTCACCAAAACATATGTGACTGGCAATAATTATATCCTGCATAAAGCCCTGGTCCAAAGTCTACCCCCCCATATTCAGTGATTGTGGTAGGCCATGGCCCCTCTTCAAATATATGTTGTCAACATAACTATTATAAATACCATAACATAAAGGCTTTTGTTTAGTTTTGAATTAGCAACAATGAATTATGTTTTATATTAAAAAATACGTATGTGTATTTCAGCTCACACTCACATACACACACACACACACACACACACACACACACACACACACACACACACACACACACACACACACACACACACACATACACACACACACATTCACACATTCATACACACACACAAATATATATATATATATTATGCATACATATATGTCTATATAAATTGGTCCCCCGCCCCCCCCCCCCCCCGGATCGACGCCCCTGTGCGCTGATATACGCAACTAGGATCTAGTTGCGTATTAGCGCCTCTAGCGACTAACGTGGATTTGTTGAAGCCCATATTCGAGGGATCTATCGGTTCGCAACAGAGACAAAATGCAAGTTTTACTAATTTACATATAATAATATAGCATTTAGCATCAGTATGAAGCATATCATACACTGAACACGAAACTCCAACCCTTCGTTCAGTAGATACCATAAATATAGATTTATAAGAACTTGAACCCGGTATACATAACCCGGCACACAATATACTCAAAAATATGCACGGCGCAGGAAAAACATGCTCAAAATCACTTAAGATGTTGTTCATTTAAACATTAATTACACACAGTATTTCACTGACATATTAGCTGTGTGCACAAGCAATGGTACTGATAAATTCAATTGTGTTAGTTGTGAACGTACACGTCGAATCTTTATGTAGATCAGTTTTGGTCTACATAAAACAGCGGTCTACATAAGCCGCTACTATATGCATAATCGGTCGACATAAGCTGCCTTTAGGAGTATATATATATATATATATATATATATATATATATATATATATATATATATATATATATTAGCCTCCTTCACTTGTTTCTTGTGCCAGTTGGATTCACTTTATTCTGAACCAACACACGTGACACCAGTACGCGAACAAGACCCGTAGCTTACGGGTCGAAACGTCGTATTGATCGACACATTTTCCTCCAAAGTAAGTCAAATCATACAATAAACCATTCTTGGAGCCATTAACAATATATTCAATATACATTGTCTGACTGTTGTGATGTGACCGATATACATATAAGAACAACATACCACCATTATACATATCACAAAAACAACAAGAATATGTAATCAGGAAGGGTACTTATCACTAATAGGACCTATCATTAGTTACTTTTATAGTCTGTGTTTGTGTACGATATGATTGATTTGATTTCAAAAGTATGTTGTTTATGCTTGCAATGCCGTACTCAATCTCAGACAACTAACCTGACAACATGCTTAGAAATTGGTCGAATTAGTTGTCAATGTTCGTCGTTTAGAAGAAACGCAGTCCGATTCACTTACGACGTGTTGGTGATCCAATTGAAGAGTTCGTGGAAAACGAATATTTGTAAAGACACTGTGTAAAGCGATAGCGATATAAAACATGTATACATGACCGTCAGCTCACGTTCAGATATCCGCCATTTTTAAAGATGGCGTCCGGCTATGTACTGTATCTGTATATTAAGAACTACGTAATATAGAACCACAAAATATATGCCAAAATGTAGGTTTTTAAATAATTATGATTATTTAAATTGTATTACATTTGACCTTTACATAATTTCAAATATTCACCTTCATGCCATGTACACCATAATGCCCGTAATAATACAGGCCATCACCTTCCTAGTAATCATTATTAAATTCGTTAACATCATTTCGTTTTAGCCATCACAGTTTTGTCGACATTATTTTAAAGGCCCTACTTGTTTTGTTATTACACGTCAACTAGAAATGTGTCATAAACAAGAATTTATTTTGACCGCAAAACAACTGCATTAAATAATAGCAATAATATGCACATGAACAAATGTCACCATAAGTAATTAAGAATACATATGAAATTGGGGTCAGTGACACCTGCTAAAACTAAATGGTCTCTATCACAGGAGCCACTCGGATTATTACACATCATAGTATTGGTATTCATTCAATACGATGTTTGGCTCTATATGTGTTCATCTATCCATAACACGTGTGTACAAATTGAAATAATGAAATGACAATACTTATAATACATAAGAACATATAACATTAGTTTGCATCTATATGTATATTTGAATTTTTATGATTTTGAAAACCATTCTGACGTACGTAACAATCAGATATTGTACATGCGTTGTGATATCTTTGCAAAAGACTTGTTTTTAAGTAATACGCAAACCCATGTAAACTGTGGGTAAACATATTTTCCAAAACTCATTCTGGGGTATCGTTTATAGTATGGGGCAAGTTGTTGAGATTATTACTAATTGGTTCGTAATACATGTGACGTGGGCGGTGGTCTTCACTCGCGATGGAAACACCAACATTTAACAAGGTTTACATATTACATTTACATAGTATATCGTCACTATTAGTACAGGTTATGATTGACTCCGTGTAGAAACAACCTATTCATTATTTTACAGTACAATGGGGTGATTTCTGTAAAAAAAACACGGACTGCAAATTTGAAGGAGGCATGTGCTGGCATTATAAAGAGTGTGGATATGCGAGATGTCTTTGCGACGAACGTTTCTTTCCAGTTTATCCAAGAGTATGCTATCCACGTAAGTAAACATCACAATTTCATTAACGTAGCTGTGGCAATCGTTTTAATATTATATGGTATGGTGTTCTTTGTTCCGATAACGAAATAGCCAGATTACACAACGATACAACGGCAAACACACGTATATGTTACCTATTTAGACAGTTCGACGCTCTGTTCACTGAGCAAATACGCTCCTTCATAGTGATATTGCTAGTGTGGACCCGTTAGCTAGTAAATTGTGTGTTAGTTTTAAATCTGTGTCATTTTTGTCCACCGTCGGTACTGATGATTTAGACAATTGTGTATGTCAGCTGTCAGTGCGTATTTTCTGTAAGCATTAACGCATATTGAAATGAAACAGTCACATAGATCAACAATAATACATACATACTATATCAGTATATGTATGCATTGCAGGCCCGAAATATGGTGAAACTAAATGCATAACCTCAATGCAATGCGGCCTGTCGGAATGGGGAGGAACCTGCCGGAAAGGGGTGTGTACATGCACCAAAGGCGACGATTACATATCAGAAGACAG
>OZ024867.1:10880615-10988115 GCA_964017155.1 Oasisia sp. SBJ-2009 | reverse complement strand
AGCTCCACTACTAGAATACTGTGGATGTCCATCTTATCCCGACACTTCGTGATGACGAAGTCGATCATATGCCAGTGTCCGGAACGAGGATGCATCCAAATGGTCTTGCGTTCATCCTCCTGCTTGTACATGGTGTTCGTCACTATCAATTCGAAGTCAGACTTCGAAGTCTGCAACTTAATATATGTTTCGTGTTGTTCCACATTAAAGATCGCTATGCGACACCACTTACGTAATCCTGTTGTAACCAGCGGGTATCCGTAGTAATGAACTGACATTTCCAAGTCATTATTGCTAGTCTGACGGAACTGCTCTACTAAAACTGTACTAGTCCGAGCTCTAAAATTATCGTCCCGGACGTATTCCGCAGCCTGCAAATAGTATGTTACACTTGACAATGTACATTTGTAGTATGTACATTTGTACACTACAAAGTGTTAGCGTCCGTCCCCACCGTCTACCACTGCCGTGGTCGCACCTAGTTCTTTGTTCAGTTATGTAACAGTCAAACCTTTTTTTTTTCAGAGCCTACCCAAGGCTACCGCGCAACATACAGGGGTAAGTTCGATCATTCCCTACACATCATGTGAACGAGACACAATAGCTGGTAATGAGCCAACATCATATTTTTGGTTAATGGCGGAGTTCGTGACATCGGTCGGTGTTCAAAACAACGTATGCTGAAGACTATTATTCTACTATTGATAATAACATACCCAGTCACTCACTGTACTACTGTCGACCATTGTAAACTTCTCTGTCTTCCATTACACTAGTCTGGTTCCCGTTCAATTTGTGTAATATGTTATATGTTCAATTTACTAGAAAAAAAACTGCTGATGTATACTTGGAGACAATATAAATGCGTATATAAGCACACATAAACGAACATGTACCTGTTGTAAACATCCTGCCTTACTGGTTACAGGATATTACACTGAAGTTGTAACGTGGAATATATATATATATATATATATATATATATATATATATATACATATATTATATATGTATATATATATATCAAATGTGTTAATAAATGGGAATGTCATACACTATTATATATATATATATACATACATATATATATATATATATATATATATATATATACATATATATATATATATATATATATATATATATATATATATTACTTATTTTAAGTTGATGACTAAGATGACAGTCTGGTTGGCAAAGTGACGCTATGAAAACACCTTGCGCACTGATAAGTTCAAAACATTAATTAAAAACCGTTTTTTCTTTGTTGTTCAGTAAATCTATATTAAAGTCACATGCTATGATATATTCACTCTTTGTTTTCTGAAAGTGAGCCAGTGTCACGGCCAATTCGTCAAAGTCTTGTAATTCTGAATAATATATCGCAGTGATCTATATATGTGTTATAGTATAACTTCGTATTGACAGTATGTCCAGTTATGTATATTAACTGTCATTTATTTGACACATTGTTAATATCTAATTACCATTTGTCGTATTTTGTATTTAGATATGTCTATATGCCACCGTGTGATGCAAATGTGTTTCCTTCAGATAATAAATGATGGGATAATGTGACTTGAGGGGAGTGCGTAAATTTTATAAATTGGGCGGGAGACATGTGACTTGGCGGGAGTGCGTCAGTTTTATGAATTGGGCGGGAGACATGTGACTTGGCGGGAGTGCGTCAGTTTTATAAATTGGGCGGGAGACATGTGACTTGGCGGGAGTGCGTCAGTTTTATAAATTGGGCGGGAGACATGTGACTTGGCGGGAGTGCGTCAGTGTTATGAATTGGGCGGGAGACATGTGACTTGGCGGGAGTGCGTAAGTTTTTAAATTGGGCGGGAAGACATGTGATTTGGCGGGAGTGCGTAAGTTTTATAAATTGGGCGGAAAGACATGTGACTTGGCGGGAGTGCGTAAGTTTTAGGAATTGGGCGGAAAGACATGTGACTTGGCGGGAGTGCGTAAGTTTTATAAATTGGGCGGGAAGACATGTGACTTGGCGGGAGTGCGTAAGTTTTATGAATTGGGCGGAAAGACATGTGACTTGGCGGGAGTGCGTAAGTGTTATCAATTGGGCCGGAAGACATGTGACTTGGCGGGAGTGCGTAAGTGCGATGGTAACACCAATATTTAACAAGGTTTAGACAGTACAATGTCACTAGTACTACAGGTTGTGATTGCATCGACGTGGAAGTAACCCAGGAATTATGTTACAGCGCTATGGCGTGATTATTGTACAAAGGACTCTGACTGCCTATTTGAAAACGGCCGGTGCTGGAATTATAAAGAGTGCGGATATTCCAGATGTCTTTGCAAGAAAAATTACTATGCTGTTACTCTCGAAAAATGCTTACCAAGTACGTCAACACCTCGAAGTTATTAACGTAGCTATAGCAACTGTAGTGGTGTTCTTTGTTGTGACAAAACCGATAACGAAATAACCAGATTACAACAAACACATATTCATAGTCGCCAGTTTCACCATTTTGACGGCGGCATAGGGTTCGAACATGAGTTCCCTTACAGTTCGACACTCGGTTGACTGTGGATGATGCTAAGGTGGGCAAGTTATTCATTATCGTGACATCGTTGCTGATCTCGTTCATCAAAACAAACATAAGTTAATTGGACGAATACATATTGGTATAAATTCCTATTCATTTTCAAGACTGCCAGTTTCACAAATTTTAATTCGGTTAGAACCTGTGTGTGTGTGTGTATATATATATATATATATATATATATATATATATATATATAATCTAAAAATTAATATAAAACAGAAACACTGATTAAAACGTGTCTTATATAATAATCATATTACGTCGCTTAGAGCCGGTCATGAGTTACGGTTACACAGTGAATGAAGTCACCTAGCAGTAAAATAAAAATAAAAAATATATAAAATTAAACACATTTCTAAAATTATGTACGTATATATGTATATATATATATATATATATATATATATATATATACATATATATATATATATATATATATATATATATATATATATATATATACGTGCGTAATTTTAGTAATTTGTTTAATGTTATATTAATTTATATAATTTACATACACAGGTTTACAAGTATACAATCTATGTATCTTAAAACCACAAATTAATATGATTTATAATAAAATGGTGTAATTGATATATATTAATATACATTTAGTATATTTATTGTGCACCGCATCGATCCGCCATGCGGAAATTAGCGCTATATAAAAAAGTGTATTATTAATATCAATATTATAAAATATGTTATACAAAGCAGCAATTTGGCAGACATATGGGTGACTTTATGGCATCGACTCTGGAAAGAATGAACTCTCGCCACCATATATGCAGATATTTGTGATAGTATAGAAATGAACCAGACACTACGTTCTTCTAATGGCAACAGTTTCCAAATATAACTGGTAATGTGCATTTGTCTACGCAGCTGCAACAGTATGGTGTGATTTGCCAACTACTGTGACGCCAAAAACAACCTAGAAATAGTCCAATGTCGCATTATAAATCTCACTTATTTAATTATTACGAGCTACACTGACTACATAGCCGCTGTGACATTTGTATTAAACTATATGCATATTTGTATCTAGTCAGAAAGAACATGTTATGTACTTCATTTGCCGTGATAATATTTTCATTAGTAACCCACTGGTGTTGATAAGTCATGTTATCTAATGATGTATTTATTATTATTGTTATTTAAGTTAGTATACTATTATGCAAAGCTTTGCGAACGATATGTATGCATGCGCTATAAAATATAAATCATTGTTTTTGTTATTACATCATAACATTAAATATGGACAGACACATGAAGAGTCTTGGTCACGTGTACAACATATATTTCATTTGTGATCATGCCGCGGATCGCGTTATGACTATTTTCACAATTACTCGGGGCTCACGGGTCCAACATTAGGAGGTAGTGGACACCTCGTGCTATTTTTCGTTGTCGTGTATTTTATTAAACTTCAAACTCTCCCGAACAATATTCCAGAGGGCAACCTTCTCAAATGAGTGTACCTCACTCCGAAAATTGCACTTATATCCATGCCCTTAATGGCCCAGTTGCATATATTTCTCTTTCCACATTTTTACAGTAACTGTATAACAACAAACTTAGCAGTAGTATCTAATAATCAGCTGTAGTATCAATACGATATTGCCATAAATATTAGTTCTCGTCATTCCTGATTAGTTGATACTACACTTATGTTTGTTTTCATACATTTACTGTGAAAATGTGGAAAGAGAAATATATGCAGCGCGGCCATTAAGACACTCCATAAGCCTGAATGTAAGTGTAATTTTCGGAGTGAGGTACACTGATTTGAGAGGGTTGCCCTCCGGAATATTATTAAGGAAGTTTTGAAGTTTACAAAACAAAAGGGCAACCAAAAATAGCACGAGGCGTCCACTTCGACCCCCCTGCGCCCGACTAAATTCGCTGCCAGGTCCTTGGGCACTACGTTAGGATTGTCACGCTTCTGGTGTGTCTTTGTTGTGTGTCAACGCACGAATGTTACGCCGCGTGACCATCCAATGCCACTTTTGTATTATACCCAATCAAAACTAGGGCCTATCGGTTGATGTGAAATTCAAATTTTCTCCGATCTTGGTCATTTTAAATAAACACTACGTATATTCGAAAATGTTACCAGCATGGTATGTATGCAACAGTTACGTGTGTATCTTAAATTAGTATTGCGTGTTACGATCCTGACCTACCTATCAACGCATTCCTTCTGAAGACAGGTATGTCAGTATTAAAACATGTTACTTCTTAAAGTTAACGCTTAAAGGTGAAATGAACATGCTAGATTAAAGGCTGTGGTTAATAGAATATATATAACATAATATAACCGTGTAGTATGAATACTTGAAAACAAGTATATTTTATAAAATCATGCAAATAAGAATACTTCCTCAGACACCGCCTATGACATTTTGCCTTCGGGTGTTTCCGTGAGTGTGACGTCATATGTACCATAGACGCTAGCAGCAGGTTAAGGATTTCAATGGCATTCTTGGTGTATGGTGTCTTGCGGTGTTCTTCTTCATCGAATAAAACATTGTATTCTGCGTGGCTTTTGGATGCAGCAACGGGAATAATTCCGGAAAGAGCTTCTTTAGTTTTCGATAGAGAAAGAGCCAAGGCGACGAAGGCAGTGGATCAAACAAGTCGGTCGAGTCAACTGGACACCGACTTGGTGTCTGTGTGTTCTCGCTTATGTATGCCAAGATTATTTTGACAGTTCGTGTTTCGTCACAGATCCAGCTGTTTACCGGTCTGTGTGTTTTAAGCCAGGTCGACAACATTTGAAGAAATCAACACTAACATGCCCAATAATCCCAACAATTTTTAAGCGAATCCGGGAGATAGAAACGAAGGAAAGGCGGAGCTTGCCTTTCCAGAAACGGCGGAACTTGGAGATAAGTCGTTCCGATTCTAACACAAATGGTGGCAAGAATATGTGTCAAATGTTGGCAAATATAAGGTTATAATTGTACAATTGAGGTTGGTCCAAATTCTGCGTAAATGCCCTATTTACGAATGGTTGCTATAATGTCCAACTGAAAAATCATTTAATTATTAATTTTTTAGGGAGCGCATGTTTGTCAATGTCAACAATGATTCGCCTCAGCCGGCTCAGGTCAAGGACCATTTCATGTTCATGTCGTCGTTCGATTCAACCATCATTGAAGAGTTTATTGTAACATTAATATTTGATATCTATAAACGCATTATATATATTAGGGCTTGATAATCAAATTGAATATTTCTATTTATTATTAAGTTCACTTGTATACTGGTATTCCACGACATCCAGGCATAATCAGTCCAAACACATTTGCTTACAGACATCGTCCAAATTGCATTGGCAATTTTAGTGATCGACACATTTCATCTTAACTCCAAGCCTAAAAGTGTTTTCTGCGTCGTTACTTTTGCCTGGCTAGACGTGAGACTCAACAGTAATAGAATAATCAACCACAGGATTATTATTACTGAATGGAAGAAATAAAGTCTGAAGTTTATGCATTACAATAGCGAAATTCCGTGGCAATACGATACCATTGGTATTAATAAAACTACTATTACTTTTCTGTCTTTGAAAATTTAATATTCCTATCACACCAACTAATACAGTAATACATAAATGCGCATACAATATACCACCAACCATCCTGGTGTTTCATCGACACTATCCACTTCGATGTTTTGTTCCACCGTAGGAATGTTTGGGTCTTCGTACAGTAGTCCACCGACGGCAGCGGCCCCTGATAACTCACCCTCTCCGTTTCTCTTGTGATCAATGTCGCTTTCCTGCTTGTTTTGTGTGACTACTGAAGCCAGTGGTTCACCACTGTATGCTTTCACCGACCAACAAATTCTTACAGTAGCCGGATAACTGTCCAAATCTGACTCGCCATATTCTAACTTCATGTGGCGACATTTTCTATGGTACATATTACGTCATCAGTACTTTCCAAGCGGCAGCCACTGACACTATTCACTTCGGTATTTCACTCGGAAATCGATCAGATGGGCTGATTTTTAGACGGTAAACTGCGTGTATATATAAACTACAAAAGTTGTCAGGGGTTAAACCTGTGTAAATAGCATCATATTAGTATGTTATTTACTTGGTTTAATTATAATTTTTATGTTCATTTCACCTTTAAAGAAGTTGAAAAAATCACAATAATTTCGCAATCCGCCAGCCTGGTTACACAAATCAAAACTGTTATTTTAATGTTATGTTATGTGTCCTTGTCTGACAACTATAAATCACTTGACATATGTGACAATATATAATTTATTTGACAAATAGCAATCAGTCTGACAGATTATGACACGTGGTGTGTCTTTATTATGATGTACTATTCATATATGGCATTGTTTAACATATTCGCACCTTTATTTAGCTGACAATACATACGCACAAATATATATATATATATATATATATATATATATATATATATATATATATATATATATATATATATATATATAAACATTTATAAACATATATATATATAAATATATATATATATATATATACATATTTGTATATATATATATATATATATATATATATATATATATGCAAATATACATAATTATATATATATATATATATGTATATATATATATAGATATATAAATATGTATATATACGTATATATATATATATATATATGTGTGTTTTTGTGCATATATATATATACATATATACACTGTATATATATATATATATATATATATATATATATATATATATATATATATATATATATATATATATATATATATATATATATATATAATTGTCTATATGTGTGTGTGTGTTTATACAAAACACATAATTATATCTTTCTAGGCGAACAACTACGAGATTATTGCACATACGACTACAACTGCCCGTATAAGATGTCATGCGTAGACGAAAAATGCAAATGTCCTTCCAACACAAATCATGTTTCATTCACCGTAGACACGGATCATATGCATAATTGCATTCCTAAAGACGGTATGTTTGCCTTCACTATATCAGTTGTGGAATAAACACGTGTGATCTAAGTACTGCATAACTCTCCTTCAAATTTAATTCGATTACAGCGACCGTTTCACTAACTTTCTTATTACCTTAGCTTGTATATATTATATTGATATTTAAAATCGTGTTCGGAAAAAGTGAGTGATATTGCAGTGATAAATATTTGTATCAAGTAAAATATTATTTTTCTTGTGCAGCGCATCGATCCGCCATGCGGGAATTAGCGCTATATAAAAACTGTATTATTATTATTATATTTCGTGTTAAATGTGAGGCAGCACACATACGTAAGAATCAGAACGTCCATTTTTTTTTCTTGAACTTTCCCGCGTCTCCTGGAGTAGTTGGCGCCGTGTGGCGGTGGTGGTACGATGGAGACGACATCACGCTACACCCGCAACTACTAATGTGCTTCTGGCTTACCAGTACACGAATGGATATTTGTACTACCAGGCTTCGTGTCTTAATCACCCGCAGGTCGAAAGTATTCAACACAATCTTCAGTCAATACAATACGTGTGCACCTTCTAACTATCATGTTGGGTAAGTGACATAGCGGCGATAAACACTGAATAGAATACGCAGAAATACGCCAGACAATCGAAACGAAAACACGTAAGGACGTCAGGAAATACAACCAAGAGATCATATGACAAACGATCTTGGCATCAAAGAGCCTGAGGCAAGTCCCAAGAACGCAGAAGCTAGGCCAATACAGACTGATCACACACCTCGACAAGCAGTCTACACCGATATATACGACAGTGAATGAACATAGCACCATAAACACTTTGGACCAAAGAGGTACCATGTCAACCAAAGTGATAACATTATAGGAGATGGGAGCAGCATTACGAGACATGAAAAAAAAGGGGAACAACAGACGACGAACATCCATATAAACATAGACTTTGAAAGCAGGGTAAATTATTATTTCGAAGACACTTGCTTAGAGTACATTAAATACCTATCAGGGTGGAAGAACGTTAAGAGGGTGATAATCTTCGAGAAGGGAACTAAGAAAGACCTCAAGAATTATAGGCAGACACGTCTACTATCAAACATCTAAAAGTACTCAAGAAAATACTAAAGAAAAAGCCCTCGACAAAAATCAGACACAGGAGCAAGCCTTATTCAGAAGTAGATATTCAAAGACAGGCGACATCCACGTTGTAAACCAACTGAAGGAGAAGCGCAGATAATAGAATATCCCACTCGGCATCACATTAGACGACTAAAGAGAAACCGTTCGACTCAATGCAAACTCACACAATATTGACCTTTTTTCAATAACTGGGGATAGAAGATGTGCACATCGAACTCCTGAAGGAAATAAACTGTTTATGCCGCGCATAGAACTTGGTGATACCGTTGTGCCAGTGTCCACTGTAGCCAAGAACATTGGCGTTTTCTTCGATGATACTCTAAGCATGAACAACCAAGTGCAGCACATTTGCCATGTAGCGTATTTCCACATCCATTGTATTGGAAATATCCGAAACCTTTTCAATCACAACATAAATTATGGTTCATTCTTACGCTACGTCTCGCCTTGACAACGGAAATTGCCTGCTGTACGGCATTTCCGAACACCTTCTTACCAAACTCCAAAGAGAACAAAACGCTGCTGCCTGGCTCATAACCAAAACGACGAAACACGACCACATCACTGCTGTTTTAAGCAATCTTCACTGGCTTCCGATCAAACAGCGGATCGAGTATGAACTGTTACTGTTGACGTTTCGAAGCCTTCACTGACTAGCCGCATCTTACCTAAGCGACCTACTAATTCGTTACGAACCGACCCGTGTCCTAGGTCCGTGTATATACCGTTTTTTCCTTTTTCGTTTTCAAATTTGCGAACGAAAAACGGATAACGAATTAGTTTTTCGTTTTTCGTTTTCAAATTTGCGAGAGAAAAACGAAAAACGAATTCCTTTTTCGTTTTTCGTTTTCAAAAGTGAAGTAAGAAAAACGAAAAACTAATTCGTTTTTCGTTTTTCGTTTTCAAAAGTGAAGTAAGAAAAACGAAAAACGAATTCGTTTTTCGTTTTTTGTTTTTGCATTTAGGATGCTTCGGTCGCACTGCCACTTTGGGTGGTCGGTAAAAATTGGTAGTTTCGGCGGGATACTTCGGTCGCACTGGCAGCGTTTTGAAAATAAACTCGCAGAAATTGCATCGGCGAAGTGGTATGTCTAAGTACCTACACGTGAATATTGGTCGTTTCGGCGCTGTTTTTTATGTTTCGACAATTTAATAAACTTTACTCAACCTTATATATGATAGATCGAAATATGGATAAATCGAGAGTAGATGTATTTATTTTGTAACTGCAACTATGTGATGCAATAGTTATTTTAAATTTAGTTTGTAAAATATTTGACTTAGGAGGCCCCTATTATGACTAATAAACAGTCGCTACTTTAGGGGCCACTTTGGGTTTTTAAATTAGCAATTTGTTATGTAATTATTGAATTCCATTGACGGACCATTACGGATAGCCCAATTGTATTTAGGAGCATGTATATTCCTGAGTATTGTTTATTAACATTTGCTACTTTACGCATATTGTAAGTAGAGGATATGTGGTAAAAATATAATACGTTAATGGCTTAATGTGTGAGTTAGTGTTAATTCATTATTATTTTGCATATGTAGTAATTTACAACAGTAAAAGTATGTTTGCATCTGTGTGTAAAATGCTGCTTTACATAATGTATCAGTCTTTTTAAAATTGTGATTGTATATGTTTTGATTAAACAAATATAGGTATTGTTTATTGTGTGAGGCATACTATTTGTAATATTCTTTTTTACAAATGTATATTATGTCCTGAATGCATGTGTTCTGCTGTGTGCTGGTGTGAAATGATTATACATATTTCTGGTTTGTGTTATCTGCCAATTTTGAAAGTATGCAGGTAATATTTTATGTTTATATTTATAATAAAATTACAATATAACTACAATAAGTCGGTATTTAACTTTTGCTTAAACATTAATTCTATGTGGAGCTATATTTATTTGAAAATATGATTTTTACAAGTTTTTTTTGCAATTTGTTTATTTAATTACATTTGTGTCCCTAGATCAGTAGATGGTAATTAGTGTGAGGCAATATTATAGAAATATAGAGTGAATTTTTTATTCTAGTTTGAATAATATGCTTTAACCTAGTTATAGGTCCGATTGTTCGAGACATATTTTGCTATTTTATCAGTATGTTTAATCCAGTTTAAATGCGAGATTAATGTAAAGCCCAGAATGTTAAACTGGTTAAATCTCTCAATATCTACACTGTCAATTGTTAATGTTACTTCATCAACCTATTTATTAGGCATTTGAGAAAAAACTTTTGTTTTATTAATATTGTAATGATAATTTATAATAATAACACAAGTTTTATTGGCAATTCAACTGTGTTGGATTGACATTATACAATAAAATACAATTAACGCATCTGTACGCCTCGTTTTGTAGGTAAAGTATGTCATTGTACCTCTTCTTGTCTTACAGACTGCTTACAGTTAGTTGCATATTATTGTGTTAGATGTATTGCTGTGAGCTCCATTCCAATGGCTCCTGGCTACCTCAGTGATCCGTTCACATTAAACAGTAGTGTATATGATTGTCACACTTGCAACTGCTCAAATATTCCTGTCAAGAAGTACAACTTGTCTTTAGGCCAGTGTAAATTTGCTTACAAGTTTGGAAAACTTTGTGACGCTATCCCGGATTGTATACAGAATGCAAGCAGTGCAGAGATATTTAAAACACACATTTTAACAGTTTCTCATGATAGATGTACACACTTGCAAACATTTCATGATAGATATGGCTGAGGGATTGTTTGCATTTGGCTGGTAGATTGTTTAGATTAATACATATTTGTGTGGTGGTGGTAGTGGTAGTCATAGTAAGGACTTTATCTCAGACAATCAGATTTTTATTATTGTTATTACTATTATTGTTATGTAGAAGTGGATGAGTTTGAGCAGTTTGCCAGTCGAATGTGGACTGTCACTTAGTCATGCCTTTTGGGATGTCTATGAAGTGCACATAATCTTATGTCATCATAATTAAAGATTTAACAGTCTAATGATTTGTTTTTATTATTTGTAATATTTGTTATTCATGTTTCCAATAGAATATGAAACAGTGTCACCTGACTGTTTATTAACAACTGAAATGGAGTATGTATGGAGTTGCAAGTGTGACAAACATGCATTCTATTTTTAACGCAAACCGATCAGTGAGATAGCCAGGAGCCATTGGAATGGAGCTCACAGCACTAATATTCAACTAACTATAAGCAGTCTGTAAGACTAGAAGAGGTACAATGATATAATTTACCTATAAACAGAGGCGTCCCCCAAGGATCAATTTTAGTGCCACTGACATTGGTATTTACTATAATTATATCAATGATTTCCAAAAGCCAGCATAACTATAACATAATTAGAGACCTCAGTGAACAAGTTCAGCAGTGGGCAACACGACTTGTGCCGGAAACAAAGGGACTGCCATACAACAACAGACTAATAGAATTACGGCTTCCTACCTTGAACTTCAGAAGACAGAGAACAGACATAATCCAGACATTCAAAATTATCAAAAGAATAGACTCGGTCAACCGGGATTGCAGATTTCCACAGTGCCCATCAAAGCTGATGTTAAAAAAAGCCAGTGGTACAACAGGAGGGCACAGCGAAAAACTCCAAACACAGAGTGCAGCTGACTACAGACACCACTTCTTCTCGAACAGAATGGTTAAAATGTGGAACTCCCTTTCAGAAGATACAGTTCAGGCCAGTAAACGAACTGAAGTCACACCTCCGAAGAGATTGGAGAGGTCACCCAGATCAGTATAATTACAATTTTTCAAATTAACCAGCTTTGACAAACCCGATATAAAAAACAAAACATGAAAACAAATACATCAATAGAGAACTACAACAACAGAAAACAAATCTTGAGATGGTCTCAATGCTCAGTTTGGGCAACTACTGACCGGTCTTGAGGCAAGATCTTGAGGTATGATAACTTATGCTCATGATACTTGATGATACAAGTACAATTAAAACCTTCACAGATGAAAGAAACGCAGTGAATATTGAATATCTGATTAATAAAGACCTATAATAAACATATAGCTAAAACTACATACAGATGCTTTAATTGTATTTTATTGTATAATGTCAATCCAACTCAGTTGAATTGCCAATAAAACTTGTGTTATTATTATACATTATCATTAAAATATTAATAAAACAAAAGTTTTTTCTCAAATGCCTAATAAATAGGTTGATGAAGTAACATTAACAATTGACAGTGAAGATATTGAGATTTTTAACCAGTTTAACATTATGGGCTTTACATTAATCTCGCATTTAAACTGGATTAAACATATTGATAAAATAGCAAACAGATGATCTCTAACAATTGGACCTATAACTAGGTTAAAGCATATTATTCAAACTAGAATAAATATTTCACTCTATAATTCTGTAATATTGCCTCACACTAATTACCATCTACTTATCTAGGGACACAAATGTAATTGAATAAACAAATTGCAAAACAACTTGTAAGAATAATATTTTCAAATAAATATAGCTCCCACATAGAATTAATGTTTAAGCAAAAGTTGAATATCAACTTATTGTAGTTATATTATAATTGTATTATAAATATAAACATTAAACATAACCCGCATACTTTCAAAATTGGCAGATAACACAAACCAGAAATATGCATAATCATTTCACACCAGCACACAGCAGAACACATGCATTCAGGACATAATATACATTTGTAAAAAAGAATATTACAAATAGTATGCCTCACACAATAAACAATACCTATATTTGTTTAATCAAAACATATCCAATCACAATTTAAAAAAGGCTGATACATTATGTAAAGCAGCATTTTACCCACGGATGCAAAAATACTTCTACTGTTGCAAATTACTACATATGCAAAATAATAATGAATTAACACTAACTCTAGCAACACATTAAGCCATTAACGTATTATATTTTTACCACATATCCTCTACTTACAATATGCGTAAAGTAGCAAATGTTAATAAACAATACTCAGGAATATACATGCTCCTAAATACAATTGGGCTATCCGTAATGGTCCGTCAATGGAATTCAATAACTACATAACAAATTGCTAATTTAAAAACCCAAAGTGGCCCCTAAGATAGCGACTTTTTATTAGTCATAATAGCGGCCTCCTAAGTCAACTATTTTACAAACTAAATTTAAAATAACTATTGCATCACATAGTTGCAGTTACAAAATAAGTCCATCTACTCTCGATGTATCCATCTTTTGATCGATCATATATAAGGTTGAATAAATTTATTAAATTGTCGAAACATAAAAAACAGCGCCGAAACGACCAATATTCACCTGTAGGTACTTAGACATACCATTTCGCCGATGCAATTTCTGGGAGTTTGTTTTCAAAACGCTGCCAGTGCGACCGAAGTATCCCGCCGAAACTACCCATTTTTACTGGCCACCCGAAGTGGCAGTGCGACCGAAGCATCCTAAATGCAAAAACGAAAAACGAATTCGTTTTTCGTTTATCTTACTTCACTTTTGAAAACGAAAAACGAAAAACGAATTCGTTTTTCGTTTTTCTTACTTCACTTTTGAAAACGAAAAACGAAAAAGGAATTCGTTTTTCGTTTTTCGTTCGCAAATTTGAAAACGAAAAACGAAAAACGAATTCGTTATCCGTTTTTCGTTCGCAAATTTGAAAAGGAAAAAGGAAAAAACGGTATATACACGGACCGTCCTACCCTCGGTTCCTCGATGCAGACTGTGTACGCAGGGAGAAAAGGCATTTTCGAGTGCTGCTCCACAGCGCTGGAACAATCTGCCGCTTGCCATGCGTGCCACAGACTCCCTCAGTTCTTTCAAGAAGCAACTAAAGACACTTCTGTTTAAAAGAGCATTTTCTCTTTCAAATAAGAATATTGTATTATCTGAATATGTTTAATATGTACTATTTATTAACTTTTAACTTTTAATTTTTTTAATTTTAATATAATTAAATATTATTTAGTTTTAAAATCTACTAAATTTAATATATATTATTGTTCAACTATTTTAATATATTTAAATGTTTTACTTTGTAATACAATTAACAATAATTTATCAGTACGAATATTTTAGTATTATTAAGATTAATATTATTTATTTATATTTAATTTTTTTGTTTTTTACTGATCTATTTATTTTACAACTACATCTCTATTTTTAATTTTTAGGTAATCTGTATATTCATGTAAAGTGTAATGCGCCTCTGAATGGTTTTATTGCTAGATATATGGCGTAGACAAATACAGTATTTATTATTTATTATTATCTGTGTTGTGACCCCTATAAATACTATAAATATATATATATATATATATATATATATATATAAATATATATATATAAATATATATATATATATATATATATATATATATATGTATATATATATATATATATATATATATATATATATATATATATATATATCTAATATATTATATTATATGTTTGTGTGTGTGTGTACGAACGTACGTTTGCATACATGTATATATGTTTGTGTAAGTATGTGTATATTCATGTATACTTATGTGTTTCCTACGCACGTAAGAATGCATGTGTATGAGTGAATGTTGATATATATGTACATACGTTCGTATGTATGTATGTATGTTTGTTTTGCATACAATATTTATTTACGTACTATTTACATACAGTATTTTTCGTTGAACATGCGAGATTCTGTGGACTACTACTTGTATGAAACACTATCCCCGAACTGCTTTTAGTGCGCGCACGTCAGGCAAATGAAACATGCGAGTGGTTTACAAACCCTTGCGGCGACAAGTTGCAATGCATGTCATGTTCGGAGACTGATACATCCATTCAAATATGTGTAGCAGGTAATCACTACATACGGCTTCTTGCTGACCTTTGTGTTGTTCAGGTTGTAAAATAAAAATGAAATAGCGGATATGAATGTCAAAGAAGGTCAAAAGTAATATATTTTCAAGTGATTCCTCGTCTGACTTATTTCACACAACCGCAGTATTTGACAAAGTTATGTTAAAGGTAAGGCCATATTTACTGTTGGCGTACACCATTGTGTAAGACGACTGTTACGAAGGTATAATAAGGTCAAGTATGAAATATATAACATTATAATGGCTGCCAATATCTGTATATTTTGAAGACAATATTACTGCACTGGGTGGCATAGATAATCAGATATGGGGATAACAGCCAACTCGGCCTCCATCTTTGATAATTGCTGTGGCTTCGATTGCCGGAGAATGTCAAAACTATTTTGTTCATATAGGTGACAACGAAAAGCTATGCGTTGGTACCAACATGATTGTTTCACGTGGCTCGGTTCTTAAGATTTCAATAAAATAGATTTTCGGCGGCCATCTTGAAAAAAATTCTTCAGCGCATTCCAGGATTAAATCACAGAAGCACTATTTCTTAATAGGTTTTATGTGCTCTAAATGTGTGTCACATTTCATGATTTTAGTACAAAAGGCACACATATCGGCTGGGATATAATTCATTTCCAGATTGATTGAATTGCCATTGGTCTATGATTTATATAATTTTTTTTTTACCTATTTACATAGATCTTATCCCACCAATATTTTCAAATTTATTATTAATAACCTAACTTCTTATGTTGGATAGTGTTTGTATCCGCCCCGATATTGTACCACTGCCATGATCGCACCAGGCGCTTTGTGTAGCAATGCAACTGTCAAACATTCTTTTTTTCAGAGCCGGCCAGGGTATCGACAAACGGCACAGGTAATTTTCATATTAACGTACACATAATGCCAACGACACACGGTTGTTGTGGTGTTGAGCTAACCAATTGATATATTGAACATTTTGACAGCGGCTGTTGCGATATTGGCAGGTTTCCAAATAATGTAAGCTGAACAACAATGACCTACCGTTAACAACCGCTCGTTTTAACTGAACATTGTATGTCTAAAAAAGTGTCCACTCTCTGTAGAACTGTTCACTCGCATAAATAGCTACTATGGAATCCACAATAGCCAGGATGTATGTTCACACAACGCAATAGGAAATTCATCTCAGTTTCCCTAGAATAGTTGCGTAATGTTTTGCCAGCAGCCTTGACCGAATTAGGCAGGCTTGTTCTTTGGATCAACAAAACAATCCGCATAGCACAGGTATTATTTAGTCATTTGTATGTGGCAAGGTTACTGGAGATCATCTGAACATATCCTATGTAATGAAGATGTGCGTTGAGATGTATTTTCCTCTAAATGAGTTTAATGTGAAATTTTAACACAGTTGTTTTCTGTCAACCCTGATGTGAGTAGATTTCAATATGTGTGTTGTTCCAATAGGCATGTTTGGCTCTCGGATAAGATAATATATGTTAAATAAAATATATGTATTGTTTATATGATCAACGTAAATATATAACTACATTTGTGCATGTTTTTTACTTTCAGAAGACGCGTTACTTTGTCATGTCGTTTAACTATGTTAGTACGGAGTTCATGCATAATACTTATCAGTTCAAAGTGTAATTATCTATATCAGCAATAAAAAGTACTTAGATGTTTGACATTTTCCTTTTACATGATTCCGTGCGACAAAATAACAACACGTTTAACAATTGAGGTCGGGTGACTAAACCTGTGACCTTTCTCAGCATAATCATTACACTCACGTCTATCTTCATTCTACATCACTACATCAATAGCCTTCATTATGAATTATACTGATTATCACTCTCCTAGTAATACTCACCACATCGTCAACATAAAACCTTTACGTCAACATAGTTTAGTCGATATTATGTGATACTTAGTTTTATTATTCAATATTATAACTGGAAATGTTATTATCAGTTGTGAATTATACTTGGACCGTACTTCATACGAGCGATGGCAACATCAACATTTGGCAAGCTTTCTTTAATACATCTTCATTAGCGGTACATGTTGGGAGTGAGTCGATGTGGAAATAACCCAGTAATTATATTACAGTGACATCACGTGATCACTGCGTAAAATCGTCGGACTGCAAATATGAAGGCGGCGTTTGCTGGCTTTTTAAAGAGTGTGGATATGGAATGTGTCTCTGCAAGGAAAATTACTATCCAACTGACACAAATCAATGCAAACCACGTAAGTCAACACCTCGATTTTATTAACGTATATGCTGGAATCATTGGAATAATGTACATTATGTTGTTCTTTATTGTATCCAAACCGATGCCAGGAATACCTATATTGCTTTGAGAGACAACGACAAACATATTGATACAAAACTGCCATTTCACAATTTTGACGGCGACAGAGGATCGAACCAGGGTTCCCCTTATTGAGAGCTGGAAGCTTTGTTATACGACAAATCGTTGCATTTAATGCATTCCATGTGCGACTAACTTAGCAGAGTAACCAAGATCCAAAGATGATGGCCGTCTTCCATGTTCTACATCACGCACATATGACAACATAGTAAGGTGTTCAAAGATGATGCTATTGAGAAGCATTGAACACATGTTATGTAAACACGTTGAGCACAAACATGTAGCACATTGTGGATATACATTCCATGTAAGCGGAATCAAAATTCAAAATGTATTTCCCTGACCTGTCATTGTTGGCTTAGTGAAACCTGTGGGAAGAACAGCAATATTTCAGATAGTTTTCGCCTGGTGACAGTTTAGTTTTTGGCTAACTGGGTCGTCGTTAGTTTTGTTGGTATGGTAGTGTCTGTTAGTGCCTATTTGCTATACGCATTAATGTAGTTTCTGTAATACAGATCTACAATAATGAACCTGATAAATAAATGTCATGTCAATCTATGTACGTATTCCAGTCCCGAAATACGGCGAATCTAATTGCAACACCAGTGACGACTGCGGCATATATAAAGCCGTCTGTCGGAATGGGACTTGCCAATGCACCGAAGGCGACGATTACGTATCAGAAGACAAGACACAGTGTCATCGTAAGAATAATTAAAACACATGAACAATGGTTTATGTACACACAAACACAACAAGATGAACGCACGCCCTTACCGGTGCGAGCATGCACTTACGCACGCAAACATACACACACACACACACACACGCACACACACACACACACACACACACACACACACACACACACACACATACACACACAAATAGGAACGAATCTGGGATTTCATTCGAATCGAATATCCAATCGAATATCCTCGAAATCTCGAATACAAATCGAATACGAATATTCAGTGGCTTCAAATTCGATTAGAATACTGAACGGTGTCGATATGTCTTGCCGGGACGCGGCACAAATCTCTGCCGGAGACGTCGTCATCGTGGCAATACGAAACAATATTTTTTGTAATGTTCTGACGTAACCATGAAAACGACTTCTTACAGCCGCCAAACTTATCCTCACATACGTATGATTCATATTTACGCACGCTAGGTTAAAAAAATAAATAATGGAACATTCCTGTAAAGAACAAAATTAAGAAAACATGTTCGTCAAAATTCGACATGATCTACTGTAATTCTGGGGCTACGCGGAGTTCGACGCTTAACGTAATATCGGAAAAATATTCATTGCAGGCGTCGCTACATGAATGACCTTTACAAATGCCGGGTTTATGCTAACCCTAAAGTAACAGTAACCGTAACTAAACCTAGGCTAACTTCAACTAATCCTAAACTTGCCAGAAACGCTAACCTAAAACCTTAACCCGACACGGCTAACAAAAAACAATATAACGATAAGCTACGTGTATCAGCGACCGACGGCGATAACATCGCGAGTTTTACGCAAGTTTGTTTTGTGAAGTTTAAGTAATGTTACTGATTTTATTTTGTAACATAGCGTGTGTATACCTATACATTATAATATATGTGAGGAGTAGTTTTGCGGTGGTAGTATTTCATAGTTAAGTCAGAAAGAAAACCGAAAATGTAAACTGGGACCGATTTTGCGACGGAATACATGAAGGAAACTATTCGAACGATAATCGTTTATATAGCTGCGAATTTTCGATTCGAATCGAATAGCGGGATAACGTTCGAATATTCGAAATTTCGAATACGAATCGAATATTAGTCCTATCCTTAACACAAACACCCACGCACACACACACACACACACACACACACACACACACACACACACACACACACACACACACACACACACACACACACACACACACACACACACACAAACACACCAGGGTTTCCGTTGGATTAAATGATGGACGTGATTTTGATAAGCTCCGCACGGCATTTAGTGGATAAATACATTACAGTTTAGCATATAACATTATTTTATACATAATAGTTAGAAGGGACACAGGTATTAGCCATGGAATCACAATGTTGGCGTAGTTGGGGGAAACGACTTAGACAAATATGTAAAGCCCCGACCGCTAGCTAACTAATTATTCTCCTGTCCGAAATGATATATATATATATATATATATATATATATATATATATATATATATAATACATATATATATATATATAATATATATATATATATATATATATATATAATACATATATATATATATATATATATATATATATATATATATATATATATATATATATAATATATATATATATACATACATATACAAAACTCATACTTATGTGATTACAGGTCAAAAAGACGAGACATGCTCCAAGGACGACCAATGTCAACCCCCGATGAAATGCCTATACGACATATGCGACTGTCCTCCAAACACACGTTATTCTGTCACCAGAGGGCGTCTTGGCATGAAGTCTGTCGCTAGATGCATCCCTGACAGTGGTAAGTTTTCCTTCGCTAACCCAGCTGTGACATAGTCACGTGTGATCTAATTGTAGCATGAATCCTACTCCGGGACAACTTGTCAAATTTAGTTCGTTTACACAGACTGCTTTACTAATATTATTATTCTTTGAACTGATAATTATGTGTTACATTGATGAACTGTTTCGAAATGGCTGAAATTTAACTTATTTTCCTCTATGGATGAATTTATAAATGAATGCTACTATTAACATAGACAGGATGCAAACAAATGGAAAGTCTGACTTTAGAAAGCTATTCACTGCAATTAATCATTACGAAAGTGAAATATGTCACGACTCACCCTTTTCTTTAAATACTAATATGTGTACATATTTGACCCTGGTTAAATTCTCATAAGCTTTGGAAAGTGACAATAGAGCGTAGAGCGCCATGGCTCAGGGGTAGAGCTTCGGACTGTCGACTACGAGAACCCGGGTTCGAATCCTGGCTGCGGCGTTAAAACCTTGGGCAAGTTTGTTCACTCTACATTGCTCCAATTCACTCAGCTGAATAAATGAGTACCTGGCTATAGACAGTGGTGGATATGTGTACGAGCAGCCTTCGCGCATTAATTGTAGCATATGGCTGGATGCTTCCCAGAGAAGCCGATATGGTGTCTGAGTGAACAGGTCTGTCAGGGAAGTAAAGTGTAAAGCGCTTTGAGCGGTCCTGAGGACTGGATACTGCGCTATATAAGAACTGCCTTTATTTATTTATTATAATATTTCTCTATCGATGTTGATACGAAGTATCGGTTATCTCGTATCCTGCTGACGTGCCCTGCTCAGGTCCCCTTCTGTCTTCTTACTTCTCACATATGTGACTTTGTCTTTTCTCTTACCCAGATGTTTGCTTTTATGTCCCGGTATGTGATGTTTAATATACTCGTTTCCATCTTTACTAGCTTGCTTGTTCTTTGCTTGGGTGGTGAATGTCGATGCTACCGCGCCGTGTGTCATTTCACGAAGAACAAGAGTCGAAGACCTCTCTGTTCAAGCCTCTTCCAATGTTTCCCTTGAATATGTCGCGGTGTTTAGCCAATCGTGTCCACCTGGCCGTGATCTTTCTATGAATCTCCTTGTCTTGTTTTTTCTCTGGATCACTGTCCCAGGTAGAATCCATAGTTTTACGTCCACCTATTCATACCCTATTTGCTAGTCATGTGTTCACAAATCAATTATATTTAGTGGATCATCATTTGTTTGACTTGTTTGTACGAATTGCTGTTTAGATAAAGTGTCCAAACGAAACCAAATATGCAATATGGCTAACGACAACTGTGATTTCACGTTGATCTGCCACCGTTGTAAGCTACTCGGCTTTCACGCGTGTATATCAGGTACTCACTACATACTGTTGACATTTTTCTTGTTAAGGATCAAACGATAAAGTTCCTCAACAATACAATTGAGATTGCCGCCAGTGTGACGTTATTGCACCTGCTAAATTGAATTAATATATATTAAACAAATTTAAATATATTATGACCAGGATGAATGTTAGATGGAGGTATTTGATATCATGAAATATATATATATATATTTATATATATATATACATATATATATATATATATATATATATATATATATATATATATATATATATATATATATATGTCAAAAAGTATGTATATATATATACATACTTTTTGACATATATATATATATATATGTCAATTGCATCCTATTCCAACTTTCTTACATGTTTCTGGGCGTGTACATATAATATATACATGCATGCATGTGTACGTACATACGTACGTACGTTTGTACGTACATGCTTACATACATACAAATGTACAAAAATGAACACTTTAATGAGCACGTACACGTGTTTTGACAGATACTATATATGCATAAGTAGTTCTGTTCCGGTAATACATTGTTTGGATATATAACATTTAGATCGACAAGACAAGCCTTATGTATTGGAAAGATTGCTGTTCCTAACACATTTTTCGGATAGTGTCGCATTTTATGTAAATTATTTTCTCATAGTTTGATATATCTTATCACAACAACATTTCCGTTTCAAAACAATGTGACTATGCGTAGCTTTTCATATATATTGTATATGGTATCTTCTGTCCTGATCTCAAACGCTTAGTTGAACTACGCAACGTACGAACTTTCTTTTTTCAGAGCTTACCAAGATAGACGACTATGGTAAGTTCGATGTTATTATATGCCAATATATGTATATATGTATATAAATAAATAAATATATATATATATACATATATATATATATATATATATATATATATATATATATATATATATATATATATATATATATATATATATATATATACATATATACATATATTGCGTATTATAACTTTCGTAATGTCACAAATTCACAAATGGCACATTACGCTGATACGGTCACACTATCAGTGTTATTGTTTAATATATATTGTCCGTCAGTAATTTCGTATTATGAATATGTTTCAGCTTGTAATTGTTGCAATCTTCTGATAACATATCTTTTTTCAGACCTAGCCCAAGCCCGGTTTATGAGGAGGGGAGGTATGTCGTCTCTTTTAACGTGTATATCAAAGAACAAACGACATGCACTATCATTTCACATTGCTACCGGATTCGGTTAAATTCATAACATTACATACAATTTGATATATCTGTCCCAATTACGTCGATTCTCCTACGAATCTGTCGGTGTCCTCTCGACACCTGAGCGGTAATGACGACAACAACAACAACAACAACAACATGTTGACACTCCTAAATGACACCAGCTAAAGAAAGATGACAGCAGTGTACAAAAAGAAACTGATCAACATCATACGAACTTGGCAGCAGAGGAACGCCAACCCTGCCCAGCTGAAATACCGGATGTACCTTACATTAGAAGAAATACCTACCATATATGGCACGCCAAATAATCATAAGTCAGAAGCACCTCTCAAACCAACAGGATCTAGTACAGTGAGAATGACGTATAACGCTGCTATGATCATAGATAACATTCGCACACTACTAGTTGGGAAGACACCATACCACGTCAAGTATAATGGAGACTTCGCAAACAACACCAAACACATAGAGGTCCCCCATCACCCGATCATAATTTATTGTCACACGATGTGTCAGCACAGACACTATCCCAATTGTGAAAAGGAAACTACAGAAAACACAACACAGACACGGCGAACAACAAGCAGGGCAGTTGACTTTCTGCCTACAACCTAGTTTGTTATACGAGGAACATCTCTACCAACATAAACACGGAGCAGCCATGGGTTCCTCAGTCTCATCCACGGTGTCCAACTTCTACACGGAAACATTCGAGAGACAAACCAACGACACTGTCCCCAACTCCCTTTAGTTTGGTACATATATGTCGATGACACATGTATACATATACATGCATATGATGTGGACGAATTCACACCACACGTCAAAAAGAGTTGTATAACATTCACCATGGAACCAGAACACGATGGTCCATTACCACTCCTGGACACTTGCGTACAAGTGAATGATGCACGCAGGTCACTGTCTACATAAATCATACATATAATAACATATCTGACTTTCCAATATAATCTTCATCTGGAACACACGAGATCAGTCGTCAGAAACAAATATTACTTTTATTGAAATCACTATCAAGGATTATTTGCACATTGAAGTCAAGTGGTTTGCGCTCGCTATTAAAAGATGCCATAAGACCTGTTTATGTACGCTCTTTTGCCCATAGTGGCCAATGTATATATATTCGCGCATACACCCTGATAGTTTATTACACCTGGAGAAATGTGTTCGCTACAACGCTGTATATAATATAAAATATTTCCTTGTGTTATCATATATGTGATCAATGCCAAATAGTTTGGCTTTTGTTTCTGTTCTTTCTATATGACACAGTGAAAGTGTGTATGTAGTTTAACATTGAGAGCATAATGTTGTTTAGAAAGCTAGGCAAACCATTCAATTATAGCTGTTGTTAGATCAGTTTGGTGGTATACATATTCTTTATTATTTTGTTGTCAGTTGTTTACCTTTCGGTTTTCTGGGGAACAATAGCTAAGTAAATCGTAATAATTGAATTCACGTAAGTATATGTTACTGTTTCAGGCGCCGACCACGTGACGATGAACGCGAGAGTTGTTGGTTATGTTTCGCTGTTTGCAACTGTCGTCGTCATCTTGTATTGAGTAGACGCGGTGGGACCACGTAACACAGTGACCGCCGATGACAGCCGATGACAGCCACTGACAAAAGATGATTGCAACTGTCGTCGTCATGTTATTTAGAATAGACACGAAGGAACGACATAATCGGTGGTAGACACGTGTTTTCTGGGGTACAATAACTAAGTAAATCGTAATATCTCGCTGCCCTCGTCAACGCTGAATGCACGTAATTATATGTAACTGCCTCAGGCGCCGACCAAGTCACGATGAACGCGAGGGTTGTTGGTTATGTATCGCTGTTTGCAACTGTCATCGTCATGAGTAGACGCGATGGCACGACGTAATCGGATGACAGCCGATGACACCCGATGACAACATATGAAAGGAGCTGAATGTAATGAACCTATAAAGAAGCGATGTTCAGTAGAGAAAAGACACCAAAGGGACAAATGATTTGCTATGGTTTAATTTGTATTAAGTGTTTTTGAGAACGCTTTCACAGTGTACTGCTGGCATACCGTTGCTAGGCGTGCAGTGACGTCACACCAACTATGTATGGTATAACACTTATAAGAGTCACGTTTGTTGAAGAATTCCACGAATAAATTGGCTATTTGGAAAGTATATCCTCGTCTACCGGTTTTGTTATACAACGATTAACGAACGATCTACCGACAAACACAGCAATCGCAATAACATAACTAACACTAATTACGTTTATCTCTGATCGCCTAACGTAGCAAATACTAATTACTTTTATCCCGGATCATCTAATGTCACTTACTAATTACTTATATGTCTGATCATCTAACATAGGTAACACTGATTACTTATATGTCTGATCATCTAACATAAGTAACACTAATTACTTATATGTCTGATAATCTAACATAAGTAACACTAATTACTTATATGTCTGATAATCTAACATAAGTAACACTAATTACTTATATGTCTGATAATCTAACATAAGTAACACTAATTACTTATATGTCTGTTCATGTAACATAAGTAACACTAATTACTTATATGTCTGTTCATGTAACATAAGTAACACTAATTACTTATATGTCTGATAATCTAACATAAGTAACACTAATTACTTATATGTCTGTTCATGTAACATAAGTAACACTAATTACTTATATGTCTGATCATGTAACATAAGTAACGCTAATTACTTATATGTCTGATCATCTAACATAAGTAACACTAATTACTTATATGTCTGATCATCTAACATAAGTAACACTAATTACTTATATGTCTGATCATCTAACATAAGTAACGCTAATTACTTATATGTCTGATCATCTAACATAAGTAACGCTAATTACTTATATGTCTGATCATCTAACATAAGTAACGCTAATTACTTATATGTCTGATCATCTAACATAAGTAACACTAATTACTTATATGTCTGATCATCTAACATAAGTAACACTAATTACTTATATGTCTGATCATCTAACATAAGTAACGCTAATTACTTATATGTCTGATCATCTAACATAAGTAACACTAATTACTGATATGTATGATCATCTAACATAAGTAACACTAATTACCTATATGTCTGATCATCTAACATAAGTAACGCTAATTACTTATATGTCTGATCATCTAACTTTTTACATGTCATCACTTAACGTCACTAACACGGTCACACGGTGTGCTATTTACGTTAGAACAAGCCACGTACACCGTCGTAATGACACATATACATACGATTGATTACAAAATAATGAGCGTAAATTGTGTGGGTTTGTTCTCAGTAAAGGTGTAACCAATTCTAAAGGATGAACACATTTTTACCCAATACAATCATTTAATATTTGGTATAATTTCACTGGCAACCGTTCTGGAATCGTTTGTCCTACGCAAACGGAATAATTCATATCCTACGATAATCTAGTGACATGCACAAAAATACTATCCATGGGACAACGGCTTAACGGCTTTACACAATAGCTTATTTCGTTCAAACTGTGATATCTTGATCTAGCTATGATTTTGTTGTAAAAATCCATATAACTGGCACATATTTTGATATGACAAGCGTTTCTTCGGGGCAGCTGATTAACTTGGCGTCCATATTTAAAATGGCTGCTAATTTACCTATCACCATAGATATTTGAAAGGGGAACATACGGTATTGACATAAATCTATGACGAAATGTAATGTTTAGTGATAGATCGCCAGGTGGCGTCGTAGTCACATGAACATTATGCATTCATAAATTACACTTGACATGAACTGTTATTATATCGCTGAACTGTTGTATATAATCACGCCATGTTCCACATCGTCCTGTATGCAGTTTGCAGTTTGCGTTTTTACATGCATACATACATACACACACACACACACACACACACACACACACACACACACACACACACACACACACACACACACACACAAACACACACACACACACACACACACACACACACACACAGAGAGAGAGAGAGAGAGAGAGAGAGAGAGAGAGAGAGAGAGAGAGAGAGAGAGAGAGAGAGAGAGAGAGAGACATCGCGTTAGATACAGACTATATCATTCTATAGACAATGTTATATGTGGATCCTGGTATAACATGTCGCAATAACAATCGCTGTTCCGCGCTAGTTTTGAGTTGCGATTAAAATTGCATGATGTATACGAACATGAAGTTGGAAAATATATGTATAATTTTGTCCATGGGAGTCTACCACATTTGTTATGCGATATGTTTATATTTGTCTACAATATACACATATATCAAACATGACATATATCACAAATACGCTCTCTTTAATAATTTGGAGTCGAAAGCACATACCGTGTTTTTGTTTGAAAGATATCAGTGAATTCTTCGAAGGAGAAATTGCGTAGACTGTACCATACGACAACCCTCAGTTGGATAACGTGGTGAGCCTGCGACTTGACAACAAAAACGAAGCAAGTGTCAATAACAAATACATTCAATAATAATAATAAAAAATAAAAGCATTTATATAGCGCCATAAATCGAAGTTACCTTGTTCGAAGGCGCTGTTACAACATATCATAGAAAGAGACTAAAAGTAAAAAATCATAAAACATGGCATCAAATATCGAAATAAATTATCATAAAAATAAACATACTAATAATAATAAAAATACTGATAATAATAATAATAATAGTACATATTATGATTGTAAAAATACTAAAAACAGCTCTGAATAATAAATAAATAAATAAGTAAATCCTAAAACCTTAAAACGTCCGTCAGTGTTCAGTATTCATGAGTAAAACGCTCTTTTGAATAAATAAGTTTTAAGGAGTCTTTTGAACTGGTATAACGAATCACATGTTCGCATATTGCGTGGTAGTTCGTTCCATAAATGAGGAGCCGCGATGCAGAACGCTCGATCACCGAACTGGCGGAGATGTGCCCTGTTGACAACCAGTAGGGACTCTGATGACGACCGCAATGTTCTGATTGGCTGGTAGAACTCGAGCAGATCGGAGAGGTAGCTAGGCGCAAGTAGATGACTGGCTTTGTACGTTGTTAGTATGATCTTGTACTGAATGCGATATCGCACGGGGAGCCAATGGAGAGTCTCTAAAATTGGTGTTACGTGGTCGTAACGACTAGCTTTCACCACAACTCGAGCTGCTGCATGTTGTGCTCTTTGCAAGTTGTCCAATAGCAGGTCCGGTAGGCCGTAGAAGAGGCTGTTTCCGTAGTCGAATCGCGATATAACGAGGGCGTGGACCAAGATTTCAGTAGCGTGCTGTGTCAGGCAATCTCTTATTGCACGAATTATATGTAGATGGTAATACGCTGCCTGGCACAACTTCGCCACTTGGGATTTCATGTTGAACGCACTGTCAAACATAACTCCCATGTTGCGAGCGACGGTAGTTGGTTTGAGGATGCTGTCACCGATGACAACATCAGTCAGGTTGTGTTTGCCAGCCGAACTTGGTGTGGTGAATACCAGTACTGCAGTCTTGCTGTCATTAAACTGAAGCCGATGATGAATCATCCATGCTTTCAATTCATCAACACATGCTTGTATGCGTGCAAGTGCAATGGTCTCGTCATTAGTGTCCTTGATCTTAAATGAAACATACAATTGAGAGTCATCAGCAAAGAGATGGAAGTCAAGACGGTGCCGTCTAAATATTTGCCCGATGGGTCCTGTGTAGAGTGTGAACAGAACTGGGCCAAGAACAGACACTTGCGGCACTTCCTGGAGCAGCTCCAGTGTGTCTGACTTGGTCTGGCTTAGGCAGACAGTTTGAGTCCTTGAAGACAAGTATGACTCAAACCACTGATGCGCAACGTCTATGACACCTATCCTCTTCATGCAAGCCAACAAGAGCATATGGTCTACAGTGTCAAAGGCCGCTGACAGATCGAGTATGACCAGCACGACACCTCTCTTGTCGTCCAGGGCCATCAGGATGTCATTCTGGATTCTCGTCAGCGCAGTTTCCGTACTGTGATTCGACTTGTAGGCTGACTGGAATGTTTCATGTAAGTTGCCGGACGAGACGTGGTCGATAAGCCTTCTCAGCACAACCCTCTCTGTCAACTTTGAAATAAAGGATAACTTTGAGATAGGGCGAAAGTTGTTCATGACATCCTTGTCCAGGGAAGACTTCTTCAGATACGGCGTCACGAGCGCACTTTTCATTGCTGTTGGCACAATTCCTGTTGACATAGACAAGTTGACAATGTTTGTAATGGTTGGTAGGGGACAAGTTAAATATTCTTTCAGTAGCCAGGTCGGCACTGGATCAAGTGAGCATGATGTTGAGGGTTGATGTTGATCAGTCCTCTTACTTCGTCTTCTGTTGCCGGCACGAGAACGCTTAGTTTCTTGTCCACTGCGTCTGGATTATCCTCAGGCACGTAGTTGGGGTCGGCCTTGAGCGTTAAATTATCCTGGATCATTCGAATTTTATCTTGGAAGAATGCACTGAATTTGCTGGCAAGTTGGTCCATTGAACCGCAATCAGACAGGCCAGGTTCTGGTTTGATCAACAGGGCATTCACAACATTGTATAACTCCTTAATGTCACACGCTGCTTCTGTGATTTTTGCAGTGTAATGTGCAGACTTAGCGGAGGCGATGAGTTGATTGACGTGACATCTCTGCTCTTTGAAGAGGTCAAGGTGAATTGTGAGCCGTGACTGTCTCCATCTGACTGTCTCCATCTTCTCTCTAATTGCCTTCTCTTCTGCTTTGCCATCATGATGTCACCATTAAACCAGGAAACTTTGGGTCGAATCGTGATTGTTCGTGTCATAACTGGGGCATGCTTCTCTAACAGAAGTGACAGAGTAGTGTCATATTGTTCGAGGAGAGTGGCTGCTGAGGTGACAGGGTCAAGGCACAAAGTAGATGTCGCGATGTCGCCACGAAGCACATGTTTGTCTATGGCAGCATAATTTCTATATTTAATTGGGTGTCGGAGGGGCTGAGGTTTTGGCAGATGTAGACAACAATGAACAGCGCCATGATCTGTCAGGAAGTCAGAGACAGTAGTATTAGATACCAAATTGTCAGGATGTTCCGGGATTTGATCATGTGCTGCTGAAGGAAGTCTTGGAACTCACTCAGAAAGAGGCCAACTGTTGACTTGTTTCTCTTTGATGGAGGAGGACGATATATCACGACCAGTTTCACTGTTGATGAAGAACTAAGCGTAACTTCAATGTTTTCGAATGATTTTGCTTTCCATGAAGACTTCGATGTCATTTTTATATTAGATTTGTGCATGGTGGCAACCCCACCTCCTCTGGCTGTGGTGTTCGTGTGTTGTCTCCTCGGAACGTGGGTAAAGGTGTAGCCAGGCATCGTTAATGCTCTGATAATCTGGGTATCCCCGGGAGTATCACGTAGCCAGGTTTCAGTCATAGTCAAAATGTCGAAGTCATGATCTGATATAAAGCACTGACTGTGCATTGATCGGGCAGATTGTCATGGTGCCCAGCTTGTCGCATTTTGTGGGGCACGGAAGCAGGTCCAGAAGTTTGCCCCGGTGAGGATGTCGCGGTTTCGTAGACACCATAGATATTGTGGTTACAACAGTGCGAATGGGATAAACCGCTGCCATCACCGGCGCCGCTATCGCTGGCGCTGCAGCGGCTGTCGCAGCCGGTGTCGCTGTTAGTGTTACTATCGTCGGTGACGCTGTTGTTGTAGCCGGTCTCACTGATATTGCTGCCGGTGTTGTTATTGTTGTCGCCGTTGTCGTTGTTGTCACCGGTGCCGCAACTGTTGTCGTCGTTGTTACAATATTCGTTGCCGGTGCCGCCGTTGTTTTCGCCTGTGCCGCCATAGTTATCGCCGGTGCCGCCGTGGCTGTCGCCGATGCCGCCATAGTTATCCCGGGTGACGTTATTGTCGCCGGTGTTGCTGTTGTTGTTGCTGGTGCCGTTGTAATCGTTATATTATTGCCTCGGGAAGTAACTGGCAATTTTGTCAACGTTGTCGGACGAGACATTACAATGACTTGTATATTTCGTTGCTTGTGGGCACCAGCACGGCAGCCCCGGTGGGTGGGTCCGTGGAGTGCCACCCCTGCATCGCACGCTGCTCTCCAGGCAGCATGGTTCAGATGGGTGTCTCTGTAGGGGCGTAGGCGGTGTAAGCATTCTGCCGTGAATGTGATCATGCGTGACGGGTACACAGCTCTGGCAACAATGGTTGCGCATGATCGCATAAGCATGTCAATTGTCACTCAGGTGCAGGCAGAACATTTCAAACGTCATGAATTCACGAATATGCGTATATACTTGCCGTGAGATGAGGTCTATCGTAGACTCGATGCTTTCATAAAATGATATGTAAAATTGTACGACTGTAGACTCTCTAAAACTGGTAAAAATTGACAAAATGCAGGAAATCAGTAAGTGGTGCAGTTACAAGGCGCGCCCAGTCACGTGATATATGAATACACTTCGCGGGCAACAAATGCGAAAACTGGGCAAAGTGGAGAGAACTTATGGAGCTTGTGTTATATGGTCTGGACGCTAACAAAAGTGGACCGATGCACAGAACAGCCCAGTTCATTATCTATATAGGCTAAACAGTAAGATACATGGCCAGGGCTTGGGTCTCGAGTAACACATTGTCGGAAGCTGAAAAAAAAACAGAGTTATTCAACATATTCAAGGTATATTGTGCGTCCAAAAAAAAGTTGCTATCCAGTGGAAACTATTTTACGAAAGATGACAGGAATCTGGTGAAAAAGTAGGCTGCAGACTGCATGTTCCACGACCAAGTTGAGATGCTGCGAAACCTCCTCGGCGCGTTTATTAATCGACGACTCCGAATACAATGCAGCGCCAATACGCTGCCATCGACTGCCTCACAATATAAACGCTTTGAAGGCCGGAGGACAACCACACATGTAACACATTCAAGTTGGTCATTACAACATCCCAGTGTAATCCAAGTTGGACACTGGAGCTGATATCAACCTCTTTCCAATAAGAATATTTGAAAAGCATTCTGAGTGTCTAACAAAACATATGAAGCCAACATCAATCAAGCTGATGGGATATCGTGGACACGAAGTACACAGTTAATATGGTATCCTGAAGATGATTCATACCGACTTGGCCACAGTGAAGATGGAAATCTTTCTCCTCCCCAAGAAAGTTACCAGATACATCGCTGAACCAACCGAATGGGTGACAATATCGTAGAAAGGAAGAACGGATCGCTAAGCATCTGTCTAGATCCACGTGACCTAAACAAGGCCCTCAAACGCAAACCCCGCTGCCGGACAAGTGAGGATGTCGTTGCAAGTTTGCACGTTTACTGTGATAAACGCAATAAGTTGTTAATTGCAGGTAATGGTAAACAAGAAAGTTCTGTGGTAACCACATTCGCGTATTACTGGTTCATCTGACCGCCGTTTAGAGTGAACCCATCACAATACATCTTCCAGAGAGGTATTGACCTGATATATGAGGCATGGGCTGGCATTGACGCGATCGTGGACGACATCTTAGTGTATGGCAAGGACAGAGATGACCATGACACCAATCTTGATGTAGACCCGGGAAAGCGCGATCAGCCTTAATCATGACAAGTGCATCTTCAGGACCAATCAAGTGACATACTTTGTTCACGTACTGTCTTCTAACGGATTACGACGCGAACCAGTCAAGACGCAGAGCATACGGGAGATGCCAGCACCAGCAACAAGCTGAAGACCGTACATGGAATGGTTACGTACCTGGGAAAGTTCGCAACAAACTTAGCGATTGTCACCGCCCCACTCAGAGACTTGACCAAGAAGGCGCTCTGACGCAACTAGAAGGCGCAGAAGGCGCTCTCGCAACGAGGGTATGTATGCCGTATTTTTCGTATTGTTGACGTGTGTAAAATGCGGCACCGTGTTGCGGTTGATTTTGCGGAAAGCTTGTTTAAATCATCCTACAATCAGCTGTTGAATTCGCATGACTCCGAAGCCTCACACATAGCTAAATATGGATATAGTCTGACATGTCCGTACATGTGAAGGCTTAATATGTATATTAATGTACATTTACAGCCGATGGAACTTCGACTGGTGGCCCGACGACAGGTGTGCTGGCTCGATGCGGGAAAGGATGTTTAAAATCATCTACAGCTCAACATATGCACCACACGAAACTGCTATGTCGTTACACATAGTTAAATATTAATACCGTATAATATGTCCGTCAATGTGAAAGCATAATGTCTACATTAATGTACATTTACATCGATGAAACGTCGCGGGACGTTCGATTGAATTCAGTGCCAAGATGGCGTTGTTTTTGGCTGTTCTGTCTATTGACCACACAAATGTCTACGGCATGCTGTTCTGTCTATTGACCACACATACGGCATGCCCACTCATACAAAATATCGCTGGCTATGCGCCTGCACCGTAAATAGTTAATTGAGGATGATTAATTTTTAAACAAACGTTCAGCAAAACATGCTAACAAATCCACGTTAGTCGCTGGAGGTGCTGATACACAACTAAGGTATAGTTGCATATTAGCGCCTCTAGCGACTAACGTGTATTTGTGGAATCCCATTGGCCCGGCCTCAACGCGGTCATCGAGACCCACATACGTGAGTGTTAGGTATGCAAGGCACACCAGTGGGCGGCGCAGAACTAGCTTATTGTAATCGACCTGCCTTACTATTAGACCACACTACGCCTTCGAACCTATGCATGTTCAGCTCTCCAGCGTAGTGCAGTCCACATAGACACAACTCAGAAGATCTCGGCCCACAGCGTGGGAGAGAGGTTAAATTTACAACAGCACACATACAGGCATTCAGTTATGACGATCCGACTGACCAGACAAGCAGACGGTTGAGGTATATCACTCAGGAATATTAGTTATGAAATGCGTCTAATATAATGTGACTTAACAACACTAGAAACCAGAAGATTGAGAGGAGATCAGATTGAGGTGTTTAAAATATTCACTGGATATGAAAATATTGACAGCAATATTTTTTCTCAGCCAAGGAAGAGAGAAGGACTAGAGGACATGGAGTTACATTAGCAAAGAAGCAGTGTAGACTAGATATTATAACATTTTCATTTTCACAAAGGACAGTTAACGAATGGAACACATTATCAGCTGATTGTGTAGGTGCTAGTAGAGTTAATAAAACATTGACATGCTCTGTGGACAGTCTGAACACTAGCAAGGTATCATGTCGCCGACTGGTGTGACGTTTCCGCACTAAAACAACCAAAAACATCTGCGGGCCGGGCGTCCGGCGGGCGTCGGCTCGACGCACGACGCCCGGCCGATACCACGATTTTTGGAACTCACACAACCGATGCCCGGCCGATGCCACACGACGTCCAACGATGACCGGCCGATGTAAAATGGCCGGCCGGTGAGTTCCCGGCTTTAGTGTATTCTGTGTACTTCGTCATGTCTCCGATCCATAGAGAAAAACTGCCTTGACATTTGAACTGAATATTCTCAGTTTGGTGTTAATTTGTATTTGCTTTGCTCTCCAATTTGTTTTCAACATGACGAACGCCACTCTTGCTTTTTATATCCTTCTTTGGACGTCTTCTTCCGTGTCGTTGTGACGCGTCTTCATGATTCGGCTGTCGCAGGGTTGCCTCTTCATTCACATGTGGATTGTCGTGTGGTAGACTCTTCACGCAAGTACCCTTTCGGAAAGTTCAATGATGTATTACAAATAAAGCCTACCATGTAACCATCCCACTTCTGACACCAAGTTAAATTTGTTTACGTCGTGGGACACGTCAGGTGCTTACACGTTAAAGTAACACGCCATGTGCTTTCTACTCCAAACATAAATCACCATAAATGTAATTGCAACTAAAACAATAGCAAATAGCCATATCCTTCCAGCAACGACGCTCAGGTGTGACACTGAAATTATGTCTTCCATAATTCGGCGGTGGCTGCTTATAAGTAATATTATTATTGCCTTTTAATGCTACGCATAACGAGTGAAACGGCATGCTGTTAATAAAACGGTTGGTGGAACTTATTTAGAAAATCTTCGGTAGATACTCAGTAGGTTTTGCCAAATTGTACCAACTATGTGGGTCACCGAATAGCATGGTGAAAAACACATGACCCCTTCACCTTATGTTTCAAAACTGCCTGACTGAAACACAAACGTTTGTTTGGCGTGAGTAAGTGTTCAATGGTATAACTCAGTATTTAGACATCTGACCCTTGACTACTATTCTGGCACAACAATCCAAATAAACGTAACTTCCAAATAAACCCAAACTCGATTCTCTGACTGACAGTATATTGCATCCAAAACCAACTGATCACAACCCTCACCCGAATACTACATAACCGACCATAAATGTACTAATAACAGGATATATATATAATTATATGCATGTATTTGTGTATATATATATATATATATATATATATATATATATATATATATATATATATATATATATATATATATTAATAATCCATGTATACGTGGCTTTATTTTGATCACAAAAGTCATGGACACATGGATTATTAACAAAATCGAAACTAAATAATTGTCATATAAAATCTTCAATATATATATATATATATATATATATATATATATATATAATATACATATATATATATTGAAGATTGTATCATAACTAAATCATTGTCAATATATATATATATATATATACAATATTTTCTATAACAATGATTTAGTTATGATTTCTTTTAATAGTCCAGGTATCCTTGTCTTTATTTTGATATGAAAAGCATTTCTTCATGGCAGCTGTTTAACTTGGCGTCCACATTTTACATAGCTGCCACTTTACTTTTGTCCATAGATCTCTGTCAACAACGTATTAATTGCGTCAATACGCTTATTCCCTTTACAAATATTTTGATATAACATCTTTAGTATAAAATATATAGAGATATGTATATTGACAGCCATTTTAAATATGGACGTTAAACTAATCAGCTGCCGCGTCAAAATATGTGCCCGAGACTGGGTTTATTAAAACAACTTATAATTATATCGATATATCACAGTTTGAACGAAATAAGCGATTGTGTAAAGGCTTTGGCTCCGGACTTTATCTTTGCGAATGTGTCTAGATTAATATACGATATGAATTATTCCGTTTTTTCTAGGAATAACGATTCCAGAATGATTGCAAATGAAACTGTACCAAATATAAAAAGAATTCTGGTCAGAAATGTGTTCATCCTTTATAAATGGTTTCATATTTACTGATAACACACCCACACAATTGCTGCTCAATATTTGTGAATCAATCGAATGCATACGAGTCATTATGACGGTGTACATGGCTTGTTCTAACGTAAAGAAAAAACCGAGTGACCGTTGATAGTTATGGTAGGTGATCAGATAATTTTTTTATTAATATTTCAGATGTTAGGTGATCAGAGATAAACACAAAATTGTGTTAGTTATGTTATGCGATTGTTGTTTGTCGGTATGTCGTTCAATAATCGTGTCTATAATAAAACCGGTTGGCGAGTATATAGTTTCCAAATAAACATTTTATTCGTGGATTTCTTCAACGGAAATGACTCATGAAAGTGTGATACCATACACAGTTGGTGTTTCGTCATTGCACGTCTACAACAGTATGCCAGTAGTACACCGTGAAAGCGTTTTCAAAAACGTTGTTCAACTGTGATGGTGACACTTAATAAAATAAATACTATTGCAAATCATTTGTCCCTTTGGTGTATTTTCTGTACTGAACATCGTGTCTTTTAGGTTCAGTTCTTTTCGGCTATCATCTGTTGTCATTGGCTGTCATCGATTGTCATCGGCTGTCATCGGCTGTGATCCGATTATGTCGTTCCTTCACGTCTTTTCAATACAACATGACGATGTCAGTTGCAATCGTCTGTTGTGAGTGGCTGTCATCGGCTATCATCGTTTGTCATCAGTTGTCATCGGCTGTCAGATCGTTACGTCGTCCCACCGCGTCTACTCAGTACAACATGATGACAGTTGCAAACAGCGAGACATAACCAACAACCCTCGCGTTCATCGTCACGTGGTCGGCGCCTGAAGCAGTAACATATAATTATGTGAATTCCACTTTGACGAGGGCGGCGAGATATTACGATTTACTTAGTTATTGTTCCCCATACAACACGTGTCAAACAACTGACGACAAAATTAAAATATATTTATTTTATTAAACTGAATCTAACCACTGCTTTAACTGCATGGTTTGCCTAGCCTTCTAAATAAAATGCTATCAATGCTACACTTCACAGACAGTGTCATACAAAAAGAAGAGAAATAAAAGATATACTATTTGGCATGGATCACATGTGTGATAACATCAGGACATATGTTTCTTACATAGCATTGTAGCGAACACATTTCTCCAGGCGTGATAGACTAACTGGGTATATGCGCGTATCACTGTTTATCATTGCTACGCTACCGCTTCCCGCTGAGTCACGTATAAAATACAACTTTAATATCATATATCGGCCAATATGAGCTATAAAGAACGTATGTAAACTTTAAGCAATGCTACTTGTCGCAAATTAAAACGAGTTAACCAGGTATTAAGTCATGTTTTGATAGCGAGCGCGAAACATGTGATTTCAATGCCAATGATACAGATTTCAATAAACGTAATATTTTGTTCTGACGAATGATCTTTTGTGTTCCAGATGAGGATTAGAGTGGACAGTCATAAATGTTATATGTGTGTGTGTTTACTGTAGACATTGACCTGCGTGCTAACTTCATAATTCACCTGTACGCAGGTGTCAAGAAATGGGTGTGGACCATCTCGTTCTGGTCCAATAGTAAATGTTATGTTTGAGGTGTGCAGTGACCCCTTCCACATATTATGCGTGTATCAGTACAAATGTGTCATCGAAATATCTGCACGAAACTAAAGGGAGTTGGGGATAGTGTCGATGGTTTTGTCTTTCGAATGTTTCCGTGTAGACGTCTGAGGAACCCATGGCTGCTCCGTGTTTATGTTGGTAGAGATGGTCCTCGTATAACAAACTAGGAGGGTTGTAGGCAGAAAGTCAACTGCCCTGTAGTTTTGTCAACACTGAGTGTTGTTCGCCGTCTCTGTGTTGTGTGTTCTGTAGTTTCCTTTTCACAATTCGGATAGTGTCTGGTGCTGGCACATCGTGTGACGTGTGATGTTTTTGGTGTTGTTTGCGATGCAGGGAAAAAAGCGAAAACACCAGCTTCAGGACTGCTGGTCCTATGATGGGAGAATCGTCACCCAGGACTTGAACGGCAGAATTAAAACAATCATTTGTGAGGAAGACCTGAATGAACTATAAATCAGTTGGCTAAGATTCAGAGCTGTGTTGATAGGGACTACACCAGTGCCTTACCCATTGGCACCTTCATTTTCTAAACATGGTTCGTGAATTATTTTATTGTTTATTTTGTTATTATTAGTTTGATTTTTCTAGCAAAATCACCTAAACTTAACAACTACAGTACATCATTATATGTTATTAAACCACTTGGCAATGTGATGTGGAATTGTATGAGCATCATTGTGTACCGTATTCGCTTGTATGTATATGAAACATGTAAGTATCATGAGCCAGTTACTTGAAACGACCATGACATATGCAGGCGATGTACGTAATTACAAACATTGTAATGCTGCGATGCGGAACATAGACCCAGACTGTAATTTATTTAACTTTTCAAATACTAAATATTATCTTGATGATGACATTAATGAAATTATAAAAAGAAATAATTTCAGTGAGAACGAAATGCATTTAAACATTAGAAGCTTACCGAAGAATATTGGCAAACTGTGTGATTTCTTATCGCTGATGGATAAACAATTCACAATTATTGGTTTAAGCGAAACCTGGTTACACAGCGATAATGTTGACTTGTATGAAATACCGGAATATACAAGTATTCATGTTACTAGGCCTTCTAAGAAAGGATGTGGTGTATCATTATGTGTCCATAGTTCACTTGAGTATACTGTATTATCATAAATAAGTATCATTACTGAATATCTGGAATGTGTTTATTGAAGTGAACACTAGGACTATGACACAAAATAAGAAGATAATTGTTGGTATTGTCTATCGGCCACCTAGCACAAATATTACCACATTCACTGAGCATGTTATGAATATCATAGATTACCTTAAGGTTGAAAATAAGCAGTGTTATATAATGGGCGATTTCAACATCAATTTAACCAATTACGGTAGCCACACAGAAACACAAGACTACATAGATGCAATGTTTCAACATTCGTTTATACCCCTTATCAATAAACCTACTAGAATAACGACCACTACGGCTACAGTAATAGACAATATATATAGCAATGATATACTTGGTACAAATTATCAGTAACATGGAATTATTTATACAGATATTTCCGACCACTTACCAATATTTTTACTTACTAAACAAATTAATGACACGAAGGTAGACACAGAAATAGAGACTAGAATATATAATGAACAAGCTACTACTATATTCAAAGAAAGTATTGATCAGATAACATGGGATGAAATGTATGCCTCCATAAATCCCCAAGAAAGTTATTCTAAGTTCCTTAATGACATTTTATTTGTATACAATAAATCATTTCCACTTATTAAAAAAAATATCAGGACAAAAAGCATAAACCATGGATTACTATGGGATTTAGACATTCCATTAAAACCAAAAACAAATTGTATAAGTATTACTTAAATAAACCAACGGTATACAATGACATTAATTACAAACGATATAGAAATAAACTAAATTACCTAATCAACGTAGCAGAAAAAGCATACTACCAGTACGAGCTTCATAAGCATAAGGGTAACTTAAAAAACACATGGAAAACATTAAAGGGTATTATTGGAAAGAAAGAAGTAGTTACAACTATAGACCAGTTACTAATTGAAGATAAATTAATAAAAAACAAGCAACACATGGCAGATACATTTAATGAATATTTTACGAATATAGGTCCACAGTTGGCTGAGGAGATACCATTTGTACAAGGGAGTCCTAATCAATATCTTAAAGGAGTGTATAGAAAAAGAAAAATGTTTCTATTGCCAGCCACACCAGATGAGATAAGAGGAATCATTAATAACTAAAAAATTCTAGTCCTGGATGGGATGGAATAACACCTTTCATTCTTAAGCAGGTCTTCTCTAACTTACTTGACCCACTATGTTACATTGTAAATTTATCATTTGATCAAGGATGTGTTCCAGATCAACTAAAAATAGCTGAAGTAATTCCAATTTTTAAAGCTGGTGATACTACATTAATTGGCAACTACAGGCCGATTTCTATTTTGCCTGTCTTTTCAAAAGTTTTTGAAAGATTAATGTATACTAGATTAACGAATTATATAACTGAACATAAAATCTTGTCTAATCTCCAATTTGGATTTAGGAAAGGTTATTCCACTGAAATGGCTATTTCAGTGCTAATTGATAATATGTATAAGGCAACTGATAACAAAGAACATATAATTGGTGTATTTCTTGATTTTGCGAAAGCGTTTGATACTGTTAATCATATAATTTTATTGGGAAAATGAGCTCATTATGGAATTAGAGGAAACATACTTCAGTGGATACAAAATTACTTAAGTAATAGACAACAACGAGTAAAAGTAAAAGGAACAACATCCACCCTTAGCAACATAACATGTGGAGTTCCACGAGGTTCAATTTTGGGACCTTTACTCTTTCTTATTTATATAAATGATCTAACTACTTTATTTGATAAAATGCTTACAATTATGTTTGCTGATGACACAAGTATCTTTATACAAGGTAATAATATACATCAAATGGAAATTGCTATGAACTCTGAGATAAAAAGACTGTCCATATGGCTCAAAATCAATAAACTGTCTCTAAATATAAAAAAAAACTCATACAATGACCTTCAGTAATACGAAAAGTATAAGAGAGAGAGCAAAAGACATTTATATAGACGACATAAACATTGAAACTGTAAACAAGATAAAAAATGTGGGTTTAATTATAAATAACCCATTGAACTGGAGTGCTCACATTAAATATATATGTAGTAAAATATCTAAGACTATTGGCATTATGAAAAAGGTGAAGAACAAACTAGAAAAAAGATTATTGCTAAATCTATATTATATGCTTATCTACCCGTATCTAACTTACTGTAATACTATTTGGGGAAGGGCCCCGAATGTATATCTAGATAAAACATATATATTGCAAAAAACAATTGTGCGCATAATTAATCATGTAGGATTTTTTGACCACACAGAGCCTTTATTTTCAACATTGCAGATAATGAATATCTATCAGATAAACAAATATATGTGCTGCATATTAATGTTCAAGCATAATAAGGCTATGTTACCTACCTTATTTAATTACGTATTTGTATTGTCACCAATGACACATAAATATTGCACAAGGCAAAAATTCGCATATAAAATACCGTTCTGCAGAACAAAGTGCAGACAATTATCTTTGGCCTATGTCGGACCAAAAATATAGAACACCTTTATCTTAGACAACTTTCTACAATATTCTGCCACTTTACAGATCTTTCAAAAAAGTGTCAAATATCTGCTTATGGAAAATCAGTAATATGTTGCTTCTGTTCTGAATGTACTGTTATTATACATTGTTTTTCTATAATTATATTAAACAATTATTTAAATGCAATTTTACTTGTCACGCACGTACATCGACGTATTTAATTTTGTGGTACACTTGTAATTCACTATTTCACCATTTTAGTTAACTAATTGCACTATTATGATGCTACTGTATAGGTGTTTGTGTTTATGTTCACGAATTATTAATTGTTGCGTAATTGTTAAAATACATGAATAAGGAAAATAAGCATTGTTGCTTAAATCCAATTGTTACATTGTAACATGTACTTTGACATGAAATTATTAATTTACTGTATTACTTTCCTGTATGTACATGACATTATGATACAATAAAGCTATTATTATTATTATAAGCCTCCATTATACTTGACGTGTTACGGTGTCTTCCCAACCAGTGGTGTGTGAATGTTATATATGATTTTAGCTGTGCTGTACGTCATGCTCCCTGTGCTAGATACTGTTGGTTTGAGCGGTGCTTCTGGCTTATGATTCTTCGATGTGCCACGTATTTCTTCTGATGTCGGGTAGATCGGGTATTTCAGCTGGGTAGGGGTAGAGTGCTTCTGCTGCCAAGTTCGGACGATGTTGATCAGTTTCTTCTTGTATTCTGCTGTCGTCTGTGTTTAGTTGGTGTCACTCAGGAGTGTCAGCGTGTTGTTGTTGTTGTCGTTGTCGTTGTCGTTGTCGTTGTCGTTGTCGTTGTCGTTGTCGTTGTCGTTGTCGTTGTCGTTGTCGTTGTCGTTGTCGTTGTCGTTGTCGTTGTCGTTGTCGTTGTCGTTGTCGTTGTTATAGTCACTTCTGTTCAGGTGTTGAGAGGACTCCGAAACTTCCATGGGAGAGATGATAGGATTAGGACAGATATATCACACCGTTTTGTACTGTTATGGATTTAACCGAATCCGGTAGCAATGTGAAATGATAGTGCATGTCTTTTGTGCTTTGATATACAAATTAAATGAGACGACTTACCAGCCTTCTTATAGTTCCTATTTACCCCTGAAAGAAGATATGTTAACAGAAGATTGCAACACTAACAAGATGATACATGCTCATGATACGAAATTACAGACGGACAATGTGTATTAAACAATAACACTGATAGTGTGAACATATCAACGTAATGTCAAATTGGTTTGCATGTCCTTTGAACTGTGTTATATAAAGAGGGATTAGGAGAATATGGTTTGTCGGGAAGGATGTGGAAGTCTTCATAGAATAGGAACTAAGTATATACGGCGCGTCACTGCACACGTGGAAGAAGACATGAGGCATCAGAATAACAAGCGATGTATTTCAGACAGACTGATAAATAAAATGTGTGTGTTTTCATGTCTTGCAGGACATGGCAATAGGCTGTGTTACCTTTCCACTGAATTGTGTATCCTGAACCATACTTGTTTGTTCAAAAGTGACGTGTACACACACTAGCCCAGTGGATAGTTGCCATTTGAGAGAGTAGCCTGTTTTATGTCCACGTACGAACATAAATGGTGGTCATAAAATGTGTCAAAGGACTAAAGGACTGTACAATCCCTCAGGTCATACGACAGTCATTTGTGAGCTTAGCCTGTTGTATTTCCAAGTATGATCATTCCTGCCTGTACGTATAGTTTATCAGGATATAAATATGTGTATCAGCAAACAGTTAGAGAATAGGCACTACGGCGCGTAGGTACATATTTGGAAGAAGAGATGAGGCCTGATAAATAAAACATCCGTGTTTCACATCACGTAAGACATGTCAATAAGTTACGTTATCTTTCCACTGGGATTATGTATCCTGAACAATATTTGTTTTATTCAAAAGTGATTTGTACGGACGTTATCCCAGTGGGTAGTAGATGCCATTTGAGAGTGTAGTCTTTTTTATTTCCATGTGTGGTAATTCCTGCCTGTGCTGTGTGGCTTGTTTTTGATGATTCAATGATGACTGCTGGTTAAACATTACCCAAAAAATAACGGGAAGCTAGTACCTTCCGTGAAAAAGAAATGGGATGATTGATTCAGGGAATCATTGAACCAAATTGGTCAGGCATTGCAAGGAGAATACTATTCTGTTTCCAATATGCCGGCATTTTATACACATTCGATCCAACATTTGCTATTCGAATGTGCCAATGGGAATGCTTATAATTCGCATTATAATAATTTTGTTTAACAAGTCTGATATATATATATATATATATATATATATATATATATATATTATGTATACTTGTATATTTGTATGTGTGTGTATATGTACACGTATATATAATACGTATATATATACGTATATATATATATATATACGTGTATATATACGTATATATATGTATATATATATATATATATATATATATATATATATATATATATATATATATGTGTGTGTGTGTGTGTGTATCAGCACAGTCATCCACCGAGTACAAGTATCATTATGTTTAAAACGTATGTATAGTATATCTTCCTTACTGCTTACAGGAGCTTCTACTAAATATATTACGACAGTTACACTACGCAATATATATGTACATATATATGAATATATATATAGTTTCATATGTATATATATATATATATAATATATATATATATATATATATATATATATATATATATATATATATATATATATATATACATATACATACATGTATAGGCATAGAATAACATCGAACTTACCATAACGACGCACAATATCATAGTTGTACCTGGCCTCCCATTGTTTGGTCCTCATGAGCGCTGAAAAAAGCGTGGCGCGATCACAGAAGAGGTCTTAGACGAGGACAGAAGAAACCATGTATAATATATAATATATGATAAGCTAAGTATAGTCACGTTGTTTTGAAACGAACATTTTGTTGTGATATGCGAAATATATGAACGGAATTTACATAACATGGGACACTATCTGCAATATTTCCAATATATAAGGCTTGTAATGTCGATCTATCTGTTGTATATCAAAACAATGGATTACCGGAACAAAACTACTTATGCATATATCATGTCAAAGTCAAAAGATATGTACGTGCTCTTTAGTATGTTCAAAACTGTACATGTGTATGTATATCAACATTAACGTACGTACGTTCGTACGTACATACGTACACATGCATATATATATATATATATATATATATATATATATATATATATATATATATATATTATGTACACGCCCAGAAACATGTCAGAAAGTTGAAAAAATAAGACATTTATATACATATATTTCATTTTATTTTATCAAATACCTCCATCTAACATTCATCCTGTTCATAATATGTTTGAATTGGTTTAATATCTAATAATTCAAGTAAACAGGTTCAATGACGTTGACATGAAAGTGCCAGGAAAAAGGCCAAGGGGAGACCAAGAGGGAGATGGATGGATGGATGGATGGATGGAAGGATGGATGGATGGATGGATGGTTGGATGGATGGATGGATGGATGGATGGATGGATGGATGGATGGATGGGTGGATGGATGGATGGCGTCCGAAGGGATATGCAGGCACTGCGGATCACCCCGGAGGATGCGCAGGACAGAACATTCTGGTAATCAAGAATTCGGGCCGCTGACGTTTCAGTGACGTCACACTATCCACAGGCCCACGCTAACATTTACTGCGTCTCAATGTTATTGTTGTTGAACTTTAACTTATGATCCTGAACAAGGAATAGGTAAATAAGCAAGAGTATATATTGATTAGGGATTGCGAAATGCAACTCCAATAGCGAGCTTCTTTTGGCTCTGTCCTGGGTTCCATCTGATAGTGACAAAAACCATGTTCAAGAGAAGGATGAAAGCTAGACCCCGTGGATGCTTCCTCGTTCAAGATACTGGCATCTGATCGACTGCATCATCAAGAGATGTCAGGATAAGATGGACATCCACAGTACCCGAGCCATGCGTGGAGCTAACTGCTGGACCGGTTACCAGATGCTGAAGTCAAACGTGACTTTTTGAATACGACAACACCACACAACAGGCAAGGGACAAATAAGCCGACCGTCAGCCAACGGAAGAGGTGTGAGCAATATATGGACGAGAAGGAAAGCTCAACACCTGACGAGTAGTGGGCAGGTCTGAAGTAGGTCGTGTACGACGTTCGACATGTGTACTTATTGTGTTTGTGTTGCTTTGTACAACAATAATTAGTAGAAGTACACATGTTTGTATATAATTATCGGCATACCCTATAGGCAAACACTATGTTGACATAAAACAATACGTGTATGTATGTGTGTATCAATGTATTAACGGGATTAATTTGTAAATCTTGTACCTAGTTGAGATCAATAAGTTGGTTTTGGCATTAGTAATTATCAAACTGATAACGAAAACGTAGGTTTTTTTTGCAACTATATTAAAAGTGTTACTTTTGACCTTCTCTGGCAGTCACGACCGTCATTTTTAAAGCCGTTTAGGGTAAACTCCCGATATAGAAAACAACTAAAAACTAACTTATTTCGTTTACACTAATAATAATAATAATAATAGTTTATTTCTTATATAGCGCCCCATCCAAATAATTGTTCTGGGGCGCTTTACAATGATTATTCCTAAAATAATGATACTAAAAATACATACTAATAACATAATAATAAATATATATATATATATATATATATATATATATATATATATATATATAATAATAATAATACTAAAACGTTAATACATTATAGGATATATATACTAATAAAACAAATATGTTCTTTAAAATACAGACTTAAATTGGCACACAACTACACACTATATTAAAAATGAATAAATAAGTAAAATAGAATAAATATGTTGTAAATAGTAAATAAAATAAAATAGTATAAATATATGCTAATTAAATGAATAAGTTAATTAAATTAAATGTATGAATCGTTGACTGATTAACTGTGATCACAGACTGTCAAAATAGTAAGCTGTAAACAGATGCGTCTTGAGTGCTACTTTGAAATGATTCACAGTGGTACATTGTCGCACAGCAATGGGTAGTTGGTTCCATGCCCTTGGAGCTGCACAAGAGAAGGATCGTTCGCCAAGTTTAGTTCGGGAAGTGGGCTGATTAAGTAGTAACTGGTCAGAAGACCGCAGACTGCGTGTCGGGCAATAGGGAGAGAGAAGTGCTGGTAAGTATGTAGGTGCAAGACCATGGAGGCATTTAAAGGTGAGAAGTAGGGTCTTGAATGTGATGCGACACTTAACAGGAAGCCAGTGCAGCTCCAAGAGCATGGGCGTGACGTGGTCTCGTTTTGGTCGAATTAGTATAACACGAGCACAAGCATTTTGGACGCGCTGTAGTTTTTCAACTACCGCCACTGACAGTCCATTCAGGAGACTGTTGCAACAGTCAATTCGTGATATGACAAGGGCATGCACTAGCTGTTTTGTGTGTCCTTGTTCTAAATAACGACGAATGCGTCCGATGCTGTGGAGATGGTAGTATGCTGTTCTAGAAATGTTTGTTACATGTCGCTCAAGGGACATATTGCAATCGAATGTCACTCCCAAATTCTGGCATGCGTGTTGGGTGTCACGTCTGTGTTACCGATTCTTACACTTTCGGGAAGGAGGTGTTGGTTTGCAGATTTCGGACGGATGATGAGGATCTCTATTTTGTCGTCGTTCAGCTTCAGCATGTTGGTCTTCATCCACTGACGGATATTGGTGACACAGCGTTCCATTTTCCTGACGGCAATCTCGGGTGAAGTGTTGTCGCTTAGGCTGAATTCTTGAAAAAGTTGGGTGTCGTCGGCGTATAGGTGGTAAGTCATGCCATGAAGTTTGAGTAGTGACGCAAGAGGGGTCATATAAATCGTGAACAATAGTGGTCTGACTGACCCTTGCGGGACACCACATGTCAGCTTGTGTGGTCTTGACTGCTCGCCGGCAATCAACACCGTGTATTGTCTGTGTTGTAAGTAGGCAGCGAACCATGACAAGCAACGATCCTTGACGCCGATGGTGTTATTCAATGTGTTTAGAAGAATGTCGTGATCAATCGTATCGAATGCTGCGCTCAGATCGATTAGCAACAGAATCACACCTTTGCGTTCGTCGATGAACCGGATTACGCTGTCATGCACGTGTAGTAGTGCTGTTTCGGTACTGCAGTTTTGCCGGTATGCTGATTGTAACGGCATGTAGAGATCATTGTCACGCATGTGTGCAATCAACCGGTCTGCCACAACTCTCTCCAGTAACTTTGACAGAAAGGACATGTTCGATATAGGTCGATAGCTTTTCAACGTTTCACTGTCAAGACATGCCTTTTTCAAAATGGGTGTGATGATGGCAGCTTTCATCTCATCGGGAATTCCGTCTATCAAACACTTGTTGATAATGTTCGTAATTGGTACTGCCATGACGTCGTGACACTGTTTTACGAAATGTGTAGGCATCGGATCAAGTTTGCATGTCTTGGATGGTGACTTACTTAATAGTTGTGTGATTTCCGCTCGTGTGATTGTCACGAAGCTTGACAGCTAGCAGTCAGTGTCAGGGCGATTTGTGCACACAGTACAGTCGATAGCACAGGAGTGTGGCGTTTGTAGAGTGGTGCGAATACGCTGGATCTTCTCATCAAAATAGTCTGCGAACTTGTTAGCGAGTGATTCGGGACATTCATAGTTCGGAAGTGTTATTGTTTTGCGCCGATGCAGCAACTTGTTTGCGATGTTGTAGCATTGCGCATGACTACGGATGTCCGACAACTTTTCTTTGTAGTAGGTCTTCTTTGCTTCAGCGCACATGGTGTTCACTTTATTTCTTTGACATGTAAACATATCGCGGTGTACAGTTAGTTGTGTTTTCCTGCATTGATGTTCCAGCCGCTTCCGTTTGGCTTTAGCAGCTTTTATATCCGCGCTGTACCATGGCACATTGTTCTTTGCACTTTCTTGCAGGAGCATGCTGGTCAAGTATTGACAGCAGTGTGTTGTTGTAACAGGAGAAAGCCTCTGCTGCTGACGCGCAGGCTTATTGAGCAATCAGATCAGAGCAATCAATGTCGTGACTGATTTGCTGAGTGTTGACATTGTTCAACTTACGCACAGTAATCATTCTCTTAGGCTGTACTGTATGTGTAGTTGGAACAGTAAAGATGACGGCGGAGTGGTCAGAATTAACCGATTCGTCACAGGTGATATCAGCAATAGGCAGTTCATCACGTCTCGTTATAAAGACATCGAGGATGTGGCCTTTCTGGTGAGTTGCCAGGTTAACATGTTGCTGGTGGTTTGTTGCGGTGAGAAGGTCGATGATCGGCTTTGTGTGTGCACTGGTGGGATTATCGAAGTGAAAGTTCAAGTCTCCAACCAGCAGCAGCTGGCCGGATGTAAGTGTGAGGTATTCGAGGAGATCAGCAAACTCCTTCAGAAATACTGGAACGTTTGGCGACTTTGCTTTTGGTGGAGGTCTGTATATCGTTACGATTCGCAATAGTTCGAGACCAACTTTGAATAAACAGTTGAGGTATTCCATAGAGGTGTAAGTGTTGTGCTTCGAAACAGTCACAGAGATGGAGTCACGGAAGATAATGGCAACGCCTCCGCCTCTTGCGTTGGCTCGAGGAATGTGTTTCATTGTGTATCCAGGGGGCACCACAGCCTTCACGGCAATATGAGATGGCTTAAACCATGTTTCCGTAAGCGAGCAAATGTCTAGCTGGTTTTCAGTTATTAAATCCTTGATTTGTTGACACTTATCGAGCTCACACGCTGACCGGGTGTTCAGAACAGCAGCTCTAAGGGAGTTGGTCGTGCAGTGTTGTAGCAATTTGACATATATCAAGTTGCTTCTGTTGACAGTTTGAACGAGGTTGTTGCGTAATGACGGTGCAGGCTGAGCGGTTCTGCCTGGAGTCACTTTCACAGGAATTGCAGTATGGGTTAACACTGTTGCCGCTGATGCCGTCGCTGCTGACGCCGCTGATGTCATCCCCGCTGACGCCGCTGATGCCGTCGCTGCTGACGCCGCTGATGCCGTCCCCGCTGCCGCCGCTGATGTCATCCCCGCTGACGCCGCTGATGCCGTCGCTGCTGACGCCGCTGATGCCGTCCCCGCTGACGCCGCAGATGTCATCCCCGCTGACGCCGCTGATGTCGTCGCTGCTGACGCCGCTGATGCCGTCCCCGCTGACGCCGCTGATGTCGTCCCCGCTGACGCCGCTGACGCCGCTGATGCCGTCGCTGCTGACGCCGCTGATGCCGTCCCCGCTGACGCCGCTGATGTCATCCCCGCTGACGCCGCTGATGTCGTCGCTGCTGACGCCGCTGATGCCGTCCCCGCTGACGCCGCTGATGTGGTCGCTGCTGAAGCCGCTGATGCCATCGCTGCTGACGCCGCTGACGCTGTCGCCGCTGACGCTGTCGCCGCTGACGCTTTCGCTGCTGACGCCGTCACTGCAGACACTGTAGCCTGGTGATCAGCCTTGATCAATGCCAGGTTTGTACAGTTCACGCCGCATTGCCGCCAAACGAGTGCAGCGCTTGGTCGATGTCCAGTTATCTGGCGGATTGGGTGCTGCTTGTTACGACCTGCCCTGCACCCACGGGTGAATGCAGAAATACCCGCCTTCTTAATTACCATAAACAATGCATGGGGCAGCCCAGGCTTGCGACCAGTGACAGAAGCAATGTCATGGCTGAACAATTCCTGACGAGTGTAGACTATCACAGCTCTTGGTACAGGTGCAACAATCGTGTAAAAGTCCCGAAATACGCTCACAGGATAGAAACTTCGCATTTCGGCACAATACAGTCCAGTTCTGCGTAGCATTATAAAACTTACTATGAAACCTCAGGTGTGTAATAAAAACATTAACCGCATAAAATCACATCTAAAACGAGCATTCCATAAATCGCTGCCACTGTCGGCGCTTTGCATTCTGGCACTACCTGCCTTGATGACAGTGATTTGTATTCTATGACGCTGCTTGGTTTTCAATTGTTCGGTTGGGAATTGTATTTGTACACATTGATTTATTTCTTTACTTATTTATCTTAGCTTATTTATTGTTATCTTACCTTATGTATTTAGTTAATTTATTGTTATTATTATTATCTGATAAATTATGGTACCCAGTGCAGTGATATTACTTTCAAGAAACACATACGTCGGCAGCCATTATAATATTAGCGACAGTTGATATATGTCACCTTACGAGACTTTCGAAACAGGTATTTCACAAAATGGCGGGTGCCAAGTTTTAATCTTCTCATACCTTTAACACGTTCAGTTAAACCTGGTACATTTGTTAGTCGATGTATCAATTTTAAATATGTTACATTTGACCTGTTCCGACATTCATATTCGCCATTTGTATTGCTGATGAACGGTCACTCTCCGATCTGACCAAGAAAAAGGACAGCAAGCAAGAGTACGTAGTGGTTACCTGATATACAAACTGTTTGCACGCCTTTGTGGCAAGTGTAGCACTTTAACGTGTTGTCACACATATCTTTTTCCACATTGCAATTGTGACGACGCTTCAAAATGTATCCTAAAAAGCAATTCGAAGAACATTTTTCAGGCAAATAATACTTCGTTAAATAGTAAGATCGTATATTCAACAAATACCGATAGTTAATTTGCGACCAGAACAGTAGCAAATAGTGTATATAAATATGAACAGGTGTAAACACAAACAAACGTAGATATATGCATACAGGCGTACGTAGATATATATCAACACATTTAGATAAACCTTCATGCCTGCATTATTACGTACATATGGTACACATGTACACACGTCTAAAACATATACATAAATAAACAAGTGCAGATGCATGAGCGCGTACGTATGTGCGTATAAGCCTACCTGTTTGTACGTACGTGCGTTTGTATGTATGCATGCATGCATATGTGTGTATGTAACTGCATGTATGTCTACTTATGTGCTTTTGTCTATACATACATATATGAATATGTGCATACATTAAAATTTATAAACGAAAATAATGTATCATTTCGCTAACTAATAAACACATTACTTCTACACAAAAACAGAAATACAATTACAGATGTTTCGAAAGATGTCAAATGCCTCAATTTATTACGAAATATAATATGTGGTCGATGGATTCTGTCAACGCCTCTTGACACTAATATTTATCACCAGGAAATATCACTCCGAAGGACCGACATGTATTTTAAACATTATAATATCATTCATAATATCAAATGTTAGTGTAACGGTCCCTGTGAACGAACTAAGTTTGAAGGAGATGTCGAGATCGCGAATTCATGCTATAATTAAATCACAGGTGAGTATTCAATATGTAGAGTAGCTAAGAGATCTTACTTCCATCGTCGATGCACCTAGTTTGAGGCAAGAAGAAGTGATCTTTGTAGCTCACTTGATAAATAGGGCATGTGCATTTTTCGAACAATTTCGAACATTGCATTGGGTATTGACATTGGTCGTCCTTGGTGCAATGTTCATCGAAACGGCCTGTAAAACATAATTATAAGTGTTTACCCCCCCCCCACACACACACATATATATATATATATATATATATATATATATATATATATATATATATATATATATATATATATATATGTGTGTGTATATATATATATATATGTGTGTATATATATATATATGTATATATATATATATATATATATGTTCATATATATATATATATATATATATATATATATATATATATATATATATATATATATATATATATATATATATATATATATATATATATATATATGTATATATACATATATATATATATATATATATATATATATATATATATATATATATTTGTGCAATGTTGGTGGTCGGTAAGTAAGTCCTTGTATAATAAATACATAAGCGTCATCAGTTTTAACACAGGAGGATCAAGATTAACGCTGGTGTGGCGAGAAACAAGTGCCAAATCACTATGATACACGATAGGAAAGTAGTTCAGGCAGATAGAAAAAATAGCTACATTCCACCTGCCAAATCTTTCCTTTGCATGTTCCATCCCATGTGGTATATTTACGGGAGGACTTACCACCTAACCCCATTCCATATTAAAATACCGTACTTTTTCTTATCGCATCTGAGAAATGGACCATTTTGTCAGCTAACTTTCGTGACATATATTGGCTTTCGAAATGAAACGAAACGCAGATTCCTCTTCCAAGCCTGAATTTTACGTTTAGGGAGCCATTCAAACATACTATTCGTCTAACCACAAGCTTCACCCTAAATTCGTCATAGTTCTTAACTCTCATGACTATTAGTTATAACTTGAATTTACCAAGTATAACATCGAAGCAATACATTTTAGCTGAGATATAGTGACTCGATGCCTTTTAGTTTCAGTAGTAATAACCATTCGGAACTATTTCATACACCAGAATGGTCTTATATCATCACGAAAAGGTGTGTTTTGATAAGATAACACTGTTTGAAATGTACAAAATGTGTAATTTATATAATCATTCCCTACAAAATGTAATAATGTTGTGTCTAAAATTACTTTGCGTATGCGGAATTTATAGCTTGGGAAACTCCTATCTATCTTATCATTATATAGCATGGATATGGTGATTAATAACACATAATAATACGGGTGTCCGTAGTGACTATTTTATGTACGTATAATGCCACTATGAAACTATTGTTAATAGTTCAAATGGCATGCTTTCAGACCCCGAAGTGTGCGTGTGTATGTGTTTGTATGTATGTGTGTGTATATGTATGTATGTGTGTGTATGTGAGCGTTAGATAATGCGCACTTGCCAGCGATGGCTTACGTGTATGTATGTACATAACATATGGATCATGTGTTTTAATTTTATTCTTACGAGTACACTGGCTCCTATCGTCTGACATGTAATCGTCGCCTTTGCGGCATTGGCAAATTCCATCCCGACAGGTTGCTCCCATTTCTGGCAGGCCGCATTGCGAATGGTTTGCGCAGGGAGTTTTGCCGAATTTCGGGCCTGCAATGCATACATATATTGATATAGCATTTGTTGTTGATCTATGTGACTGTTTCATTTCAAGCTGCATTACTGCTTACAGTAAGTACGCACTGAGAGCTGACATACACTAGTGTATAAATCATCAGAACCGACGGGGGACAACAAAGGCACACATTTAAAACCAACACACAACTTATTACCTAACGGGTCCAAACTAGCAATACCAATATGAAGGAGCGTACTAGCTCAGTGATCAGAGCGTCGAACTGTCTAAGTAGGTAACATGTGTGTGTGTGTGTGTGTGTGTGTGTGTGTGTGTGTGTGTGTGCGTGTGCGTGCGTGCGCGTGCGTGAGTGAGTGCGTGCGTGAGTGTGAGTGTGTGTGTGTGTGTGTGTGTGTGTGTGTGTGTGTGTGTGTGTGTGTGTGTGTGTGTGTGTGTGTGTGTGTGTGTGTGAGTGTGTTTATCGTTGCATCATTGTGTAATCTGGCTATTTCGTTATCGGATCAAAGAACACTATAACACGTAATATTAAAACGAAATGAAATTGTTGTGTTTACTTACGTATTGCACATTCATATCTAGTAATTGGAAATGAATCTTCGTCACAAAGACATCTCGAATAATGACACTCAAAAAATCGCCAGCACACGCCACCTTCCAGTCCTTTGCAGTCCCCGGGATGTTCACAAAAATCACCCCATCCTATCGTAACATAAGATTTAACAAGATTTAACAAGATTGCCACCTAGAGATTCAACTCTAGACGGCAGGTGGAAAAGGAAGCCGTTTGGCTTATCGAGAGTCCAACCTATCTATCTAAGTACACCCCGCCCGTCTTAAGTATATGTCGATTTTATTTTTAAATATATTAACACTACTAGCACCTACACAATCAGCTGATGATCTGTTCCATTCGTTTACTATTCTTTGTGAAAATGAAAATTTACTCTAGTCTACACTGCTTCTTTGCTAATGTAACTCCATGTCCTCTAGTCCTTCTCTCTTCCTTGACCGTGAACAATATATCTGTCAATATTTTCATACCCATTCAATATTTTAAAAACCTCAATCTGATCTCCTCTCAATCTTCTGGTTTCTAGTGTTGTTAGACCACATTCTTTTAGACGCATTTCATAACTAATATTCCTGAGTTTTTGTATAATTTGTGTTGTTCTCCTTTGTACTCTTTCTAGCATATCAATATCCTTCTAAGTAATAGGTTAGTTCCACACCGAGTATATTACAAGCTGTACTAATAGTGATGATATACGATGTAGATGTACTATATAAAGCTTGTTAAATGTTGGTGTTTCCATCGCGCGTGTGCACACCCGCCCACACCCCTTGTATTATGGCCCGATTTGTAATAATCTCATAGCACATTTCTAAGGGGCATAAGGCAGCGCTAGTCAAGCCATACTGTAGATTAGATAAAAGAAAATTCTCCTTCTCCCAGAAAACAATAACTGATTGGAATAATTTAAGTCATGATTGTGTAAATGCCAGCAGTGTAAATATGTTTAAAATAAAATTGATAATTATCTGGCAAGGGCGGGCTATACCTAGGTTGAACACTTAAATGTTTTAGAAATTATTTTAATTTAAAAAAAAAAGTGAAGGATGATATATATATATATATATATATATATATATATATATATATATATATATATATATATATCATCCTTCACTTTTTTCTTGTGCCAACACACGTGACACCAGTACTTTAACTAGACCCGTAGCTGACGGATCGAAACGTCGTACTCATCGACAAATTGTTCTTCCAAAGTAAGTCAAATCATACAATACACTATACGTGGAACCATTAACTATATATTCAATATGCCATGTCTTAACTATTGTTCTTAAGAACAACATACTACCGTTACAGACAATAATAAGAATATATAACCATGAAGGGGTCTTGTCACTAATAGATATATATATATATATATATATATATATATATATATATATATATATATATATATATATATATATATATATACATATATATATATATATATATATAATGGTAGGACCTCTATGTTTGGTATATATATATATCTTTCAATATTTCCATAATAGATACCATGAAATAGTGTTGAAAGGGGTAATAATGAGCAGATTAATGCAAGCCCCTCTTTAATTTCACAGCTAATTAGTCTAAAACAAAGCCGTTTTTAGGCTAATTTAGTGCACTACCCTGCACCCAAATAATTTCTGAACGGATAAATGTCCTACTTCCTGCGAGACAAATGTAGCCATACGTATTAGCTGTTAAATAACATAAAAATAAATCAAATCCGTCGAAAACCTTCATTTGTATGATTGTTTTCAACATCGGGGTAGACCGTTTTAGGCCGCCCCATCGCTACTAAACTCGCCTCCGGCGCTAACCCCGGGCGCGAGCGGTGAAATGTTGCGCTGACAAATGGTAGATTTTTTATACTTTCACATATTATGAGTATATACCCTCTCTAGGTTTATGCTAAATTTAAGAACAATTGGAGCATAATAAAGATGTGGTTGCTATGGTAATGTTCCACAATATCACTTTTTACGGCCGATCACTTTAAAAACTCATTTTCTCGGAAGTGACATTCCACAAACTTATGCACTTGAAGTGGAATATCTTCGCCCAAGCACAAGATAAAGTGTTCATCTTGGTGTCATTTTAAAGCTCTTCATCTCCTCTAATTGAATCAATAATAATATGGAATTGTCAACTTGCCGACAAAAGCCTGGTTTTGGCATGCCGCGTCACACATATATATATATATATATATATATATATATATATATATATATATATATATATATATATATATATATATATATATATATATATATATATATATACCAAACAGAGAGCCCCTACCATGAGCAGAGACCAGGGATATCATCTCCCTGCTATCTACAACCAAATATCCCGCCGAAATCTGAGCCAACACACGTGACACCAGTACGCGAACAAGGACCGTAGCTGACGGCTCGAAACGCCATACTCATCGACACATTGTTGCTCCAATGTAAGTCATATCATACTATAAAACAAGGCATAATGAGAGTGCAGTACATATAATTATAACGCACGACTACTTAACTGGTACTTGGCTCTGTTCATAATGGACACATTCTTACAGTTATAATATGAAATAACAAACCTAAGCATCAAATAAAGTCGACAACAATTCAACGACTAAAAAGAATGATAATCGTCAATGGTTACATGGAACTAGAATGTTACTGTGTTAAGTGTGGACCAGGTTTAAGAAAAACCTTTAGGCAAGGATAAGACATCAGTATCACTTTAGCTGCTATCCATGAACATGTCCATAAACAGGTGTTTTGTTGTCACCCACAACCACCGAACCACCGTTATTAGCAACATTATTTAATAAACTTACCTGTGAGTTTGGGGGCTTTGGGTTTGCCTTCTATGACTATAAGCACCGCGATTACCAGCAGGACAAAATATACTTTCTACAAATAATTGAAAATATAGTGTTCAACACGTTAACGGGAATACCAGCCTAATGCATGAATTCGTATTATATTATATTCATCTGTATATTTGTTATGCCCACCAAGATCCAAGCCAAAAATAAATAATATTCATATTTTTGCCGCGCCTTTATGACATATGACACATATTGGCTTCAGGCACACTGTTTCTTTTCATTCAGAGCATGTTTACAAAGATGACGTTTGTGTCGAAACAATCATTATAACAGCCAGATCCTTCGGTTACGAAAAGTAGGTGGTGTGTAGATATTTTATTGGTAAATCGACGGAGCGAATCTTGTGTTAAAAAGGTGGGCGTATGACTCATACGCACTCATGCACCCACCCACCCACACCCACCATCCACACTCACCCACCCACCCACAGCCACACACATGCACCCAACGCGCGCACAGACACACACAGACACACACACACACACACACACACACACACACACACACACACACACACACACACACACACACACACACACACACACGCACGCACGCACGCAGGCATCCACGCACACATACACACATAATAATAGAGTACATATAATGTAACGCGAGAGCACTGCCACATGCCATGCCTATGCCATGGTATACACAGGGGAGTCACAGCCCCAGCCATACCGTTATCTTTACAACAAGTTACAGCGCGCCCCCAAATCCATGTTTGACCAATACAACCATATTTATATATTACCTATATGAATACACATTTACAATACCTGGTAATTATTCGACATGGCTTTGAAGTTGCATGTATTAATTATCGTTAGTTGTTATTATTGATCTTACAAAAAAAAACGCGATGTAAAAACGCGAACGATAAACGGGGAACCAAAACGAGGCGCGACACACGTTATTTTGAAAATAATCTACCCCACAAAATATTTACAACGTTCATGCCATGCTATGTTACGGTAGGCGCAGCGTGAACACCGAAATACCGGGAGAGAACCTGGGCATTAAGTTTCATTCACACTTGGGAACTTACAAAGTTTGCAAAGCGTTTTTTTATTATCGACTAATCTGTTTATATTGCCGTCACACATTATGATTTGCCATACAAATTATGGTCCCATCCATCAGAAACAATCTCACATGTCATCATTAGGAATTCCAGGGATCGGTTCATTAACGTAATCTTGAACATGTAACCCCGATTTTCCTCCTTATATTAAAATGTTCTCTTCCCCTACGACCGAAAACTATCAACACAACTTATACTTTTTCATTACTAATTCATCTAAAAAGTAAATTTAAAAACAAAAAGCACATCAAACGTCAATTTCAAGGATTACGCCATCTCATAGTTTAAACAAAAATACCCATACATAATAAGCTGGTAGAATTCATCAACTGCCATTTATTTGGAGTCCAGCTTCACGCAAACATTCAATTTCCAACTGTCGAAATAAGTCTTCAAAAAGAAAGACGGGGAAAGTGTAGTGGTTAGCACATCCGCCTGACATGTCAGTTCAATACCAGGTCACGACAGGCATGATACTTGGTAATAAACCTGGCTCTCAATATTGGGGACTATGCATTCCTCGTGAGTCAGAGAATCACGTTAATGTCAGTTCCGTTGCAAGTTGGGACGTAAAAGAACCATTGAAGACGACAAGTACCTTTGCATTGACCACCCTCAATGACAATGATTATGCCAAAGCAATGTCAAACAATTACACAATTGCAGTAGCCTTGGCATAGATGGGCTTGGCTTTGGCATAGACATGTTCTGAGTGAAGAAGACCGACTAGTTAAATCAATGACACCTGATAAGAACCCTACGTTGTAATCACAGTATATACCATCTGGTCAGTTAATAGACCCGAGCCAAGTGCTGGCAATAGTAAGTACGAGGAGTGCGGCTTGTCTACAAAATATTTTCGTCGTGTCTCGTTGTTTGTTAGTTTTACTCATGCCTTTGCGTTGGTCAGTGTAGTTGTGATAGTCATCAATCGGTTTCTGGACAAGTTTAGGCTGAATCTAATTTAAAATGAATACAGCTGACGTTAATGTTACTATAGTCGTCGATAAAAGTAGAGTGTAAGATGGCTACGCTCTATGTTGTTACCACATTAAATTTCTTATCAACCGTGACACTTTCACCTGGCTTACACATTTCAATTAGTGAGGATCTTTCACAAATGTAACAGTCACTGGCAGATCCACCGTAAACTGGCTACATATAAGTCACAGGTCCACCAGGTGATCTTCCAACTAGTCCCTTAATTGTGTTTTTGGTTTTATATGTAGAACATATGGTATGCTGTACAACTGAGGAAATCGGTCCCGTCTATAATGATTCTAGTTGATGGACATTTCTGGATGAAATAGATTGGTGAAAAAATAGGCCCAAATCATAGCAAGGTCACCAATTTCTTGTTCCCATTGGCAAGCCATGAAGGTAACCAAACAAATTAAAATTATATATATATATATATATATACTGTAGTTTTATTTACACATTTCGTTCTTGATTAAATAAATATAATCAAAGAGAATGTATATATGTATGTATGTATGTATGTATATATATATATATATATATATATATATATATATATATATATATATATATATATATATATATATATATATATATATATATATATATATATGAAGAATATCCAATAGGCTACAGCATGTGCTACTCGGACTTGGATGGACACGACACTATTCTAGGGCCTAGGCTAGCTGTTACTTACAGTAATAGCCACATACCATATTAATCATAACACTAAAAGCTGTATGTTGAAAATGCAAACATCATATTGATAGGGCAAACATACAACAATATTATCGTCATATCATTACTATATATTGTTTTCTCTCGTAGTCGTTTTGATCAATGTGATGCTTGCAGACGACGCTACTGTGTTTCGGCGATCGCCAGTGGTTTCTCTTCACCGCACTGATCCAAAATGCCATTCCTTTTTCGTCGGACCACGGGAATATGTGCCCCGTTCTCTTTGTGCATCCACGCGCACAACTTGTTTGTGTTTTTTTATGCTAATTGCAGCAACACTTATTGACGGACAGACAGCCATTGGCTTTTCATTAAGTGTTTCGTGCGAAGTCAATACAAACGCAGCTTAGCAACATGCCAACAAATCCATGTTAGTGCCTAGAGGCGCTGATACGCAACTAGTTGCGGATCAGCGCCTCTAGCAACTAATGTGGATTCGTGGAACCCCTTTGCAACTCATAACTACCGCGAAAAAGCAGTTGGTGTAAGGAATCAGCTGTACCAGTATCCACACATAACATTATCTATGGACTGCTACAGTCTATATGAACTTTCCCAGGTACGTAACCATTCCAAATACGGTTTCCAGCTCGTCTGTTGTGGTTGGTGGTAGCATCTTATCACCGTAAACGCGCAGCCTTGCAACGACGACGTAACCTGGCGATCGATCAAGTAAGGACAACATGTCAACACCTATCATATACTGTTAGAATATTATTCTTGTCATGTCCAGTCCCCAATCAACGCCAATCGCGTGTAATCTCGCCATGTATTGTGACCGACTGTCATGCCCTATTACTCATTCGGAGAGTTAACTGATCACATTCATGTGACTACGAGTACGACGCCACCTGGCAATCTTTCGCTAAACATTACACTCTGCAACCTCGTAAACTGAATATTTCCAACAACGATGCTCCGGAGTGACACTGATATACGCCGACGGTTTATAAATGATATTATGACCGCCTTTTATTTGCGTAGTGAGCAAAACTACATAACTGTTAATAACACGATTATTTGGACGTATTTTAAACACCTTTCGATAGATAATCAGTAGGTTTTGCCAAATTGTACCAACTATCTGGGTCACCGATTAGCATGATGGAAAACACATACACACATCATCGTATTTGTCAAAACTGCCTCACTCAAACACAAACGTGTATTTGGCGTGGTATGGTACTATTTCGCACACCAATCCCAACAAATGGCACCTAACTTCCAAATAAACCACAACTCGATTTTCTGACAGACAATATATTGCATTGAAACCCTTACCCCACTACTGCATAATCGACTTTAGCTGTACTAATTACAGGATACATGTATATATATATATATAATATATATATATATATATATATATATATATATATATATATATATATATATATATATATATGTGTGTGTGTGTGTGTGTGTGTGTGTGTGTGTGTGTGTGTGTGTGTGTGTGTGTGTGAGTGCGTGTATGTATGATGTATGTGTACAGTAAATTCCCTTTTCAAACGCTTTGATATAAAATAATATTCAATATTCATATTCAATAATATATATATATATATATATATATATATATATATATGTATGTATGTATGTATGTATGTATGAATACGACCATGGAGCGACAATTCAATTGACCGGCTATGCAGCGACACTTGGTTATCAAGCGAAACCGAATGTGTCGCTCGATAGTCATTGCTCAATTGTTCCTTGGTGTCGTCAGACTTTTCAGCTCTATTTATACCGACATATTGTGGTATGCTAGGTGAGGTTTTAGTGATAATATGAAAGGTGTTGTGTTCGTTAAACGGGTGAAATCACCAATATACATTTTATTCTATACATTGACAACATCCGACTACGCAGCGACATCATAAAACGGCAATAACCGGTTTTTTCTTATATATATATGTTCTCTACGAAATTTCGACCGTATAATTATGTGGGATACGGCCGTATATGTTACATTTATTAGCATGATATACGTGCAAACAACATGTATATTTATTCTGTTTACGTGTATCATTTGCACTAGTCATAATCTACCAGTTGGTGGGGCCACCTACTGGAATTTGCCCCCAATCGCTGTGTCAACATGGCCGGGTCAGCCGAGCATCTGTGCCTGTGGTTTAAAAAATGGATACGAATTACCCATTCATCAAATTCTTGGTCCAAGCTCAAGCATGGATATGCAAACATTAATAACAACATTATTACACAACAAGGTTAATCTTTGCAGTGACATACATTAATACGATTGGAAGTAAGTGGATGCAATAAATCGCAGTCAGCATTATCTTTCTGACTTTCATTTTGTACTTACTAACAGTAACAGTCTAACTTCACTCAAATCGCTGACTTCACACTCACAGTTCTTAAGTTATGTGCCACATTACATTACCATTTCCGCTGTATACGTAATATAACCGTTTTTCTTTTACTTAAACAGTGAACACTATCTTACATGATACATAATTATTATAAACTTTAATATGTGAAATGTAGCAGTGTTGTAATATTGCTGTTACCCTGGGTGTAATCTGCAGGCTATCCTTATAGTAATTTACGCACACAGGCACACAGTCAAAAGTGTGTCCATAAGAAAGCAAACTAGATCAAAAATACAGCGTAATCTATATAAGAAAAGTAAGACATTCTAAAAACTAGAACAGTACATTGTTTGTGTGGTTTGAGCAGGTTCGAATCCCGCTGTGTTGCAATTACTGCACAACACGTTACTGGTTGGGCATACTCACCAACCATTGCACTACTTCTCAGTTCTCACTGCCTTTAGTTACACGTCTGACTGGTGTACTCATCACGTCATAATTCAACTCAAAGGATACTGTTGACTCCGTTCTGAATGGGTCTATTCCCAAAGGTAAGTCTCATTAATACATCAACAATGTTAAGGTCTCTTATAACTTTAATAGTCAACTCCATATGTGAATTTGTATAAATCTATCTTTACACAGAACAGTTATTTTGTTACTCATTCTCTTATCATTTCAATGACTAACATATTAATCAGTCTTACGCTTGCTGGCTTCCCAAGCCACAGTTTAAGTTGACTTTCCAGCAGTTAAATATATTACACTACTAAAAGCACTACTTCATTAAAACAATTACTAATAATTTAAGCATTATTCTAGTATGGTGATTTCAAATATGTCCATATTTCCAACTTTTACACAGTTTTATTAAAACAATCCTTTTTAGAAGGTAGAAGCAAATCAGGTACATTTTGAGAAGAATATGTTAGCACAAATGTCTTATCCAGTGTGTTGTAATCAGCGTATAACTGATTCCACACCATAGACGCAGCTCTCTTGAAAGTGGCATCCCTTGAAGGTGCATGATGACCAAACCCAACCCTCCAGGTTTCCGCTGGGTCATTAGCCTTAATTAATCACATACATTGCTGCTAACAACTCTTACAGTAAAGTGGGTCAACAAGAACATCAGCTGGATACATACTGGATATAACCAGTAACAAGTACAAAACAATGGACATTAACATTACTAATGCAGTTTGACAAAATGTAACTAAAACGTACTGTGCAAAGATCTTAGACATAACTATTGTGTTTATACATTGTGTTTGCATGGTGTTTAACTTGTTTTTAATTAGAATTTATGTATGGTTCAAGGTAGTATAAGACATATTCTTTAGAAGCATATAGGTACAAGTATGTCATGTCTTGCAACAATTAAAACTGTTGAGGGATAATTATAAACATTTGACATACACATACAAGAATTTGCAGAATGCTGTATTCAATGAAACTGGTCTTTTCACAACAAACAGAATATTCTGACAGTTTCTGGTGTTTTATAATCAAAAATATATTATGCTGATATGGTAGAAATGGGCTTAATCGACAATAGAAACTCTGTACCATTACGCCAGATCTGCCAGAGACTGTGTCAAACGATGCCTTTTGACTGGGCACTGCTTCCTTCAGGCTCTAATTGACCTTAATTAACAATATACCTTGTTGTTTACCCTTGGTGTAATCTACTAGTGACAGATGCTGGCTATTCTATGCTGGCTATGTTCTTAGTTGGTGTTTTGAAAAGCAGCACTGCTATTCTTCTAGTTGATGTATGATATACTTGTGCTGCCCTTGCTCACTAATCGCAATATTTCAGATTATTGGCTGAATTTGATAATTACGTTGAATTGTTTCCTTCATATTATTGTGTTTTGTTTAATCTGACACAATGAAGTTGTAGTTCCCATTACTATCCCAGAGCAGTTGACTAACTATTGGCATTGATTGGAAATCTGCTTTGATGGTGGCTAATTGAATCACATCCTGTATAAAGATATAATGTCCAGGATTAGTTTAGGGAGTTCCCATACCCAAATTAAGTAGACTGATCGATGTCAAGGAGGAGTGTGTGTGTGTGTGTGTGTGTGTGTGTGTGTGTGTGTGTGTGTGTGTGTGTGTGTGTGTGTGTGATGATAAATTGCATCCAGGATAAGTGGCCAGCAGAGATTCATCTCCAATAAACTGTCTGTTATCACTGATGATTGGGTGACAAACAGATGGATGTAACTAGTATCACCAAACCAGATGGAGTGCATAAGATAATAAAAATTATCACCAGTAACAGGTGGACCACACAATAACCAAATAATAGAGTTTCTATATGCGTATATTTTTTTACTTTTCTCTTTTTGTTTTATAGTGCTTAACATGTTTTATTACTAATTAACTTACACCATTTGAAGAGTAGCTGTTAGAACTTGGCAATAAAGGAGAATACTATAGCTACTTTAACTTCTATGAATAACCTATCAAACTGTTCACCCAGGTATGTATATTTAATTTGGGTACACTTGTTTGGATATAAACACATTTAACCTGAACCTCAACATGTCTTATTTACCCATATCCACTTATTTTCTCTTAAGTAGCCTTGATAAGTTGTTTCCTGAAAAGCTCCGTTAACACAGCTCCGTAGTAGTTGAACGTATAAACTTCAGCATATTAATCAGGAGCAACACCGTAAATAATAACGATGTCAGCTTCCCTGTCCAAGCATAAATAATAAATATAACTAAATACGTCTTAATTGTTCAGATATTATGTTACTTGTACTTACTACCGCCATCTTTAAAATGACATGTGAAATCCGTGAGAGTCCACGAGTCTGATAATTGGAATCCTTGTTTCCTAAGCATGTATGTATGCACACGACAATTATTTATCAACGTGATGCAATTATAATAGAACGGGGATGTTTTAATTGGCGACTATCTTAAGATGAACTCCAAGCCAATCAGGCGCCCCGCAGAAATGGTTAGCATATTAATATACATGCCTGATACAGGGGTTATTGACAAATAATAACTAGATCGTGCCGCCGCGCTGGTACTACCAAGTAAACGTTCAGGATGTTGTCGGCGGTCTAGTGTGCATCTGGATGAATGCTGATTAGTCCATTTTTCTAGTACGGGTCATCTGCGAAAGGTGGCGACGAAACTATGTATCAAATAATTATGTTTTTATTGGTCATCAATTGGTTCATCCGTTCGAAATTCTTTCAGTTACTAAAAAACCTATACAATTGCTTTCCATTATTTGTGAATCAACCGTGTGTGTATGTGACAATGCGACAATGTCTGCTGGTGTCGTTAGTTACTCGTTTGTATTACAACAACGCTTGACGATGATAGCTTTTCCAAATAAAATATTTATTCCGCGACTTCTTCATCCAAAGTGACTCATAACAGGGTGGTGCCATACACAGTTGGCGTTACGTCATCGCACTTCTAACTACGGTGAACCAACAGTTCCCCGGATAAATGCGTCAATAACGTTGGTGTGTTGTTCTACTGTGATACAAAATCAAACATAATAAAAAATATTGCAAATAATTTGCCACTTTGGTGCATTTTCTGTTCTTAGCATCGTTTCTTCTGTGGTTGATTCATTCAGCCCTTTTCAACTATCACCCGTTGTCATCGGTTGTCATCGGTTGTCATCGGCTCTTTTTCCGGTGATGATGTTCCACCGCCGCGTCTACTCAATACAAGATGACGACGACAGTTGCAAGCAGCGAGACATAACCAACAACCCTCGCGTTAATCGTCACTTGATCGGCGCCTGAAACAGTAACATATACGTACGTGAATTCAACGTTAACGAGGGCGGTGATATATTACGATTACCTTACCTATTGTTCCCCAAACCACACGCATATATCACCGGAGGGGGGTACATGTAAACGACTGACAAAAATAGTACTAATACTATTTACATGATTGAACTATATCAAACCGTTGTTTGAATTGCATAGTTTGCCTAGCATTTTAAACATAGTTACGCTACCAATGATCCATTACATAAGCAGTGTCATTCCATCAAAAGACATAGTGATACTGGTGACACAGCATGATACTAGTAATACGTCTGCTCAGTGAATGTGTGTTGATCATATCATAATACTATTCGTAACACTTATATCGCGTAATTATAACCGGGGACAGGCACACGTCGTCATTGGAGTATGGAACCGATGAAATGTATGGTAGAAAACGAATTGAAAAAAAAAATGTTTTGTGTTGTTTACGTCAGTTGGCTAGTTTCAGAAGACAAAACCGTACAAGGAAGTGATTTCTACATTGTTGGCACGGCGACAGAGAATGCACGAGTTGTCTCCAATATTGAACATCGTTTTACGAACAAAAGTGTTTAGAAACGGATGATCTAAGAGTCCTTGAGAAATGCAGAGAATTGTAGCACATGTCGGTTGTCTAGTAGAGCGAGAGCGAGAGAGAGTACGGTATGTAAACAGTAGCCATAACAATGGTGCAAGCACATTATCTAAGAACTTTAAATGATATAACAGTCCCTCGCGTTGACAAAAACCAACTTGAAGTTGTGACATGCTATATACTTATTTTAATTAAGATGTACTATTTATAACACAGAGGCGGTAAAAAAAAGGAGTAGTATGGGTTTCATATTATTCAGAACTCCGTAATGTATAATTTATATGTTCAATGTTTGTCTGCTCTCGAGTTAATGAACGATTAGATAACAAGGCACTCCCAAATAACATATGTTTACATTAGTAGGGCACCCACTACTCGGAATTGTTTAAACAATCATATTTAAAACATGCAACATTTGCATAAACATTGTTAGTTATCATCCAGTATGGTGACCAAAACCATGCAATCAGCATTTCTTATTTTATACTTAAATTGTCATATAATAATAATAAGTGTTCTTGTAGATAATGCAGATCAATGTAATGCTAATTTGTTTGCGTGTCCTTTGAGCTGAATACAAATAATATGGGAAGACGTACCTGCCCTCTTCAAGCGGTAAGATTCAACTGAAAAAAGAGGTATTACTATAATATAACAATGCTTACTACGGTCATACGAAATGAGTCTTGATCAATACGGGTGGTTTGTTCAAAGTACATACACTAGCCCATTTCCCTGTGGACAGGAATGCTGGTTAATACGTAGTTTACGTTATACATTTAGTAGACGTTCCTGTAAAGCAGGACATTTACAGTGTTCGACTTAGTCATTCTTCTACTCGGTGAGTGACTGTATGATGATATACACAACCTGATCAAGTATACATACCTTTTCAATAACGACTTGTACATTGAGCACATTGCAGGATATGCTACCCAACTTGTACTGGTTGGTAATAATCTAGTGCAACTTTTCAAGTTATGTTGTAACTGTTCATACAAGGATATAATGGTCGATAGTAAATACAGTAACCAACTAAGTGTACTACAATCATTATTAGAGTAAAAGGCAATGGTCAACGTATTTTGTTTCAGGCATGCAATAGTAAGTTAAATACAAATAACAAAGGGGTTCTTGACTCTTAGCCTATGTTATTAGTCGTACGTCATTTCAAATCCCCGCCGCAAATATCGTTAATCTGGGAGCTCAATCCCACACCTACCATGTCTCGTTGTAAAACGTATGCGTATATTAATGTCAAACTTACCGTCACCTTCTACCTTGGTAAGCTCTGAAAAAAGATAATTCGTATATTACATGATTGAACTAAGCGCGTGATGCGTTCATAGAAATGCTACGAGATCGGGGTGGTATAATATATTATAAGTTACATATAGCTACGTTGTTGTGAAACATGCAAACGAAACTGATGTGATTACCGGATAGGTATACTGTGATGTAGTTAAGACTTGTTCGCACAACGAAGACAGGTGGACTAGAAGTACGTGAGCTTGATATATTATAGTATATCTAACAACAGCACGCATGTGTCCTCCTATTCATCATATATTTGTTTTAATATATCATAATTACAGTAAACAGAACCAATGACGTCACACAGACCGCAGCCCCATGCAAAGGTTCACTGCGTGGCTTTTTTATTTCTGACGGACGTTGACACTCCAACATGATCAACAAGTAAGTCAACAAACAAGATTATGTAGTGAATACCTGACATGCACACCCTCCTTGAGATAGTGCCTTTCTGTGAACAAAGCGTGCATACCAAATTGTTGTCACAGTAATCGAGGTCCAGTGTGCACGACTCGTTAGCCTTCATTGCGGTTTCTAAAAAATTCGGGGAAAATGTATAAATACATTTTAGTGTCGCATATTCAACAGATACCGGTGTTTGCTTTGCGACACCATCAGTAGTATGTACATTTGAATAGGTGCATACAAAAACAACCATTCATACATGCATACGTACATGCACTTTATCATACACGTAAATGCGCATATCTATATATATATATATATATATATATATATATATATATATATATATATATATATATATATATATATATATATATATATATGTATATATATATATATATATATATATATATATATAATATACAATTTGGGAAAGTATAAGTGCCTCCACACAGGACATGGGAATGAATATGCACAATATACAATGGGTGGGACTGTATTAAATACTACTGTAAAGGAAAAGGACTTACGATTAACCATTAGTGCTGACATGAAGGTATCAGAGCAGTGTGGAATTGCAGCAGCGAAGGGAAACCAAATTATTGGATTAATTAGGATTAAATATGGTGTACAAAGAAAAAGAACTAATAATACCGCTGTATAAAATAATAGTTAGGCCTCATTTAGAATATTGTATACAAGAATGGAGGCCATAACGCAAGAAGGATATTGATATGCTAGAAAGAGTACAAAGGAGAGCAACACAAATTATACCAACACTCAGGAATATTAGTTATGAAATGCGTCTAAAAGAATGTGGTCTAACAACACTAGAAACCAGAAGATTGAGAGAAGATCAGATTGAGGTTTTTTAAATATTGAAAGGGTATGAAAATATTGACAGAAATATTTTGTCACGGTCAAGGAAGAGAGAAGGACTAGAGGACATGGAGATACGTTAGCAAAGAAGCAATGTAGACTAGATATTAGAACATTTTAATTTTTACAAAGAATAGTAAACGAATGGAACAGATTATCAGCTGATTGTGTAGATGCTAGTAGTGTTAATATATTTAAAAATAAAATCGACATATACCTAAGACGGGCGGGATATACTTAGATAGGTAGGTTTGACTCTCGATAAGCCAAACGGCTTCCTTGTCAACCTGCCAACTAGAGTTGATTGTTTAGGTAGCAATCTTGTCAAATCTTGTTAAATATATATATATATATATATATATATATATGTGTGTGTGTGTGTGTGTGTGTGTGTGTGTGTGTGTGTGTGTGTGTGTGTGACGCGGCATGCCAAAACCAGATTTTTGTAGACGAGTTGAAGAGCTTTAACATGATACTATATCTGTTGTATGGGTGAAGATATTCCACTTCAAGTGCATAAGTTTGTGGAATGTCACTACCGAGAAAATGCGTTTTTAAAGTGATCGGACGTAACAAGTGATGTTGTGGTACATTACCATAGCAACCACATCTTTATAATACTCCAATTGTCCTGAAATGTTGCATAGACCTAGACATGGTGTATACTAAATATATGCTTTTGGGTCTTAAAATCGACCATTTGTCAGCGCAACATTCCACAGCTTGCGTCGCGGGTTTGCGCCGGAGGCGAACGTAGCAGCGATCGGGCGGCCTTAAATGGCCTACCCCGATGTTGAAAACATCATACAAATTAGCGTTCTCGACGGATGTTATTCATTTTTATGTTATTTAGTAGCTAAAACGTATGGCTACATTTTTCTCGCAGGAAGTAGGAAATGTATCCGTTCAGTAATTATTTTGGGTGCAGGATACTGCGCTAAATTAGCCTAAAAACGGCTTTGTTTTCGCCTAATTAGCTGTGAAATGAATTAGGAGTTTGCGTTAAAATGCTCATTATTACCCTTTTCAACACTATTTCATGGTATCTATTATGGAAATATTGAAAGATTGATGATTGTGCTGATTGATTCCGCCAAAAACCTACTTTCGACATTTTGATGGCATACTGACTAATTACACCCTATCGACGATCGAGGATCTGCGACAAGCGCATGGTTTTGGCGTGCCGCGTCATATTATTATTATTACATATATATATATATATATATATATATATATATATATATATATATATATATATATATATATATATATATATATATATATATATATAAACGTACTTACGTACGTGCTGGTTTATAAGTACGTATGAATGTAAATATGTGAATTTATATATATATATATATATATATATGTATATATATATATATATATATATATATATATATATATATATACATACATACATACATACATACATACATACATACACTCACACACTTACATTCATACGTACATACAATAATTAAACGATTCGTTCAAACACTTGAATGCATATATCTGTTGTACGTGTCATAAATTGTGCCTTCGTTACCGATTAACAATAGTCCGATTCCGTGCCGATGGTAGCGTGCGATTTCATATGGTTAGTTATTTTATAGAATGACTTCTTTAAAGAACGCAACGTTTTCTATGTATATAATATATATATATATAGAGATAACGTAATACGGAAATGTATATATATATATATATATATATATATATATATATATATATACATATATATATATATATATACATATATATATATATATATATATATATATATATATATATATATATATATATGTATATATATATATATATATATATATATATATATATATATATGTGTGTGTGTGTACGTGTATGTATGTACACACGTACGTACATACGTATTTGTATATATGAATTCATGCTTGTACGTATGTTTGTGTGTTTATGTGTATATGTACGTATGTATGTGTATGTACGCACATGCGTGAGTGTGTACATGCATGCCTGTATGCATGTTTGTATGTATGCATGCATGCAAGCATGCACACACACATATCCATACGATCACATGCTGAAACAATGTTTACGTTTTACATAATCTATTATTATACATATAGTAATAATGGTTACGTAGCTCTCTTTAAAGAAGTCATTCTATAACATCACTATCCATATGAAATCGCAAGCTACCATGGGAACGGAATCAAATTATAGTAAATCGGTAATGAAGGCACACTTTATGACACGTATAGCAGATACATACATCTTATTGTGAAAATGTATCATTTAATTGAAATGAAGCTCAAAGCAGAAACTTAAGTTAAATGATATACATTTTGAAAGACTTCAAATGTCTCACACACGTTATACAATATTGTGTGACACGTCTAACTATGTAATTTGGTGGGGCTTCTTACACTACTAGCTTTACAGGGCAGTACCATTCATGTGAAGCAAAATCGATTTTAAATGTCAATAGGACATATAGAAACTCGGTGAATAATGTTAGCGAAAAGATCCCAGTAAGCCAATTAAAGGAGTTTTCCCAGTCGCGAATTCATGCTATTATTAGTTCCATGTGAATTAGCGAAATAAACCTTACTATCGTCGGGGATACATCTAGAAACAGGATACGCTCCAACAAATGCCATGGCTAAGACATAACGCGTGTGGACAGGGCAGTTGCACATGAGGTCTATGCACATCAATGGAAATTGACATTGTGCGTCCTGGCGGCAAGACTCGTCCTTTTTGCCTGGAAAAACATACTTATGCGTTTTGTACGCATGTTTGTGTGTGTGTGTGTGTGTGTGTGTGTGCGTGTGTGTGTGCGTGCGTTTGTGGGTGTGTGTGTGCGTGTGCGTGCGTGTGTGTGTGTGCGTGTGTGTGTGTGTGTGCGTGTGTGGTGTGTGTGTGTGTGCGTGTGTGGTGTGTGTGTGGTGTGTGTGTGTGTGTGTGTGTGTGTGTGCGTGTGTGTGTATATATTGACCTCTCTCTCTCTCGAATGCGCTACTTTGCGATTTTGGCGTAATGTCACAATCATGTATATCAACCAACCAATCAACCAACACATATGTTTAATCTGATCTACCGCTATTTTTATATCAACCAATTAACCAACACATCTGATTAATCTTAGCTACCGCTATCTAGTACGTGCTGTTCTGACATCAATCACTATGACATCGAAAATGTTCAGTTAAATTATGTACATTTCACCGCCATTTGAAAAAAGGATGGACGTTCTATCATGAACTAACAAAAAGAGCACGCGTGAGTCATACGAAATGACACACAAATGTTAGATTTGTTTTTGAAGCAATGTCGTTCGAAAGAGAAGAATACCACGAAAACGTGATAGTTGTATGGGTCGGTATATAGCTATTCTATGAATTTTTATCAGGTAAATATATACATACAGCACAAACACAGAATGCTCAAGCTGAAATATCATTCCCAGATCGATTTGGATCAGAGGGTCGTGAGATTGATAGGGATCTGTGAATTTAAGATATTTTGGTGACATGTAATTACGTGTTAAATTGTTTCTGAGTTCTGATTAATAAGATATAATTTGAATAAAATGCATGTGCAGACCCCCTAGCATCGCGTAAATCATCGTTGCACCTTCAGTGCCTGCTTATCTGACCAATTTGTCGTCCATAATTTCAACCAGAGGCACGCTGCTCTGTGCGAATGTGCGTGAAAGTGCGTGCTCGGGTTTGTGCGTGTGTCATTACATGTATATCTGTACATAAAACATTGAGCATGTTTGTGTTGATGTTTTTCTCTTACGGAAACACATGGTCTTATCATCTGACATGAAATCGTCGCCTTGGCTACATGCGCAAATCCCATCCCGGCAGTCAACTCGACCGAGGCCGCAGTCCTTGTAGGTTTTGCATTTCGTTTCGCCGAATTTCGGTACTGCAAATGTATAAATATATTGTTATAGGTTTCGTTTGGCAGGTTCATCTTTGGCAATGCTCCTTTTCCTGCATTCATGCAACTAACAACTAGCATACATTAAGTTACGAATCAACAATACTGATGGTGGGATAAGATGGCACACTTAACGGAAGAAAACTCTTGCGAGTGGTAATATAAACACGTTTGCAATTATATGGTACTTAATCGAACCTAATTTATTTCTTAACCGCTTAATGCCAAGGAATGAGGTAAACAAGTTCGGAATAGACCAATATGAAGCTAATTAAAATGGTCTCATGGTTCAAGCTTCTATAACACCGTAACTTCGCGTGGCCCCTTTGATACTCGCTCAGCCTCGACCTCGCCCGTCATTTTACCTAAGGGTATATGTGCAGTAGTAACCTTCTTTACACTCCACTGCTGAAGACGAAGCTGGACTCCGCGTGATTTCTCGGTTACCGACCTAAATGGATAATGCTACCTATGCTCTTTAGCGTCCTAGCACTTCCTATATCCTTCAACGACTCGCGCACTGCTTATACTAATGTATTTTCTTAACCAAAAAGCTTGAGTATCAATTTATCAAGTACCGTAACTAAGACGTTTATTGTAACACACGCTAGGTAATGCACTTTTTATCATTGGATCTTGTGCAAATAACATTAAAAATAATGTGCATAGTATAGTTACAACGGAAAGATACATACATATTCATGTTTGATGTCAGTATGAATATATATCTATAGCCAAAGGTGTAACTACAATATGGCCATTTTAAATGTTATGTACCCAAAATCCATTGATTAAAAATAGCCACGCGTTAACAATGAATACATTGATGTTCAATTTGCATGTGTTTAAGAGTTTATTTATTTGAGGCACAGAATAATTATATAAATGCCAGTGCTGTAGGTCGCTAGGTTCACGAAACTGTCTTAATCCAACAACTATTTCGTATTCTTGATATTCTCATCAATCCAATTAACTAAACTATTGAGAAATGTTGGCTACATATTTATGGAGTTTATTTGTGTTTAAAGGCAATGTGTATTCATCACGTGCTACATGCTTGTTCTGAAACCATTAACATGGTTTGGTCTCCAATATTCCTGAATACCATCATCTTTGCACGCCTTAATACTGTGTCAAATGTAGATGAAAGAACACAATCATCTTGTGATTATGTGTACACTGCCAAGTTAGTCGAGTTTGGACTTAAATACATCGATTCTTCGTAAAATCAGTGCCATCAGCTGTTCAAAGCAATCATGCTGTGTGCCAGGCTGTGTTATATTGCCATTTCTTTGCCGATTTAGGTGAGCATTTAGCCCAATATGCCTTGATCCCCTTTTAGTGATTATAGTCTTCGTAGAAATTACCATCAACTTAACGACGACGAATCACATGTCCAAGGTATGTGAACGCATACGAAAGAGCGATTAAAATCAATTAATAGAACGTCTAACTCTAAATATAGGGAACCCAGAGTTGGACACATTCTTGTTATTTCGTTATCGGTTTGGTCATAAGAAAGAGCAACATAGCATACGGTATTCAAATGATTGCCACAGAAGCGTTAATGAATTCGAAGTGGCGACTTACTTGGTCTGCATTCATGTGAGTTGACTGGATAGTAATGTTTCTTGCACAGACATACTGAATATCCACACTCTTTGTATTTCCAGCATACGCCGCCTTCATATTCGCAGTCCGTGGATTGTGTACAATGCTGATAGGCTCCCACTGTAGCATAATACAAATCGATTCAAACATAACCTGTATAACTAGTGCGATGTACAATAAACCTAATTGCTAAACGTTGGTGGAACCATCGCATGCATGTATTCCCGCGCACATCACATGCTTTGTGGCCCTGATTGTTATACTAATATAATACATTTGTAGTTATACTACGTAATGACAAAACAAAGCATCACGTAATGGCGACAAAACTGTGATGACTAAGAAAGATTATGGTGACGACGATTGTGATTATTACTAGGCGGGTGATGATCAGTATTATTGTGAAGAGTACAAAGACATTACATATTCGGGATAATAATTATAATATATGTTGCATACGCAATAGTTGTGCGATGGAGTTGAGCCAGTTTTGAATTCGCCAATTTAATTGACATTGTGTTAATACCGTTGATCTACAACGTCACTCACACAGGGAGAAACGATAACCATCTGACGAATGTGCGGAATATAAATATAGTATCACAAGGTAAAGGTGTTTATAATTAAAACAAAAATGTGAATGTTTTAAGTTAAGAAAAGAAGCATTATAATTGTTTGATCTAGAAGAAAGTAGCAGACAACTTATGACAATTGACATGTAAGTACATATTACGATAGCAAACATTTACTGAATCACCTGATATAACTGATCTGGTATTATATAAATAGAGGATGGTAAGTTATATATCTACTGTCATGTGGGGATCTGTATTAAAAAAATAGTGATATTGTTTTTAGATCAATGAAATGTTAAACTGGTTTGCATGTCCTTTAAACTGTGATATTTAAAGAGGATTACATGACTTACCCGCATGTTCTGTATGTTCTACTTGCTGACCGGCTAAAAGAGGATGTATAAATGCAAGATACATATTATGTGATATATTGTAATAAAACACATTAATTTATCAAACACATTTCTTCAATATTTCTGACTTCGCTCAAATATAATCAAACGAAATTACTGACATACAATATGCATCAACTAATAATATTCATATTGTGTTCTTTAAATTAACGTTGTTGAACAATATATACATAATATGATAGACGTCGAACCATATTGATTATGGAGCAAAACAGCAGTGACGTGTTTTACTGAGTAACATGTTTTACATATCCCATAGCAAATTGATTGTTCTTAACAGTGTGGATCATATGTATATTTGACATCGATCCATGTTGATTGTAGGGGAAATATTTTCGACACGTGCATTTATCGTTTATATAATATAAGTCCAAATATTAATGTTCAATTTTGTTATCTAAATTTCTTCATAAAAAGATAATATGACAAATATATTTCAATATATCCTGGGATAGATATTTGTATACGCATATACACATATATATATATATATATATATATATATATATATATATATCTATATATATATATATATATATATATATATATATATATATATATATATATATATATATATGCATATATATATAATATGTGTGGCGGTCTAGGAAAATGAGTCGGAAGTCGCTAGGCGTATTTGCCCGTAAACGCGCCGTAAAGGTGTTTTTAGGTCAGTCGGTCCAGTCGGCGTTATCAAATTTGCAGTCCGATGTTTTATCACAACTAGCAAACATTAAACCTGTAATATAATCAAAAGGTTATTTACATATATATATATATATATATATATATATATATATATATATATATATATATATATATATATATATATTCCAACAGAACGTGTACTATAAGTAACGGTGTAATGTATACATGTTTAATGTTGGTCCAATTAAAAATAATCTTACAATGCACTTGGTAGTAAAAAAACTAAGCATCAATTCACGTCGACAAAACTATGGTGACTACAAATATGTTGGCGAAGATGGCGATGATTACGAGGAGAGTAATGATCAGTATTATTTTGAAGAGTACGATGAAGACTAATACTGTGCTTTGGATTGATTAGATCGTGACAATGATGCGGACGACTTTAGAAAAAAATATTATAATGTTTAAAAGAGAGAGATATATATATATATATATATATATATATATATATATATATATATAATGCACTTGATATTGTGTCCCTTATGTAAATGTTGTTCAACCGTGACGTCACTCACAACAGACGGAGAACAAAATATATTTCGGGAATGTTTTTAATATAAACATAGTAGCAGGTAACGCAAAATTAAAACAAAAACTGGAATGTTTTAAGGTAACAAAAGACGAATACCTATAGTGTTTTTAACTAGAAGAAGATAGCAGACAAAGTTACGATAGTAGTGATATAATCGCACATTATGAGAGCAAACAGTTATTGAATCACATGGTATAACTTATCTCGTGTATGATTTAATGATGGTATGTTTATGTCTATATATATATCTAAGCTGTCATACATTTGACTACGTCTTTCTTCTATTTCAATATGTATTAAACAATCACATTTATATACCATTGTAATATGAAATTGCATTAAGTGTCTATTACACGTTGGTATATAAAGAGGTTGATATGACTTACCCCTCTTCTTCTTTGACGGGGGTGGGTTCTTATGAAACAACAAGTATTAATACAAGATAACAACACGAATTAATTAAAATTAGTACTCATAACTTCGTTCACATATGCTCATACGAAACTATTGACGGACAATATGCATTAAATAATAACATTTATATTGCATTATTTAACTTAACATTGTTGAACAATATAGTACACTATATTATAATTAAATGTGTGAACGATAAGGGTATATGGCATAGACCCCTGTTGATTGTGAAGGAAACAATATTGGAACGTGCATGTCTCTTCCATCTAACATATATAATATCAATCCAAATATTTGAGTTTAGTTTGACTGTGGACAAATCTTCATAGTGTGTGTGTGTGTGTGTGTGTGTGTGTGTGTGTGTGTGTGTGTGTGTGTGTGTGTGTGTGTGTGTCTCTGTGTGAGAGAGAGAGAGAGAGAGAGAGAGAGAGAAAGAGAGAGATAAAGAAATTATTCTTTGTTAAAGGCGGATATATAAAAACCGATACATATCAAAGGCTATACAGCAGACCACCACATCTAAAAACAAATGTGTGACAAGAAACTCTGTGTCTCTAATCTACGTATTTCATAAGCATAAACATATTTGATTCCGGTGCCATCTTTAAAAAGGTGGCTGCTTATAAAATTGGGAATGTATAAAACTCAATACAAGTGAACAGTTTCATATCATCCGCCATTTTGGAAATGTTCACTTTTTGAAAGGTGACTGCCGACAAATTATTTCCAAACCACATATTTGAATATCGGTAAAGATGAAAAGAAATAATTTACATCGATATCCAGCAAATGAAACAATGCCGTAAACAAATATGTTATACGTGATATATGAGAATGTGACGTTTACACTACCATCTTTAAAAATGGCGGATGTAAAAGACGGATAAGTACTAATAACTTTCAAGACAGCTATATCCCTCTCCACAAGTGAATACACTTGTGGAGAGGGATATAGCTGTCTTGAAGAATACCATTCGACCTTGACATCTCCTTTGTTATGTGCCATACGTGTAATAACTTGAGATGCATAACGTTTTTCAAAGAAGTCAACCTTTCCATTTTGGAATACCAAGTTTAGTTTGTATGAATTCCTGTGACATTCATATACTCATCAACTCACATACGTTGATAACTGCATAGCAACATAACTGTGCTTTACAAACTGTTATTAGTAGAGTCCAACAGTTTAACACTGAAAAGAAAACATATTATAGTGGTGAACACTTTGCAAAATAATATATATGTTCGTATCTTATTTTATGACGAAACGTAGCAGGTAGATTTGAACTACAGCTTAGTCTATATAAATAGTCCATTGTGTTATTGCCCACGGAAAATATGTGGTCGTAGTAAGCAAACCTATATATATTGGAACTGTTCGGTCAGACCCCTGTGTCAAAGGTGCCACATGCAATATAAGCCATTAACCGTGTGACAGACGCAATGTATCCAGAACATACGACTCCTTGGGTTCCCGCAATACATGTTCTGCCTATATTTAAGGCAAGGTTGTCGGAATCCGCAATGCGTTACAAGCATGTCATTCCACCGCGTGAATCATGTAGTATCGTCACGCCGATTTAACATTTCACTGTGATCATAAGAACAACGTTTAAAACGCGTTATCTTAATTCGTTGTAATTTGATCATATAAACTTGCGCTCACTGCTACGAGCATAGCTCATGCATGCATGATGGAAGGAGTAATGCCGACTGAACTGAATATAATGCTTGTGTGGGAGTAACAGCGCTCGACCGTATGCATGACAGTGTCGTCTTGCTGATACATCTCAGCGCTTCTGTTAATACACTATATCACACAATACGTTTCAATCAATGACCTCGCCGGAGTCGTATTGCACTGCGCTGAGTCCTTCATTTGCGATCGCAGCCTGAATAATGTCGTTGGTAGTGCAACTTCAAGGGAAACGATTGTGCACATTGGTGTACGCCAAGGATCAACGTTAGACCCACTGCTGCAGTGCTACGTGCAGCAGATTAGCGACATCATTCGCATATATAGCTTGTCGTATCACCATTTTTGCTGATGACTTACACACAACTCCTACGTCAGTTTGAGTTGTTTTCACTTACTAAGGCGGTACATCATGTCGAGCAGTGCATTGATGCCATCACCGATTGAATGACTTTCAACGGCTTGTTAATGAACAACGCTAAACCCGAGGTGCTACCAGTTGTACCCTGGTCGGCATCTCATTTGGCCGCTGACTTGTATGACAGCATTGGTTCAGAAGTCTATGCTGCCGAACATGTGAGATATCTAGGAGTACACCTATATCAACGTGTAAACATAACAGCGCAGTCTTCTCGAACATTTAGTAGCTGTACCTACGCAACATCGGCCAAAACCACCGGTAACTGCCACAGTCGAGAACAGAGCGTGTCTTAAATGGAACGGCAATGTCGTGCTTAATTTTTCGCATTCGCTTGGCACTTCTGCCAACAATACTGGCAGGCTGAAGCGACTGCGGAATGATGTGGTTGATTTAATAACTCGACAGTAGGCTACCGCTCCTATGAGAACTGCACTGGCTGCCTATTCAGCAACGGATTATCTATACAATAGCAGAACTGACATAACGAGTGTTGAATACCGAACTTTCGCCACCATAATTATATATGCAGGAGCTTCTGACATTATTTAGCCAGACAGCTAGGTATCGCTGACGGCGAAACAAAGCTGGCGGATTTGCATTCATCAACGCAGCTGCAACAGTATGTCGTGCATTAGCAACCACTCTGACGCACAAAACTACCTTGAAATTATACTTGGCAACATTAAAAACCCATCTATTTAACAATATCTACACCGACTAAACTGCAGCTGATACATTTTTCTTCTTCTTATAATGTATTTTTATTTTTGTTCGGTAACCAGCAAAATAAAAGTTTGTTTAAAGTAACTTATATACCATGACAATATTTATAATCCCGTAACGTTTACACACCATGTTTATCTTATTTGTAATACTTGATTGATTACTCTAATTTGTTTTGATTACTGACATTTTTTTTTATATTTATGTTGTAGTTTTGTATAAATAAATATTATAACATGATGAGGGAAGGAATTGTTTAGCTATTTGCTAATCGTTACAGCAACTCCCCGACAAATGGTTTCCTATGTGTAAATTGCAACCGATTTTAATTGTGTGCAGCAGTTTTTTGTGATTTCCCCCATCTTACTTTCCCCGGAAAATTAGGTGTGATACACGCAAAATAACGAGACGGAACGGAGTGTTCAAGTTGTGTTTTACAAACCATGTTTCCTCAATTATCAAATTATCATAATAAACGGTAACTCCCGATCATTTGGATACTAGAGACATAGAGACATAAAGGTAATACCAAAACGTGTGATAGTACCTGGGGTTTCATCATCTTTTGCTAATGTACCAGTAAGATGTCCAACATAAAACAAATTAGTTCAACATGTTACCATACGCGTATACCTTTTTGAAAGACCGTAATAAACCTTCGCAATATTCAATTTACACAATGTCTGCCGCCAAAAGTATATATTTCAACACCATTAACCGGTTTCAGTCAAAACTGCTACGTTTGTGTAAAAATAAGTTATGCGATGTAACAATTTTGAATACGTTACTCTTTACCTTCTCCGCCTTTTATATCCGGCACTGCTATTGTAAATAACAGTGACTCTCTATCCAACCTGAACAACGAAAAGGTCAACAAACAAGAGTATGAAGTGATTACCTGATAGGCATGTTCCGAAGTCTTTTTTTGTACAACGATCGCAAAACAAATCCTTGTCACATCTGTCGTTGCTCACGTCGCATATGTCCCTAGCCTTCAGCGGACGTTCTAGAAAGCAAGTCGGGTAAAACATTTCAGACAAATACTATTCTACCAAATGCCGGATATGTTTTACATATGTTAAACTAATATTGATCGTAACGCTATTTAACAAAGTCAATCAATACAACCATTTAACATAGACGAGACCGGGGAGGCTTGTTGTAACAAATAACATATTTCAGAATTGCATAACGAGTTATATGATGCGTCCTAAAGCGTTATAAGTTACCTAGGTACGAGGCTTGGGATAACAACAATAATACATTTCAGGATTGCGGGTAAGTTTCTTAACCGGTCGAAAATGTTGTCATATCAAAGGGTCCCCACATATCTCCCGCAGATAACTGGTGTATAATTAAATGCCTGGCTTATTACATATTTGTGACGTAATGAGTCATACGAGGTGTCGTAATGTGCTACAAGTTTCCCGAATACGGTAGTACCTCTTTTAATTTAAAATGGCGTAACGTTATGGCATTTTGTCGGATTCATGTGATATTACACAGTGTATGCTCAAATATACTGTTGAACAAGCTGTGGTTTTGCAGAATAATTTGCATTAGCAGTTTTGTCTTCACGCCTTCTGTTACAACCTACCCCGTTGCAACTAGCCCCGGTCTCACGTTGCAATCACACACTACCATCGATCAGGCAACATAATATGGCTCATTTATGGTGTCACACATTATGACATGTACAGCAGGGATATATTCTAATTTCTAAACGACACTATTGAATCATTTCACTGAAAATTTGAGCAAATATATACAAACAACCTCTATTATTAAAATTACATATTTAATATTAATATATAATTGTGAGACACCTATTGACGGATTCTGGCGATCTTTCTGAACAATAATTGTTATCACGGGGTTATATCACTCCTGTTGAGCGAAATGTATTTCATGTATCAGCATAACACATATCAGCTCAATGAATAATAATATTAGTGGAGCGGTAACTGTAATATGGGTTTTACCTGAAATAAATGTATTCGTATTATTCGTATTCGTTAATGAACTACATTTGAAGGATATTTCACGGTCGCTAAATCGTGCTATCATTAGATTGCATGGACTATGTAATACATGTATTAATATTCTCTTCTCCTAAAATGTTTTCCTTAACTTAATAATTGTATAAATATAGTTTTAAAACAACATTGCACGCATTCAATAGTAATTATAAATACAATTTTAAATGATATTTAATCCTCATATAATGTATGTCTACTAATTGAAATTATATTTTTAGAAGGTAATATATGTATATATATTTATATATCTAAAACAATTTTAAAGGACATTTTATTTATATTTATTCATTTATTAACTATACTTACACCACAATTATTGTTAAATAGATAATATATTATTTTAATTTTGTTTTTATTTATTTATTATATTAAAATATTTTTTTTCATTTTATGGAACACATTATGTACAATATATATATGTATATATATATATATATATATATATATATATATATATATATATATATATATACATATATATATATCATATATATATATGTTATATGTATATGTTATATTTCATGTTATTGTATATATATATATGTATATGTATATATATATATATATATACATACATATATACATATATACATACATATATATATATATGTATATATATATATATATAATATATATATATATATATATATATATATATAGATATATATATATATATATATATATATATATATATATATATATATATATATATATATATAGGCAATGTATGAGTCAACGCCAGACTACATTCCAATTCATCATTGAAATGCACGTTGACTATGGCAATGAAGCTTTATTATTAGTGAAGGTAAACTTACCACCGTCAGGAATGCATCTATAATTTACAAATGGGTTTGTTTTAAGTAGGATTCTCGGAACTGTAAGCGTGTACATTTTTAGAGGGCAGCTGCAGTTTCCGTTTATACATTCCAGGGGAGGATGACAGTGGTTCACATTCGAGCATGACACGCGGTTTTGGCCTGAAAATAATCAATTATTTGTTTCGTGTACACACATATAAAACACCTGTTTACGAAGGTAACCTTTTGGGTCTAAATGAGAGCAACAATTAATCAGTGTGCGATATTCCGACATACTACAAACACCGGTCATCTTAGGAACATGCATTTACCTAAACATTTCATAGGAATACAATTGGGCTGAACAATTAAAGCGGCATGCTTCCAAGAAGCCTGTCTGAGCTTCGAGATCGCCCCCGTTTTCTGCTCTTTTTCAAAGTAATTGTATCGATTACAACCACCTCTAGATAATCCATTTCAGGACAAATACTTTACAACAAATTTCAAACCTGATTTATATTGTTTTTTGGAGCCACACAATCATAATGTTCGACTATCCCAAGTCTAACTGTGAATTCCCACGGTTCCGTCCGTTTCCCAAAAACTCTTGTCGAAACGTTCACAGCTTTGTATAGGGATGTGACATCTTATTACAATAGAGTTATTTAGGCGTTTATTTTCCTCATAAACTGTTTTACTAGATACAAGAGTATATGACATACATATTATATATGTAAAACATCTGATATCAATGGAAGTTATACAATTAATTGAGAATATACCATATCGCAATTGCAAACAGTCATTTGGCTGCAACATTTAAATGATAATATTATGGTTTTTTTTTAAAGCATAGTATACACTACTACTATTTTGATATTGGCGTAAGTCTAACGAAGATGATCCTGTCTATTCAGATTAATTAATGTTCTTTCAATAAGGTTGTACAAGCTTTATCTACTGATACAATAGTTTTAATCCTACTGTTTTAATGCTACTGGGTACTGGTATATTACTGAATATATATATATACTCCTACATTACATGTTGGTTCTCTGTGACGATTGAACGTGTTTCATGTGGCATACATTAGTATACAAAATGCTCAAATTAAACCATATATAATATATTAGTGGCATCAGTACTAACAAGAAGATCAATATTGACGCGGGCGCGCTGACAATCAAGAGCCAAATCCCCATGATACAAGACAGGAAGGTAGTACCGGCGGATAGAACAAATGTTTGTTCTACCTGCCAAATCTTGTTTATAATACACCATCTAATAGGTTAAATGTGTGAACCTTTACAAGCGATATATCGAAAGTAGTCAAATACAGCCAAATCCTATTTGAAAAGATCGTTTTCTTTCCGCATCTAGAAAAGGGACCATTTTGACAGGTAACTCACATACTATCGATTGGCTTTGTAAACGAAATAAAAACGCATGTTCGTCTTCCAAACCCGAATGTGGTCTTTTTTAGAGCCACAATATCCCAACGCCGCTCTTGTTAATCGTGTCCTATGGCACAGTGCGATGACAGGTATATAGCTTTCATGTCAGTTAGTTTGCACTTATCTTTTCAAAGTATAATGATACAATGTTCTTTCTTTATGCATATATATATATATATATATATATATATATATATATATATATATATATATATATATGTGTGCGTGTATTTGTGTGTGTGTGTGTGTGTGTGTGTGTGTGTTTGTGTGTGTGTGTGTGTTTGTATACGTGATTGAATGCGCGCGTGCTTGTGTGTTTAAGTGCACACGTGTATATAAAACATCGATCGTGTTTTACAGTTATTCTTACGGTGACAAGTGGTCTTGTCTTCTGATGCGAAATCGTTGCCGTCTTTGCAATGGCAAGTCCAATTTATACATGAGGATGCACACCCTGGGCATTCCTTATTGCCTACGCTTTAGTTTCGCCGTGTTTAATGTGGTATAAAGTCACCACAATGCAAAAATGTGTTGCTATAGCATATGTTTATGTTTGTTGATCCATGTTAATGTTTCTTTCAAACTACATTAATGGGTACAGTAAATATATGTTAACAGTTGGCATACATTAATGTACGAATGATCAATGTCGCTGGTGGACAACGATGACAACCGTTTAAAACCAACACACAAACCAGTACCTAACACATTAAGATTAGCTACGTAAGACACTTGTGTATTATTTCGTGATGTGGCACAAACTAGACGGTTCTTCATAATAACAAACACATTCCTACAGGTTCTTGAAAAACAGGACATCTTCAACTAACAGTGATTAATGTGCAAATATGTTAACAATGCCTTATATAAATATGATATCATAAAAAAGAAACACCATGTGTCAGAATTGGAAATATTAGTGTACAATGCTTGAACATACGTTTGCAACATTCCATAACTGGTTGTTTATTGAACTGCATACATTGTTAGCAAGTACAGTAAATACACAACATGGAACAAACACATTTCCAACGTAATATTTACTATGCCATCATACTAATCATACTTCATGTGACTTTAGCGACCTAGGAACGTTCTCAACGTGACTGTTCTTAATAAGTTAAACAATTAGGATTGCTAACTAATTACTTACTAATGGTAATATAAACATATGTATAGTGGCATACTAACTATTAGTATCTAGTGATATCTTGTAACCAGTTTAAATGGCAATAAATATACTAAGTAACTTCGGAATGCTGGATTTTAAAGCTAGTTACAACATCTCGCCACTTATGTCCCTCACTCCGCCCACCCTACCATCTCGCCCAGCATTTTACATCGGGGTAAATCTGCAGTAGTAACCTTCTTCACAACCCTCTCGGAAAGATGAAAGTTGGAATCCGAGCTTTCTCGGTAACAGCACCAAATGGGTGGAATTCATGTCATGTCACCAATAATATTTAAGGAAATATAGAGTTATTTAGGCGGCACCTAAAACATATCGTTTTAATGCTGTGAATCCTCCTTAGCGTCTCAACGTTGCATCAATCCACTGATGACTCGTGCACTGAATATGATAATGAAACTACCATTGATTTTATCGAGCAAAACAACTTGATTTTCGAAGCTACTGGTTGATGTCAAGTCAATATTATTATAATATACATACCTGATACAAATCACGTTACACGCTAAAATGTACAGGTGAATTAAATTTTCATAGTAACGCATGCCTAATAATACAGTATTAATGAACGGATATGGGGCTCATGCAATTTCAAAAAGGCATATCCTACATAGTTATCTTGTGTATCCGAAATATGTATATATTAATATTACCCTCCGTTGTAATCAGCCTATTTCTTTATCGTCTTGTCACAACAAAGAACAGCATAGCATATGATTTTCAAACGACTGCCACATTTAAGTCAACGAATTGAAAGTTTTGACTTACCTGGCCAGCAAATTGCGTATGCAATTTGAGCTAAATGACCCTTGCAAGTACATTTCGAAATTCCACACTCTTTATGGACCATGCAGACGCTGTGAAGCACTTTGCAATCAGCGGATGTTGTACACATGTCACCAAGCAGTCCCTCTGTAACATAAAACATGGGTTATTTCCACGTCGATTCAATGTCACATGTCACAATACACTAGCATATTGTAATAAGTAATAACAAAACTAATCACGTTATGTAAACAAAACTGTGAAGATTAAAAAGAATGCTGCTGACAATGATAGCGATGGTGATTACTAGGGCAATGATTAGTAATAATTATTATGAATAGTACGATGAGTGTGCTTACTGATGACTGAATGAAGACGACAATGGTGACGACAGTGTATATTAACAGTACGATCTTTAAAAGACAAACGAAGATGATCGAAGTGTTGCTGATGACGATATTAAGTGCGAAGAACAACATACATATTATGCAGCTTACCATAGGGTCACCCTTCGTAAGGAATGCTATTTATGTAGTGATATATACAATGACTATAATGGAACATGTACACACACACATTTGAGTAATGTTTTATTGAAGATATAGCTTATTTAATTTTGAATCATGTAACCACTTTTTTGCCAGGCACTAGCAGGGCGAGTATATATTATATTTGCAATTTGTCAGTATTTCATATGCATTCGATTAAACATTCGAATATGCAATTGCGATTATTTATCATCCCCACTCGAATACGAACGCCCTGAAGATTGAACGGTTGCATTCGAATAATAAATATGATGAATATAAGTAAAGTAGTACAAGGTAACGGGATTTCAATTAAAAACAAATATGGGAATGTTTTAAGTTAACAAACCAAGGAAATTTAGATTTTGTTAAACTAAGAGATAACAAAATATATAATTTATGACACTAGATGTGTAAACACATATTACGACAGCAAACATGTTTTGAATCATATAACTTATTCGGTATTATTATGGAGCGTACCTTTATGTCATTACATCTCTACAAGTATAACTATCTATTGCACATCCATTACACTGTCATATAAACAAAGGGTGAGATCACTTACTCGACTCCTCTGGAATTACGGTTGGTCTGACTTTGACTGAAAGAAGAAGTACTAATACAACTTAAATTGCAAAATATACATAATATGACATATGATGAACACTATTGATTTTGAACCAAGCAAAGCTGATGTGTAGATTTTATTAAACGTTTTACATGTCCACATTTCATTTAGATTGTTCAAAAAGTGTAAACGATATGTCATGTAGGCAGTAATTGTGTGTGTGTGCGTGTGCGTGTGCGTGTGCGTGTGCGTGTGCGTGTGCGTGTGCGTGCGCGTGCGTGTGTGTGTGTCACGATGCAACAATACTAAGAGGTTCCTGTAATGCAGTACGATTTTCGACTTAGTGATGCTTATAATCGTCAGATGACGTATTTATATACTGATACAGTATACTCAAAAATAATGTCGATGACTACTAATAAATTGACAATACAACAGGTTTCGTGACTCATATTGTACTGGAACAAAAGAAGTGTAATGCGACACACAATTTTAGAAGGATCGACATTAACACAGTAAGCAACTGAGTGCGTTAGTATCAGTACTAGAGTTAAAGTAAATGATAAACGTATTGTTAATGAGACAAACACTAATCAGCTAAACATCAACACATTTGACATTATGCGTAAGTTGATATCGAATTTACCAGTGAAGTTTGTCTGTCCAACTCTGACCCATGCTGAAAACAGAATATTCGACTGTTGGCGTAACTAAACAAGAGCGCGACGCGATCATCGTAGTGGTCCACTATCTGGACGGATACAGACACTGCTAAATTTGGTTAGTTACATTTTTTAAACTAAAACCGATGATGTGATAAGTTGTATGTAAGTAGGTGAGAGGACAATAAATGTCACATAATTAGTAAATTCTTACAAGCAGCAACCAGCCTAGCAGGTATTTTATTTTGTAGATTAGTCATTAAATAAATTAATGACCTCCTTTTCAATCACCCATGTGTATCCAGGTGAACTTTGGAAAAATAATATCTAACACAAAAGTAGTTTATTAGCTTATAAACTGAAAACAAATATATTGATACGATAAGAGGAAATAGGTGACAGGAGTTTATAAATACCACAGTATTAGTAGAAGTTCTTGGGAGGAGCAATAGTAGTTATATATTCACACAGTGTACAACTAGGAAAAGAAATAACGTGTGTATGTATATATATATATATATATATATATATATATATATATATATATATATATATATATGTATATATATATATATATACATATTTATGTATATATATATATATATATATATATATATATATATATATACATATATATATATATATATATATATATACATATATATATATATATATATATATATAATAGCAACAAAACGTGAATACGGTCAAACGCCCCTTCAATCATCCTTGGAGAAAACCGTTATAGTCGTTGTATAGCGGTCAACCGCGTTTCTGCAGCCCTCGACCCAGATTCACCCAGCTGTAACTAATACTACTAAACTCCTTATTCTGCTCTTTCACAGGAGAACACAGTCACAGCTGAAAGAGTCTTGTGTTCAGAACCCAAGAAACCATAACTGAAACATTTGAAACTAATTTAAATCGTAGATGCTGAAGGATACACACGTCTGACTATTCATCATCACTTTCTGGTAGTGTACGCAAGACGACATAATGAGAGTAAGAATGGAGTAAATCCCAGATATCAACAGCTTGGTAGTCCACTCGGAGCAAGGTGTGTATATGGGCATCCTGCGTCGGGGTAATCTCCTATCTATCTATCTCTCTCTCTCTCTCTCTGTCTCTCTCGCTCTCTCTCTCTCTCTCTCTCTCTCTCTCTCTCTCTCTCTCTCTCTCTCTCTCTATCTCTCTCTCTGTCTCTCTCTCTCTCTCTCTCTCTCTCTCTCTCTCTCTATTCGAAGACATAGAGTGCATTGCTCTCGCTGACAACTACACGACAACAACAGCTCCTATAACAATCGCGTTTCTTCACTGCTTGACAACATCCTCCCTACGTGTGATCATCACCCTGTGTGAGTTACCGGTTCGGCAGTCAGTCAGTCGTTCACTGAACAGGCAATATGATAGTTGTATTGACATTCTCATGATTGCAACACATCAGGGGCCAGTTTCATAGCGGCTACTTACGACGTCGTAGCGGGCGATAACCCGTCGTAAGCCTAAGACGTCGTAAAGTTACACTAGTTGCGTGTCATGAGTCTGCTCCATAGTTGCACTTAGCTGCACCATGTATTTAGTAGGCGTAACTTTACGCTGGTTGAAATATTTACGGTATGCTCCCGAAGTTGAAAATGTACGGTATGCTCCCGACACGCCCACTCTCAACATTATTATTTTTAATGTATACTCTGGATATCCTTTACATTCATCACAGCTTCCCATTTGCTACATTCGAACGACAAAGGCACAGCTAAAAAGAAAAAAAGGATGCTCAGACACATCACACATACAGGGATTCCCCACCGCGACGTAAGGGGGTCAATGCTACTGGCGCGAATGCTAAATTGGTCTCATGAAACTGGTCCCATGTAAATTTAGCAACTTTTAACGAAGGTCGACGTGACTTCTCGTCCCCTTTCAGCGTCTTGTCCGGGCGGTGGCCTGTATGATGATGTTCGAGAAAAGCTGCACCGTCAATGCTGGTCATGTCGGCTTTCCTCTCCAAGTTAGCACTGTCAGTTTGCAATGTTTGTTCTTCCAGATATTGTAGCAGGTCAGACTTTTACCAATCTCGTATTGTCGTAATATAACATTGGAGGGAACACTTTGTTTGTGTGGAATACTATCATTCAGGATAGCGTCAAATATGTGGCTGCATACGTACAATGTTGAAGACAAGTTGCAGTCATGTTAAAAAGAAACAGTTATTTCATTGAAGATGTCACTTGGTAGTATAAAATAGTGACCACAACATCAGTATTCTTATATAAATTTCAAGATTCGACGTTATGTAGACCTTAATATACGGGATAATACGCAGGATGTTATGCATTTCTTAATGGCGGATATATTATGAATATCGGTAGATGTAACAAGTCATACAATGCATCATCGCATCTAAAAACACATATTTTACATAAACATTCCATCTTTGTTCGACGTAGTTCTTAATACGGACATAAATCGTCTGGCGCTATTTTAAAAGGTGAATATTAACAACATGGCGGATATTTAAAATTAATCTAAGGAAAACAATAACACAATTTATGTCACCCGCCGTTTTGCAATTATCCACTTTTAAAGATCGTCACCGACACATTTTGTTTCATACCATGTACCCAGGGGCCAAGTGGGTTGAATGGACCTGGAATGCTGTAAAAGGTCTGCCTCCAAAAATCATATATACATATATTTATGATCACAACCTAGGTGGACACACTTACAAATAAGTTACTAGGAAACATGTGATTAGCCCCTAAAGACAGCCACCCAAACTCACAATCGAACTAGCGTTGTAATGCCTTCCGATAGATATTTTGCCATTTTTGGAGTAACTAATGAACAGGTTCGTTCCACAAAAACATTCCCAAAAGTTATTTCAGCAGTCTATAGTATATATGGCGTATAAGACCGATGTACATGTAAATGTATAATTATGTGTTGCAAGTTCGTGATTCAAAACATTCGGACGTTTCGACAATATTCGCCGAATAATTCGGGCCCACCTTTCACTGAAGTTTCAGTTTCAAGACAAGTTTCGAGTCGAATCGGTTTCGCTCTTAACTTAGTGTTAAATTTATATTTTGTTTACATATAATACATCTGTATATTCACGCAGCAATTCCACCTAATTCCAGGCATACAGTGTTTAAAATGTTGTATATTATGGGATATTTGTGACCTAAACGGTTTGTGTGTGCGCCGTTGTAGCCATGGGTTGCTACGGACGCCAAAAACTTAAATTGTAACTAAGTGTGTCACGATACATTACGTAGTGAGACAACGCGCGACTGGAGCTGATTGGGGACAGGACACAATAATGATATTATAGCGATGGATGACAGTTGTATACCAACTGATGAAAATAAACTAAAGCGATTGGGGAGGTTTTGTTAGTAATTATATATGATGGTAATCGTTTTAGCAGTTTTGCTATATGGCTGGATGTCAGTAATATCGCTCTGATGGCTGATTTACGTAAAGGCAAAGGCTGATAAAATATAGATGATAGACTAGTCTATAGTTCGGATAAATGTTCCATCACGAAAATCAGGTGATACATATATTGTGTTATGCTTTCTTATCTTAATTGTCCAATTTTATTTTGAGTTTTCCACATTCACAGACAAATATATAGCGATTTACGTAGCGCATATAGTAGTAACGAATTTTGGCCGTATGTGGCTTTTACAGGATTTTCGTTCCTATGCGTTATAGTTTCGCAACAGTTTGATAAACACTTATATATGACAAGTTGTCTAAATGATCATAATCATAGCACATGTACACATTTGCCGCAAAACAGATTGTACTGCGCGAAATTAGGCATTCTTCATTACTTTTCAAGATCGCCAAATACAAGTACTAGCGGCCGATGCCATAACAATCACCATAATAATATATTAAAATGCATGATTTCCGTGATTTTATTTTCAAATTGCTATGGTTTTTTAACCTACAGGGTTTGTGATGCAGACAGGTGAGATAAAATGAATAGCATCTCTAGGAAGCGGGTATTTGGGAACGTGTGTCATTGCTACATGCTAAGAAAAGATGAGAAGATGCGTATCATATGCCAAGGAAGATCGAACAAAGGACTGTTTATTGTAGAGATATACCATTACCTAAATGAAAAGAGTTATAAACTCGCAAAAAAAACCATCTACAAAGTAGTAGTTCAGCTTTAGCAGGTCAGAAGTGCAGCTCATTACCATCAACGTCACCACGCATTTCTAATAAGAATCACACCCAACAATTTGACGCGAATTGTGCCTGTATTATATGCCAAAAAAGATGGATGAAACGTAAGGAATCAGCCTGCAAGCCTTCCACAAAAAGCAGTCAGCAGGCGATCGTAGTTATAGCCATGGAATATAGAACATGGAAGATATTTTGCTGAGAGTGATAAGCCAAGGACATGACATGGTAGCAAATGGTATATCTTATCCCGCCCCATACATGAACGCTATTCGAATCCCTACTGGTAGATCTGTGCATCAGAACATGTACGATATCGCGTTCGATCATTTAGTCGAGCCACTAGAAGTATATCTGAAGAGAAGCGTGATTTTCTTATACAGTCAGTAAGAGATCAGTACAAAGCTATTCTCCTGGAACTAGGGGAAACACTGCTGATATAAACTGGTCAATAACATTGAAATGGAAATTGCAATAAAGGTTCGGCAGGCGCATTTCTTTTTCTTAACCAAAGTTGCGGTTATGGATTCATTTGCGCATCATCTGTACCTCTAGGTGATGCTCTTGACAGGCTCAGGATTTTGGAGTCAGACTATAATGTTGACGAAAAGCAGCACACTCTGCAACGTGCAGCCAAAATACTGAGAACATATGTTGATATGTGCAGGAGAGAGAGAAGAGGTGAACATATGTTGATATGTGGAGGAGAGAGAGAAGACGTGAACATATGTTGATATGTGCAGGAGAGAGAGAGATGTTGATATGTTCAGGAGAGAAAGAGAGATAAGACGTGAACAGACAACTGAGGTATCATTCGCTGCTGCTAAAAAGTGCTTGTATGCAAGAAAACACGATTATCACCGGTGGAAGAAGAGGCTCACAGCTCAGGATGTATATCAATTCATTAACCAACCCCAAACAAACCTTACAGTGTCCCAGCAACTCATACAACATGTTTCAGGAATAGCCACCCCTCTGGGTATTGCCACTGCATACCATGTGTACAACAAGACACAAAACAAAGCATTGATCACACTGAACAACAGGCTTGATACAGGAATCATGTATGACACTCTGCAACGTCAGCTAACTTCAAAATGTTCCACCATCATGCAACAGATAGAACAATACGGGGTATACATTCCAGAGAACATGACTAATAATCAAAGCATTCGACATGTCTTTGCAATGGACAATCTGGATTGGAAAAGGAAAACATTAGAAGGCGGAACCTTCAATGCAACAAATACAATCATTTTCAACAATATCGGCAATGTGACCTCTGATGAGGATGCCAGACGAAATAAGGATGTGAGTATTCCAATCGCAACGTCATGTAGAAAGAAAACGTGTCTTGCATTTCTAACACAACCATTCCGGGGTGTTACATTTCTGCCAGGTAGAGACAAACCTCCAGAAATCTCACCAACATCGAGATGGTTGGGACGTTAGATGCAGATCAACTGTCAACTTTCTAGTAAGTAACTATTTTAACACTGTTTCGTATCTTCAAACATATGAACAAACGTAACTGTTGTGCTTTTTGTGTCTGGTTTGCTTCTCAACGATACATAGATTCATGGGAAAATCATCGTTCCTTGTTTTGGTTACGAGCGAGACCTGATTATTTACGCACTAGCTATTTAACCTAGGCCTAATGAGAAAACTATAGTCATTGTGGACTGTTAATCTGGAAATACATTTATACAAGTTACTCATACATGAGTGCTATATCAAAGCAATATATTTCATATATTGAAATTTAGTTAAAACAGTTACTAAATGTACACATAACGAATTTCTTGTTTTTACTTGACGGTTCTGTTGTTGGGGGTATGGGAAGGGAATCACCTGTATTTCCGTTCAGCAATTGTGTATTCTAATATAGTTTGTTTCCCAAATAGCAAATACCCCTGATAAACTAATATACGAATGGAACACATGCTAATCATGTTAACAAAGAAATATGTTAATTATATTCGAAAATATAAAAATATACACCAGAAATACAATGTGTTTTGAACCAATATTTAATATCTGGTCATTTCAATAACATTTTATTTAGGTGAAGTTTGACTTCAAATATATCACTAACGTATCTGGTGTATAAACAGATAACAGAAACGACACCATAGAAACAAGGGGATGTGTGGATGTCATACTTGATGATGAGCGCGAACGTCACCTTTTGCTTATAGGGGCATGTTACTTGAATGTCGATTCCATGTTTCCAGTAACTTTTCCTCGAGGTTGTCCACCTAGGTTATGATCCTAGACATGTGTAGATATGATTTTTGAAGTCAAACCTTTTACAGCATTCCATGTCTGTTTTCAGCAAAAAACTGCATTTGGCCCCTTGGGTAATGTTGGTATTAAATCTGAGGCTCTATATTAGGCAGATATGGAAATAAGCCAGACGCCATCACTAGAAATGGCGGATATTTGAATACCGGGGAATGTAAGTACAAATAGGTTTCCATCAATACCCTGCCGGATGTACGATGTTATAAACAAATATATATGTATTACGGGTTTAAACGCCGGGGATATCCCGAAATGTATGTTTGAAACAGCAGTACCCTAAGCATATACATGCACACTGAAACTATTGTTCTGTATGGCGGATTTATAAGACAAGGGAATTGTGTTTAATTAACAGCCGCACAGCTAATCGGTTGCTCGGCAGAAATGGTTATTATAGACAACCCTATTTTCAAAAATGGCTTTATATATCTGATTTGCAATATTTTAGGAAAACTGGTTGATCCTAATAGAACAAAACCAACTAACTGTCTGGATCTGTCTTACACCGCACACCTAAGTCAGCATACCTCTAATAAGAACGTGTCCACAGCAATTGTTTCCATAGACAACGAAAACCTCATTTTCGCTGGCCGAGCAGTAAATGCGTCGGAAGCGACAAGGGAAGCAGAATAAACTGACCAAATACCTGCCATTTAGTTGATATTGCATAAAATACTTTTTTAAAGTTTTAAACTAAACTGGAAATTACTCTAAAATAGAACTGTTATACAGTTACTGGAATGAGAAAAGCTGACCTCATAAAATGTCAAAATCATAACTAAACACCGGCTTGTGGTGATTCCCAAGGACTTCTCTGTCAACTTTCTTGATTTTCTGGTGAACTGAAACTATGAGGGGATCCCTTTCTGCCTAATCATTATGGTGGGCTAAACTACACAGTAGGCCTAATATATAACGGCGGGCGACTTGTGATCGCCTGTACACCTTTCTGGGTTATGAGTTGGTAGTCAGCCTGTAAGTTATAAAAACAATGTATCAAATGACTGCAAATTCGGGCTTCTTCAGCATATGATATGAGAACAACAATGCTATAGTATGATAACGAGAGGCTGCTCCATGTTCTTCAAATGTTGTCATTTATATTACTTAATTGTACGAAGAGATCCTGCATAGGGTTTGATATTTGGCTTCTTGTGGCAGCAAACACCGCCTATTTCGAGAGTAGGACGATGTCTTACGTTTGTTAGCATCCATAGTCACACTGCGACGTCGACACCTTGTTTAAAGACTCTGCAGATGATCGCATGCCACTGAAGACACGCTTCGATGGAACGGGTTACCTCCCTCTCCCTCACTTTGACGAGTGAATTTCTTTAACGCACCTGTGTTGTCTTCAATGCGAAAATGGGTTTTTCTCTGTTTCCGCTGAGGTTTTGTATTGCTGAACTGTAAACTTCAAAGTCACTTGGTGCGCTGCTGGAAGGTGTCTTAATCATCAACGAACATTGACAAGCGGTCAACCTTTGTTGAAACGTGTATATGCTCAGTGATAGTCGTGTTAGCCAATTCTAAGTGTGTCAAGTCTTGAATAGGCTGACGAGCGAAGTACCTCCGATGTGTCCTACTGACGTGTAACTCAAGTGTTCCAATTTAATACTGCACTTTCCATACAATTTGACTAATACTCTGGATAATTTGTCCTTTTCAAACCTTTGTTTTTCATTAAAAAAAATTATATATCAGCACCGTTACAAATTACTATTTACGTTGATATGATAATCATAATGTTATAATGTTCGCATCCCGATAAAACCGACGGCTTAAATTACAATTGCCCCAATGTGTTTACGCCATCTTGTCATGTCATTGTCGATGCCCATCTAAAGTGAGTATCAAGTGTTTGTACATTTGGTAAACGTATACAATACAAATACGATTAATGCATACTTTTCGTATATGCAATCATCACTGAAAACGTAGAAAGATAAATAAACGTAGTTGTGCCACTATAATTATATTCACACATGTAAACTGGAAGGTTATAGTGTAACGTGGTAAAGTACAAACAAACAAATAAAGAACTGTTACGACAGAAACTCACAATAATAGAAACAACATTTCTTAACGCGCATCAATCGCAACATGTTTAAACCGTATATGACCCAGGTTTCATATTTAATAAATATATTTGTATGTTTGTATACATATGTATATATATATATATATATATATATATATATATATATATATATATATATATATATATATATATCTGTGTGTGTGTGTGTGCGTGTGTGTGTGAGTGTGTGTGAGAGTGTGTATATGTGCCTGTATACACTCTGAAACGTTTAAGACTGTTGAAATAAGTGAGCTTGATCTATTTCATGATATCAAACAATTCCATCTAAATTTCTTCGTCTTCATAATACATTACAATTGTAGATTACATAATACTTATATTAAACGGGAGCAATGGTTTCACAGTGATCGGCCAAGTTCACTGCGTCGTAGTTTCGTGACTGATGAAGATCGACTCTCCAACCATAACAACAAAAGGGTATACAAACAAAACGTGTGATTACCTCTTTGGCATACGGTGTGATTTTCAGCGATGCTCCTACATTTACGACAAAACAAATTCTTGCCACATCTGTCGTTACCATGATCGCACGTTTCGTTTCTTTTCAGAGTGGTTTCTAAAAAGCGATTACGGGAATATGGTTCTGACAAATAATAAACCATTATATATTAGTATAGTAAATTAGTATTAGTAAATACCAATAGTTGTTTTACCCAACAAATTAGTAGCAAACATCGTACGTAAATGTGAATAGGTGCATACAAAAACAAACACACAAACATACGCATATACATGCAAACTAGTGTACATACATATGTGGCTACACATGTACATAGATATACACATACACAAGGGTACCTACGTACATACATATTTGTGCGTATATACATACACACATATATATATATATATATATATATATATATATATATATATATATATATATATATATACATATATCACAGAATACATTATTGGAAGATACCTAATGCATATAGCACGGCATACATAATTTTCTGACATACTTATAAGTGGATTGTAGTGGCGTCTCACTGTGTACTTCCATTTTTGTCAACCAATTCTAAATAATAATCACATATAACCTCAATGCTTATCGTTAGTAAAATTGTCCTCAGTAAACGATTGAAATTTTAGTTAACCCGCTCGCGGATTTTTATAATAATTAAATCACATGTGATTATGATTAGCAAAGGAAAACTTACCAGTAGAGGGAACGCAACGTCATAAAGGATGAATGCTTTCAAATGCGTCATCTTTATAAACACGATACGTCGTATTGGGAGGGCACTTGCATATTCCGTCAATACAGCGCACTCCTCCGGGATGACATTGGGCGTGCTTGAAGCAAGTGTCGCCAACACGACCTGGACAAGCATAATTATATACATTTTACACACACACGCACGCACAAACACGTATGCACTAAAACAAGATGGAGAACTATGTAAGTTGTTGTAGTAGTATATAAATATTCATAAATATTCGTAGGGCCCCGAAGCTAGTTGACAAATCATTGTACAGTTCAAAGATTATCAATCGAAAACAATTGTCATCAAAGCGAGGAGACCTCTCCGAGGCAAGCACCCGAATGTGTATATCGCGGAGGACCTCACTAAGCCAAGATCCAGGCTACTATATCTAGCAAGAACGTTGAAGAAAGTACCCACAATTCTAGACTGGTGGTCATATGGTGGGAGGATTATGATCGTAATGATGATCGATTAAGGGGCTAAAGATATAGTAATACTATAAAAGCTAAGTTTATTTACCGAATGAATTATTAAACAAATGCAGATCAAACACGTATGTATTGGGTTTACTAAATCATAGTTATAATGTAGTATTACTCGTGGTATGCTGTCAATGAACGTTACCCCGTAATCACGTGAGATAATCAGAAACATGCCTAACACCATTGGTTCATTACATCATTGTACCATTACTGATTTATTGGGAAAATTCAATTGCATACCTTACTTTCAGTAGACTACATAAACACAATGACACCGATGATATATCAAAACAAACATTTCGTGTACAATTTACTCCGCGTATGCGGTTTTTTTCTAGTTGGGACTACAATTTTATTCGTATATGGCATGTTTTTCTAAGCCATATCGCCCAAAATATGCCGTTACTGTCACCTCATAGAAATGTCCTGTGTCCCTGAATTGACAATTTATGTACAAGTAATGCTAAATACAATCTTGTAATTTATTTCCCCACTACTTACCAGGGAATAGGTCACAGCGAACTTTCATAATGCATCACTCTGCAGTTGTAACAGTTCCGAGGGACATGCCACATAGCAGAGCGTCAATTCGCATTAGATTGCCTTTAGTGCGTGCTCAGCCTAACCATTCGTCTGGTCCATCATTTTCAACAAGAACAACACCGGTGTGTATGTGCGTGAATGCATGCGTGCGTACGTGTGTTTCTACATGTGTATGTACGTAAAACATCGCTCATGTATGTGTGTCTTATTCTTACGATAACATCTGGTCCTGTCTTCTGACATGTTGTCTTGGCCTGCCGCGCACTGGCAAATCCTATTCTTACAAACACCACCTACGAAGCCGCACTCCTTCGCGAACGTGCATCTAGTTCGCCCGTATATCGGATCTGAAATGCATCAAAGTATTCGTGTAGCAATTGTTCAGCAAGTGTATTACTGTTGATAGGTTTCACTGTTGTTTTTATAAACTGCATTAGTGCGCATATACTAAGTAGCTAATAACAGCTGGCATAGAGACCTACGTTAACGTACGAATCAACAAAACAAATGTTGTACTTAGATGACACACTTAACCAAAAGAAAAACTAGTACCTAATAGATAAGATCACCTATGTATGTTACATATTTCCCAATTAATTTTTTCGTGACGTTGCATAAATGAGACGGTTTTTTGCCGAAACGTGACATCCATAACACAAGACGGGAGCACGACGGTCCGTGCATATACCGTTTTTTCCTTTTTCGTTTTCAAATTTGCGAACGAAAAACGGTCGCGATGCCACTACGGCTGGCCGGTATAAATTTCTAGTTTCGGCGGGATACTTCGGTCGATGGCAGCGTTTTGAATACGAACTCGCAGAAATTGCATCGGCGAAGTGGTATATCTAAGTACCTACAGGTAAAATATTGGTCGTTTCGGCGCTGTTCTTTATGTTTTCTTATATATAATAGATCGAAAGATGGATAAATCGAGAGTAGATGTATTTATTTTGTAACTGCAACTATGCAATAGTTATTTAAAATTTAGTTTGTAAAATATTTGACTTGCCCCTATTATGACTAATAAATAGTTACTATCTTAGGGGCCACTTTGGGTTTTTAAATTAGCAATTTTTTATGTAATTATTGAATTCCATTGACGGACCATAACGGATAGCCCAATTGTATTTAGGAGCATGTGTATTCCTGAGTATTGTTTATTAACATTTGCTACTGTACGCATATTGTAAGTAGAGGATATGTGGTAAAAATATAATACGTTTATGGCTTAATGTGTTGCTAGAGTTAGTGTTAATTCAATATTATTTTGCATATGTAGTAATTTATAACAGTAGAAGTATGTTTGCATCTGTGTGTAATATGCTGCTTTACATAATATATCGGTCTTTTTAAAATTGTGATTGGTTATCTTTTGATTAAACAAATATAGGTATTGTTTATTGTGTGAGGCATACTATTTTAAAACTCTTTTTTTACAAATGTATATGATGTTCTGCTGTGTGTCAGTGTGAAATGATTATGCATATTTCTGGTTTGTGTTATCTGCCAATTTTGAAAGTATGCGGGTAATGTTTTGTGTTTATGTTTATAATAAAATTATAATATAATTACAATAAGTTGGTATTCAACTTTGCTTAAACATTAATTCTATGTGGGAGCTATATTTAGTTGAAAATATTATTCTTATAAGTTTGTTTGCAATTTGTTTATTCAATTACATTTGTGTCCCTAGATCAGTAGATGGTAATTAGTGTGAGGCAATATTATAGAATTATAGAGTGAACTTTTTATTCTAGTTTGAATAATATACTTTAACCTAGTTATAGGTCCAATTGTTCGAGAACATCGGTTTGCTATTTCATCAATATTATGTTTAATCCAGTTTAAATGCGAGATTAATGTAGTAAAGCCCAGAATGTTAAACTGGTTAAGTCTCTCAATATCTACACTGTCAATTGTTCATGTTAATTCATCAACCTATTTATTAGGCATTTGAAAAAACGTTTGTTTTATTAATATTTTAATGAAATGTATAATAACACAAGTTTTATTGGCAACTCAACTGAGTTGGATTGACATTATACAAAAAATACAATTAATGCATCTGTATGTAGTTTTAGCTATATTATGTTTATTATAGGTCTTTATTAATCAAATATTCACTGTGTTTCTGTCATCTGTGAAGGTTTTAATTGTACTTGTATCATCAAGTATCATGAGCATAAGTTATGCAGGCTTTTGGAAATCATTAATATAATTATAGTAAATAACAATATCAGTGGCCCTAAAATTGATCATTGGGGGACGCCTCGTTTGATAGGTAAAGTATATCATTGTACCTCTTCTAGTCTTACAGACTGCTTACAGTTAGTTGCATATTATTGTGTTAGATGTATTGCTGTGAGCTCCATTCCAATTGCTCCTGGCTACCTCACTGATCCGTTCACGATAAACAATAGTGTATATGATTGTCACACTTGCAACTGCACAAATATTCCTGTCATGAAGTACAACTTGTCTTTAGGCCAGTGTATATTTGCTTACAAGATTGGAAAACTTTGGGACACTATCCCAGAATGTATACAGAATGCAAGCAGTGCAGAGATCTTGAAAACACACATTTGTTTACAGTTTCTCATGATAGATGTACACACTTGCAAACATTTCATGATAGATATGGCCGAGTGACTGTTTGCATTTGGCTGGCAGATTGTTTAGATGAATAAATACTTGTGTGGTGGTGGTAGTGGTAGTCATAGTAAGGACTTTATCTCAGACAATCATATTTTTATTATTGTTATTACTATTATTGTTATGTAGAAGTGGATGAGTTTTAGCAGCTTGCCAGTCGAATGTGGACTGTCATTTAGTCATGCCTTTTGGGAGGGATGTCTATGATGTGCAAATAATTTTATGTCATTAACATTTTAATGATTTAAAAAAATATTTGTAATCTTTTTTATTCATGTTTCTAATAGAATATGAAAAAGTGTCACCTGACTGTTTACTAACAACTGAAATGGAATATTTAGGGAGTTGCAAGTGTGACAAACATGCATTCTATTTTTAACACAAACCGATCAGTGAGATAGCCAAGAACCATTGGAATGGAGCTCACAGCAATAATATTCAACTAACTGTAAGCAGTATGTAAGACTAGAAGAGGTACAATGATATACTTTACCTATAAAACAAGGCGTCCCCCAATGATCAATTTTAGGGCCACTGATATTGTTATTTACTATAATTATATTAATGATTTCTAAAAGCCTGCATAACTTATGCTCATGATATTTGATGATACAAGTACAATTAAAACCTTCACATATGACAGAAACACAGTGAATATTGAATATTTGATTAATAAAGACCTATAATAAACATATAGCTAAAACTACATACAAATGCATTAATTGTATTTTATAGTATAATGTCAATCCAACTCAGTTGAGTTGCCAATAAAACTTGTGTTATTATTATACATTATCATTAACATATTAATAAAACAAAAGTTTTTTTCTTCAAATGCCTAATAAATAGGTTGATGAAGTAACATTAACAACTGACAGTGTAGATATTGAGAGATCTAACTAGTTTAATAATAATAATAATAATACAGTTTTTATATAGCGCTAATTCCCGCATGGCGGATTGATGCACTGCACAAGAAAAATACTAAAATTAATGTATATTAATAAATAAAAATGTAAATTATATAAATTTATATAAATCATACTAACTTGCATGTAAATGATATAAATAAATAAAAAATAAATTATATTAAACACTGTTTTTAAGATGTATAGTACTAAAACATGGTATGCAAATTATATATATATATTAATATAAAATTAAAACCCTTTCTAAAACTCTCTACGTAAACATACATATAAATCTATAAATTAATCTAAAACATAAACACTAATTAAAATATTATTACACTAAAAGGAAATTATAATGCAATGTCCGTCATTTCAAAACAATTTAAATTAATTGAAATGTCTAATAAAGAGATATGTCTTTAAATACTTTCTAAACATTGGTAATGTCCCGGATGCACGAATGTTCAGAGGTAGTTCATTCCACAGTCGCGGTGCTGCTGCGCCAAATGCCGAATCACCAACACACTTCTTTGTCATACCTTGGTGCAGTGTTGGCGCATAGTTCTGGCGTAGGCGTCTGTCACGCTTTCGTGGTTTAACAGGTTCTGCCAGATAAGACGGCGCCAAACCATTCATTAACATTCTGGGCTTTACATTAATCTCGCATTTAAACTGGATTAAACATAATATTGATGAAATAGCAAACAGATGTTCTCAAACAATTGGACCTATAACTAGGTTAAAGTATATTATTCAAACTAGAATTAAAATTTCACTCTATAATTCTATAATATTGCCTCACACTAATTACCACCTACTGATCTAGGGACACAAATGTAATTGAATAAACAAATTGCAAAAAAACTTATAAGAATAATATTTTAAAATAAATATAGCTCCCACATAGAATTAATGTTTAAGCAAAAGTTGAATACCAACTTATTGTAATTATATTATAATTTTATTATAAATATAAACATAAAACATTACCCGCATACTTTCAAAATTGGCAGATAACACAAATCAGAAATATGCATAATCATTTCACACTGGCACACAGCAGAACATAATATACATTTGTAAAAAAAGAGTTTTCAAATATTATGCCTCACACAATAAACAATACCTATATTTGTTTAATCAAAAGATAACCAATCACAATTTTAAAAAGACCGATATATTATGTAAAGCAGCATATTACACACAGATGCAAACATACTTCTACTGTTATAAATTAATACATATGCAAAATTATATTGAACTAACACTAACTCTAGCAACACATTAAGCCATAAACGTATTATATTTTACCACATATCCTCTACTTACAATATGCGTACAGTAGCAAATGTTAATAAACAATACTCAGGAATATACATGCTCCTAAATACAATTGGGCTATCCGTAATGGTCCGTCAATGGAATTCAATAATTACATAAACAATTGCTAATTCAAAAACCCAAAGTGGCCCCTAAGATAGTAACTATTTATTAGTCATAATAGGGGCAAGTCAAATATTTTACAAACTAAATTTTAAATAACTATTGCATAGTTGCAGTTACAAAATAAATACATCTACTCTCGATTTATCCATCTTTCGATCTATTATATATAAGAAAACATAAAGAACAGCGCCGAAACGACCAATATTTTACCTGTAGGTACTTAGATATACCACTTCGCCGATGCAATTTCTGCGAGTTCGTATTCAAAACGCTGCCAGCGACCGAAGTATCCCGCCGAAACTACCAATATTTACCGGCCAGCCGAAGTGGCATCGCGACCGAAGCATCCTAAATGCAAAAACGAAAAACGAAAAACGAATTCGTTTTTCTTACTTCACTTTTGAAAACGAAAAACGAATTCGTTTTTCGTTCGCAAATTTGAAAACGAAAAACGAAAAAGGAATTCGTTATCCGTTTTTCGTTCGCAAATTTGAAAACGAAAAAGGAAAAAACGGTATATACACGGACCCACGACACTCGGGAATGACACATCACGCGGAAAGTGAGAAATATTGGGAAAATTAGAACAACTCGCCCGAACGTGTGTGTGGCATTCAACAAACTGTATTCTTTGAAACACAATCATTTAAAATATATATATATATATATATATATATATATATATATATATATATATATATATATATATATATATATATATATATATCATGATATTGTGGTAATAATGATATATGTGAGGTGAACTTTGTTGACATGGAAACGTTCTCAAAACAATTAAGTTAAAACAATTGGCAACCCTGGTTTGAACTCTGTGCCGCCGTCAAAATTGTGAAACTGGCTGCTTTGAAAATGTATGTGTATGTCATTGCATAACGGTGTGATCTGGCTAGATCGTGGTCGCTATGGTCACAATAAAGAAAAATATGACAAATGATATTCAAACGATTGTCACAGTTAAATTAAACTAATGCAATAACTTACTTTGCATGCACTGGAATTTTGCGTAGCTTGCCTTAAATGGATAGTGATTAACCTCGCAAAGACAAATAGACAACCCACAATCTTCATTCTTCCAGCAGACGCCGCCATGATAATGGCAGTCCGAGGAAGTGTTACAAGGAGATGTCCAATAACCCGCTGTAATATACTGAATGTGTTATTTCCACATCGATTCAATCACAAATTGTACTAAGTGTGACAAAGTATTATTAACTGTTGGTGTTGCAGTCGCATGTATGCATTCTCGCCTTACTCACACTATAATTAAGCTGATCATATAGACATTATATATATATATATATATATACATATATATATATATATATATATATATATATATATATATATATATATATATATATATATACGTTTATATATATCATATATTATAGTACCTTTCGAAATTCTAGTGTCAACATTTGTAATCACATTTTCCTATTTATTGCAGCATCCTATATATATATATATATATATATATATATATATATATATATATATATATATATATATATGTATGTATACATATACTTACAAGGCGGTTTAAATATTTTGCCAAGGCCACCATCTGAAACAAAATGTATTAATATAATATAGCGAAGCTTACTAGCTACTGTATGGATAATATATAATCGAATAGAACACTGATTAACTTAGAAACATAATTGTTTCCTTTGCACACAAAAATGGAACAATGATGCACGTAAGAACACTTCATTATGTGGATAATATATTTAACATGAACTAGCTGCAGAAGACAACACAATATCAAACCATCAAAATAAGATTTTGAGTTTCAGAACTAGACGATGGAAGCGTAGAAAGTTAACATGGCAAATTAATGGAAATAAAAAACAACTATTGTTTGAATCACAATTTACTGCACGCTGCTATCTCCATATCCACACAGCCAAACACAATTAAAAATATCAATGAATTAGAAATACCAAACGTTGTGCTATGCCACTGGACCTTTTCGAATATGTATTTTGCCGCGCTTGTTCGATCACAGTGGTAACGTGTGAGATATATTACACATACTGGCATCAGGCGGACCTTTAATTGCTTTCAGATCATGTTTACTAAGGTAACGTTTGGTTCGAAAACGAGCGTCAAATGAATTATTGTGCAATATTTCGATGTATTTCCAACTCTGGTCAGCATAAAAAGCACACATTTGTCTTAAGATTACATACGAATCAAATTTGACACAATCCACACATGGCCACATGCATTACAAACATATAATAGTGTATTAGTATTTAACGTCATGACTAGACTTTGTATAAGCCATACACAACCATTACTATGTTAAAGTGTGAGGCACGAGTTGTATATTAAACATAACACTGTATATACATGAATGGAATTCGGTCGTTTCCACATCAGGTCACATACGTTACTAACATATACTAATTTGTTGATATTGAACGTCGTAACTAAGTCAAATTTAAATCAAATCAAATTTAATTTAGTCACAACAACAAGAATATATTTTATATGTACATGAGCAATCAAAACAAAAACAAATTGTTACGTGGTGATCACATGGAACATAATGTCCCGTCTTCCTGTGACCCCAAAACATATACTTATAAAGTACAGATACATATATAATTACACACGTAGAATCACGAAATCGCTTTTTTCTATATAATTTATTTGACAATATAATTTATTTGACAACGGACTGGGGGAATGTTTAACAAAAAAATGTGATAATCGTTTGTAAATCCAAACAGTTTGCCTTTTTTAAATAAACGATTTGTGTTACACTCTACACATCTGGGATTTAGGCAATGCACATTAAGGTAGCTAGATAAATAATGTTTAGATATCATATATTTAGATATATTTGAATTTATGTCGGCATTTGAGATTATTTTGAATCTTATAATCAAGGTTATTCCATAGTTTAGTAAAATAATGTAAAGGTAACTTAGAAGAAATATGTGTTCTGGGCTTTCCTGTACGCATTTGGTTATGTTATCTGGTAATTCTGGTATTAGTCGCTAGATTACATGTTGGTATATAATGTTCGAAGGATTTAGGCAGTGTTTTATCGTAATAGTCAAATATAAATAATGATACATGCAACTTGTGTATATTAGTGATTTGATGTATATTTTCAGATAAAAAATAGGATCGGTGTGACTTCTATATATGTTGTTGTTAATTATTCGTAAAGCACGTTTTTGTAAGGTTTGTTATTTTATTATTGTGTTTCCATTACTCCAAGCTTGTACACCATAAGATAAATGACTTTGAATTA
>OZ024867.1:10873115-10875615 GCA_964017155.1 Oasisia sp. SBJ-2009 | reverse complement strand
CCAGGGGAACAAACAAGTGTATCATGTTTTACGATGTATTCTTACGGTGACACATGGTCTTGTCATCTGATACGTAATCGTCGCCTTTGCTGCATTTGCAGAGCCCAAGCTGGCATTCGGCTTCATATATGCCGCAGTCCCAAGTTGTATTGCATTTAGTTACGCCATATTTCGGAACTGCAATGCATAACTACATTGATATAGCATTTATGTTCAGGTTTATTAGTGTTTAATGGTAATATAATAATAATATATGTATTTACTATAGCGTCACATCCAATTTCACATTGTTCGTGGCCCTTTGAATACATTAAAATCATAAAATACAAATACACACCAGAAGATAAAACACATAAATATACTAGTGACGTATTAAAAACAATGATAACAATATAAGTATAATAACATTCATTATTTAAGCTGAATAAATGGAAGTATATACATTTTATAAATGTATAAATAGGTTATATCAAATATCAAGAAAAGTACACAAACATTAAACTAAGCCGCGAGAACCGTCAGAAACAAATGTGTGTAGGCGTGCCTTGAAGGTGGCTAAACAGGCAGACGTCTTAATGTTATTAGGTAGAGCGTTCCAAAAGGTCGCTGCTGCAGTTTTCTCTGTGTTACTGATTCGTTCAAATCGCTTTAATGCGTAGAATAAACAAATACTAACAGCTGGCATACATTAGTGTATGATTAAAAAATACCGATAGTGGATAACGATTGCAAGTTTAACCTATACAAATACTAGCACTTGACAGGGAAGAACAGCTATGTGCGAAATATATTTCTCAATGTATTCTTTAGTGACATATAAAGAACATTATGTTGATATGCACGTGTATACTTGTTTTTTTATATTAATAACAAAGTTCGGCATGGCGTAGTCTTGATTGGGTATATTTGTTGACAAGAACATTGACATTGGGCAGTCATCATAATTGGTTGCATCGTTTGTCAAGGTCCGTGTCTATTTTCCCGAACCAATTATCGCATTCCAGCGATTGTTAGACTACGCATCACTTCACTCCATCTTTATGTGTTAAGTTTCGAACAGCTTTGTTTTCGTAACCTATATATTGGTGAGATCGTTTGTAAACAGCTATTCCATGTTTCTTGTCGACTATTGCCAATCTCCATTGCATCGCCCATTTTATTTTACTCTAGGGAAACACTACGCCTAAATTGCCGCTTAATAGCTCATTCCTACGCCCATGTTTGATATCACTATGTGTTAATAATAATGTAAATATGATGTGCTATATAAAATAAACATTATTATTAATACATCATCAAATGCTATTTCAAAATGTATTCACCTGTGAAATGTAAAAAAAATTCAAGACGCCTTTAGAAAACGCAAAGCCCCTAATGTCAAACTGTCATCAGTCGAAAACCATTTCTGATTCTTGCTAATCCATACCAGACGCTTTCGACAAACCACGGCCTGGTAGATCTCCAATGCTCCTCGGGAATATAAGCTGTGTCCAGTCTACTGCATCGCCATATGTACGTGCAGGGCTTGGAGGACCACGATCAAATTTGGATATTGTATACACTACCAAGTTAGTAGCACGTGGAATGTATTATTAAATGCACCGATTGTTCTCACCATCAGCAGAACAACTCAACTAGGGGGTTTGACTGGCTTTATTATTTCCGATGCCGAATCAGTTATTTTTTTAACCAAATATATTCAACCAATTTCGTATTATTATAGTCGTGTTGAAAATCACCATCAACATAACGTATATGGAGAGAAGCGTATCAGCTAAGTGAACAAAGCGTCGAACTCTGGGGAACCCAGGTTCAAGCCCTCTGCGGCCGTCACAATTGTGAAACTATATATATATATATAAATATATATATATATATATATATATATATGTGTGTGTGTGTGTGTGTGTGTGTGTGTGTGTCATTGCGTCACGGTGTAATCAGGCTGTTCATATATCGGTTTGTTCACATCAAGGAACAACAACTGTGATATTTAAACGACTGCCGCAGTTGCGTTAATTAATGTCATATATTGACTTACGTGGTTTGCATGTATTGTTAAGTAGGTAATGAGTCTCGTCTTCGCAAAGGCATATTCTATAGCCACACTCTATCACGTTCCAGCAAAAGGCGCCCTTAAACCCGCAGTCAGAGACGTCATTACACTGAGTGTAGGCTTCCACTGTAACATAGTGAATATATTATTTCCACATCGATTTAATCACACCCTGTACTACTACTGCTAGTGACGAATTACTATTCAAATCGTTTTAAATGTTGGTGTTACCCTCGTATACATCGTACACGTATTCACTCCGTCCAAGTCACATATGTGTTGGCCCAATTGATAATCATCTCCGATAACTTTCTCCAATGACTATAGTGTGCTACCGTAAAATAGTGAATGGCTTATTTACATGACGACTCAATCGAAACCTGTACTGTTTTCACTTGGTCCAATGTGATAAAACCGTACTGAATGTATAATATTATAACAATA
>OZ024867.1:10848115-10868115 GCA_964017155.1 Oasisia sp. SBJ-2009 | reverse complement strand
GACGTTTGGTTAGGAGTGAGACTACCAAATCAAAAATATATGTTAATATGTTAATCGCACACGTGGGGACATAACCGAAGTTGATCGTGTACCAAACATGTGAGCGGATCATGATGTTGACAAATGTATTCCATGGTCAAAGGATGCCAGAACATTATAGCACTACGCATACGCCTTTATCTGTGACCTGTCTGTGACATACACAATGTAGATGACGTCTCTGTCAGGGGACGCAATCTGACGTTTCACCTAGCTGAGTGATCGTTGATCTATAACCTTGACCTTTCACCTTTACTCTTGCTCCGCGACGCGCCATTCCCTTCCAACTGCCCTCTCATTTCACTCTAGAATACTACTTACAACTAAACCATTACAGTCATATCACACACTTCACGTGTTTATTCCAATGTATTATATGTTAATCTGTCATCTTAATAATTTTTTATTTTGGTATGTTAATTAATGTAATGTCTTCATACATGCTTCTAGATGCTCTGGTTTAAAAGTTACGTTTTCGTTCTACCAGCTATGGCGGCCATCTTGGATTTATGGGTCATAATGATGTCATAGCGTCAAACTGATGTCAGAATCGGAATATTCGTGGTCGACGTACCCGAAAAAGTGTCTTCATACATGCTTCTTGATGTTCTGGTTTAAAAGTTACGTTTTCGTTCTACCAGGTGGCGTCCATTTTGGATTTATGGGTCAACATGATGTCATAGCGTCAAATTAATGTCAAAATCGGAATCCTCGTGGAAGACTTACCCGAAAAAGTGTCTTCATACGTGATTGTTGGCGCTTTGGTTCAATTGTAAATTTTTCGAAATGGTGCCAGCGGCCATTTTGGATTTGGCCCTCTGGCGGAAAACGCTAGCATTTTTGAGAGGGACCGGGAGCAAAATGTGTTTTAAATGGTCCATAGAAGTCAAATAAGTCGTCAAACCTTAGTAGCCAGAGAATGGTCACGAAAGTGCAATTAAAGACCCTACTATTAGTGGTTGATATTGAACTTACTCTTGGCTTCTCTCGCTACTGTGGTAACCTCTGAAAAACGAAAATGTAACAGAGTCATTAATGTAAAAAAAAAACATCATCGTAGTGATACAACATCGGGGACGACGGGTATGGGACCGGTTGGGCATGATTTACACGATAAGGCACACGAATGTATGATCGTACTCGCTTAGTATTTTACTCACCACATACAAAACGACTGAATACTTTTGTCGTCCGTCCTCTTAAAATAAGGTAATGTATAAAGTAATTATCATCACTATTCTTCGATCCTATGTTAATCATCCATGCCAAGTGTTTTACCAAATGGATATAGTTTAGATTTATTACTAGTTTGTTAAACCACCGGCCGACGGTGCCGATACCTCTTCCCCCATAAATCGTGCGCCTATCAGATATAAACCAGAACAACTTCGAAAAGACGATCATGCCTGTCGATTAGTGTACTGAAAACTGTTAGAGAAGTGTCACGTTTTCTGAGATGTAGGGACAAAACGCGGGCGCAAAGTCATTATCGTGTGAAACAGGTGATATATGACACAAAATACTACCTTGATGACGGTGAAGGGTATTTTGGTGTGTGTGTGTGTGTGTGTGTGTGTGTGTGTGTGTGTGTGTGTGTGTGTGTGTGTGTGTGTGTGTGTGTGTGTGTGTGTGTGTGTGTGTGTGTGTGTGTGTGTGTGTGTGTGTGTGTGTGTGTGTGTGTGTGTGTGTGTGTGTGTGTGTGTGTGTGTGTGTGTGTGTGTGTGTGTGTGTGTGTGTGTGTGTGTGTGTGTGTGTGTGTGTGTGTGTGTGTGTGTGTGTGTGTGTGTGTGTGTGTGTGTGTGTGTGTGTGTGTGTGTGTGTGTGTGTGTGTGTGTGTGTGTGTGTGTGTGTGTGTGTGTGTGTGTGTGTGTGTGTGTGTGTGTGTGTGTGTGTGTGTGTGTGTGTGTGTGTGTGTGTGTGTGTGTGTGTGTGTGTGTGTGTGTGTGTGTGTGTGTGTGTGTGTGTGTGTGTGTGTGTGTGTGTGTGTGTGTGTGTGTGTGTGTGTGTGTGTGTGTGTGTGTGTGTGTGTGTGTGTGTGTGTGTGTGTGTGTGTGTGTGTGTGTGTGTGTGTGTGTGTGTGTGTGTGTGTGTGTGTGTGTGTGTGTGTGTGTGTGTGTGTGTGTGTGTGTGTGTGTGTGTGTGTGTGTGTGTGTGTGTGTTAAAATCCATGTGTCCACCACAACATGTGTGACTGGCAATAATTTGGTCTTGCATAAACCCTGCACTGTGCCTGGTTGTAATTATCTTTCGGGAAACTATTAACACAATTTGGTAACAGCCCGATAATTACTACGGAAAACACAAATAAATTCTGTATTTTATTAACATGGAGAATATTTATTTATTGCGCCCAAATGCCCCCAACCTTGTTTTCGACCGCGATACTTGCATGGCTTGATAGTAAACATGGCAGTTTTAGGCCCCACAGTGTCTTTCAAAATATTCGTGTTCCACCATCTCTTCAAATGTATCAAAGGTACTTCGTAAGTGAATTGGACTATGTTTGTTTCCAAAAACGACACACAGACAACTAAATCGTTCGATTTATTTTGCGTCAGTTGTTTTGTCAGACGGGACTATATCAACGCAAAACTAAACAAATATTTAGTTTTTGTTTTATTTATGATATAGGTCATGACCCTTTGAACCGAAAAGCATTGTGATCATTGCATTAACCCTACCTGTGGATTCTACAACTAGAAAAGAAATTAACGCATTTTTTGATAAAAAAAAAAGTAGGCACACATCTACGTTATGTAATTACGCAGATCATGTAAATGATCAGGCCCTGGTAAATATACCATGACAAAATGGCATTGTTCACAACTTCATACATTATATAAACATATAAACATTATGAGTCTCTGTCTGTAACTGTGAAACGTGCAGACACGAATGCATAATGCAAGCAGGTGTAACATAATAATAAATAAATATGTTTCAATAATTTTAAATACAAAATAATACGTATGAGTTACCCTTTATTAATGTTATGTATAACTTAATCCTAAATTTCTTATTCTCAGTTGATATGTGTTACACTGTCTGCAGGATAAACATTAAACATACTGGCAGGGCCGCGACTTGACTGGGACTCTGATGAACAAATGTATTTAACATTATTGAAACATATTTATATATTATTATTTTTAAGTGGTGTTTGCGTTAAGCATGTCTGCACGTGTTCACAGTAATGTACTGAGATTCATAATATTTATATACATCAACGGTATGCCTTGCACAGGCGCAGTGCAGTAATCTGGCTTATCATCGCCATGCACAAATTCGCTATGTATTCGATACCAGCACCAGTATAATATTCTAGGCACCCCGCGACTGGGCTAGGACTATGTCTACTTGCGCCTAGCTACCTCTCCGAGCTACCTCTCATAACATTGCGATCGTCATCAGAGTCCCTCCTGGTTGTACACAGGGCACATCTCCGCCAGTTCGGTGATCGAGCGTTCTACATCGCTGCGCCTCACTTATGGAACGATCTACCACGCAATATGCGAACACTTGATTCACTATTCCAGTTCAAAAGACTCCTTAAAACTTATTTATTCAAAAGAGCTTTTCACTCATGAACATTGACGGACGTTTTATATTTTTAGGATTTATTTATGTATTGATATTTCTGAGCTGCCGTTAGTACTTTTACATTCATAATAATGTATTATGTATTATTATTATTATTTTGTTTTTTATTATAAGTATCTATATTTTGATGATAACTTATTTCGATATTTGATGCCATGTTTTAATGATTTTTTTAAAGTTTCTTTCTATGATTTATTGTAAATGCGCCTTCGAACAAGGTAACTTTGATTTATGGCGCTATATAAATGCTTTTATAATAATGTATTTGCTATGATAAACAAATGTTCCTGCGAGTACACTTTACTTCCTGTCCAAAGTCGTGGTTGGCGCTAGATATTCCTTTCTCAAAAACAATTGGCAAGGAACTAGAATATTACTATTAAATGCGGACCAGGGCAATGTAAAACTGTAGGGAAGTATAATAATAATAATAATAATAATAATTATTATTATTATTATTATTATTATTATTATTATTTGTAAAGCGCCGTAAATCCGGAAAATATTTCCGCTCAGAGGTGCATACAATACATTGTAACACACACATATTTAAAATATTCATAATCAGTTTAAAACATGCACGTAAAGACAAACACTAAATAAAACTTCTAAACATCCTAGTTCATAAGCTAAACTTGTCAACAATAAATATATAAAATGAAAAAAATATATATATATATTAATAACTTAATAATAAAGTAAGTAAACAATATAATTACAGTTAAAATTTATTATAAAAAACCTACAAATAATTTACACATGCGGCCTTAAAAATATGTGTTTTAGGTTAGACTTAAACAATTCAAGTGAGTCTATTGGATCAGTACTGCCTTAGCTGCTATCCAGAACATATCGATACACAGATACACTGCTGCCGTTCCCTACCGCAGGGGAGTAGCAATATGAATAATACATACCTTGAGATGTGCCTTCCACGACCAGTGCGATTACCAGTAGGATAAAGCACGCCGCCTACAAGTAGCAGAAAATATAGTGTTCAACACGGCAATTCGATGACGCCATAGGGCTCCTTTAGAGTAGATTCTAGAACGGCATTGTGACAATCCTTTGGCTACTAAGGTTTGACGATTGATTTGACTATTATGGACCATTTAAAACAGAGCCCCCCGGTCCCTCTAAAAATGCTGGCATTTTCCTCCACAGGGCTAAATCCAAATTGGCCGCTGACACCATATGGAAAAATTAACTTTTGAACCAAAACGTATGAAGACACAGTAAGGCTTTCATGAGGAATCCGATTCTGACATCAGTTTAACGCTATGACATCATGTTGACCCATATATCTAAGATGACTGCTATCCGGTAGAACGAAAAGATAACGTTTGAACCAAAGCACCTAGAAGCATACATGATGACGCTTTTTCGGGGTACGTTGACCAAGACACATTATTTCTGTTAAATCGATGCGGTGATAACATTTGTAAACGTGACGGATCGAATTAAGTTCACGTGGTAAGGTCAATGTCATTCATGGGTTATCTTCAAGGAAATATATAACGGTTAAGGAATCGAAGTCCTGGACCCAACTAATATAAAGGGAACAAGAACCCCGGTGCCCGACATGACAACACATTGTGATAATCTCGTGTACGTCCTCAGTGCCCTGCTAACGACGGAGAACCCAAACAAACACTATGACAGTGTGCCCTTTATTGGTCCCTTCAACACAATGTGTGATGATGAGCGCTATATACAAGCGCTACAAGGGGACTGAGCTTGGAGAGGTACATGTGGCAGAGGGCTCCGTGGTTCATGCGCTCAAAGCCAAACATTACAGTAGGGGGCTGCGTTGCTTGAAGCTCATGTATTAGGCGGTCATGACTCAGCCGTTGAAGGGGAGGCTCACGCCCGACCTGGCTGATGAGACAAGGGAAACCCTTCAGATTCTGAGAAATAAGGGTATCTCCCAAGAACCCCGCGTTGCTGCCCACGCGGCACTGGAGGAGGATGCTGACCTTGAGAGCCTCATCACCAAAATCTTCACCCAGACAAAGGCCAGTGACTTGGCGGACTACTGAAGGGACTTCCTGTCCATGACACACACGCTGATGCAGAATGTGCACGCAGTCCACGTTTGCAACTGGGACGAGTACGTCAGCTTTCTGTGCGCGCCAAGCTGCCATGTACGTACACTAACAATACGTACGGGAGGTGGCTGCCTGATTTATGGGCTATGCTGACAGCTCTCCCTGTTGATCAAGTCTACTGAATTATCTCGATCCATCCAGGCAACCCCTACTCCAAAATGGCATAGGACATGTGGAGTAAAAGCACCATGAACAAGGGCAGCAAAATGAAGTCTGACTGGCTCACCATCCCCAAGAAAGAGAAGCAGCTGCTGGTGTATTCTAGAAATGTAATGTGAACAATGTGCCCCATACTAGGACTGCTCACAACGTCCTGGTCAATAGAAAAGATGCAAATATCAAAACGTTAAAATAAAATGTCTAGCCCAATCGCCTGCCAAAACTAGCCAAAAACTAGCCAAAAAATCCCCCAAAATAAATTGGTACATTTTAAAAGTTGCTAACGATCGACATACCCCTTCCGATAAAGCGAGAAATGCTTTTTGAGTAAACCACGCACAAAGTATTTATCAGTAATTGTGAGTGGATGATTCCATCATTCCTTGCAGTTGAGCGCCACCTACTGTTCTACAGTGAACTATATATTATAATTGCTTGTTTATACACTGTACATCATAATGCCACATAATTCCCCCTCTACGTAATCACATATAATTATGCTCTACACTGCCTACACGGTCGCGGCGCATAACTGCGTTTGTTAATGGTGTTTACTATCATACATGTACACAAATTTGGCAATTATAAAACATAATATCAAAGTGAAAATTTGTGAATGTGTGATTGTATTATAATATACTACACTTGACTATGTTTTCTATATTTTACAAGTTTATATATTAATAATGTTTGTGCTGCATGCACTTATCGTTTTCTATTTTTTTGTACAGTGGTTTTCAATCGTTAGATTTATCTTCGGTATACTCCTTTTTAACATAACAAGAATGTTAAGCAGAACCCTGTATGGTTGTGTTGGAGGAAAATAAACATTATTATGATTATCAAGACAATTAATTATGAGTTATATTGCAATGAAAAATTGTAGTACCGGGGTCTATATCTATTGTGTTGTATCCCTTCTACTTCATCACTTAATTCATGCCCGGACTAATAGGGCGTGCAAGTCTCGCGCGCGAAAACGAAGCTGGGGACAATTGGGGGCAGGAAGTCCATATTGTCCACGTTAACGTATAGGACTTCGTTTTGTTTTTGGTTGTAATAATATAAATGTTCCAGTCTAACTATTCCAGTTACACTGTCCGAAGGATTATTACAAGCAGAAGCAGTGGAACACTTTGCCGGTGACAATGCTCACGGAAATCATGAATGTTAACCGATTGTTATGCCTTTTATGGTGGTTGCCATGCCATCGCCGGCTAGTACTTGCGTTTGGCGATCTTGACTAATAATGAAAAGTGCCAGTTATCGCGCAGTACAACCTGTTTTGGGCAAACCTATACATGTGTTATGATTATGTGCATTTAGACAACTTGTCAGATATCAGTGCTTATCGAAACCACAACGTACAAGTATGTACAATGCAAATCCCGTAAAAGACACATACGACCTAAAGTTAAACTTGTGGGGAGTGTCTATTATCTGCACTACATAAATCGCTATGTCTATGATAGTGTGGTAAACTCAACATTAAATCGGACATTTTAGATAAGAAAGGTATAACACAAGATATGCATGTCCTGATTTTCCTAGACCTAGTGTTCATCAGTCGAAAGTTACAACTGTCAACCATCGAATATTATTCTTGTGACCAATCCCCAAATCAGTTCCAGTCGCGCGGAGTCTCGCCAAGTGTCGTGACCCACTTGCACGCCCTATACTATAGTATATAGCTGCACGCTGGCTGAAACTGAGCCGCATCTAAGAGTACATTTGGATTATACGCCCATCCTCGCAACCAACGGGTCGTTGCGCAACTTTACTACACGTAGCGCTAGGCCTATGAAGAGAAGAGCTGGTATTGACGTAATCAACAGCAGCGACACCTGGGGCGGGAACATTATTATTACCCTTATTTGTGGACAACTGAATTGCCCAGACTGGAATGGGGATTGCGTGTGTCTGCATTCAAAAACATTAGGAATCTTTAATGAATAGTTCGCAGTATTTATTATGATATTATATAGAATATGACGGCTCTTGACTTAATATAATTATGATGTAAAAATCACCACTTTTGGTACTAGCCCAAAAATAGCGGCATGTGCATAAAAAGAAGCGCACAAAACCGCAACCGCTGATTTTTTCCCTGAGAACAGTTCTAAAACAAACCCAATTCCGCGGGAAAACCGCGGAGTTGGCAACACTGTCCACAACTATAACCATAATAATATATTGCCCAAATGAATAACATATTTACAATACCTGTCCAGTAGTCGACATGGCGGCGTTTGTCGCTGTTCGTACTAGCATTAGTTGTTAATGTTCACCATACAAGATATATGCGCAAAATAATAAGAGACGTCGCAACAACAAACGCAAACGTAAAACAGTAAACGAAAACGAGACGCGACACACGTTATTTTGAAAATAATCTACCCCAGAAAATTAACAGCGTACACTGGCATGCTATGTGTATTTTTCATACCATACACCATTTCGGGATGGGTCACATTCCGGAACAGATATTTGTGTGGTTGTTTGGTTTTCAAATATGTAAGTGCCCTTGATTCCTGTTGCAAAAATGCATGATAAATTATTCCTCCGTAGTATTTGTGGTAAATCATTAGCTGCATGATGTGAAATGTTATTAATTTTCAACATCAAACCCCTATCATTACAAACTTAGTTTCTTTTTCTCTGAATTAGGATTCTAGTAAAGCAAAGTGAGCTGTTTGACACGTGTTGTAATCATAATGTTGCTAGAATGTCAAATGTAAGTAAGTTAAACTCGTTTAAAATGTTAAATTAAATCAATATGACTATATACCACTAACAGTAGTATTAACTATACACCCCATGCATGCATATACATGTAACATATGTTGCGTTTAAGACACGACTAGGCCATAGAAACCTTTATCTATATCAAACAAATATATAAACAGAATATCATCAGTGTACAAAAGTGAACATTTCTTTATTGACAGGTAGCCTGGTAATTAGTATATTTGTATCTACAATAAAGTGTATGTTGTGTGACAAACTGCCCCATGTCCAGGTTACGTTTTGTAAGTCTGGCTGTTACCAAGCGGGGGTAAATAAACACAACGCAAAGTTCACCAACCTTAATCATCCAAGGCCGAATGAAATGTAACATATTGTTCCCGCCGATAATTTCCTGAAGGTATTAATTGGTCGGTATCAATGTCAACAGTAAACACAATTAGTATGCATAGCGAGAAACATGCCGTTTTCCGAGACCAAGTGATCTAGCCAGTAGCTTGGGCGGCAAAAAAACCTGCGCCAGTTCTGGAAGGCATCACGCGGACAATGAGCGATGCTGCCATCTAGCGGATGTTGGTATATCTAGAACTAGGGCCAAGCCCAAGTCAAACTCAATCGATGTTTCAATACTGGTAGTCAAAGCCATGCATTCAACATTGCAACGGAATATCGTGTGCTGCTATTTTGGCTCTACGCCTCAACACATGCATCGCAACGATTTTACGACAGAAAGGTCTATCAGACATACAACATAAGTCAAGATGGCGCTGAAAACGATGACTACAGACGAGAACAATGCTGCGTGCCATAAACGTATTACTATTATTTACATGAATCATTGCGCATGTCTGACAGCGTTTTTCATTGGAAATCCCTTCGTCGAGGTATAAACCAATCAGTGAGTTGTTATCCACGAGGTTCGTCAGGTCATTTTCTCGTCTTTTGCATCTTTTTTATCTTAAAACACTTGAATATGCTTTGTTAGACCAACACTTGGATGCGCTTCTGTCAACTGGGGTCCCAGTTGAGAGAAGCGTATTCAAATGTTGGTCTAACAAAGGTTTTATAACTGTATGATTTTTTTTTTGCACAGAGCCATAGGTTGGATTAATACCTGATAGTGACCACAGGTTTTTAGTCAGTCTCGAAACTGGCACCAGGCCACAATTATGTCCAGATTGTGTTGAGTTGAGATGTCACATTTATTCACAGCATTCTAGCAGTAGCATTGTCTCTTCTGACGATAGCATAAACACGTTATTATGGATTTGCTGGTTTAGGTTAACAAACGATAGATCATGGCCTAATAGAAGTATCTGACCGGGAAAATATGCCCCTTGAAGGGAAGTCTTTAATTGTGGCTTTAAAATGATCAATATGCAATTATTTTAGAACAGAAGGTTGTATAGGTACATAAAAATGACGATAACATATTATATCAAATGCTATCGGTGGCATGTTGTTTCAGCCAGGCACAAATACTTTGTGCCCTATTTCTATATTCTCTCTTGTCGCATTTGTTCAGCCCTGCAGTGACCACAACTGTCTGCCCAGCAGAAAACCAACCGCGTGAAATGAAAGTGTTATTGAGAATTGATAACTGTAATTGACTACCTGTAGTATACAGCTAGAAAAAATGTGTTGTGCTACATGCAAGTACAACAGTTAGGCCTATGCAAGATGAAAAATCATGCAAGGAAACAAGTGAAAGAAAAGGAACTAATGTGTGTGTGTGTGTGTGTGTGTGTGTGTGTGTGTGTGTGTGTGTGTGTGTGTGTGTGTGTGTGTGTGTGTGTGTGTGTGTATGTGTTTATGTGTGCGCGTGTGTGCGTGTGTGCGCGCGCACGCCTCCGTACATGCGTGTGTGTGTGTGTGTGTGTTCAACATTCATGTTGCTTGGAATGATTCCTCCCCACCCGATTCCTTTGCTTCCATCTGTCTACCAGACCAAATTAAAGAATGAAAGCAGAAGAATAATGGGACTTGGCAGCTTAGTCAGCCCAGAAAACTAAACATCGACACATATTATCAATGTTTTCTAGTTCTTGACTTTATCATCTTATCTGTTTTCTTTCTTTGTGCAACGCAACCACGTCTGATTTATGTTCTGAACCTTAGTGTTTGCATAATTGAAAATATATAATTTTAAATTATTGGCTTGCCACCCATATTCCAAACCAGTTACTTTTTCTTAATGGCGATTTTATTGGAATGTATAATGAATTTAGCAGAGTTTGTTGTAATTCGCAAATATAGATTATGCACTGTCTTAGTTATTTAGATTGCTCCTCCGACGGTATCCATCCCCACGTCTTGCATTTGCACTTGCAATGCCAGTCATCAAGTCAGTCAGTCAATTCAATTCAATAACTTTATTCTGGAACATTACATCCATATGAAAACCTAAAGTATGACTAATAACTATATACCTAAAGCATTTTCCGCCAATGGCGACACTGTGGTGAAGTATACAGAGCATCATTATTCATGATACTCTGCAGTATTGCATTGCCCGATTTAGCTATACACGTCACAAAACTATACACATTTTTTATAATTAACATTTTACATGTGGGTAAGCCTCTTGATACAAACATATAACTCGCACTACAATATCGAGGTTCATTGCATAACAATCTAAACACATTATTGTATGCTACAAACAGTTTTCACATTGACTCTGCTCTATAGCAAAACCACAGCTGGCATGTATACAATGAAGTACAGTAGGATTTAAATAAAGTACATTTTACAGATTCTGTACACATGTAACACTTTCGGATCAAGGCATTATCCTGAGCATAAATTATCTTGTATTGCCTAGATATGTCATCATTGTCGCAGTTTGGAATGTAGATATCTTTGAACTGTTTACAAGAAAATATCATAACGTTTCTTTTGGTACTATTGTATTATACTATTTAATATCATGTTATATCCCATACTCTGAACACACAGATAGTAACATTGATAAACCCATAGATAAAGGTGCCATGAGCACTAAATCATCAGCATACATTCAAGGTTAAATAACGAGGAACCTATTATACATCCAGCATTAACATTGTTTAATTTGTTACTGAGATCATCCATGTAATCAATGACAGTGCCGTGACCGCGCAGGCCTACGACTACGCATTGACTGTCGTTGGGTATGTACGCTTATATTTTAACAATAAGATTGGCATCAACAACCATTCCTGTGAGTTTACAAAATAAAAATGTGTACATTTAGATATATGTCAGTGTTTATATTTAATCAAAAGCAAGCTTTTCCATCAACATACGTAAAATAACAATATACATATGTAACTTTGTTGGTGTTTACAACTCAAAGGACAGTGATTAGTCTAGTCAGGGTCCTCGCCAAATGGCTGAGAGTTACATGGCAATCGCTATATGTTAATTCACCTGTTTGAAGAGTACCAGCTACAGGCAGTGGTGGCTATTTTTACTTTATATAGATAGTCTTTGTTTAATAGTTTAAGTGTGGCTGAATGCTTCTTACATTAGTCGATATATGTTATTTGATTTAACATGTCTTAGTAAAATGTAACATATCTGGCATGTAGAGTTTACAACATGAATACCAAATACCAAACAACTGTATTGTTGACTGTTACTAAATGTAGCATCACATACTATATCACAAATGTCAGAGCTATGTTAATTGTCACGTCGTTTCTTGTATATGATGTAGATATGAATGCACAGCAAAATGTCAGGAACATAGTCTGCAGTACCATTAAAGAGACTGAACTCACACAGTAATGCCACCGATATCCAAGCCGATTTAGTTTACCAAAGAATGCCGAGTCTGTCTTATAGTGTCGAGAGATGTTGACAAAGGCTCATGCCATATTTGCCAAACCTTGGCACCCACCGTTCTACCACAAACTGCAAAGCTAGTCAGACATCACCATATTCGCATGTCAAGCAACCTGCATTCTACATTGGTCTGTAGTCAGTTTAGGTAACTGACTTGTCTGGAAGTCAGTGCACACACCATCGGTGCGGGGGTGTCTGTCACGGATGCAACGCACGACTGAGATCACTCCGTTGATATTCTCATGACATTTAATCTGCAGCATCTTGCACAGCCCATGTTTATGGAATCTTGTCCGGGATCTTAATATAGCTTATTAACTTGTGTACCTAGTGGTGCTAGGCACACTAGTTCACTGTTCAGTTTCCTGTTGAACTGAAAATAAAAGCATATATTCAAACTCAGTAAACAAAAATTGGAATCATGGTATTAGAGTTTTCATTATGGAGTGTGCATTGCCATAATCAATACATTATTATAGTAATAATAATACTGTTTTTCTATAGCGGTAATTTCCGCATGGCGGATCGATGCGCTATACAAGACATTTATTAAAATATATTAATAAATATAAATGTAAATTATATCAATTAATACAAATCAAATCAAATTTTGGTTTTAAGATGTACACTAGTAAACCTCCGTATGTAAATTATATAAATCATATAAATAAATTTAAAATAAATTAAACACTATTTAACAAATGTATAGTACTAAACCTATATGAATTATATAAATTAATATAAAATTAAAACATTTACTAAATATGTGTATGTAAATTATCTATACATTAATCTAAAACATAAACACTGATTAAAACGTGTATAACACTAACAATACATGATAAAGCAGTGTCCGTCCTTTCACAACAATTTGAATTAATTTGTCTTTAAACACTTTCTAAACACAGATATTGTTCCAGCTATTATACAGCTGTATAACATAATATTTCATGTTTGACTTAAAGCATTCCACGAAAAAGGCAGCAAGACATGTTTGGCTACAGCAGCGTAGACAGGTTGATATCTAAGTAGTATTGTAATGTAGTAGTGTGAATTGTCATTACATGGAATTAAAATTACCCTGCTATATGTAATTACAGTGATAGCTTATCTTGTATATAATTATTTGAATACTCATAACCAGAGCGCTTTCATATTTTATGTTTTATTTTCAGTATACAATTGTGTGTCAGAGTCTAAAATAAATACTACATATGTTATATTTGACATATTATGGCTCAACCGGAGGTTGTATCCATATCAAAGTAAATGTTGGATGTGACAAAATGAGGTGTTATTGTGATGCCAACATAATATTTCCTTCACCAAATATTCAAACATACCATACATGTATACCTTCTTCAAAAAGAATAATCATTGATTTTATAAATTTATTTCTGAGTTATCGTTGTAAGCTGTAACTTTTTTAAAAGGTGTTGACCGAAGTCTGTGTGGACACTGGAATAGACACACTTAGTATAATATCCATTATATAACTGCAAACTTATCCTTGTTTTCCATGTCAAAGATGTTATGAAAATGTCAGTGAAAGCAAATGTGTATTGAAATGGGCATGCTAAAATATTTAAAAAAAATATACATTGTTGATTGTCAAAATGTTTCATTCACTTGGATTGCTCAGATGTTCTGCAAACTACGTATCCTCCATGCAATTGCCCAGCCCAAGTGATTGCATTCATATTAGCCCTCCCACTGCCTCACTTCACATGCATTGTGGTGTGGCCTGTAGTAATATATAATAATTCGAGTTATATATATTATGCATTCATATATTGCTGTGATGAAAAGATTAAGATTAGAACAGCTGGCTAATGTGAGTTGAAAGGTATCAGGTATTACATTGACTACAACTAGGCGTAACTGACCACAATGGAAATAAGTGCAAGAATGTTATGTGTAATACATGCAAATAGTGTACACTAGCTACATAAGCATTTTATGTTCATGTTTAATTGTTTGACATTGAATACATTCATCACCATCATGGGTGTCTTAACATCTAAATTAGGTTGCATAAAATAGAATGCAAATCAACAACATGCAACAATAATATAAAGTGAATAAAATATAATTAAGTAAAACCTGAGTCACAAAACACTGTTTTAATTTATGATAATCAACATCATTCTGAGTGTTGACGTTCTGTTGCACGATACAACGAATGCTCCCCACGATCACTCGGAGGCTACTGTCAAAGTTCCCAAGCCAGTGATGTATCATTTCGTCAGGTTATCTACACATGTACTTTCGCAATTACGCTGCTTACTAACAAGATCCTGCGTAATCAAATACAATACAAATACAAAATGTAATCAAGGCTGTATGAATGTTACCGGCTGAGACTGTGATGCCGGACGATGGCCGATGCCGACTGTCAAAGTCAAACTTATTGTAATCTTAAAAGTTAGAGAATCCGCGTCGAGGAGGCCTATAATGAAGTTAACTGCGATACTTCACAGAAGAAAGACTTCGGGCGTTCGTCATGACACGCAAAAGCACACGCGATATGTTATTGTGCCGTAGGATGCCGATCTCGTATAAAACACGTGACACAAAACGCAGCACGTCTACAGCTGCTGGCGCCGTATGCATGGCCAGGGACTAAGTCGCGAAACTGGGTATTACTCGGTTGCGAGGTCGCAAGTTCGCTAATCCGGTATGCATGAGCACCGCATAGGCTCGATTTTAGGCTATTGCCCGCACTGCGACCGCCTATCTCTAGGCCCTCTAGCTAGGAGGTGTAACTCTTAGGAGGTGGGTATAAAAATGGCGGCCGTAGTAGTTTGGAGAAGTCAACACAGGAGGAATTTGACGCGAAATCGGGTATTCCGGGATAGGAAGAATCCACTGGATATGTACGATGACGGAGAGTTATACGACAAGTTTAGATTTCGCCGTCACGATATCCTAACAATCGTGGATGAACTGCTAGACGACTTAGAGTACCCCGATCGACACGCGATAAGGCTCCTTGCCGGCTACTCTGCAAGTTATAGACACGTATGCGAGTTTGTTTCTAAAACTTGGTGGCTGAGACCATCCGTATCGACCAGTCAACCGCTTCCCGAACCATCCACCGTGTGACCAACGCTTTGTTCGCTCGGATGCATGAATGGGTACAGCTACCGACGCAACAACAAGCCGACCGACAGAAGGCGAGTTCCTCCGGCTAGCGGGATTCCCCACCGCGGCGGCATGAATCGACGGGACCCACGTCCGCACGAGCACGAGCATATGTCAACAGGGAGAATTTTCACTCGATAAACGTCCAGGTAACGTGTGATTTATCAAATAGTTTAAATTTCACAAAACCTTTACGCAATGTGACTCTATTTTAACATACTAGGTAATACGTATTTACTGAAGTACTTCTTGAAGTACTTGAATGACCACCATTTTTTTAAATGATGCGAATACATGATGAAACATAGATTTAAATACAACTTCATAATTAAAATGTAATTACATTTTATTAACTATTTGTAATTGTATGTGACACTACGTAAAATGAATCGGTTGTATAAATTTGTATTGAAATACTTCCCTAAATTATTTGATTTTTTTCTCAAATAATATTTCAAGTACTTTTATTTCAGTATGGCTATTATTTTAGTTAGATTTAATTTGCTTTTCTTCAGTCAAAAATTTCAATAGATCATTTGAAAATTGACCACATTTTCTAGTAAGAACGAAAACCATTATCACTGAGGTCATACCAATGAAAGCAGGTTACATTTTTTAGTTGTCACCTGTGAGCAGCTTGGTTTTGTTGCTAATAACACTCCTAACATATATTTGCTCTGTATGGTCTGAGGGGAGGTAGAAGTTCCTCAACAATTATTACTTGCCTATATTGTTGACATTTGACAACATACCAACTGTAGCTATGTAGGAATATATCATCACAAATATGATGATGTATTGATTTGACCACATATACAGGGTACTTGAATTATTATTATTATTCACTTATGTGAAACACCTATGGATATATGTGTTTAGTATAGTATATATGTATACTATTTTATTTTTATTTACTACATGTTTATACTATTTTACTTATTTATTCATTTTTAATATAGTGTGCAGTTGTGTGCCAATTTAAGTCTGTATTTTAAAGTATCATATTTGTTTTATTAGTATATCCTCATTTCATCAAAGTAGTATTGTATTAACTTTTTAGTATTATTATTATATATATATATATATATATATTATGTTATTAGTATGTATTTTTATTATTATTATTTTAGGAATAATCATTGTAAAGCGCCCCAGAACAATTATTTGGATGGGGCGCTATATAAGAAATAAACTATTATTATTATTTATTTATTGTACACTGTGAAACAGTTAATTTTGCCTCTTGTGCCAGTCACTGATGTTTCCTCTAATTAAAGTACACTGTAGCTACCTTATTTGCACATGCCACTTAATTGCAATTAGTAACACTAGACATCTGTCCCCAGCCACCAGCTCCTACTATTGTTTGTTCAAGTGCTTCTTGCAGCTGATCACACATGGCTACACTTTGAGGACAGGGTAGCATACATAGATGCCTGCATGCTAGGGGTTTATTGCTTGAATGGAAAGGCTGTTTTTATTATGATAGATCAAGGGAATGATGTAGGATACTTGGATCTTTTTACCTATGTACAATTTTTTTTATTTGCATGTTTAATGCTATAAATGTGTTTAAATGCAAAAATGTCCAGGTACTATTTTACTGTAGTCATTTAAACTTAACAATAAAGTGCTGTTTGAAATGCATCAGTTATAAATTTAACACTTAATAAGTAAGAAATAATTATATTTCACCAATGTGCTATTGACCACTTCTAAATAAAATGTAAGACACAGTTTTGTTTCATGCACAAACTAGTAATAACTACACAGTATAAAGTATTAAAAAATGCATTGACTCAGGTATAAAAACATGCACATTAAATGAGTGTCATCTGTCTCTGTTGTAGTTCATATGTGATGCTGACATGAGGATTATGAACTGCATTGCCATTTGCCAAGTGGCCGGGTTCAGTGCAAGATTCCAGAATCCTGAGGGAATAGCAGCTGTTTCAGCATTCGAGTCGCCACGAAAACCATTGACTGATGTGTTTCTTGGGGACAGTGGGTATATATTCTCTCACCGATCCTCAACACGTGGAATCAACACGAACAGTCATACACAGATGCCCATTGTGTCAACGTAACTGTCAAAGTAGCAGTAACTGCTGCTTTAGTGACTCCACCTGCATAAACCAGCTGGCACCTGGCTCAGGCTGTGGTGGAGGTTCTGGCAGTGGTGCAGGCATCACAGATGATGATACATCTGGAATGCCAAAACATGTTGCTTTAGTAACTTATTTGAATTAACACATGCACTTTGTTATTGACATAGTCAATCCTGTTTTCTGTAACTGAAGAATAGAGTCACTATACCTGTATGTTACCATGGTTCAGTCTTACCCGACATGTTGTTTACTCACATAATATAGAGTTAAGATGTTCATTTAATTGATCAAAAATGTGTATATACTCCCATACACCAACGTGTGTGTGTATGTGTCTGTGTGTTTGTGTGTGATATGTAAGTATGATTATTGTTTAGAATTTAGAAGGTGACAGATCATTGTAGATGTGACAAAGTGTGGATACTGACCTCTGTCCTATTATGTAACTCTACCAGTCACCAACTCTAGGGCTGGCCATGCTCTTGTGTATTGCTATTGTAGTATAATTGCCCTGGTTATGGATGCCTGCCACTTTAAGGTGGCTGCCTGTAACTTGAGTTCCCCCCACTGTGCTATTTTTATGATGGCTCTCTCTCTCTCTCTCTCTCTCTCTCTCTCTCTCTCTCTCCTGGTAAGTTTCCATTAATAGGATGCTTGATGCAACCCACATTGTTTACATAAGCTGTTTGACATTGCTAATTATATATGAAAATCAAAGATAAATAGAGATTGCTCACCCCATGCATCATCGACTGGCAGAGCCATAGCCTGGCCATCACCTGTGTCCAACATGAAGCTGTCTGTGCCTTGCACTGGAACGTGAACATTATAAGTTTTGTAAATATTACATATTTACGCATTGTGTTAATATATTATTTCCATTGTATCATGTATGAGTTGCGTGTTACTGTACATAAGAATTATTTCTGTATAACAGTTCTGCATAAGAGTTGCTTTCACAATACAACTGTCTGTAGCATTCATACCATTATAACAATTTGAATATAGGCATATGTTTTATTTACTAATGGTAATTGAACTATATAAAATAAAGTTTCATATGTGTCATTAATGTATTTGGTTCATTTTTATCTGAATGAGAATTATAGCTGTGACAACTGTACTCCAACAATAATTACATATATACCAGTATATGTTTTAATATAAATTTATTTTATGTTATAATAATTATGCTATCAACAAGTCTGAAAACAGTCAGTTCTCGCTTTAGTGCCATTTAGTTTTGTTGTAATATGTCACAAGCACACATCACAAATTAAAATAATAACATTTAAATAGAAAACACTGATTGGGATTTAATTTCCTTTGTTTAATTTTCTATAATTTTTTACCACAAAAGTCACTGTAGTAAATAAGGAATTGTACATAATACGGTGATACTTGAAAGTACAACACACACCACAGACAGTAATCATTCATTTGACTAGTTATGAATACTCGCCATCAATTCCCGTTGGCGTTGACCCGTCATATCGGTTCCTTCACCAGTTGGCAGTTGTATCCATGATGATATTCTGAACCCCTACTGGGGCATGACGCACTAGTTCAGCATACATCAGCATACAGAGGTCAATTTGGTGGTCTGCCTCTCACTTTTCCTTGATCACGTAGTGCGTTTTAAGACCGCAGATTTAAAATGTTTCCCCTTTTGTTTAGGTTGTCCTCCGTTCTTGCGCCACCGAGCGAATTCACTTTAGTTTAGCGGTGAACTCTCGTCAAACTTACCATTTTCTTGATTGTTACCGAATTTTGTAACTTGCTCATCAAAATAGTTTTTTAGTTGCCGATTCCCTCAATTAAACATATTATTTCGTCATCTCGACAGGGCGGCTTACGCTTAACTTTTTTCTCCATGCGCTTCCCACCTTCGCCGACTACCACGCCAAGCTGTTAAACAAACACTGACCACGACGTGCGATGAACCCCTATTTGACCCCGTGCGTCACCGCGCGCGTGCGCAATGCGGCAGAATTCGTGGGGAATCCCTGTTTCGAAGCTCCTCAAATAGCCTCGAATACTCCTCAATTGACTCTCATAATGGCCGTCCGCAGACTAACTATGCGGCGGCTAAATCGCGCTGCGACCGGTTCATGCATACCGACTGAATCACTCGCTGGGCCACGGCACAGTTAGTCTGAGGGTAGCGCCTGTGCGGCGCCTAAGCTAGTCTGAGGACATGCATATCACCCCTGATGGTTTAGCCAGTTATACCCGGTGTAGCGACGATTCTTTTATGCCCAATATGGCA
>OZ024867.1:10720615-10843115 GCA_964017155.1 Oasisia sp. SBJ-2009 | reverse complement strand
TGTTTTGAAAGACACTGTGTTGTGCCTAAAATCTGCCATGTTTATCAAGTTTACCAAACATTTACAAACTAAAGCGACGGACGACGCTCTACGATACAATGTTGCAAAATAATAATGTTTTTCGGCGGCGGGAACCATTCATTCCCACGAGTAATGAAGTGCATTCGTGGACATTTAGCCAAAGACGAAAATGTCAACACAACATATAACACATTTATCCACTTGTTTACATATTTGTATAACATATACTCCTGTCAGTAACCATAATATACGCAAAATACATCATGAACAAAGACACGATAAACAATGGAGGATACACGGTTTAAAACAAATGCACGTAATCAAAACGATTACTATGCACCGATAATGTTAAGCATCCCATGAATGAAAGCATAAAATGATCATTATTACTTGTTGATGAATATATATTGGCAATAGTATACAATGCTATTTAAAGTAATATATCAAGATGACACAGAAATGTGCCTAATTAAGACAGTACTATCATATATCCTAAAACCTGTTACAAACATATTCAACAATTCGTTACACATGTGGTTAACGTTTTAGGTTGGTCCAAACTTCGGGAGATAAGGAAGAACTTCCGTTTAATACTTATGTTCAGAAACATCCATATTCAAATCGCTGTCTCGTCCAGAAATATTTTAGTATCTGCAGACAACTGCAAACTATCAAATCACCTTGTACATTGACATATTACAGCCAATATTGAGGATTATAAAGCATCCTTTTCCCCTTACATTACTTGCATGGAACATTCTAGAAGCGTCACTGGTTAGTGCAAAGTAAGACGCACAATTCAGTGATCTGCTAGGCCGTGCGCAACCCATATCATTGACGTCATAGCCAATTGGGATGTGTCATAACAAAACATAAACAGAACACTATTATTGTGTTCTTGAACGGTGGGCATATTGGATATTGGTTTCATTGAAAACATATATCTATGTTCATAAATATAATTGAATAAAATATGTAGGACCATGCATATGAGTATATAATATGAAACAGATAGGAAAATGTTGAAATGCTATTGTGTCTACAATACGCACTTCCGTGCCCATTCTCTGGCTACTAAGGTTTGACGATTTATTTGATTTCTATGAACCAATTAAGCAAAATTGCACCCTAAGCCTTCTAAACAAATGCTGGCATTTTCCACCAGAGGGCAAATCCAAAATGACAGCTGGCACCATCTCGAAAAAATAACTGTTGAACCAAAGCGCTGTTAATCAAGCGTGAAGACTCTTGTTTGGGTAGTAGTATAGTAGGTGCTTATTGCGCGGCACTTGGAGCGGAGCGTGGCGGGAGTAGGAGGAGTACCACCGGTGGAATTCCACCGGTGGAATTCCACCGGTCAAGTGTCGCCCTCTGGCGGATAAGTCGTGTACTAGTGGCGCCATCTGGTGGATAGAACATGCACTAGTGGCGCCGCCTGGTGGACAAGTCACGAAATAGTAGTGTTACCATTCGTGCGTCTTATTTTTTAACGTGGCGCCCTCTGGTGGATATGTTGTGTATAAGTATCGCCCCCTTACGGACAATTCACGAACTAATACTATCAAAAGTCGTGTCTTATTTTTTTAAATGACGTCAAAATGGCGTTAGGGGTTATGTAGCGTCCCCTCGCGAATAGGTGATGAATTATACACTAGGTGAAAGAACAGGTGGAGTCAACTGCCGGATACGTATTCGGCTAATCGATCACGTGACTTAATATTGTACTCTGTGACTGCTGTTGTTCCATCCAACAATGTTGCAATATAGTAAAATATAAAAAACATGACTGAGTTATGGCATGTTAACACTAAAACACGTACAATTGACAAAGTGATGGCGGTGAAACTCTGAAAAAGTTGCGAAATGATACAAATTTGGCACATGGAGTTAGTAAAATATGAAAAAACATGACAAAGTTATGGCATGTAAACACTAAAAATACGTAAAATTGACAAAGTGAAGGCGGCGAACCGCTGAAAAAAGTAGTGAATTGGTACAAAGTTGGTACATGGAGTTAGTAAAATATGAAAATCTTGACAAAGTTATGGGATGTAAACACTAAGAACACGTAAAATTTACAAAGTGATGGCGGTGAAACGATGAAAAAAGTTGTAAAATGGTATAAAGTTGGCACACCGAGTTAGTAAATATGAAAAACATGACAAAGTTATGGCGTAGAATAGAAAACTATACTATTTTACTACAAGTTACAAGAATAACTTAGTTAAATTTGTGAAAACACCACCTGTCTAACGCAATGAAACGGTGAAACGTTACGAAATGGAACGAGGTGAGGACACTGGCTCAGTGAAATAAGAAAAGTTGGCAGGGTTATTGCGTGGAAACTTTAAATGGCACTAGTTTTTAACGTTATCACTATGATTGAATGTGTAATTTTGCAAGAAATTGTGTTATGGTCCTGATGTGACCCGACATTTTACGGATGTTGTGTTTTGCATGTGGTAGGAAGCGTCATTTTAACGGAAGTTATGGTCTGCGCATGACATGAAACTGTCCTAGTGTCGTCTGTATGAATTGGGCAACGACAAGTTATAACATGTAAACACTAAAAATACATGAAATTGACAAAGTCATGGCGGTGAAACGCTAAACATATGTGAAATGGTATAAAGTTGGTGCACCGTGTGAGTAAAATATGACAAACTTGATAAAGTTATGGTATATAAACCCTAAAAATAAGTGAAATTAACAAAGTGATGGCGGTGAAACGCTGAAAAAGTTGTGAACTGATACAACGTTGGTGCACCGGTTTGATAACATATGAAAAAACTTGACAAAGTTATGGTGTTGAAACAGAAACATATGCCATTTTACTACAAGTTACAAGAATAAGTTAGTTAAATTAGTCAAAACACTACCTGTGTAACACAATGAAACGGTGAAACGTTACGAAATGGAACGAGGTTAGCAAACCGAGTTAGCAGAATATGAGAAACTTGTCAAAGTTATAGCATGTAAACACTAAAAATACGTGAAAATGACAAAGTCATCGCGGTGATGCGTTGAAAAATTGTGTGAAATGGTACAAACATCGGCACACCGAGTTAGTAAAATATGAAATAACTTGACAAAGTTATGACGTATAATAGAAAAATATTCTATTTACTACAAATTACAAAACTAAGTTAGTTAAATTTGTTAAAACACCACATGTCTAACGCAATGACACGGTGAAACGTTATGAAATGCTATGTAGATAGCACACTGACTGAAGTTATGTTATGGCTGTGGTCGAGACCACCATTTTCCCGGACGTTTTGTTTTACACGTGAAAGGTATCATCCTGTTAATGGAAGTTATGTTTTTGCACGTGACCGGAAGCTTCATTGTTTACGGAAGTTACGTTTTACACGTGGCAGGAGCCCATTTTTGTAGAAGCTATGATACGAATATGGTAAGAAGTGGAAAGATTCCTCTTTCTATCTCGTTAACTCGCCAAATGTTATGAAATTACCACGTTGACTTTAGTAAAATGCGAATATTTGCCAAGGTTATGGTCTCGAAACACAAAAAGGTATGTCATGACTGTGACCGAAGCCGCCATTTTACAAGAAATTATGTTACGGAAGTAGTCGAAGCCATCGTTTTCTATGTCAAACCCTAATTAGTGGCTGTTTTGTCCGCTAGATGGGGCTCGCGTCTAACGTAGTGTCAGAGTTATACGCTAGGTGGTACCAGTTTTTAAAGAAGTGACGTGGCAACCCAAGATTTGTTCTAGATTGTTTTAGATTTGGTTAGGAAAATGATGTGTGTCGTAAGAAAAATCACCAAGGTTATCGGTTTATGATAGAAAGTGTCAAAGTTTTCCCACAGAAGATTATGAAAGTAACAAGATGACTTAGAAAATACTTCAAAGTGACAAAGTCATGGCGGTGAAACGGAGAAAGGTTGTGAAATGGTACAAAGTTGGGACACCGACTAAGTAAAATATGAAAAACTTGACTAAGTTATCACGTGGAAACATAATAAATATTCTATTTACTACAGGTTACAAGAGTAACTTAGTTAACATTGTGAAAACACCACCTGTCTACGCAATGAAACGGTAAAACGTTACGAAATGCTACGAAGTTAGCACACAGACTTAGTAAAACACGAATATTTAATAAGGTTTTCATCCCTAAACTCTAAAAGTTACGTTATGACTGTGACCGAAGCCACCATTTTACAGGAATTTCTGTTATGGATGTAGTCGAAGCCATAGTTTTCTATGTCAAACCCAAATTAGTGGCTGTTTTGTGCGCTAGATGGGGCTCGCGTCTAACGTAGTGTCAGAGTTATCTGCTAGGTGGCATACGTTTTTAAAGAAGTGACGTCGCAGCCCAAGATTTGTCTAGATTGTTCACGGTGTATGATAGAAAGTGCCAAAGATTTTCCACAGAAGGTTATGAAAGTACCAAGATGACTTAGAAAAATACGTCAAATTGACAAAGTCATCGTGGTGAAACGCTGAAAAGTAGTGAAATGGTGCAAAGTTTGCACGCAGACATAGTAAAATATGAAAACTTGACAAGTTTATCGCGTGGAAACAGAACAATATTTCATTTTACTACAAGTTACAAGAATAACTTAGTTAAATTTGCTAAAACGTCACCTGTCTAACGCAATGTACTGTGAAAAGTTACGAAATGGAACGAGGTTAGCACACCGACTAAGTAAACTATGGAACAACTTGACAAATTTATCTCATGTAATCACTAAAACTACGTCAAATTGCCAAAGTCATCGCGGTGAAATCCTGAACAGTTGTGAAATGGTACAAAGTTGGCACGTCGACTTAGAAAAATATGAAAACTCGACAAGTTTATCGCGTCGAAACAGAAACATATTCCATTTTACTACAAGTTACAAGAATAACTTAGTTACATTTGTAGAAACACCACCTGTCTAACGCAATGTACGGTGAAAAAGTTACGAAACGGAACGAGGTTAGCATACCGATTTAGTAAATATGAAAAAACTTGACAAAGTTATCGCATGTAAACACTAAAACTACGTCAAAGTGACAAAGTCATAGCGGTGAAACGCTGAAAAGTTGTGAAATGGTACAAAATTGGCACGCCGACTTAGTAAAATATGAAAACTCGACAAGTTTATCACGTCGAAACAGAAACATATTCCATTTTACTACAAGTTACAAGAATAACTTAGTTAAATTTGTGAAAACACCACCTGTCTAACGCAATGTACGGTGAAACGTTACGAAACGGAACGAGGTTAGCACACCTACTAAGTAAAATACGAAAAACTTGACTAAGTTATCACGTGGAAACATAATAAATATTCTATTTACTACAGGTTACAAGAGTAACTTAGTTAACATTGTGAAAACACCACCTGTCTACGCAATGAAACGGTAAAACGTTACGAAATGCTACGAAGTTAGCACACAGACTTAGTAAAACACGAATATTTAATAAGGTTTTCATCCCTAAACTCTAAAAGTTACGTTATGACTGTGACCGAAGCCACCATTTTACAGGAATTTCTGTTATGGATGTAGTCGAAGCCATAGTTTTCTATGTCAAACCCAAATTAGTGGCTGTTTTGTGCGCTAGATGGGGCTCGCGTCTAACGTAGTGTCAGAGTTATCTGCTAGGTGGCATACGTTTTTAAAGAAGTGACGTCGCAGCCCAAGATTTGTCTAGATTGTTCACGGTGTATGATAGAAAGTGCCAAAGATTTTCCACAGAAGGTTATGAAAGTACCAAGATGACTTAGAAAAATACGTCAAATTGACAAAGTCATCGTGGTGAAACGCTGAAAAGTAGTGAAATGGTGCAAAGTTTGCACGCAGACATAGTAAAATATGAAAACTTGACAAGTTTATCGCGTGGAAACAGAACAATATTTCATTTTACTACAAGTTACAAGAATAACTTAGTTAAATTTGCTAAAACGTCACCTGTCTAACGCAATGTACTGTGAAAAGTTACGAAATGGAACGAGGTTAGCACACCGACTAAGTAAACTATGGAACAACTTGACAAATTTATCTCATGTAATCACTAAAACTACGTCAAATTGCCAAAGTCATCGCGGTGAAATGCTGAACAGTTGTGAAATGGTACAAAGTTGGCACGTCGACTTAGTAAAATATGAAAACTCGACAAGTTTATCGCGTCGAAACAGAAACATATTCCATTTTACTACAAGTTACAAGAATAACTTAGTTACATTTGTAGAAACACCACCTGTCTAACGCAATGTACGGTGAAAAAGTTACGAAACGGAACGAGGTTAGCATACCGATTTAGTAAATATGAAAAAACTTGACAAAGTTATCGCATGTAAACACTAAAACTACGTCAAAGTGACAAAGTCATAGCGGTGAAACGCTGAAAAGTTGTGAAATGGTACAAAATTGGCACGCCGACTTAGTAAAATATGAAAACTCGACAAGTTTATCACGTCGAAACAGAAACATATTCCATTTTACTACAAGTTACAAGAATAACTTAGTTAAATTTGTGAAAACACCACCTGTCTAACGCAATGTACGGTGAAACGTTACGAAACGGAACGAGGTTAGCACACCTACTAAGTAAAATACGAAAAAACTTGACAAAGTGATAGCATGTAAACACTAAAACTACGTGAAATTGACAAAGTCATCGCTGTGAAACACTGAACAGTTGTGAAATGGTTCAAAGTTGACACCCCGAAATATGTTTCGTATTTTGTTTTGTAAACATATCGTGTTTGTAAACTTTAGTTTTGTTTTGTAAGCATAACTTGTTTGTAAATATTTTGTTTTTGTTTTATAAACATAACGTGTTTGTAAACTTTCTGTTTTGTATTTTGTTTTGTAAACATAACGTGTTGGTAAACCTAAGTTTTGTTTTGTAAACATAACTTGTCTGTACATATTTGTTTTGTAAATATAACGTGTTTGTAATGTTTATATTATTTAATATTATTATATTGCCTTATTTTAACTTATTATGTTGCATCATATTATGTTATGTTATGTTCTGTTCTGTTACATATTTTATTTTATTATGTTGCTGTATGTTATGTTCTATATTTTATGTTATTTTATTTTATTATGTTTCTTTATGTTATGTTATATTACATTATGTTATGTTCTGCTATGTTACATTACTTTATTTCATTTCGTCTTATTTCATTTTATGTTTTGTTATATTAATTTATTGTTGTTCATGTTATTTTATTTTACTTTAATTTTTATTATGTCATTTTATGTTACTATGTTGTGTGGTATATTATTTTATGTTATTTTATTATATTATGTCGCTTTATTTTACTTTATGTTGTTATATTATATTATGTTATGTTCTGTTGTTATATTATTTTACTTTATTTTATTTCGCCTAATTTTATTTTATGTTGTGTTATATTACTTTATGTTATTTCATATTATTATGTTGCCTTATTTTAAGTTATATTATGTTACATCATATTATGTTATGTTCTGTTCTGCTACATATTTTATTTTATTATGTTGCTGTATGTTATGTTCTATGTTTTATGTTATTTTATTTTATTTCGCCTTATTTCATTTTATGTTGTGTTATATTACATTTTGTTATGTTCTGTTATGTTGTTATATTAATTTATTTTATTTCGCCTTATTTCATTTTATGTTTTGTTATATTAATTTATTTTTGTTCATGTTATTTTATTTTATTATGTTGCTTTATGTTATGTTATATTATTTAATTTTATTATGTAGTGTTATATTATTTTATGTTATTTTATTATACTATCCTTGTAAGGAATGCTTTATTTTCTAAGTCTCCTAAAATAAAACAGGATATTTGCACTTATCCACACGAGGCTAGGGTACACCTGGAAAGAAATGGAGAAGATGGCCACAAACAGAAAACAGTGGCGTTCCTTAGTCGATGGCCTATGCTCCGAGCGAGCGAAAAGGCATAAGTAGTAAGTAGTACACGAGGCTAGGACAGTTTTATGTCATGCGCACACCATAACTTCCGCTAAAATGACGTTTCCTACCACGTGCAAAACACAACTTCCGTAAAAATTGTGGGGCAGACCAGCACCATAACACAATTTCTTGTAAAATTAGACCTTCGACCATAGTCATAACTTTAAAACTGGTTCCATTTAAAGTTTCATCGCGATAACCTTGGCAAGTGTTCTTATTTGTCAGTGTGTTATCTACATAGCATTCCATAACGTTTCACCGTGTCCTTTGTCAAGTTTTTTCATATTTTACCAAACCGGTGCACCAACGTTGTATCATTTCACAACTTTTTCAGCGTTTCACCGCCATCACTTCGTTAATTTCACTTATTTTTAGGGTTTACATACCATAACTTTGTCAAGTTTGTCATATTTTACTCACACGGTGCACCAACTTTATACCATTTCACATATGTTTAGCGTTTCACCGCCATGACTTTGTCAATTTCATGTATTTTTAGTGTTTACATGCTATAACTTGTCGTTGCCCAATCCATACAGACGAGACTAGGACAGTTTCATGTCATGCGCAGACCATAACTTCCGTTAAAATGACGCTTCCTACCACATGCAAAACACAACTTCCGGGTCACATCAGGACCATAACACAATTTCTTGCACAATTACACATTCAATCATAGTGATAACGTTAAAAACTAGTGCCATTTAAAGTGTCCACGCAATAACCCTGCCAACTTTTCTTATTTCACTGAGCCAGTGTCCTCACCTCGTTCCATTTCGTAACGTTTCACCGTTTCATTGCGTTACACAGGTGGTGTTTTCACAAATTTAACTAAGTTATTCTTGTAACTTGTAGTAAAATAGTATAGTTTTCTATTCTACGCCATAACTTTGTCATGTTTTTCATATTTACTAACTCGGTGTGCCAACTTTATACCATTTTACAACTTTTTTCATCGTTTCACCGCCATCACTTTGTCAATTTTACGTGTTCTTAGTGTTTACATCCCATAACTTTGTCAAGATTTTCATATTTTACTAACTCGATGTACCAACTTTGTACCATTTCACAACGTTTTCAGCGGTTCGCCGCCATCACTTTGTCAATTTTATGTATTTTTAGTGTTTACATGCCATAACTTTGTCATGTTTTTTCATATTTTACTAACTCCATGTGCCAACTTTGTATCATTTCGCAACTTTTTCAGCGTTTCACCGCCATCACTTTGTCAATTTTACGTGTTTTTAGTGTTTACATGCCATAACTTAGTCATGTTTTTCATATTTTACTATATTGCAACATTGTTGGATGGAACAACAGCAGTCATAGAGTACAATATTAAGTCACGTGATCGATTAGCCGAATACGTATCCGGCAGATGACTCCACCTGTTCTTTCACCTAGTGTATAATTCATCACCTATCCGCGAGGGGACGCTACTTAACCCCTAACGCCATTTTGACGTCATTTAAAAAAATAAGACACGCGAATTTTGATAGTATTTGTTCATGGTACCTTCACTCCACATGTCCTATGCCATTTTGGAGTAGGGGTTGCCTGGATGGATCGAGATAATTCCGTAGACTTGAGCAACAGGCAGAGCTGTCAGCATAGCCCATAAATCAGGCAGCCACCTCCCGTACGTATTGTTAGTGTACGTACCCATGGCAGCATGGCGCGCATAGAAAGCTGATGTACTCGTCCCAGTTGCAAACGTGGACTGCGTGCACATTCTGCATCAGCGTGTGGGTCATGGACAGGAAGTCCCTTCAGTAGTCCGCCATGTCACTGGCCTCCGTCTGGGTGAAGATGTTGGTGATGAGGCTCTCAAGGTCAGCATCCTCCTCCAGTGCCGCGTGGGCAGCAACGCGGGGTTCTTGGGAGATACTCGTATTTCTCAGAATCTGAAGGGTTTGCCTTGTCTCATCAGCAAGGTCGGGCCTCCCCTTCAACGGCTGAATCATGACCGCCTAATACATCAGCAACGCAGACCCCTCTTGTAATGTTTGCCTTTCAACGCGCGAGCCACGGAGCTTTCCGCCACAAGTACCTGTGCTAGGTCACTCCCCTTGAAGCGCTTGTATATAGCGCTCATCATAATAATAATAATAATACAATTTATTTGTATAGCGCCCGAATCAATAGTATTGCTCTCAGGCGCTTCACATAATGTACAAATAGTAGCTAAGATAAAATTATTATTAAATAATTATATGTATATATGGATGCAAAACTATTATTAAGATATATATTATATATACACATACACGCACATTTATAAATATAACCCTATGCATGAAATAATAAAATAACATAGCAGAGTTACATTTAATATTCCTCAGTATGCTAAAATAAAAATGTAATTAAATAAAAAAATAATAAAGTATATGATTAAAAATAATAATTATAATAACATAGCTCATCAGTCTTAAAAATATCATACTAAGATGCTAATAATTATAATTGCGTAATGAATATAAATTGTATAAAATATTGGTAAATCATCACACATTGTGTTGAAGGGACCAAGAAAGGGCACAATGTCACAGTGTTTGTTTGGGTTCTCCGTCGTTAGCAGGGCAATGAGGACGTACACGAGATTATCACAATGTGTTGTCATGTCGGGCACCGGGGTTCTCGTTCCCTTTATATTAGTTGGGTCCAGGACTTCGATTCCTTAACCGTTATATATTTCCTTGAAGTTGACCCATGAATGACATTGACCTTACCACGTGAACTTAATTCGATCTGTCACCTTCATAAATTGCATCAGCGCATCGATTTAACCGAAACAATGTGTCTTGGTCAACGTACCCCGAAAAAGCGTCATCATGCATGCTTCTAGGTGCTTTGCTTGAACAGTTATGTTTTCGTTCTACCAGATGGCGGCCATCTTCGATGTATAGGTCAACGTGATGTAATAGCGTTAAACTGATGTCAGAATGGGAATCCTCGTGATAGACCTATCTAAAAAGTGTCTCCATGCATGATTTATGGCGCTTTGGTGCAACAGTTTATTTTTCGATATGGTGTCAGCGGCCATTTTGGATTTAGCCCTGTGCCGAAAAATGCTAGCATTTTTACAGGGACCGGGGGCTAAGTCTGTTTTAACGGTCCATAGTAGTCAAATCAATCGTCAAACCTTAGTAACCAAAGGATCGTTACTACACTGTCGGTCTAGAACCTACTCTAAAAAAAACCGGCGTCAACGAATTAACGTTTTGAACACTACATTTTCTATTACTTGTAGGCGGCGTGGTTCGTCCTTCTGGTAATCGCAGTGGTCGTGGAAGGCAAATTTCAAGGTATGTATTATTCATCATTGGTATTCCCCTGTGGTAGGGAATGACAACAGTGTATATGTGTATGATGGTGTTCTGGATAGCATCTAAGGCAGTACTGATGCATTATTCTTCCCTGTAGTTTTACATTGACCTGTTCCGCAATTAATACTAATATTCTAGTTACTTGCCAATAGTTTTCTAGAAAGGAGTATCTAGAGGCACGTACGGCTTTGGCCAGCATGTAAAATGTAGTCGCAGGCACATTTGTTCATCAGAGTCGTAGCCCCGTCTCGGAGTGCCTAGAATCGATACTGTTGCTGGTATCGAAAACACAGTAATTTTGTGCATGGCGAGAATAAGCCAGATTACTGCACTGCGCATATGCAAAGCATATCATTGATATATATAAACATTATGAATCTCAGTATATTTATGTGAAGACGTGCAGACATGTATCACGCAAACAGGTGTAACATAATAATGTATATATATATATATATATATATATATATATATATATATATATATATATATATATATATATGTTTCAATAATGTTTAATATATTTTATCACAGTCCTACCCCAGTCGCGACCCTGCCAGGTTTGTTAATGTTAATCCTGCTGACAGTGTAACAAATATTAACTAAGAAAACTAATTGTAATAAGACTATTTAGAAACTAAGCTGTACATAGCATTAATAAAGTGTAACGCATAGGTAGTAGTTTGTATTTAACATTATTGAAACATATTTATTTCTCATTATTTTACACCTGTTTGCGTTGCGCATGTCTGCACAGTTCACAGTAACATACTGAGATTCATAATGTTTATATACATCAAGGGTATGCTTTGCACATGCGCTGTGCTGTACTCTGGGTTATATCGCCATGCACAATATGACCGTGTATTCGATACCAGCACACATTTTGATTCTGGTCACCCCGTCGACGGGTTTGATACTGGAATCCCAAAAATCTTCATTTAGTGTTATTGATCTTTTTGTACCAACGTAACATGTCCCTAAAATTCCTTTTAGACATGACCACATTTTGTGAATGAGAATCCACATGCTTGAATGTATGTACACATTAAGTATTAGAGTAATGTTGCTGAAATTATGTGTCTACGGATGATTTGGCGAATTAAATTCACAGCCATGCTGCAAATATATTTGAATTTGTGAACACTGCCATTTTGTCATGATATATTTACGAGCGCCTGATCTGTTTACATAATCTGTGTAATCAAATAATGTGGATGTGTGCTTATTTTCTTTGTTTCCAAAAATGCGTTAATTTATGTTCTAGTTGTAGTATCTAAAGGTAGGGTCAATGTAATGATCATAATGCTCTTCGGTTCAAAGGGTCATGACCTATAGTATAAATAAAACATTAAATATATATTTGTTTAGTTTTGCGTTGATATATTCCCGTCTATCACAACAACTGACGCAAAATAGTTTCACAAATATAGTTTGGTGAATGAAGCTGTGATAATTCTGACATTCTTCCTTATCGTTACGTCTATCTTCATTGTTATGGTTACATGTGGCTGTGTAATCACATGCATAATCGTCATGTTCCTCTTCACAATCAGCATCGTCATCTTCGTTTGTCTTTTAAAAGTCATGATCACCATTATTAATGTTAATGTCATCATCACCATCATCTCTGTCGTACCACATCTATGCCTTCTTCGTACTCTTTATAGTAATACTGACCATAGCCGTCCTAGTAAACCTCACCATTATCTTCAGTTTCATTCTTAGGTAGTCCTGGCGTTTTTGTTGACTTATTTGATGGTTAGTTTTGTTAGTTTATGTGATAACTGCAACTGTATTATTAAATTACTATAAATTGGGCCGTTATGCTTGTCACATGGGCGGGAGTGCATACGTGCCATGATAACTTGCTAACTAACTAAATTGTTAACAAGGGTCCAAGGTTGTGAACACGCATTCAGTGCTCCGTGCTCAGAATGCCATGCTCAAGCATCGTTTTCGTACTCATACTGAAAGAGATCACCAAACTGTTTAAGCACGAAATAAGTCTAACTCTTTAGTATGAAACGTCCACATCCTGAACGTACTCGAGTCAAGTCAAAAGCTTGCCCAACGCCGTGCTCAGAAAAACAAAGACGGCAAGTAACGTATCAATCGAACGATTTAGTTGTCAGTGTGTCGTTTTTGAAAACAAACACAGTCCAATTCATTTACGAGGTGCCATTGATACATTAAAGAGTTGGTGGAAGACGAATGTTTTGAAAGACACTGCATGGGGCCCAACACTGCCCTGTTTACTATCAAGCCATGCAACTATCGCGGTCGAAAACGAGGTTGGGGGCATTTGGACGCATGAAGTCAATGTTCTCCATGTTAATAAAATATATAACTAATGGGGCTGTTACCAAATTGTGTTAATAGTTTTTTCTCCCCGAAAGATAATTACAACCAGGCACAATGCAGGGCTTTATGCAAGACCAAATTATTACTCGAGTGGTTACCGTAGCATCAGCAGCTACTACTTGTGTTTGTTGATCTTGACAAGTAACGAAGCATGCCATCTTTCTCCCAGTACATCGGGTTTGAGGCCAAATGTATACATGTGATATGCTTATATACATTTCGTTAACTTGGCAGATATAGGTGCTTATTGGACGGTTGTGAAACCATAACGTACAACAATGTAAAATGTTAATTCGTAAATGTAAAACGATACGGCTTAACATCGTTCATACTCTCTGCGTTACGTTAATCGGCATATGTCTGACAGTGTGGTAAACTCAAGAGTATATCGGACAGTTAAAATAAGAATGCTATAACACAATGATTTAGTATGATGTAACAGAAAGCGAGCTGATAACGGAAGTCTATAATCCATATTTTGTGAGCCGTAGCCTTTACGTATATCGGCCATCTGCTCGGTATTACTGGTATCCAGCCATTTAACAATACTGTTAAAACGATTAACATAATATATCAATACTAAACAAACTGTCACAACTTCTTACTTTATTTTCATCAGTCGCAAACTACAAAATGTAGTGAGAATATCGTTCTTTTGTCACGTCCATAATCAACTCTAGTCTCGCCTAACCGACGACTGTCGGTCAGCTGCGGAACTACGCCGAGAAGACGGTCTTGTGACTTTGCCGTTTTTAAAATAGTATCAGTGTGGGGCTAAGCAATGCTGCCATCTCATAGGTAGGGGTCTATCCTGCGGTTATTCCTATTTTTTTAATAACTGCAATTTTCTAAATTTATTTTTGTGTTAATATAAGTTCAGTGTTGAATATTTTCATAGATATCATTATCGTGTAAAAGGTAGATCATTATTGTATCAAAACTCACCTGCAGAGCCTAATGATTAAGCCTCGCTCTCACAGAATAGTGACGTAGGTAACCAACCTGTCTGAGCACGAACTTGTTCTCAGACTTGAGCATGATATGTCCAAATCCTGAATACTCTAGGCGTTTTCAACGTCGTACTCAGTCCAACAAAGGTAGCAACTGACATATAAATCGGTCGATATAGATGTCAAAGTTCGTCCTTTTTTTAAGAAGAGACGCAGTCTAATTCACTTTCGGGATGTTGATCCATTTGAAGAGTTGCGCAACACGTATGTATTGAAATACACTGCCTTGTTTACTAAACGTTTTCAAACTAAAGCGACGGATGACGCGGTACGATTACATGTTGCAATATAATGCTTTGCTTTGTATTATTTTGGCGACGGGGACCTTTCGCTTAGCGCTACTGCATAGCAACACAAAAAAGCACGACTAAGTACGGAGTGATTCATAGGACAAGTTTCCCATTAAAACATATGTCGTTGAACGAGTAGACATTTAGCCACATCGATGGAACATATGACGATGTCAACAATACACCTTAGTACATTTAAAAAAGACAGTATTAACAAAGGATGGGAAACTGTTTAAACAAACGCATATCATGCATATATATATATATATATATATATATATATATATATATATATATATATATATATATATATATATATTATATATTATATATATATATATATATGTGTGTGTATGCCCATATGGTAAAACATAGTAATAGACAAAACATTATGGCTTTTGCATATTTTCCGTTAAAATTGCAGCCAATTTGAATATTAGTCGGTTTTCATAGGCGGTCATCATTAGAAATGGTTTCGTTGAATTCCTGATATGGCAAACATAGGCATACACACAGAAACATACTGTCTATATGTCAATACATTTATGCTCGAGCTTGGCTTCTGTGGACATCTGGGATTTGACTGGTTCCCATGATTTGCCAAGGATGACACATTGCCATCCACTGATTTGAGTTTCTGCACACGTTATTTACAATTTAGCAAAAAACCTTACACCAGCTACCATATCCCGGTTCACAAAGTGACAACTCACAATAATTTCAAAACAATGTCTTTCTATATTTCCTCCTCACAACCGATAAATAATAGCCGCTCCCTTACGAGTTTTTCCTCAACATTTGAAGATGCTTACATTGTAACATATTTATATTTCTGTAATCTTGTAATGTCATATTCACATTTCAGTTATTTAAATAACGTTTGAGCTGCCATTTGGTTGAGTTATTGCAGTGAATGCGAGTTGTAACACAATTTATTTATTATAACCACCGGCGTAATTAAGTAACAACGACACCGATGCGTTGCCGTTGACGTGACCATTGATTGAGCCCGCCGAGCCTCAACTTAGCCTTAGCTTAGGGTCTTACTCTTGACTTAACCCAAATCATGATTGACACACTACGTCTACGGCTACGCTACAGTCTACATGCACACTACAGTGTGACAAATGCAGGCTACTACTGTTTTATATTAACTAATTGATTTTTTGATTTGTGAGTATAATTTCCGTTGTTCACTGCGAAGTTCTTTTTCACCCCGAAATTAACCACATGTCACAACTGCGAAGTTAAATGCGTCGTTCTTCGTCCATCATTGTTTCATGTCGGATGTTGATATTGTTTATAAATAGTTACACGTTTGTTACCTCCGTGAAGAAGAGCTTTCCGTTTAGCAGCATCCTTATTTGATTACAACGGTGTCATCGCGTCAAACGAGATCCCTTAGCACGTTGTTGAGCATATTCTCAAGGTGACATATTCAGTTGATTACGTTCTCAACACGTTTTATAACAACCGTGAGCAGGGTTTCTCCGGTGTGCATGATATCTGCGTCTGAGCACGAAGTTGAGCAATAGTGGGTCAAGTTTGATATAATCACCAGTAGTATAGGCTTGAATGAATCGACGTGTAAAAATAATCCATTCATTAGTTCACGGTATGATACAAGATACAAGAGGCTTTATTTAACGTCGATTTACATGTGAATGATAACATTAGCTCATCTGAGCCATTTCTTCCGACAAACAAGTGTAAAGCAACGACACATAAAACATTAAAAGCATACAGAGTATTTAAAATGACAGCAATACAACATATAAATACGGGTAATGAGTACAAAGTAAATACAATAATATATGCATGTATAATAATACTATTATTTGTTCAATCTGGGCAATCATATATATTGAAATGGATACATAAAACATGCATAGTATTTTTGTTAACATATATTGAAAAATATATAATATAAGACATTAGCATAAATATAAATTAAAATGTAAAGCATATAGTAGAGAACTAATTTAAATAATGTAATACTTTAACACTATTTTCTGTGATTATTTGATTAAACTGATTAACCAATAATAAATACTTTAAAACATTAGAATAAATAAACAAATTAAGGGCACTATGAGCAGTGTACAACGTCCTCGGAGCTGATTATAAATTGAGCCGTAAGATATATGACTTGGGCGGGAGAGCATACGTGCGATGGTAACACCAACAATTAACTAACATAATTATTTATATCGTACTTCGTCACTAGTAGCACAGGTCGAAGTGGAACTAATATATTCCCTCTGTTACAGTGGCGGACTATACTCACTGTACCAACCACTCGGACTGCGCATATGACGGCGGCATGTGCTGGAATGTGAAAGAGTGTGGATTTTCAATATGCCTTTGCGAGCAAAATCACACTATCATTGGCACAGATGTTTGCAAACCAAGTAAGTCAAATTTCCTGATTGCTGTGTGCAGCTGATATCACTTACAGGACCAGAAATTCATTGACGTAGCTGGCAATCATTTGAATGTACATTTCTTGTACACAGTTTCAAATTCGCCATAGTCACAATTTTAGCGGCGACACAGGGTTCGATCCTGGATTCCCTATACCGAGAGTGTAACGGTCTTTTTATTGCATTGCGAAATATGTTTCGTACATAGGTAATCTTCCCTATTATGTAATAGTTTTTGTTTTGATTAAGTGTGCCTTCGTTGTCCACCGTCGGTAAATTGTCAGCTGGCAGTGCCTATTTAGTGTACGCATTAAGGCAGTTTGAAAGAAACAATAACACAGATCAACAATAATAAATAAATATATGTACGCATTGCAGAAGTGATACTCGGCGAAGCTAAATGCAAAACCGCTGAGGACTGCGGCGTTGAATTTGCCGCCTGCACTAATGGGGTTTGCGGATGCACCGGAGGCGACGATTACATATCAGAAAGCAAGCTGCTATGTCGCCGTAAGGATAACATATAAACAACAACACGATCAATGTTTTGTGTATACACACATATGCATAAACACACATCCACGCACGCACATACGTTCTCAAGCACACAGGCCAATGTTTCCCTGTATATTTTAGAATGATGAACGAAGTTTGGGGTAACTGAGATGTCGCCTAAACGATGTTGTGCGATGTTGCGGAATCTGAATACATGGCCCTTGGAAATATAAATGAAAATACTCCAAACGGTGCAATCAGAGTGTATTTAGCCTATTATTGTAGGTGCAGGACAGCGAACATAGAAATTAAATTACTATAAGGTTTTTTGATTTATATGTATTCACCCGAGTGTCTGGCAGATTTTCAGCTTTGTAGGCACAGGGCCAACTTTGAGGGAATTGTTTAATTAGCTAATTAGCATTATTAACACTAATTAAACTTGATCCAAGGAAAAAACGTTTGAACTAATAGGCATAGAATCATGTGCGGTAGCACTTTTCTATACAGGTTTGACTCGATGAATTCACGTCACGATGTTTTTGTCATGATTACAAGTTAAGGTAAATGTATAAAATCAATGTCAAGGCATGTCTGGTTCAAAATTGTTGAAGTTTACTTAATTTCCCCACTTCGTGTAACAGATAATCAAACAGACAATCAATGTCGCACAGCCCTGACAAGTTGTCTGTTATCAATGTCTTTAGCGGTCTTCCCTTCGCCGAAGGGGTAGGAAACAGTATCACAGCCGGTTAGTGCATGGACTCCAAGTAGCTGTGAGCACACTGTATCCCCTGAGTTGGCACATGTGGCGTTGCTATCAAGGACAACAACATCACACTTCTTCATATGCACAGCAAAACGAACTACTTGTAGATCGTCACGCCACATGCAGTAAGCCAGCTGCACGAAAATGTCGCTGTTGTCGCTGATAATTCAGACCACTTACCTGACAGCCAGCATCGGCAGATTGAAACAGATAGCTGATGATGGTGATGTCTGCTTCATCGTGCAAGAAGACGCCATCATCCCTGCTCGCAACTGACACCCCTTTCTCCAGGTTGTACGTGCCGAGAAGACGTGACGGGTCACGCTTTGTAAGTGTATTCTACATCCCTGTCTCACGACTAGGCAGATGGCTGTTTAGGTCCAGCTTGGATATAGTGCAGCCAACGCCAGCTTGCCGCTGCCTCTCATGCTGCTTAGCTGATATTGCAATGTAACGGTCAAAAACGAGGATTTCTCTGTAGCAGCACGCAATGCAAGCCGGGCTTTCAGTGACTCCGCCAGCACACCCACACCTCCCCCACAGGGCCAGATCACATGAGCGTGGGCATCCACGATAATGACGTCAGGGCATGGAGGCTTGTGATGCTTTACTCCAAGCTTGTGAACTAGTATTGCGTTATTCCGTCTCTGGAGGCAACCATACTCATCCATAAGTGATGGAGAGATAGCACATAGCTCGTAGCCAAATATTGGCAGGATGTCCATCTTGCGCTGTTGACCGACTACCAGAAGACGGAGAAATATTGACTCTAGGTCGAACACGACCTTGCTACCAATGTTGACACCTCGTTTCAGATGTTCCATAGTATTCACTGGCGAACTGAGCTTTGCATGGATATCGATTGGGAGTGAGTTGCGATATGCAGTTGCCATCGTCCCACCTAGTACCAAGGAGTCTGACACATGGACCATCGTTGGAGCCACTTGTTCATAATGGATGTTGTAGAGGACATCACTCTCGGTATCGAGGGGGTGGGAAAATTTTCCATGTTCTGTACTGATACGCTGGCAGCCATTTTCATCAACTTTAGGTATCTTCACACATTCCTCCTTGTGTGCGGCGTCTCGCAGGAACTGCTTGACAGACATGGAGAGTAGCAATGATCAAGTGTGTCAGAAACATATGCATATCTTCATGCTGTCGGTCGCGAAGCGACAAAGACTGCTTCCATCACTTGACCGTTGCTCTCCGTTTATCTCTCTGCTGTGAGAGTGATGTCCAGGAGTCGATCTTTATGCATTTCAGCTTCAGGTTTCTCTTGATGGTATCCTTGAACCGGAGACGAGGGCGCCCTCTCTTTCTCTGACCAGAAGACAGTTGGGAGTAGATAACCTGCTTTGGTAGCCTGTCAGTCCACCGGAGATTATTTCTGATCAGAAGATCTTCCATAGATGGCAGCCCTGTCCGTTCTAGTATTTCCTTGTTTGTCACTTTGTCCAACCAGGTTATCCTCATGATCGATCGTAGATGTCGCATCATGAAGGCATGCAGCTTTTTCACCTGTCGTCTGTACACTGTCCAGGCCTCGGCTTCGTATAGGAGGGTGGACAGCACGATTGCACGGTATATCTTGCCTTTAACCCGCATGGACACGTGGTGGTTGTTCCAGAGGCTCTGACGTAGTCGGCCGAAAGATGCACTAGCCTTGGCTATCCTGCTCTGTATTTCATCGTCAATGCATCCATCACTTGGTATAGTGCTTCCGAGGTAGATGAATTCCAGAACAGAGTTCAACTTGTTTCCATCGACCATGATATCCTCCTCTCTTGTAGAGTTGGGTTGGTACAGCACCTCGGTCTTCTTGATGTTAGTCTTCAGGCCAAACGTCTTTGACGCATTGGAGAAAGCATCCACTATATTCTGCATCTCTTCAGCAGGGTGTGCAACCAGTGCACTGTCATCTGCAAATAGTAGCTCTCTCATCAGTATTCGAGTAGTCTTGGTCTTCGCTCTGAAGTGTGCGACGTTGAATAGGTCAGCGCTCTGTCTGGACTATATGTAGACGCCATCCCCCATGTCTCGGAAAGCATCATCGAGCATTGCGGATAGGAAGATGGAGAACAGCGTGGGGGCCAGTACACATCCTTGCTTGACCCCATTTGTGACACTGAACGATTCCGAGACTTCCCCTCCAACACTAACATTTGCCATCATTCCGGTATGTAGTGCCTCGATCATTGTTGTGAACTTCTCTGGGCATCCATACTTCCTCAGTAGCTGCCATAGCCCGGTCCTCCCAACTGTATCGAACGCCTTACTGAAGTCGACAAATACCATGTACAGTGGTCGGTCCTGCTCAATGCACTTTTCTTGTAGTTGTCGGAGACAGAATATCATATCCACGGTGCTCCGGTTACCTCTGAAGCCACATTGAGTCTCTGGAACTACCTCTGGTGTTATGTGGGTAGATAGTCTGTTGAGTAGGATCCTGGCGAAGATCTTGCCTGCTATGGAAAGAAGAGATATTCCTCTATAGTTCCCACAGTCTGTTCGATCACCTTTCTTGTAGATGGTTACACTGCTGGCATCCTTCCATGCTTGTGGTACAGAACCCACCTCCCAGGCATTGGTGATTTGTTGGTGCAGTCTGCTGAACAGATTGTCTCCTCCGTGCTTCCATACTTCTGCAGGAATTCCATCTCCTCCAGGTGATTTGCCATCTTTCAGGCCGGCGATTGCTTTAGCCATCTCATCCGTAGTTGGAATCTTATCTAGGCTTGTCTTGATAATGCGCTGCGGGATGTTGTCCAAAGCTTCGTGATCTATGTCGCCAGGGACGTTGAGTAGCTTCTGGAAGTGTCCACTCCATCTTGCCACAACTCTCTTGCTGTCAGAGAAGGTCTCCATTCCATCTGGTGATTTCAGTTGAACAGGTCCGTTCTTTTTGGGTCCCCACACTTCCTTCAGTCCATTGTAGAAGCCCTTCATGTTGTTACTGTCAGCAGCTCTCTGCAGCTCCACTGCCTTCCTTTCCCACCAGTCTGACTTCAGTGCACGGGTGTGTTTTTGTAGCAGTCTGCAGGCGTCTTTATATGCTGCAGTGGTGGATCTAGTGCTCCTGGTTTGCAACACTCTCTGGTGGGCTTGGTCTCTTCTGCTCATAAGAGTTTGTAGCTCCTGGTCGTTGGGGTCGAACCAGTCCTGGTCTTTTCTGTCTGCATATATGGGGAAAGAATCAATCAATTATGCTAATTATGTTGAAGATATTGTGATACTTTCAAGCCCCCTTTGCTGATCGTTATTGCCGGCTGCGCCATATGCTGCTCGGCAGAGACAGCAGCTGTCAGCCTGTTGTCTGCAGACAAATGCACTGGAGAGAAGGTCATCGTATGTATGTTGGCAGGCAGGAGCACTGACATCTCGAGGCAGTGCTACGAGAGGCACATTGCATAGTTGTAGTGTCCAGCGATGAAAAACTATGGTAATAGACGTTTGATGCAGAGCTGCTGTAGAAACCAACCCCCCCCCCCTCTCTCTCTATCTCTCTCTCTCTCTCTCGGAGGGGAGCGGAAGGAACGGAGCAACTGGTGTGCGAGCAAGGTTGTGGTTATGAGGTTGTCTACGCAGTGGCGACCAGTTGCATAAGCCGTGCCCTCTCCAGGTATTCACATACCTCCTCCCATGTCTTGAAGCCAGTCTGCAGGAAGGATTGTAAGAGAATGGAAGAAACCATCCTGAATGCACGTAATGGACGCAGCCATGGCTTCCCGTGACCCATGATGCTGCTGACTCCACCAAAGGAAGCACCAATGAGTGCCACTTGGTTCCGTACAATTCACATCTACGACACCACATAGATGAGATTGCTGGAATTCGCAAGCCATCGCCTATGAGTCCCTCCGTCGGTTAGGGGGTGAATATTTAAAGGTCAAGGTTGCCCATCCATCCGAATATGACATCCACCCTCCTCTCCAGCCCTATCACTTGGTGTAGGTCGACACCATTGCCACATAAATGTATTTCAACAATTCTGAGCAAAAACATTACTTTGACCTTGATTAGTGCTATAGTGCACTCACTCATCAGTGAATACAAAGCTTTTCAATGTGTTCGTGTACGCAAAAAATGAATCTTTATATTAACTTAAGAAAGTTGGAATAACATTATGTTGTGACCTTATTTCCCGTGACTTTTCCTACGCAAAACTGTGATCAAGCATGCATACGCCATGCACGCGGCCATGACCGCACACGTGTATGAACCTGCATGCATTCGCGTTATCGGACACACGCGTGCAGCCGTGCACACAACACAAAATAGCACACATACAACGGGCTATCAGACAATCCCCAAGTAACAGCCACGAACAATGTGCAAAGTTCGACGGACCCTGCGCGGGCTTGAAACCTGAGCCCGCACATGTCCCCAAAAGTATTATCTTTCGCACAGCAGCCCACCCTGCCCAACATATTTGGTCATTTGCCCGCACTGACCTATCCCGCAGCCCGCCCAGCCCCGTAATACATATAACAGTCCAACCCGCGGGGTATCACGGGCAAACGCCCCCTGCAGGCTGCGGTTGTTTTACCCACACCGCGCTGGGCTTTATATTTTATACGTGATTGTGACATTTCGCCAAGATGAGAAAGTAACGACTCAGCCAATATAGAGGTAAACTACACTATATTAACGAATCATGGCAGTTCGAAATAATACAGCAAACCGGAACCTACGCTATTGTAGGTCTATCTAAAGGTGTTCTACATGTTGCATCATGAACATAATTTAAACATTTGAATCGGTGAATTATCAACTCCGACAAAATTGTACAGGAGGACGTTTTTTCCAATTATTTTTCTGAATATGTAATTGCTACGATATGTTGTATTTTGTATGTATAGATAGTGTTGGTTACACACTAACACGGTGTACACTTGATATGACACACGCACGCATGCACGCATGCACGCACGCACGCACGCACGCAACGTAGAGAGGCTGTACAGTGTCGGGCACCTGTGTGACATTAGGTTTTAACAGGCGATACCTGTTGGTAACAGCGTCGGATATCGTTTGTCATATTTATGTTCTGCAAACAATGACAGGACTTTACACGTTGTTACTAAGAACATTTCTCCGTTTTTGTATCAGACTTCTTGAAGAATATTGAAAAGTGATTCTTAAAGTTGAACATATCTTTGTCTGTCATGGATGTGACATCAAACCTTTCTCTAATCATGCATTCCCATCCGGAAGGTAACTCAACAACCTCCCTCTTTCTTTCTAATTTTCGCCAAAGTCGCGGTCAGATGGCAAATAACTGTGTCACCTGGCAGGAAGACGATGCAAAACCTTGTCGAATCTACAATTCAGTACCAATGTCTGAAGGTAGTTCACCATGGTGTGATTTTGGTGTTGTGCTCTACAACCATGTGAATACGTAGACTGTTTTCATTATATCGGTGATACTGCTACATATGCAATGTAACAAACAGCTTACAACTTCATTTACACCTAGCTTGGATTGTGTCTCGGGACACGTGTACATTTAACTGTTGCGTGTTTTAGCAGAATAAATCCGAACACAAACAAACACAACTGCCTCAAGAAAAATAAATCACATGTTTGTAAATGAGGCAATGCCATATTTTGTTTGAAGTACATATACAGCATATGCATATGCAGCATATACACTTGGTATCATCCCTTTTTCTTGCTACCTGTGGTAACTCTTTCAGCTTTGCCTAAAACACTTTAGCGTTCAGTTTGTGCCGAAAGTGCAAACTTTTCAATCGTTTTAAAATGTAAATTGATTTGAGCATCATTTTCGTTTGCTTATACATTTTTTACAATATCAAGTACACATCTAACTCACTAATCACCTACATTATATGTCCTGTTGATGTAATATTTCTTTATAATTTATTTCTACAACATTTTAAAACATTTGAGGAGTGCCACAGTTTGTATTCAGATTAATAATTATGCGTTTTCAGGCCAAATACTTGAGTCATGCATCAAGGACGACCAATGTCAAACACCAACGAGCTGCAACAACGGAACATGCATGTGCCCTTTCAACTCGACATACATCACAACCACAGGACTCATTGGCATGAAGACTGTATTTAGATGTCATCCTAACAGTCGTACGTTTTCCTTCGCTATTCCATATATGTAATAATCACGTCTAATGCTGGCACGATTTCGCGACCAGGACAGGTCCATCACATTTAGTTCATTTTACAGGGGGCGGTTTCACTAACATTGCTATGCATTCAGCTAATATATGTCATTGACGTGTATAGGTCACATTCTGCCTCCAAAATATTGTAAGTAAAATATGTGTGTATTATGCAGTTATAACGACAAACCTGGAATCACAAGTTTTATAAAACATAAACAAATACATTAAACGGCAGTTGTTGCGGTGCCGGTGTAGCGCTTACATTTTTCCGGCGTTATAGATGTTACGATTGACGTTTCTGCGCATGCGTGATAAATGTACATTTAGCAATTTGCAGCGAAAATATGTATATATGTGTGAGCATGTACTTATATATGTGCCTACATGTTTAGAAGATCCGAAGCTACCTAAGGACGAATGTGATGAGGAAACAGCCTTGTGTGGCATGAATGTGATGTGTGATCGCTGTACAAGGGACCCTAACGCCAAAAGCATCTGCATAGCAGGTAATTACCACACACTCTTGTTTGTTTACTTTTTGTTCATCAGGTTTGAGAGTCAACTTTTATCAGAAATAAAACTCACTCATTGACCTTTAGGTGGGATTGAGATCAGTGTGGATCTGATGCTCCGGTTTAATATAATTCTTATAACTTTAAATTGTTTTAAATTTAAATTGTTTGATAGAATAACATAAATCAGACTTACTTGATTCCTGAATAATTGAAACGTTTCAAAACTTGCATGCATACATAGGTATGATCAATACATGCTTTCTTAGATACTTATTTACATGCATGCATTACATACATTCATGCGTATATACATATATATATATATATATATATATATATATATATATGCATACATACATAACATGTATATACATGCAACCATGAATGCATGCATGCATGCATACATACATACATACATGGATACATATATATATATATATATATATATATATATATATATATATATATATATATATATATTTATATATATATATAAACATACATACACACACACAAACAAACCCACACACACATATATACATACAAACACACATACACATCAAAATACTCTTCACTGTCATGGAAGTAGTATATTTGTCAGATATCACCTGTTTCATACGATATGATTTTGCGCTCGCATTTTGTCCATATATCTCAAAAAACGTGACAATTCTCTGTCAGTTTTCAGTATACTACTCGACAGGTATGATCGTCTTTTCGAATTTATATTGGTATCTATCTGATAGGCGCACGACTTTTGCGGGAAGAGGTATCAGCACGGTCGGCCAGTGGTTTACAATATATTAATCAATCTGAAATATACACATTTGGTAAAACACTAGGCATGCATGATTAACATAGGATCGAAGTATAGTGATGATAATTACTTTATACATTATCTTATTTTAAGAGGATGGTCGACAACATTATTCAGTCCATTATTCAGTATTTGATGAGTAAAATACAATGCACTCCATAATGTCAAGTGTTTTGCCAAAAAGTGGAGTACAATCATAAATTCGTGTGCCTTATCGCGTAAATGTGTCCGATGTGTGTTATCACTACTACTCGTTTTTTACAATTATGAAACTGTCACATTTTCAGAGGTTACCAAGGTACCGGGAGACGATAAGGGTATGTTCAATATCAACCACAAAATAATGTATGTAATATGTATGCATTACATGCATACATGTATGCATACATGCATGCATGTATGCATACTTACATACATACATACTTACATACTTGTACGTGCGTACGTATGTACGTAAGAACGTACGTACGTACGTACGTGCGTATGTACGTGCATACATACCTACATACATACGTACATACGTACATATGTACATATATACATACATGCATACATACCTAAATACACACATACGTACATACGTACATAAATACATACATATATATATATATATATATACATACACACATCCATACATCCATGCACACATACACACATACATACATACATACATACATACACACACACACACACGCACACACATACACACTCACATATATACATCAATGTACCAGCATACATATATACATACACCAACGTTCAGATTTTCGTTTTTCAGGGATGGCCACCGTAGCGACAGACGCCAAGAGTAAGTTCAATATCAACCACATACTAATGTATGTAATATTTATGCATTACATGCATGCATGTATACCTACATATATACATAAATACATACATGCATTCATATGCATGCACGCATGCATCCATCCATACATATATACATGCATACATGTATACACGCACACACAGGCACGCACGCACGTGTATTAATTCCCTTTGTCGTCGTGGAGGTAGTCTTTGTGTCAAGTACCAGTTGTTTCATACGATATGATTTTGCGTTCCCATCCTATCCATGTGAGTATTATAGGTTCGAAGTGAATTCATGATAATTTCTGAACCTTCATCCACTTTGGTGACGTTTCCACGTATCCGAAAACATAGCTGATGTTTCATTTATTTGTATTAGAAAATACCTCTCACCCCTAACCAAACATCGCTTTGCAGTATTATTACAATGGACTAATGCACTCCATCCCGTCTAGTTTTTGTGTGCCTTATCGTGTAAATGTGTCCAACACGTCCCGTATGCATCCTCCCCGATGTGCTGTCACTACCATGATCGTTTTGTTCAATTATGCAACAGTCACATTTTCGTTTTTTTAGATGTAACCGATATATATCTATATATATATACTTACATACATACTTAAATATATACATATATACATACATACATACATACATAAATAAATAAATGTACATGCATACACATGCATACGTTTTCACATTTCACATTTTCGTGTTTTAGATGTAACCGATGCACCGGCAGACGGCAAGGGTAAGTACAATATCAACCACATACTAATGTATGTAATATATATGCATTACATGCATACATGTATGTATGTATTCATACTTACATACATACATACATGCATACATATATACACACATACACACCTACACACATACACACACATACACACATACACACATACACACATACACACATACACACATACACACATACACACATACACACATACACACATACACACATACACACATACACACACACACACACACACACACACACACACACACACACACACACACATACACACATACACACATACACACATACACACATACACACATACACACATACACACATACACACATACGTACATACGTACATACATACATAAATGTACTTGCATACATCCATTCATCGATACATCCATACATACATGCATACATACATACTTACATTGATACATACATACATCAATGTACTGGCATACATATATACATACACACACTCACACACACGCGCGCGCGCACGCGCATGGTCAGCTGCCTAAAGACTGCAGGATTGGTACGGCAATATGTGTAAAGGACCGATCCAAAGAGGGTAGTCTAGGAGAGCGGTGGCAAAATGGCAGCTGAACCAAAATTGTATACACGGATCCGCTTTCTAATAAGTGAAAGTGAATCTATTGTAAGTTATGGTTCACCTTTATGGTGCGCAGAAGATTGTAGAGCAACTGAGCCAATACGAAGAGATCGACAGATCCGATCACAAGAGTCGTAACATAAATGTGTTCTTATACATACTTAATCAGTTTTCACCATTGGAAACGCGAGCAACGCGCCGAGTCTGGGAGTGAGCCTACACAGCGAACTACCGCATATCACAGTATCCGTAGCAGGAGTGAAACAATTACTGGAATGCATCAAACCAGTCAAGGCCACATGACCATACGGGATCCCAGCTAGACTCCTGAAAGATTATGTGGCCGACTTAGCACCAGTGCTCTCACACATCTACCAGGCATCACTAAACCAAGGAAGACTCCCAGCGGATTGGAAGCATGCCTGGGTCATACCAGTGTTCAAGAAAGGAACGATAAACTCACCTTCGAACTACAGACCTATATCTATCACAAGTATCGCCTGCAAGACATTGGAACACATCATACATAGTAACCCAATGAACCACTTGGAACGTCACAACACCCTGTCTGACCATCAGCATGGGTTCCGTAAACGTAGATCCTGTGAGACGCAACTTATTCAAGCTGTCTACGACCTTGCGAAATGCATCAATGAGGATGGCCAGATCAACGCAATGCTGCTGGACTTCTCAAAGGCATTTAACAAAGTGTCCCACCACCATCTGGCAACCAAATTCCATCACTACGGTACGCGAGGGAAGATTTTTGAATGAATGAAAAGCTTTCTGAACAGTCGCAAACAGGATGTGATCCTGGAAGGGAAAATGTCGTCCTCACCTCTATGCCTCTTTGCTGACGACTGTCTCCTGTATCGCAACATCAACACAACACATGACGCAGATACATTGCAAGAAGACATAGACAAATTGCAAACATGGGAAGCAGACTGGCTGATGAAGTTTAATCCAGACAAATGCGAAATCATCCGAATCACTAACAGAAGGAAAAAGAAAATGGTCACCACTTACTCCATACATGAACCACAACTAAATGAAGTAAAAGGCGACAAGTAGCTTGGAATAACCATAGTCATAACTCTGTCTTGGAATGATCACATCAACAATGTGACAACGAAAGCCAACAACACCAGGGCCTTCCTACAGGGCAACATCAACATGTCCCGAGGCGATCAAAACGCTATGCTATCAAACGTTTGTCAGGCCAATCGTGGAGTATGCCTCAACGGTATGGGACCCGTTCACAGAGAACAACATCAAATATGTGGAGAACGTGCAGCGACAGGCTGCACGCTTCTTGAAGAGCGACTACCGTCGACGCAGCAGTGTGACCACCATGCTCGAAAGCTTGAACTGGGTGTCCCTTGCGAGCAGGCGGCGGAAGCCAAGCATGTAATGTTGTATCGCATTACAAACAACTTAGTGGACGTAACAACACCCGCACTCACAGCCGCTCCTACACGCACCAGAGGCAACACACACCGCTACTTACAATCATTCACCCACATCGAAGTCTACAAACACTCCTACGTTCCGAGCACCATCAGATCATGGAACAAATGCACACAAGAATTACTTAACAAACAATCACTCAATTCATTTAGAAGGCTTTTGCAGTCAATGCCTACATAAGTATACATTTATGGTTTATTATCCCCCACCCCCGCCCCCGCGCAACACCACCCACTACTTGCGACCGACCAAGCTCGACAATACTTTAGCCACGACTGTACGCGGCTACTACAGAGTGCTGAGCTACAAGAAGTAGAATAATAAGAAGAAGTATTGATTGATGGAACCGTTTCAAGACTTTTTTACGACTCAAGAATTAGTTCAATTTATCTGCCAAAACGTCTTCATAAAAACGATAATATAACAACATCGTACATATAAACATACATATATATGTATATATATTTATATATGTATATATATATATATATACATATATACACACGTACATATATATATATATATATATATATATATGTATGCATACATATATGTATATATATATATGTGTGTATATGTATATATATGTATATATATATATATATATATATATGTGTGTATATATATATACGTATACATACATATATTTAACTTGACATTGCGATGTCTTCTGCTGCTAATTTGTATATTATTGTGAATGTTATGTATGCAATACGAATGTTTCTACTTTTGTATGAGTATATTTAAGCGAAGTCACGAAAAGAGGAACAATTATGTTTTGTAAATTAATTAGTTGTATATACTATTAGTTCGTAGAGTGCATAGTAAGCGTTGTCATATGATATTATTTGATCTTCTTTCAGACGAAACCGGAATTATCGAGTGGGGTAAGTCGTTTCACACTCTATATCACTGTTTCAAGGACATGCAAATCACTTTCACATTACTTTGTGCTGCACACGGCATAACAGTTATTGTTGAAGCCATATTGAAATAAATAAGCATAGATACGCATAAATGGTAGGACAGAAACCTACCATCCTTAAATTATATAATACTAGTTACGTTATATAACATGTAACTGTTATGGCCACAATGGTCATCGGTTCACAGTTTAATTCACTATATCATCAATAAAATATTACGTAGATTTCGTAAATGTTCCGTTTTAAATGTTCACGTCAGACGAAACAACTGACGCAAAATATGCGTTAACATATATTGGTTTTGGGTGAATATGTTATTCCTCAGCGGCATCGTTACCATCATGTATTTCAATTAAGTTATATGTTAGCCATCGGCGTCGCATTGTCATCATCAGCATTGTGATCGTCTTCCTTTTATCCATTAAACATCATTGTCTTCATTATCATTTGTAATGTCATCATTATCATCATCGTCTCGAGCCTACCATCTTGGCCTTGGTCGTACACATTATAATGAAAACAAATTATCATCACAATTGTTTGTCGAGTTAGTATTGTTTTTAACTAGTATAACTGCAAGTGTATTGTTAGAATATTATACATTCAGTACGGTTTTATAAAATTGAACCAAGTTTGATATAGTCACTAATAGTACAGGGTTCGATTGAATCGTCATGTAAATAATCCATTCATTTTTTACGGTAGCACACTATAGTCATTGGACAAAGTTTTCGGAGATGATTATAAATTGGGCCAAATATGTGACGTGGGCGGAGTGAATACGTGTACGATGTATACGACGGTAACGCCAACATTTAAATCGATTTGTATAGTTCTTCGTCACTAACAGTAGTAGTACAGGTTGTGATTAAATCGATGTGGAAATAATATATTCACTATGTTACAGTGGGAGCCTACGCTCAGTGCACAACCTACTTGGACTGCAGCTTTGAGGGCGCCTTTTGCTGGAAAGTGATAGAGTGTGGCTATAAAATATGCCTTTGCAACGACACTCATTACCTAGTTGACAGTAAATGCGAACCAAGTAAGTCAATATCTGAAATTAATTAACGCTACAGCGGCAATCGTTTAAATATCACAGTTGATGGTTTTCGTTGTTGTGACCAAACCGATAGCTGATTACACCTTGATTCAATGACACATATATATACGTTTTCAAAGCCGCCAGTTTCACAATTGTGACGGCCGCAGAGGGTTTGAACCTGGGTTCCCTATAAATCGACGCTTTGTTCACTGAGCTGATATGCTTCTCTCCATATACGTTATGTTGATGGTGATTTTTCAACACGACTATAATAATACGAAACTGGTTTAATATATTTGGTTAAAAAAAAACTGATTCGGCATCGGAAATAATAAAGCCAGTCAAAAACCGTAGTTGATTTGCTCAGCTGATGGTAAGAACAATCGGTGTATTTAATAATACATTCCACGTGCTACTAACTTGGCAGTGTATACAATATCCTAATGTGATAGCGGTCCTCCAAGCCCTTCACGTACACATGGCAATGCAGTAGACTGGACAAAGATTATATTCCCGAGGAGCATTGGAGACCTACCAGGCCGTGGTTTGTCGAAAGCGTCTGGTATGGATTAGCAAGAATCAGACAGTGTTTTCGACTGATGACAGTTTGACATTTTGAACATGACGTTTTCTAAAGGCGTCTTGACCTTTTTTTTTACATTTCACAGGTGAATACATTTTGATATAGCGTTTGATGATGTATTAATAATAATGTTTATTATGCATAGCACAACACATTTATTTTAGTATTACTACATAGCAATATAAAACATGGGCGTATTAATTAGCTATTAAGCGGTAATTTCGGCGTAGTGTTTCCCTTGTGTAAAATAAAGAGGGAGATGCAATGGAGATTGGCAATAGTCGATGGGAAACATGGAATAGCTGTTTACGAATGGCCTCACCAATATGTAACTTACGAAAAATTACGTTTCGTAGTCTCATGCACAACATAGCGTTACTTTCTGGGTGTCATCTCACGAATGTTACGCAATGCGATGTGACGTTGCCGGGTGTCGTGTCCGATAGGCTTGTCACAGAGCACGGACACACTTCAGTGATGGCCGAGTTGATGTTGATATGAATTGTTTCCCTTGTGTAAAGTAATGAGCGGAGTGACAGGGTGAGCCCAGCAAACACTGAAGGCACGCTGTAATGCTGTTGATATCGGCAGTAGCTAAAACGAGTGTACATGGAGTACTTATTTACGAACGATCTCGCAAAGATATTGTTTCCGAAAAGAAATACGTCATGGTCTCGTGAACACAATATATTTCATATGTGTCTATCCCGGGCATCGCGTTATGGCATCTACGCAGGCTTTAAGCAGGATACCATTATTGCCAGTCACACATGTCTGCAAACATGGACTACAAACACATATATGACACCATTTACATTCACATTCAAGATAACTAACAATATATATGGTTTTGGAAGCCTTTTTTAGGTCCTTAATTTCCACCAACCGTCCACCTGTATGACTACCCGTCCGTAGTCGTGTGTTCCCGTTCAAATGAAGGTTCGACGGGTCTCTGCATAAAGCTATGCTTCTACGCCAAGTAGTATCCTCTCATAGTAGGTGGCGCCGGGAATATACCCAATCAAGACTACGCCATGCCGATCTTTGTTATGTATTTAAAAAAAAGTATACACGAGAGTATTACCATAGTGGTATTTATATGTCAAATGACCAGGTCAGCCAGCGATGTACCTTATTTCGAACTGACTGAGCATTCAGACAACACACTGTCAGTGGAACGCCACATGTATACTGTTTACTACATATACTCGTTAGGTGACGTACTCGAGGTACGTGCTTAGCAGGTGCTGTTGGTCGTGCAGATACAATTACACGTATCGGTCGTTGTTTGTGTGCACCCCCACGACAACCTCGATGGGTGGGCCGCTGGAGTACCACCCCTGCTTCACAAGCAGCTCTCCAGGCAGCACTGTTAAGTCTAGAGTGTCTGTGACCGCTGGGCCGTAACCGATACAGGTGGTCTCTGGTCAAGGTGGGTGTGTCAACAATGTCCACTGGACGGTAACACATGACTGATCGCCAAATTGTCAATGTCACACAGGTGCAATCACAAATGTAAATCTGATAAAATAGTAGAAAGGCAGAAACACTTGATAAAATCACTCACACCAGCGTTCTCCTTGTGTATTCATAAAGCACCTATACAAACTTGAGCGCTGTAGACTGGGTAAAACAAGCAGAATCAGCTGTAGTTATGGAGAGCGTCAATAGGTGCAGCCACACAGGCGCGGACCAATACTACTGTCACGTACTAGTATTTGTATAGGTTAAACGTGCAATCGTTATCCACTATCGGTATTTTGTAATCATACATTAATGTATGCCAGCATTAAAGCGATTTGAACGAATCAGTAACACAAAGAAAGCTGCAGCAGCGACCTTATGGAACGGTCTACACAATAACATTAAGAGCTATGCCTGTTTAGCCACCTTCAAGGCACGCCTAAGTACACATTTGTTTCTAACTGTTCTCGCGGCTTAGTTTAATGTTTGTGTACTTTTATCGATATTATATATAAACTATTTACATATTTATTATACATATTTCCATTTATCCGGCTTAAATAATTTATGTTATTATATTTATATTGATAGTTAAATTTGTATCATTGTTTTTTATATGTCACTAGTCTATTTGTGTGTTTTATCTTCTGGTGTGTATTTGTATTTTAGGATTTTAATATATGTAAAGGGCCACGAACAATGTGAAATTGGATTTGGCGCTATATGAAATAAAATATATTATTATTATATTATTATTAAACTCTAATAAACCTCCCAAATAAATTATATGTCAAAGTAATTATGCATTGCAGTTCCGAAATATGGCGTAACTAAATGCAAGACAATTGTGGACTGCGGACTATGGGACAATGAAGCCGAATGCCAGCATGGGATCTGCCAATGCAGCAAAGGCGACGATTACGTATCAGAAGACAAGACCATGTGTCACCGTAAGCATACATCGTAAAACATGATACACTTGTGTGTTCCCCTGGATAACATGACGGACGTAGTTTGGGTAAACTGAGGCGGTAATGAGGGCGCAATGAGAATTATTACGCGATGGTGTATAGGCTGAAGACACGTTTTTTGAAATAATAAATTCAAATAATGCCCTATGTTGGTTATCTTTAAATGCAAAATAATAATGATATTCTGCAAGTATACAGTCAAATAAAATGTAGATTTTTGAGAAAACATCATGTAAGTATCCCACTGTTTTCACACGCGCGCGCGCACAACCACACTCATACACACATTGTGTTTGTATATAAACACTGTATTTCCAGGCCGTATAAACGAGTCTTGCTCCAAGGACGACCAATGTCAACATCCGTTGAAATGTCTAAATGAAACATGCAACTGCCCTCCCGGCACGTATTACATTACACGCCGAGGTGACTTTGGCATGAAGTCTCTCGCTAGATGCATCCCTAACAACGGTAAGTTGTCCTAATCCATATGTCATAATAACGTGGGATCTAATGATAGCATGAGTTTGCGACCGGGAGAACTCCTTTATAATACGTTCGTTGACAGTGAGCTTGTGCATGTTATGTTGATGTTTAAGCTACATTTCGCTCCACAGGCATAAATATTACTGTCAAAACAATACCACCAGATTTCATTAATAGGTGTTTCACCAAATATTATATTCCCTGATAAAATTAGGCATTTGTCATAAATATACACATATATTTATTATATATAGTTATATATATATATATATATATATATATATATATATATATATATATATATATATATATATATATATGTATACATATATATACAAATATATATATATATAACATTATAATATGAATTTCGGTTTATGCCTAGATTTTGTATTTGCTCAACATGTCAATTCAATTATGCAGTTGGCTCATTTAGAAAATGTAATACAAGTAATTGATGTGCTGTACATATCATACATTGACTTCATTACAAACTAGCCGTATTCTTATGCCGCACCGATGGTAGTGTTCGGCTGCATGTGTGTAATGGTTTTAATTTATTGTCTTCGTTAACGAGCTATACCTTCAATATTATGTTAAATGTATTTTACATTTTATTTAAATGTTATTTCAAATGCTAGCTAAGTTAGCGAATCGTCGTTGATGTTTTGTGTGTGTGTGTGTGTGTGTGTGTGTGTGTGTTTGTGTGTGTGTGTGTGTTTGTGTGTGTGTGTGTGTGTGTGTGGGTGTGTGTGTGGGTGTGAGGGTGTGTGGGTGCGTGTGTGGGTGTGTGTGTGTGTGTGTGGGTGTGTGTGTGTGTGGGTGTGCATGCATGCGTGCACGAATGCACACGGACGCCCGTGCGTAGACACAAACATACACACATATATGCAAACCTAAATAAATACATACGTATGTACGTACGTACGTACGTACATGCATGCATGCATGCACATGTGTATGTATGTTTGTTTTGTACACACCTATTTATATTTGCATACCCTATTTCCTAGTGATGTGGCCGAAAATCAATTGTCGGTATTTGTTGAATATGCGAAACTAGCATTCAAAGGATAATTATTCGTCTTAAAGATTGTCCCCGAATTGTTCTTAGCAACGACGCTAACGGCTGGCGAAAACTGTACAGCTGGAAACGACTTGTGTGGCGACAAATTGAGATGTGGTCGCTGTACGCAAACAAAGGAGTATGCCACCGAAGGAATATGCATATCAGGTAATCACTACCTACGCTTCTTTTTGTTGGCCTTTCATTAGTTCATTAACAATAAACCTGCAATGCCCTTTAGCGTGGCATTTGGAGGATCAGCGTGACGTAATTCCTCCTGTTTCGTATATTTATGATTTAAACAAATACATATTTATTATGAACAGGAGGAAAGGTGTGTAGATTTGCTGCTTTAGGAAATATGTGAAGCTCACTTATTTCGAAATGTCTTAAATGTGTTTACATATATCCACACATACATACATTCATATACGCGATCAAGCGCCATTAATCGAAAATAAAGGCTACTCCAAAGAGATATGACGAGTTATATTGACCATATTTAAGTGCATATATATATATATATATATATATACATATATATATATATATATATATATATATATATATGTATATATATATATATATATATATATATATATATATATATATATATATATAAGTGTGCTTTGTCTTAGATAGTACCTACATTAACTATTTGTGTCCCTGGTATAAGCTGGTAAGATTGCTGTTCTCAACAACCTGTACTAATAATGTGACGTAGTGTCGTAATAATAATAATAATTAGGTCCCTTATATTGCGCATAAATGTTTGGAATCAAAGGTCAGATTTGCGTGAAGAACAATTATTACTTAATCTTAGAGTCAATAAACAATTCCAGTTGTCATCAGATTTATATGGTGTATATTTTCACGTTTACCCCTTTCAAAACATATTTCTTCTTTACTGTATATCATACCACGTTACTTATTATGTTCGTGTTTTGTTGGGTTTTCATGTTCTGTGTTTTACAATAAATTGATTGATAGGCCAGGGTGCTAGAGGGAGTCGATGTTATAAACTCCTGTCACCTAGATGCATATGTTTTATCACAAATGTTTTCATTTTCAACTATATAACTATGTAAATGTTCGTATTTGACAATGCGCCCCGATCTCGTAATACTACTGTGAACACGCCACGCAGTTTGTTCACTCATGCAACATTCACATTTTCTTCTTTTAGAGCGTTCCTCTAAATGGGACAAACACCGAAGTAAGTTCCATTTTAACCTACGCATAATACCAATGAAACGCGGTGGCTTTGTCATCACATTCATAAATGTTGCATTTTGATGGCGTCGGTGGTGATATCGGTAGGGTTTCAAAATACCGTTTGCAAAACAACATTGACTAACTGTCTACAACTCCTGTAATGGTTTAGTTTAACTAACTAGTGTCTGTCTATGTCAATAGTCAGTTAAACAAAATCATTACCCGGATCCCGCTTTCCCCCCGCAGCACTTATGGTGTCCAGGAGCTAATTGTGCAGACACGCTTTTGAATGCAGCACAGTAAATAGTTGTTGACTAAATATGGGTGAGCATTGGGCTCGAACGAAATTGTCATATTATTAACAACCAGAGCCCATGCTCTTCGTCACTGCTTAATGTTAGTACATGTCAGTACTTCTTCGTGATCAGTGTTTTCAGTTCTTTTTCGACGCACAACTCTTTTATCGCATTACCTTTGTATAGTCACTCGTGATGAGTCTAATCAATTACTATCTAATGAGTATTGAAGTGTTTCTAGTCAGTCCGACTATACCACTTCTTCCTTTTGCATATATGAATTTAAATCGGTATATTACGTGGTTCTGCCGCTCGCCTACACTGGCTATGTATGGCGTACACAACATTTGTGCGATTACTTGTGTGCTAATAAACTCGCATTGAATGTTACAACAAAACTGTTTGCATATTTAGCCCACCGAATAACACACATCAGGTAAATAACTGTATCAGTATAAACAATGAAAATGTGAATCATATTGGAAAGGATAACACAGAGAAATCGATCAAGTTTTTTAGGAATACATATTCATAAACATTTAACATGGAACAAACATAATTATAATCAGTTCTAAGGCATTTAGAGCAATTATTGCAATTGACAGACTGACACATTTCTGCCTTTTAATGCCTTAAAAATCATACTTTAATTCAAAGTCATTTATCTGATGGTGTACAAGATATTGGCGTAATGGAAACACAATTATAACGTTGCAAACCTTACAAAAAACGTGCATTACGAATAATTAACAAGAACATATATAGAAGTCACACCGATCCTATTTTTAAATCTGAAAATATACTTTAAATCACTGATATACACAAGTTGCATGTATAATTATTTATATTTGACAATTACCGTAACACACTGCCTAAATCCTTCGAACATGTTATACCAACAAATAATCTAGCCACTAAAACTACAATTACCAGACAACATAACCAAATACGTAAAGGAAAGCCCAGAACACATATTTCTTCTAAGTTACCTTTACTTCATTTTACAAAACTACGGAATAACCTTGATTATAAGATTCAAAATAATCTCAAAACCCGACATAAATTTAAATCTGTGATATCTAAACGTTATATATCTACCTACCTTAACCATGTGTATTGCCTAAATCCCAGATGTGTAGAGTGTAACACAAATCGTTTATTTAAAAAGACAAACTGTTTGGATTTACAAAAGATTATCACATTTTATTTGTTTAAGCATTCCCCCAGTTCGTTGTCAAATAAATTATATTTTCAAATAAATGATATTGAGAACAGCGATTTCGTGATTCTACGTGTGTAAGTATATATATGTATGTGTACTATATAAGTATATGTTTTGGGGTAACAAGAAGACGGCACATTATGTGCCATGTGATCACCACGTAACAATATATTTGTTTGATTGCTCATGTACATATATCATGTATTATTGTTGTGACTAAATAAAATTTGATTTGATTTCGATTTGATTTAGTTATGACGTTAAATATTAACAAATTAGTATAATATTATGTTTTGTAACGTATGTGACCTGATGTGGAAACGACCGAATTCCATTCTTGTATAGAAAGTGTTACGTTTAATATACATCTCCTGCCTCACACTTTGACAGAGTAATGGTTGTGTATGGCTTATACAAAGTCTAGTTATAACTTTAAATACTAATACATTATTATATGTTTGTAATGCATGTGACCATGTGTGGATTGTGTCAAGTTTGATTCGTATGTAATCTTAAGACAAATGTGTGTTTTCTATGATGACCAGAGTTTGTAATACATCGTAATATTGTACAATAATTAATTTGAGGCTCGTTTCGAACCAAACGTTACCTTAGTAAACATGATCTGAAAGCAATTAAAGGTCCGCCCGGTGCCAGTATGTGTAATCTATCTCACACGTTACCACTGTGATCGAACAAGCGCGGTAAAAAGAAATATACGAAAAGGTCCAGTGCCCAGTTTCTAATTCATTGATATGTTTAATTGTGTTTGGCTGTGTGGATATGGAGCTAGCAGCGTGCAGTAAATTGTGATTCAAACAATAGTTATTTTTTATTTCCATTAATTTGCCATGTTAAATTTCTACGCTTCCATCGTCTAGTTCTGAAACTCAAAATCTTATTTTGATGGTTTGATATTGTGTTGTCTTCTGCAGCTAGTTCATGTTAAATATATTATCCACATAATAAAGTGTTCTTACGTGCACAGTTGTATGATTGTTCCATATTTGTATGCAAAGGATCAATGATGTTTCTATGTTAATCAGTGTTCTATTCGATTATATATTATTCATATAGTAGCTAGTAAGCTTTGCTATACTGTATTAGTACATTTTGTTGCAGAACCTGACCTTAGCATTCTATTTACACCGCCTCGTAAGTATATAAATATACATACATACTCGTAAGTATATAAATATATGTGTGTGTGTGTGTGTGTGTGTGTGTGTGTGTGTGTGGGTGTGGGTGTGGGTGTGGGTGTGGGTGTGGGTGTGGGTGTGGGTGTGGGTGTGGGTGTGGGTGTGGGTGTGGGTGTGTGTGTGTGTGTGTGTGTGTGTGTGTGTGTGTGTGTGTGTATAGGATGCTGCACTAAGTCGTCTCACCCTCAAATGCCTTGCACAGAAATTTCACTTCACATTGATCTGTAAACAATACAACTGTTATATTCCATATTGAACTATTAGAAAGAAGCAGACAAATGTAACTAATATTTATGTAAGGATATAAACTTAACATCTTTACTTTATGCAATACAAAATAAGTGCTATCACGTGATGGAGTAAAGGTTTGATATCATATAATATGTATATATATATATATATATGTGTGTGTGTATATATATATATATATATATATATATATATATATATATATGTATATATATATTTATATATACATGTATGAATATATAATTATATATATATATATATATATATATATATATGTATATATAATTATATATATATATGTGTGTGCGTGCGTGCGTATGTGTGTGTGACGCGGCACGCCAACACCAGGCGCTTGTCGCAGATCCTCGATCGGCGCCAGGGTGTAATTAGTCAGCATGCTCTCAAAATGTCGAAAGTGGGTTCTTGGCGAAATCAATCAGCACAATCATCTATATTTCAATAATAGATACCATGAAATAATGTTGGAAGGGGTAATAATGAGCATTTTAATGGAAGCCCCTCATTAATTTCAGAGCTAAAAAGAATACATTTCCTACTTCCTGCGAGACAAATCCGTCGAGAACGTTTATTTTTATGATTTATTTCAACATCGAGGTAGGCCATTATAGCCGCCCGATCGCTGCTACATTCGCCTCCGGCGCAAACTCGCGGCGCGCGCTGTGAAATGTTGTGCTGACAAATGGTCGATTTTTCAGACCAAAAAGCAATCAAAGACATTCCAACTATTTCAACTAGTATTATAGTTATGTTCTTGAATACTGTCAGTTGTTTTGTTAAAACATAGATGCGGTAACTTTAGATAATTCGAAGTAAACATTTGAATCTAGAACGTTTTTCGACACGAACGTCCGCCATCTTGTTGTTTACCACTGCTCTGGCGGGAACATTGTGAGGTGTTTCAAAGCTTGGTTCTTATTCGCTCGACTAGCCCCAACCACATGTTTATTTTTCCCAGTGTGGGCAAGAGCAGAGCTCTCTAATGGTGCCACGTATGCGGGGGTCCGACCTTTATGAATGGATGCGTAAATTCGTGTCGGAAGGCGTAGTAAACCACCCAAATTTTGTCCGCCCGCGTGTAGCTAGCTGTCATTCAATCTGCTCAAGATTAAATATACACTATCTTGAAACATCTGTCAGCTATCCGATGATACAAAATGTCCGCGGGTAGGTTACTGATTACGCAACCTAAAATGTTTTTTATACAAGAATGTGTCTCGGGCAAATTAATCGGCCCTAGCCGGACACAGGCTTAATATTTAATATTTCCTAATTATACTTTCACATATGATTATATACCATATGTAAGTCTATGCAAATTTCAGGACAATTGGAGCATTATAAAGATGAAGTTGCTATGGTAATGTTCCATGAAATCACTTTTTACGACCGATCACTTTAAAAACTAATGTTCTCGGAAGTGACATTCCACAAACTTATGCACTTGAAGTGGAATACCTTCGCCCATACACAATATAGAAAGTTCATCTTGGTATCATTTTGAAGCACTTCATCTTCTCTAATTGAATCAATAATAACATGGAATTGTCAACTTGCTTACACAAGCCTAGTTTTGGCATGCCGCGTCACATACACACGCACATATATATATATATATATATATATATATATATATATATATATATATATATATATATATATATATTACACATTTTGGCACTTGAATTTCAAAAGGTACTATAATATATGATATATATATATATATGTGTGTATAGATAAAAACATATATATATATAATATTGTCTATATGATCAGGTTAATTATATTGTGAGTAAGGCGATAATGCATACATGCGACTGCAACACCAACAGTTAATAAGATGTATATAGTACTTTGTCACACTTAGTACAATTTGTAATTGAATAAACGTGGAAATAACACATTCATTATATTACAGCGGGATATTGGTCGTCTCCTTGTAACACATCCTCGGACTGCCAATATCATGGCGGCGTCTGCTACAAGAGTAGCGAGTGTGGTTTGTCTAGGTGTCTTTGCGAGGCTAATCACTATCCATTTCAGGCAAGGTACGCCAAACTCCAGTGCTTGCAAAGTAAGTTAATGCACTAGTTTAATTTAAGTGTGACAACCTTTTGAATATCATGTGTCATGTTGTTCTTTATTGTGACCAAACCGATCACGAAATAGCCATATCACACCGTTATGCAATGACATACAGATAGATTTTCAAAGCCGCCAGTTTCACAATTTTGAGGGCGGCACAGTGTTCAAACCAGGGTTGCCAATTGTTTAAATTAATTGTTTAAACATGTTCATAGTACTACTTAATAAACTTTCATTCATTCATTCACTTGTAAATAGTTAGAAGGGGTCTAATTATGATTATATTACTTGGAAAAAACATTTTTGAGAACGGTCCCATGTCAACAAAGTTCACGTCACATATAGAATTATTAGCACAATATTATGCTATATATGTTGTTAAGATGATTGTGTTGTAAGGAATACATTTACATTGTTGCTACTACTGTGTGCAATTAAATAAAGAACACTTTGTTGAATGCCACACACACACGCACACACGCACACACGCACACACGCACACACGCACACACGCACACACGCACACACGCACACACGCACACACGCACACACGCACACACGCACACACGTTTGGACGAGTTTTTCTCATTTTCCCAATATTTCTCATTTTCCGCGTGATGTGTCATTCCCGAGTGTCGCGCTCCCGTCTTGTGTTATGGATGTCACGTTTCGGCAAACAAACTGTCTCATTTATGCAACGTCACGAAATAATACTTTGGGAAATATGTAGCATACATAGATGATCTTACCGGTTAGGTACTAGTTTTTCTTTTGGTTAAGTGTGTCATATAAGTACACCTTTGGTGTTGTTGATTCGTTCGTTAACGTAGGTCAGTATGCCAGCTTTTAATAGCTACTTAGTATATGCGCATTAATGCAGTTAACAAACAACAGTAAAACCTATCACCAATAATAAACTTGCTGAACAATTGCTACACGAATACATTGATGCATTTCAGATCCGATTTACGGCCGAACTAGATGCATGTTCTCGAAGGAGTGCGGCTTTGTAGGTGGTGTTTGTAGGGATAACATTTGCCATTGCATCGACGGCCAAGATTACACGTCAGAAGACAAGACCAGATGTTTTCGTAAGAATAAGATATACCAAAACATGAGCGATGTTTTATGTACATACACATGTAGAAACACACGCCCGCACTCACGCACGCATTCACGCACATACACACCGGGTTGATGCTGTTGAAAATGATGGACCAGATGAATGGTTATAGTGGGGCAGATATGTGATTTGATTGTGGGTTTGGGGGTAAAAGCACAAACATTGGCATAGTTGATGCTAAGAAGGTACTAATTTATTTCAGATATAGTGCCAAGCTAAATTTTCCCCATGGGGCCCTAACATTTGAAAAATCCAAGATGGCCGCCACCCGAGTCGCGAAATTGTAATTATCGTCATATTTTGCTGAATAAATATCGTATAAACATGAATGAAGTGTGGTTGTGTATGTTTTCTGACATAGGGAATCAAATGCCACCACCTATTTGTCGATACAATGCATTTAGATTCATATTATGATGATATTGATGTTAAAATGGGTGCGGCCAAGGCGAAATGGATAGATTATTCTCAGAAATGGATGTTATATATCAGTATACTATTATCCTCATTCATTTCACATAGTGACAATTTGACTTTTTGTCATATGAGCTACATGGGCCAGACATACACATGATACATGGTGATGCTCATAACATATTTGAGAGATTAGCTCGACGGAAGTGGCTGGACAAATGTTCTCACTCAGGCAGGTATTGCGACTCCAGGAACGGCTGACTCCTTTCTCAAGGGCGCACATGTCAAACGAACCCGGCATGCACACCAAGTCACCTCCAGTGCATTGTCAATTATGCTTCGTACAGCATATGATGCATATTGCATGGACACAAGTGAACCACTACCATTTGATGATTGGTGTGTGAAGCAGGTTGAAGCTTCTCCACAGTTCCACTACTGGCACATGGGATGCCTTATGCTGGTCTTTGTGCGATCAATTCGCGAAGGAAACTTCCCACTCTACAACATGGCATTGAGAGCACTGGCTCCATGGTTCTTTGCCCTGGACCACACACATTATTCTCGCTGGGTTCCCGTACATATACGTGATATGACAACACTGCATGAACGACTCCCTGATGTAGCGAAAGAGTTTGACCGAGGCAGCTTCGTAGTGCACAAGTCGACCCGTCCCTTCTCAGCCATAGCTATCGACCACGCGCATGAGCAAAACAATGCAGTCGTCAAAGGTGATGGTGGAGCAATCGGCTTGACGCAAAACCCTAGAGCTCTACTGCGATGGATGGTAGCTGGACCAGAAATTGCGAGGACCATTGACGGCTTTGAAACAGCATGCCTGGATAACCACACTGGCAGGGACAACGGCAGACACCACGAACACACAATGGCTGTACAAGTCACCTTTGCAAGCGAAGTTCAGGCTCTCGTGGAAGTGATCGAAGACCTTGGGAATCCGTTCATGGAGGAGAGTGGAGATGTTCTGGTTTTGGATACCAGAGACATCGCAGATCCACCCGTACTGACAATTGTGCGAGGGATAGAGAGGAAGGGGCATGATCAGTATGACAGCTTTGTAACGGATCGGTTGGTTGAGCGTACATCACCTGTATCAGACACCATCTCTAAGAACAGTATGCCACTGTTCAACAGACCATCCAGAAGGACACCATCCAAAGCTACACAGATGATAACATCCCTCAAGAGCGACTGTGCACTATTTTCCAGGCTGTACATCGCATGCCAGACACGAGACGGAGACTTGGACAATTTCTTCAAGCATGAAAATTATGCATACCCACCATCCTTGTCGCAGCTGGGAAAATTGCGGTTCGGTACAAAGGCAAATCTCACAGATTGCCTGGAGAAGCTGTGCACATCCAACGACGAAGCTCCAGTCATCGACGTCATCATACTGGATGGAGCTGCTGTAATCAACATGCTGAAGCCAGTTGGAGCGAAAACCTTCCAAGACTATGCCATGTTAGTGTTCCTTCCATACATCAAAGCACAGTTGGCTAGAGTCACAAGGGTGGACATCATCTGGGATGTCTACATACCAGATAGCCTGAAGTCCACAGCAAGTGAAAATCGTGGAAAGGGCGTCAGACGACGTGTTGCAGCAGCCAACTCCATCCCGGGAAACTGGCAGGAGTTCCTGCGAGTGGACGAGAACAAGACAGAACTATTCAACTTCCTAGCATATGAAGTCGTGGAAACTCTGTCTACAGAGAAAGAAGTCTTCTCAACCTGTGGGAAGCATGTGCTGTGCTTACGTGTCCATCAAGATGTCTCAGCCTTGGCACCATGCTCTCATGCTAGGCGGATACGCGCATGTTCCTGCACGCCAAGGATGCGGCCGAAAGAGGTCATCGGCGGATCATGCTGCGAACAGTGGATACAGACGTTGTCGTCCTGGCTGTCTCCACTGTTGTATCAATGGAGAACACACAGCTGTGGATAGCGTTTGGCACGGGTACCAGCTCATGAAGTTGCCACCTCTTTGGGTGCAGAGAAAGCACAAACGCTTCCCATGTTCCACGCCTTCACCGGTTGTCACACAGTCTCGTCGTTTGCTGGGAAAGGCAAAAAGACAGCCTTCGACACGTGGATGTCATTCAATGCTGCAACGGAGATCTTCGCTAGACTTGTCACACGACCGACAAGTTTGGACAATATCTGCATGTCTGTACACGAGTCATACGTGGTGCTTATGTATGATCGGGGTAGTGACGAAACTACTGTGGACTCAGCCAGGAAGCACATGTTCACGTCAAAAGCCAGATCTATCGACGCCATTCCACCAACCAGAGCTGCACTGCTGCAGCATGCAAGACGAGCAACATACCAGGGTGGCCATGTATGGGGTCAGGGCCAGGTCCGAGATCCAGATCTTCCTTCTCCAGAGTACTGGGGATGGAGCAAGAATCCGACGCGAGGATGGGAACCGATGTGGACGTTACTCCGAGAAGCGGCCGTGTCCTGCTCAGATTTGTTAAGATGCGGTTGTAAGAAGGGATGCAGAGGGCTGTGCAAATGTGTTAAAGCTAATCTGAAGTGCACGTTATTGTGCCACTGCTGTGGCAACTGTGAACACAGTGATCACTATTAAGATGTGATGTCTACTGTCTAGCAGCTGTTCAGTGTCTATCAGAGTTATTGTTTTCTTCAGAATTGTATGCTTTTGGAATTACCAAATGTGTTTGTTAATGTTTCTAGTCCATTTTATATCAGTTTGTCAGTCATTGTATGGCATTGTGTAAAGTGTGAAGGCCTCAATTGGATAATGGTGTAATACTACAGGAGTGATGGCAGTATTAATTATGTCACTCAGTTGTATATTTATTTTATTTTATATTGTTGCTTTTTTGCCAAAGTGATGAGTCCAGTCTTATTTTCAACATTTTGTTTTGAATGGTGCTTTATTTTATTTATTTATTTTTGTTTCATCTTGTCAAGCTGTATAAAATGACAGCAATTATCATTATTGAATATCGATGCTAACGTTTTGAATTATATTCAATATAAATATGTATGAACAGTTGAAAATATGATTCCATGCTATTGTACCAACATGATTGGCAATAAAATAAATCCATTTATTGCACCCAAATTTCTTGTTGTTTTTGCATTTTTACGACAATATGTTACACATTTTACTTGTAAATGTTAATTATTTTACCATTCAAATGATGGTTCCGTTGGAATCCCCATACCTGAAAATATAGAAATAGACACTTCATTCATCTTTTTATGTCAATTATAAATGAAGATAAAGCCTTTTCTAAATGTTCACACTTCGATTGGTGGCCATCTTGGATTTGGTCATTTTATGGACACCAGGGGAAAAAGTGAGCTTGGCACTATATCTAAAATCGCTTAGTACCTCTTTAGCATCAACTATGCAAATTTTGGTGCTTTTACCACCAAACCCACAATCCATCTTATATTTGCCACATATCCGCCCCACTATTAGGTTGGGCACGCACTGAAGGCAATCTAACGCTAATTCACTTTGGGGCATGTCCCTCGGAACTGTTACAAAATTACTTCAAAGTGATGCATTATGAAAGTGCGTTTAACCTATTCCCGGATAAGTAGTGGGGAAATAAATCACAAGTTTGCATGTAGCATTGCTTGTACGTAAATAGGCAATTCAGGGACACAGGACATTTCTGTGAGGTGACAGTAATGGCATATTTTGGGCGACATGGCTTTGAAAAAATGCCATACACGGATAAAATTGGAGTCAAATTTTAGTTACTATTTGTACAGTTACGTGAAACACCTGAGACCAATACTATTGGTTCGGGCGCTATATACATCAATTTTATTATTAAAATGCAATAGTTTCTTTCCGATGTGCATCGTTTTATGATACGTTGACTCTCTTGAAATTGTTCGAATCGTAGCACAACAGTTTACAACCCATTATCATATGGCGTTTTTCTTCAAGTGCAAAAGACCGAATGATTTACAACAAATATAGCAATACCCGGTTAAACAATTCTCCTCCCAGCACTAGCCTATGTTACCAGTCATCATAAAGTACAGCAGTGCATCGCACCTCCATCTCAATTCATGGCGAAGAAAACCGCACAACTGTCGGTAACATAAAATTTGGATTTTCCAGACAAAAAATAGAACGAAAGTCTCCGGTTGGTACGCTTCGGAAAATGTAGATAGTCATTAACACTAGTGCTAGTTGCATTGCACCACAATGTTGTTGTCTTTGTTGAGCTTTAAATCCTCCAATCGGTATCAGTCTCACGGCTTTCTGACCCCAAATTATCTCAAAATTGTACGACACCTTGAACATTCTGTTATTGTGTCGTCTGTACAGATTTTTGCGTATAAGAATTCATAGACTAGTTATACACGGACCCATTTATGTTTTCGTGATATTAATCCATCACGAACTATTTTCAGTTCACTTCTCTACCATTTGTGTGTCATTTTAGTCCGATTTAATACAGACATCCGGAAATGACACTGTTGTATGTCCGGTTAAATGGGCTATATATATATATTGCAACCAGGAAATAATTGATGCATGAAAATAACATAGAGTGCAATGTAAATTGATTGATACTTGTTGTTTGCTAATATATTTAAGCAAAGACATATATATATATCTCAAATCACCTGTATTTTATGTCCTGTTTATCTAATATTTCTGAATATTTATATACTATTATTACACAGTGCTGCACCATGTTTTAGTGTGTGCGTGCGTGTGTGTAAAATGTATATAATTATGGTTTTCAAGGTCGTGTTGGCGACACTTGCTTCAAGCACGCCCAATGTCATCCCGGAGGAGTGCGCTGTATTGACGGAATATGCAAGTGCCCTCCCAATACGACGTATCGTTTTTATAAAGATGACGCATTTGAAAGCATTCATACTGTAGGACGTTGCGTTCCGTTTACTGGTAGGTTTTCCTTTGCTAATCATAATCACATGTGATTTAATGATTACAAACATCCGCGAGCGGGTTAACTAAAATTTAAGTCGTTTACTGAGGACCATTTTACTAACGATAGACATTGAGGTTATATTTGATTATTATTTAGAATTGGTTTGATAAAAATGGAAGGACACAGTGAGACGCCACTACAATCCACTTATAAGTATGTCAGAAAATTATGTATTCCGTGCTATATTCTTTAGGTATCTTCCAATAATGTATTATGTGATATATATATATATATATATATATATATATATATATATATATATATATATATATATATATATATATATATATATGTGTGTGTGTGTGTGTGTGTGTATACGCACTAATATGTATGTACGTAGGTACCCTTGTGTATGTGTATATCTATGTACATGTGTAGCCACATATGTATGTACACTAGTTTGCATGTATATGCGTATGTTTGTGTGTGTGTTATTGTATGCACCTATTCATATTTACGTACGATGTTTGTTACTAATTTGTTGGGTAAAACAACTATTGATATTTACAAATACTAATTTACTATGCTAATATATAATGGTTTATTATTTGTCAGAACCATTTTCCCGTAATCGCTTTTTAGAAACCACTCTGAAAAGAAACGAAACGTGCGATCGGGATAACGACATATGTGGCAAGAATTTGTTTTGTCGTAAATGTAGGAGCATCGCTGAAAATTACACCGTATGCCAAAGAGGTAATCACACGTTTTGTTTGTATACCCTTTTGTTGTTATGGTTGGAGAGTCGATCTTCATCAGTCACGAAACTACGACGCAGTGAACTTGGCCGATCACTGTGAAACCATTGCTCCCGTTTAATATAAGTATTATGTAATCTATAATTGTAATATATTATGAAGACGAAGAAAGATGGAATTGCTTGATATCATGAAATAGATCAAGCTCACTTATTTCAACAGTCTTAAACGGTTCAGAGTGTATACAGGCACACATACACACACTCACACACACTCACACACACGCACACACACACACACACACACACATATATATATATATATATATATATATATATATATATATATATATATATATATATATATATATATATATATATACACACATATGTATACAAACATACAAATATATTTATTGAATATGAAACCTGGGTCATATACGGTTTAAAATTTGTTGCGATTGATGCGCGTTAAGAAATGTTGTTTCTATTATTGTGAGTTTCTGTCGTAACAAGTCTTGATTTCTTTGTTTGTACTTTTCCACATTACACTATAACCTTCCAGTTTACATGTATGAATATAATTCTAGTGGCACAACTACGTTTATTTATCTTTCTACGTTTTCAGTGATGATTGCATATACGAAAAGTATGCATTAATCGTATTTGTATTGTATACGTTTACCAAATGTACAAACACTTGATACTCACTTTAGATGGGCATCGACAATGAAATGACAAGATGGCGTAAACACATTGGGGCAATCGTAATTTAAGCCGTCGTTTTTATCGGGATGCGAACATTATAACATTATGATTATCATATCAACGTAAATAGTAATTTGTAACGGTGCTGATAAATAATTATTTTTAATGAAAAAAACAAAGGTTTGAAAAGGACGAATTATCCTGAGTATTAGTCAAATTGTATGGAAAGTGCAGTATTAAATTGGAGCAATTGAGTTACATGTCAGTAGGACACATCGGAGGTAATTCGCTCGTCAGCCTGTTCAAGACTTGATACACTTAGAATTGGCTAACACGACTATCACTGAGCATATACACGTTTCAACAAAGGTTGACAGCTTGTCTAAAAGAACCTGTCAATGGTCGTTGATGATTAAGACACCTTCCAGCAGCGCAACAAGTGATTTTGAGCAATACAAAACCTCAGCGGAAACAGAGAAAAGCCCATTTTCGCATTGAAGACATCACAGGTGCGTTAAAGAAATTCACTCGTCAAAGTGAGGGAGAGGGAGGTAACCCGTTCCATCGAAGCGTGTCTTCAGTGGCATGCGATCATCTGTAGAGTCTTTAAACAAGGTGTCGACGTCTCAGGTTGATGATGGATGCTAACAAACGTAAGACACCGTCCTACTCTCGAAATATCAAACCCTATGCAGGATCTCTTCGTACAATTAAGTAATATACATGATAACATTTGAAGAACATGGAGCAGCCTCTCGTTATCCTACTATAGCATTGTTGTTCTCATATCATATGCTGAAGAAGCCCGAATTTGAAGTCATTTGATACATTGTTTTTATAACTAACAGGCTGACTACCAACTCATAACCCAGAAAGGTGTACAGGCATTCACATGACGCCCGCCGTTATATATTAGGCCTACTGTGTAGTTTAGCCCACCAAAATTATTAGGCAGAAAGGGATCCCCTCATAGTTTCAGTTCACCGGAAAATCAAGAAAGTTGACAGAGAAGTCCTTGGGAATCACCACAAGCAGGTGTTTAATTATGATTTTGACATTTTATGAAGTCACCTTTTCTCATTTCAGTAACTGTATAACAGTTCTATTTTAGAGTAATTTCCAGTTTAGTTTAAAACTTAAAAAAAGTATTTTATGTAATATCAACTAATTGGCAGGTATTTGGTCAGTTTATTCTACTTCCCTTGTCGCTTCTGACGCATTTACTGCTCGGCCAGCGAAAATGAGGTTTTCGTTGTCTATGGAAACAATTGCTGTGGAAACGTTCTTATTAGAGGTATGCTGACTTAGGTGTGCGGTGTAAGACAGATCCAGACAGTTAGTTGGTTTTGTTCTATTAGGATCAACCAGTTTTCCTAAAACATTGCAAATCATATATATAAAACCATTTTTGAAAATATAATTACCATTTCTGCCGAGCTGTACGGCTGTTAATTAAGCACAATATCCTTATCTTATAAATCCGCCATGCAGAACAATAATTTTAGTGCGCATGTATACGTTTAGGGTACTGTTGTTTGAAACATACATTTTGGGACATCCCCGGGGATCAAATCCGTAATAATGAAATACTTGTTTATAACATCGTATATTATGCATGGTATCGATGTAAATCTATTTTAGTTACCTTCCCCGATATTCAAATATCCGCCATTTCTAGAGATGTCGTCTGGCTTAATTTCATATATGCGTAATATATAGCCTCAGATTTAGTGCCAACATGGTATGGAACAAAATGTGTCGGTGACCATCTTGAAAAGTGGATAGTTGCAAAACGGCTGGCGACTTAAATTGTGTTATTGTTTTCCTTAATGTAATTTTAAATATCCACCATGTTGTTGATAGCCACCTTTAAAAATAGCGCCATACGATTTATGTCCGTATTAAGAACTACGTAGAGCAAAGATGGAATGTTTATGTAAAATATGTGTTTTTATATACGATGATGCATTGTATAACTTGCTACATCTACCGATATTCATAATATATCCGCCATTAAGAAATGCATAACCTCCTGTGTATTATCCCGTATGTTATGGTCTACATAACATCAAAGCTTGAAATTGATATAAGAATACAGATGTTGTGGTCACTATTTTATAGTATTAAGTGAGATTTTCATGAAATAGTTGTTTCTTTTTAACATAACTGCAACTTGTCTTCAACATTGTACGTATGCAGCCACATATTTGACGCTATCCTGAATGATAGTCTTCCACAAAAACAAAGTGTTCCCTTCAATGTTATATTACGACAACACGATAATTGGTAATAGTCTGACCTGCTGCAATATCTGGAAGAGCAAACATTGCAAACTGACAGTGCTAACGTGGAGAGGGACGGCGAAATGATCACCATTGACGGTGCAACTTTTCTTGATAATATGATACAGGTCGCCGTCCAGACAAGACGCTGAAATAAGAGAAGTCACATCGGCCTCCGTTAAAAGTTGCTAACAAATTTGCCTGATGTGTTGCAATGTTGAGAATGTTTATCATATCGACTGCATAGTAAAGGAATTATTGACTGCCGAACCGGTATCTCACACAGGGTGATGGTCACACGTAGGGAGGATGTTGTCAAGCAGAGAAGACACGCGATTGTCATAGGACCTGTTGTTGTCGTGTAGTTGTTAGCTTTGCTCACATAGTTGACTGTCAACCACTGATGGTAGCAGTGACCATTAATTAGTCTACGTTAACGCAACTGCTACTGCACATATAGTTGGTCTTAACTACAGCAAGGCACTGCCTGTCTTCGAATATCCGAGTATCATTTTACCTTGCCTCTCGCTGGAAGTGGCAAACGCAAGGTTTGAAAATCATGGAATGCTTCATGTTTTGCAACGCATAAGTTGTGGAATTCACTTAATCGGAAGATATCAGATAACTCTCAACAACCATTGAGACATATGTTGTACTGTACAACAGTGGGATATCGAAGTACGATATCAACCGCCCGAGACATATCGTCACAGAGAAATGGAGAATATATCCCCCCTCTCTCTATCTCTGTCTGTCTGTCTGTCTGTCTGTCTGTCTCTCTCTCTCTCTCTCTCTCTATATATATATATATATATATATACACACATATATATATATATACATATATGTATATATACATATATATACATATATACATATATATCATATTGTTTATACACACACACACACAAACACGTTATATGTTTCCCTGTTGTACACTGTATGGATAAAGGACTACTATTTCTCCTCCCAATAACTTGTACTAATAATGTGATATTTAGAAACTCCTGTCACCTATTTACTTTATCATATCAATATATTCGTTTTCAATTAAAAATCAAATAAACTACTTATGTTAGATATAATAGGATACACATAGGTGATTGAATAGGAGGCAATTCATTTATTTAACGACTAGTCTACCAACATACGTGCTGGGCTGATTGCTGCTTGCAAGAACTTTACTAATTCTGTGACATTTAGTGTCCTCTCACCTACTTACATACAACTGATCACATCATCATTTTAGTTAAAAAAATATAATTTACCAAATTAAACACGGTGTGTATACCCGTATCGAACTTGAATCTCTAAGATGATCGCGCCGCGCACTTTGTTTAGTTACGCGAACAGTCGAACTTTTTTTTTCAGCGTGGGTCAAGGTAGGCAAGACAAACTTCACGGGTAAGTTCGATATCAACTTACGCATACTATTAAATGTCTTGATGTTTAGCTGATTAGTGTTTGTCTCATCAATAATACGTTTCCCATTGACTTTAACTCTAGTACTGATAATAACGCGCTCAGTTACTCACTGTATTAATGTCGACACTTCTAAAATTGTGTGCCGCATTACAGTAGTTTTGTTCCAGTACAATATGTGTCACGAAACCTGTTGTATTCTCAAAGTATTAGTAGTCATCGAAAAATAAATATTGTTGAGTATACTGTATCAGTATATAAATACGTCAACTGACGAGAATAAGCATCACTAAGTCGAAAATCGTACTGAATTACAGGAACATCCTAGTATTGTTGCACCGTGTCACATGCACACGCAAACGCAAACGCACACGCACACGCAAACGCACACACACAGACACAGACACACACACACACAACTAGTGTGGCTACATGAGATATCGTTTACACTTTTAAGAACAATCTAATTGAAATGTGGACATGTAAAGCGTTTTACTCAATAAAATCTACACATCAGCTTTGCTTAGTTAAAAATCAATAGTGTTCGTCATATGTCATATTATGTATATTTTGCAATTGGTGTTGTATTAGTACTTCTTCTTTCAGTCAAAGTCAGACCAACCGTAATTCCAGAGAAGTCGAGTAAGTGATCTCACCCTTTGTTTATATGACAGTGTAATGGATGTGCAATAGATAGTTATACTTGTAGAGATGTAATGACATATATTACGCTCCTCAATAATACCGGATTGGTTATATAATATGATTCAGCGAATGTTTGCTATCGTAATATGTGCTTACATATATAGTATCATAAATTATATTATTCTACTATATGTTTAACACAATCTAAATGTTCTTGTTTAAACATAAAATATTTCCATATTTGATTTAAATTTAAATTCCGTTATATTGTACAACTTTATTTATATTCATCACATTTATTATTCGAATGCAACCGTTCAATATTCAGGGCGTTCGTATTCTTATGGGGATGATAAATAATCGCAATTGCATATTCGAATGTTTAATCGAATGCATATGAAATACTGACAAATTGCATATATAATATATACTCGCCCTGCTAGTGCCTAGCAAAAAAGTGGTTACATGATTCAAAATTAAATAAGTTATATCTTCAGTAAAACATTCCTCAACTTTGTGTGTGTACATGTTATCTGCCCTGTCCCACCGTCACCATTATAGTCATTATATATATCACTACATAAATAGCATTCCTTACGAAGGGTGACCCTATGGTAAGCTGCATAATATGTATGTTGTTCTTCGCACTTAATAACGTCATCAGCAATACTGCGATCGTCTTCGTGTATCTTTTAAATATCGTAATGTTAATATATAATGTCGTCACCATTGTTGTCTTCTTTCAGTCATCAGTAAGCACACTCTTGACCTTCGTCGTTCTAGTCATAATATTACTAATCATTGCCCTACTAGTCATCATGCCCTGCTATCATCGTCAGCAGCATTATTTTTAATCTTCACAGTTTTGTTGACATCACGTGATTAGTTTTGTTATTATTTATTACAATATGGTAGTGTATTATTGCATGTGACATTGAATCGACATGGAAATAACCCATTTATTCTGTTACAGAGGGACTGATTGGTGATATGTGTACAACATCCGCTGATTGCAAAGTGCTTCACAGCGCCTGCATGTTCTATAAAGAGTGTGGAATTTCGAAATGTACTTGCAAGGGTGATTACGCTCCAATTGTGGAATCAACTTGCTGGCCAGGTAAGTCCAAACTTTGAATTCGTTGACTTAACTGTGGCAGTCGTTTGAATATCATATGCTATGCTGTTCTTTGTTGTGACAAAGCCGATACAGAAATATCATGTATTACATCGGAAGATAATATTAATATATGTATAGTTTGGATACACGATATAACTAACTAGGATATGCCTTTTTGAAATTGCATGAGCCCCATATCCGTTCATTAATACTGTATTATTAGGCATGCGTTACTACAACAGTTTAATTCATCTGGAAAATGTGTGCGTGGAACGTGGGTTGTATCAAATATGTATATTATAATAATATTGACTTGACATCAACCTGTAGCTTCGAAAATCAAGTTGTTTTGCTCGACAAAATCAATGGATTAAGGTAGTTTCATTATCATATTCAGTGCACGAGTCATCAGTGGATTGATGCAACGTTGAGACGCTAAGGAGGATTCACAGCATTAAAACGATATGTTTTAGGTACCGACTAAATAACACTATATTTCCTTAAGATTATTGGTGACATGACATGAATTCCACCCATTTGGTGCTGTTACCGAGAAAGCTCGGATTCCAACTGTCATCTTTCCGAGAGGGTTGTGACGAAGGTTACCACTGCAGATTTACCCCTATGTAAAACGCTGGGCGAGATGGTAGGGCGGGCTGAGTGAGGGAAATAAGTGGCGAGATGTTGTAACTAGCTTTACAATCCAGCATTCCGAAGTTACTTAGTCTATTTCTTGCCATTTAAACTGGTTACAATATATCAATAGACACTAATAGTTAGCATGCCACTATAAGTATGGTTATATTACCACTAGTAAGTAATTAGTTGGCAATCCTGATTGTTTCACTGAATAAGAACAGTCACGTTGAGAACGTTCCTAGGTCGCTAAAGTTAATTACACATGAAGTATGATTAGCATGATGGCATAGTAAATATTACTTTGCAAGTGTTTTTGTTCTAAGTAGTATATCTACTGTACTTGCTAAAAAAATGTATGCAATTCAATTAACAACCAGTTATGGAATGCTGCAAACGTATATTCAAGCAATGTACACTAATATTTCCAATTATGACATATGGTGTTTCTTTATTATGATGTAATATTGATGTATGGCGTTGTTAACATAGTTGCATATTCATCACTGTTAAGTGAAGATGTCCTGTATTTTCAAGAACCTGTAGGAATGTGTTTGTTATTATGAAGAACCGTCTAGTTTGTGCCACATCACGAAATAATACACAAGTGTCTTACTTAGCTAATCTTATGTGTTAGGTACTGGTTTGTGTGTTGCTTTAAACGGTCGTCATCGTTGTCCACCAGCGGCATTCGTACATTAATGTATGCCAAATGTTAATACATATTTACTGTACGCATTAATGCAGTTTGAATGAAACATTAACATGGATCTACAAACAAAAACATATGCTATAGCAACACATGTTTGCATTGCAGTGACTTTATACCACATTAAACACGGCGAAAGTAAATGCGAAGGCAATAGTGATTGCCCCGGGTACGCATCCTCATGTAGAAATGGGACTTGCCATTGCAAAGACGGCAACGATTTCGCATCAGATGACAAGACCACTTGTCACCGTAAGAATAATTGTAAAACACGACCGATGTTTTATGTAGACGCGTGCATTTAAACACACAAGCACGCGCGCATTCAATCACGTATACAACACACACACACACACACACACACACACACACACACACACACACACACACACACACACACACACACACACACACACATACACACACACACACACACACACACACTCACACTCACACACACACACAAATTCACGCACACATATGTATGTATGTATATATATATATGTATATGTATACGTATATATATATATATATATATATATATATATATATATATATATATATATATATATATATATATATATATATATATATATATATATATATATATGGGTATGCAGGTATTGCAGTACCTCAAATATTGCAATACCTCAGGGAGTTTGACGCCCCTGCCATTCAGAGTTGTAAACCACTGCCTTGTGGTATAGGTTCTTGTCAAACCGAAGGCTAAGGGAGCAAACCCTAACCAGAAAACCATGTCACTGTGGCAGCATCATATGGAACGATATTAGGGCCATAATTCAACATGTCATATAATTGCAGATAATCTGCAATAATACGACGTCAGGCATAATGAAGACAGGCATAATACGAATTCAGGCATAATACGAAGTCAAGCATAATGCAAGCAGGCATAATAGGAGCAAGAATGCGAGCAAGAATGCAAGCTTGCATAATGCGAGATACAATGCAAGCGAGCATAATACGACTTGGCATAATCAGCACTCGCTAAGTTTGTGCTGCCATCTAGCGAACTACGCCAACCTGAAAATTGAAAATACTGAAGTATCCCTTACATTAACAAATGTTTTGGTTTAGGCTATTCACCCGCGAGCTGCTCGCTAAGTAACGTCAAGTCGAACTGTTATTTTGTTGTTTGTAATGCGCCTTATTTATCCTCTGGAACAATGCTTAACCTCTTAAGCCCTGAGTTTCTGAGAGTCTGAAACTCAAATCTTCACGTGTTCATATAATGAGCTGTAAAATAAAAACGATTCATCAAGAGTGTATAACAGTATATATTGTCTGATTTAGAAAGGTTCTGTGCACATGTTAGTCATAAAATAATTGAAGTGTAACTAAGAGAAATTAATGAGCATATAATTTGCATAAGTCAAAAAATCAAGATGACCGACAGTGAAACCCGAAAAATCGGTGTTCAGGATCTAAGAGGTTAATATGATATGAGGCAGAAAGTGAGTTTGGGCAGAAACCTAGCATTTAAATTATAATGATAGAGCATAATTAATGTATATAATCAGCTTAATATTTTCTGTTAATTATGTCATTTATGATTTTTTTATGAGTAGTTACGTTAATTTGTGTATACAAATAAGGCAATATTAATTTTGTGTGAAAATACGTGTGATAATTAAACACATGTTCTTTTGTTTCTCTTAGGCATACTACTTGACCATATATGTCACATATCAACGTACAATGTCTGCAATTACGTGCATGTCATCACACGTACGATGTCTTCCGTTACATAGTGTGACATTTGCTAATAAATGAAACCTTCCGCAACATCACATCGATTGTCATGCGTCGTTTACTGTCACTGTCAATCCGGTTTTTAAAGTGGGGGTACGGGTGACCAATTGATATACACATATGTATGCATATGCACGGGCGTCGATTGGTGGGGGACGGGGGGACGCGTCCCCCCACTTTTCAGGGTGGGGGACAGCATAGGAATTGTCCCCCCCCCCACTTTTCAGTTCAAATAATTGTGAGGCTTATAGCCTCTCTCTTAAAAGCCGCTACACAGGACTAGCTAGACAATAAACTCGCGATATGAAGTTCAGCAAAGTTATTTATCGCAAATTAACACGATGCAAACAAGTTTTGAGGCATGTTTTGCTATTAGTGCGCCATAATCCGTGACAGTAGTCATCACAGGAGAGTCATCGAACAGCCCGTGGCTTTGTTATTTCGCTGACATTGATGATTTAAAATTTGTCGCGCAGAAAGGCCAATCGGAAAGTTTATAACTACCGGGAAAATGTAAGCCGCTGCCGGGCTCTATCAGTTTGCAACCTTGTGTTGATATTATTAATAGGATCTAGCCATCAAGCACATTTAAAATGATGAAATTTGTGTTGCACGTTCACCCCCCCCCCCCCCCCCCCACTTGATGCTTATCGCCTACGGCAGAAGCGGCGGATTCCTGCACTTTGTGTAATATATTCCCATTTGAGTGATAACAAATTTCTTTGTCAAAATGTTGGATTGGGACGTTCTATACACAGGCACAGCATGAGCCTCGATCAGTGGGGGACGAGGGGGATGCTGACCACCCTACGGCCTGAGGGGGCCAGCATAGGAAATGTCCTCATACTTTTTCAGTTCATAACTCAGGCGACCAGGCTGCAACCCAAAGGTTGACAGGGCAAACACAAATTTATAATCTATTATGTGTTTGATGGCTATATATAAATACGAGGGTGCAAAATGACGGAGCCCGGCATGATGAATATTTACTGGACTTAGATCAAGTTGCAGGCTGCTGCCAACAAAGCAATAATTATTTATCTAGTGATTTTCCACTAGTTAGTCGGAAGCTTAGTTCTTATTATTAATTTTACTACTAGACCGATGTAGGATTTTTAAGAGAGGGGATGATCAGTCTTGCTATATATATGCCTATAAATTTGTTTTATGAACTGAAAAAGTATGAGGACATTTCCTATGCTGGCCCCCTTAGGCCGTCGGGTGGTCAGCATCCCCCTCGTCCCCCACTAATCGACGCCCATGCTGTGCCTGTGTAGAATTTCCCAATACAACATTTTGACAAAGACATTTTTTATCACTCAAATGGGAATATGTTACACAAAGTGCAGGAATCCGCCGCTTCTGCCATAGGCGATAAGCATCAAGTGGGGGGGGGGGGGGGGTTGAAAGTGCAACACAAATGTCATCATTTTAAATGTGCTTGATGGCTAGAGCCTATTAATAATATCAACACAAGGTTGCAAACTGATAGAGCCCGGCAGCGGCTTACATTTCCCCGGTAGTTATAAACTTTCCGATTGGCCTTTCTGCGCGACAAATTTTAAATCATCAATGTCAGCGAAATAACAAAGCCGTTTTGGTATAAATACCACGGGCTGTTCGATGACTCTCCTGTGATGACTACTGTCACGGATTATGGCGCACTAACAGCAAAACATGCCTCAAAACTTGTTTGCATCGTGTTAATTTGCGATAAATAACTTTGCTGAACTTCATATCGCGAGTTTATTGTCTAGCTAGTCCTATGTAGCGGCTCTTAAGAGAGAGGAGTGTTGAGTCAGGCTATGAGCCTCGCAATTATTTGAACTGAAAATTGGGGGGGGGGGACAATTCCTATGCTGTCCCCCACCCTGAAAAGTGGGGGGACGCGTCCCCCCCCGTCCCCCACCAATCGACGCCCGTGCATATGCATACATATGTGTATATAAATTGGTCACCCGTATCCCCACTTTTAAAACCGGATTGACAGTGACAGTAAACGACGCATGACAATCGATGTGATGTTGCGGCAGGTTTCATTTATTAGCAAATGTCACACTATGTAACGGAAGACATCGTACGTGTGATGACATGCACGTAATTGCAGACATTGTACGTTGATATGTGACAGATATGGTCAAGTAGTATGCCTAAGAGAAACAAAAGAACATGTGTTTAATTATCACATGTGTTTTCACACAAAATTAATATTGCCTTATTTGTATAAACAATTACGTAACTACTCATAGAAAATCATAAATGACATAATTAACGGAAAATGTATTATTAAGCTGATTACATACATTAATTATGCTCTATCATTATAATTTAAATGCTAGGTTTCTGCCCAAACTCACTTTCTGCCTCATATCATATTAAGAATTGTTCCAGAGGATAAATAAGGCGCATTACAAACAACAAAATAACAGTTCGACTTGACGTTACTTAGCGAGCAGCTCGCTGGTGAATAGCCTGAGCCAAAACATTTGTTAATGAAAGGGATACTTCAGTATTTTCAATTTTCAGGTTGGCGTAGTTCGCTAGATGGCAGCACAAACTTAGCGAGTGCTGATTATGCCAAGTCGTATTATGCTCGCTTGCATTCTATCTCGCATTATGCAAGCTGGCATTCTTGCTCGCATTCTTGCTCGTATTGTGCTTGCTTGCATTATGCTTGACTTCGTATTATGCCCGAATTCGTATTATGCCTGTCTTCATTATGCCTGACGTCGTATTATTGCAGATTATCTGCAATAATATGACATGTTGAATTATGGCCCTAATATCGTTCCATAGCATCAAGGGCGGTTAGTGTATGGAACTCCCAACATCTCTCGACTAGCCACTGCCGGGACAAATAGTTTGCGCCTGTCTTGACATGTATATATATATATATATATATATATATATATATATATATATATATATATATATATATATATATATATATATATATATATATATATAATGTATACATATATATACAGGGTTAGTAAATTGTATCATTATATTTTGAAAGGTTAAGTACAAACTAACTTACATGAAAACTGCACACCTCTCATCGCACTTTACCAAAGGACACGATTAACGAGAGCGGCGTTGGGATATTGTGGCTCTGAAAAAGATCTAATTCGGGTTTGGAAGACGAACAAGCCTTTTAATTTAATTTACAAAGCCAATCGATAACATGTGATTTACCTGTCAAAATGGTCCCGTTTCCAGATATGGAAAGAAAACGGTCTTTTCAAATAGGATTTGGCTGTATTTGACTTTCGATATATCGCTTGATAAGGTCCACACATTTCTGATATTACATGTTGCCTCGTAAACAAGATTTGGCAGGTAGAACAAACATTTGTTCTATCAGCCGGTACTACCTTCCTGTCTTGTATCATGGGGATTTGGCTCTTGATTGGCAGCGCGCCCGCGTCAATATTGATCTTCTTGTTAGTACTGATGCCACTAATATATTATATATGGTTTAATTTGAGCATTTTGTATACTAATGTATGCCACATGAAACACGTTCAATCGTCACAGAGAACCAACATGTAATGTAGGAGTATATATATATTCAGTAATATACCAATACCCAGTAGCATTAAAAAGTAGGATTAAAACTATTGTATCAGTAGATAAAGCTTGTACAACCTTATTGAAAGAACATTAATTAATCTGAATAGACAGGGTCATCTTCGTAGAAAATCTGGCATCGAGAGTTTCACTTCCCCGTTAGACTTATGCCAATACGAAAATAGTAGTATTGTATACTATGCTCTTAAAAACATGATATTAACATTTAAAGGTTGCAGCCAAAGAACTGTTGGCCTTTGCGATATGGCATTTAAAAGTTGTTTTACATATATAACATATAGGTCATATACTCTTGTATCTAGTAAAACAGTTTATAAGGAAAATAAACGCCTACATTACTTCATTGTAATAAGATGTCACATCCCTGTACAAAGCTGTGTACGTTTTGCGCATTGTACCCAAGAGAAAGATTAAGAAAAGTCGCGTTTGGGAAACGGACGGGACCGTGGGAATTCACAGTTAGGCTTGGGATAGTCGATAATTATGATTGTGTGGCTCCAAAAAACAATATAATTCGGGTTTGGAATTGTTGGTAAAGTATTTGTCCCAACATGGATTATCTTGAGGTAGTTGTACTCGATACAATTACTTTAAAAAAGTGCAGAAAACGGGGGCGATCTCGAAGCACAGACAGCCTTCTTCGAAGCATGCGGCTTTAATTGTTCAACCAAATTGTGTTCGTATGAAATCTTTAAGTAAATGAATGCTCCTATGATGACCAGTGTTTGTAGTACGTCGGAATATCGCACACTGGTTAATTGTTACGCTCATATAGACCCAAAGGGTTACCTTCGTATACAGGTGTTTTGCATGTGTGTACACAACACAAATAATTGATTATTTCCAGGCCAATACCGCGAGTCTTGCTTGAAGGAGGAACACTGTGAGCCTCCCCTGGAATGCATAAACGGAACATGCCGCTGCCCTCTAAAAATGTACACGCTTACAGTCCCGACAAGCCTACGTATAAACACGTCACTTGTAAAGTATAGATGCATTCCTGATGGTGGTAAGTGTACCTTCACTAATAATAAAGCGTGCATTACATGATGAATTTAAATGTAGTATGGCGTCGACTGTAGTGTACAGTGCCTAAATATATATATATATATATATATATATATATATATATATATATATACTTATATATATATATATATATATATATATATATATATATATATATATATATATATATATATATATATATACACACACATATATATATATATATATATATATATATATATATATATATATATATATATATATATATATATACAATACAATGAAATATGACAAATGAATATAACATATAATAAGATATACATTGTACATAATGTGTTCTATAAAATGAAAAAAAAATTGTGTAAATTAGTTACTAAATAAATAAATATCTATAAAATGTCCCTAAAAATCTTCTAAATCTATAATTTCAATTAGTAGACATACATTATAACAGGATTAAATATCATTTAAAATTATATTTATAATTACAATTGAATGCGTCCAATTTTGTTTAAAAACTATATTTATACAATTATTAAGTTAAGCAAACATTTCAGGAGAAGAGAACATTACTACATATATTACATAGTCCAAGTAATCTAATGACAGCACGATTTAGCGAACGTGAAATATCCTTCAAATTTAGTTCATTAACGAACACGAATAATACGAATACACTTTTCAGGTAAAACCCATATAACAGTTACCGCTCCACTAATATTATTATTCCTTGAGCTCATATATGTTATACTGATACATAAAATACATTTCGCTCAACAGGAGTGACATTGCCCAGTGATAAATATTATTGTTCAGAAATATCGCCAGAATCAGCCAATAGGTGTCTCACAATTAGAATTATATGCGGCATTTGATATATTTTAAGATATATGTGATTTAAATTCTAGAGGTTGTTTGTATGTATTTGGTCAATATGTCAGTGAAGTGATGCAATAGTGTCGTTTATAAATTAGAATATATCCCTGCTGTACATGTCATAATGTGTGACTTCACACCATAAATGAGCCATATTCTGGTGACGGATCGATGGTAGTGTGCGATTGCATAGGGAGACCGGGGCTAGTTGCAACGGGGTAGGTTGTAACAGAAGGCGTGAAGACAACACTGCTAATGCAAATTATTCTGCAAGACCACAGCATGTTCAACAGTATATTTGAGCATGGAATGTGTAATATCATATGAATCCGACTAAACGCCATAAAGTTACGCCATTTCAAAAGAAAAGAGGTACTACCGTATTCGGGGAAAGCACATTACGACACCTCGTATAACTCATTACGCCGCAAATGTGTAATAAGCCAGGCATTTAACTATACACTAGTTACCTGCGGGAGATATGTGGGGACCCTTTGACATGACAACAATTTCGATCGATCCTGTAATGTGTTATTTTTATGTTATCCAAAGCCTCGTACCTAGGTAACTTATAACGCTTTAGGACGCACCACATTATGCAATTCTGAAATATGTTATTTGTTACAACAAGCTTCCCCGGTCTCGTCTATGATAAATGGTTTTATTGATTTACTTTGCTAAATAGCGTTACGATCAATATTAGTTTAACATATCTGGTATTTGGTAGAATAGTATTTGTCTGAAATGTTTTATCCTAATTGCTTTTTAGAACGTCCGCTGAAGGCTAAGGACATATGCGACGTGAACAACGACAGGTGTGGCAAAGATTTGGCATGCGCTCCTTGTAAGAAAATAGACTTCGGAACATGCCAATCAAGTAATCACGTCATACTCTTGTTTGTTGACCTTTTCGTTGTTCAGGTTGGATAGAGAGTCACTGTTATTTACAATAGCAGTGCCGGATATGAAAGTCGGGGAAGGTACACAGTAACGTATTCAAAATCGTTACATCGAATCACTTATTTTTAAACAAACGTAGCTGTTTTGACTGAAACCGGTTAATGGTATTGAAACATATACTCTTGGCGGCAGACATTTTGTACTGTGTACATTAACTTTTATTTTGCTGTTAACCGAATACAAAATAACAATACATTACTGGAAGAAGAAAACTGTATCAGCTGCAAATTAGTCGGTATAGGTGGTATTAAATAGGTGAGTTGTTAATGTTGCCAAGAACAATTTCAAGGTAGTCTTGTGCGTCAGAGTGGTTGCTAAAGCACGACATCCTGTTGCAGCTACTTTGATGAATGCAAATTCGCCAGCTTTGTTTCGCCTTCAGCGATACGTAGCTGTCTGGCTGAAGAAGGTCAGGTTCTTGCATATAATAATTATAATTATTGTGGCGAAAGTTCGGTATTCAACACTCGTTATGTCAGTTCTGCTATTGTATAGGTAATCCGTTGCTGAATAGGCAGCCAGTGCAGTTCTCATAGGAGTGGTAACCCACTGTCGCGAGTTATTAAATCAGACACATCATTCCGCAGTCGGTGCAGCCTGCCGGTATTGTTGGCAGAAGTGCCAAGGGAATGCGAAAGGTTATGTACGACTTTGCCGTTCCATTTAATACATGCTCTGTTCTCGACTGTGGCAGTTACCGGTGGTTTTGGCCGATGTTGCGTAAGTACAGCTACTAAATGTTCGAAAAGACTGCGCCGTCATGTTTACACGTTGATATAGGTATACTCCTAGATATCTCACATGTTCGGCAGCATAGACTTCTGAACCAATGCGGTCATACAAGCCAGCGACCACATGAGATGCCGACCAGGGTACAACTGGTAGCACCTCGGGTTTCGCGTTGTTCATTAACAAACCGCTGAAAGTCATTCAATCTGTGATGGCATCAATGCACTGCTCGACATGATGTACCGCCTTAGTAAGTGAAAACACAACTCAAACTGACGTAGGAGTTGTGTGTAAGTCATCAGCAAAATGGTGATACGACAAGTTATATATGCGAATGATGTCGCTAATCTGCTGCACGTAGCACTGCAGCAGTGGGTCTAACGTTGATCATTGGGGTACACCAATGTGCACAATCGTTTCCACTGAAGTTGCACTACCAACGACATTATTCAGGCTGCGATCGCAAATGAAGGACTCAACGCAGTGCAATACGACTCCGCCGAGGTCATTGATTGAAAAGTATTGTGTGATATAGTGTATTAACAGCAGCGCTGAGATGTATAAGCAAGACGACACTGTCATGCATACGGTCGAGTTCTGTTAACCACACACAGGCATTCTCTTTAATTCAGTCGGCATTACTCCTTTCGTCAAGCATGCATGAGCTATGCCCGTAGCAGTGATCGCAAGTTTATATGATCAGATGAGAGCGAATTAAGATAACACGTTTTATACGTTGTTCTTATGATAGCAGTGAAATGTTCAATCGGCGTGACGATGCGACATGATTCGCGCGGTAGTATAACACGCTTGTAATGTAATGCGGATTCCGACAACCTTGCCTTTACTATAGGCAGAACATGTATTGCAGCAACTCAAGAAGACGTATGCTCTTGATACGTTGCGTCTGTCAAACAAGTAATGGCTTATATTTCATGTGGTACCTTTAACACAGGGGTCTGACTGAACAATTCCAATATTATATATATATATATATATATTTATATATATATATATATATATATATATATATATATATATATATATATATATATATATATATATATATATATATTTTCTAGGACCCAATCTTTTATGTAAATTAAGCAGTACAATTAAGCATTAGTTTTATCTACCTGCTACGTTTGGAGTTAAAATACGATACGAACATATATATTATTCTGCAAATGTTCACCACTACAATAGGTTTTCTTTTCAGTTCTCAACTGTTGGATAGGACTCTACTAATAACAGTTTGTACAGCACAGATATGTAGCAATGCAGTTATCAAAGTGCGAGAGTTGATAAGTATATGAATGTCACAGGAATTCATACAAACTAAACTTAGTATTACAAAATGGAAAGGTTGACTTCTTTGAAGACTGGTATGCATCTCAAGTATGACGTATGACACTTCACAAAGGACGTTTCCCAAGACAAATGGTATTCACTTCAATAACACACATGTGGAGATATATATAGATGTTTTGACAGTTATTAGTACTTCTCCGTCTTTTATGTCCGCCATTTTTAAAGATCGTACTCTAAACGTCACATCTGAAATATCACATATAACACATTTGTTTACGGCATTGTTCGATTTGCCGGCTATCGATGTAAATCATGTTGTTGAATTTTGCCGATATTCAAATATGTTGTTTGGAAATAATTTGTCGGCAGTCATCTTTCAAAAGGTGGACATTTCCAAAATGGCGGATTATTTAAAATTGTTCACTTGTATCGAGTTTTACACATTCCTCGTTTTGTAAACATCCACCTTTTTTAAAGATATCACCCGAAACAAATATGTTCATGCTTATGAAATGCGCAGATTAGAGACACGCTTTTTTGTCACACATTTGGTTTTTAAATGCGGTGGTCTGGTGTATAGCCTTTGATATGTATTGATAATTATATATCCGCCATTAACAAACTATATTTTCTTTATCTCAATAAATACATTCACTACAGCGTATTCCCCGTTAACACACACACGCGCGCGAGCACGCACACAAACATTTTATGAAGATTTGTGGGCAGCCAAACTAAACTTAAATATTTGGATTGATATGAGATGAGAGATGCACGTGCCAACACAATTTCTTCCACAATCAACAGGGTTCTATTCCATATACCCATATCGTTCACACATTTAAGTATAATATAGTATATTGTTCAACAACGTTAAGTTAAATAATGCAATGTAAATGCCATTACTTAATGCGCATTGCCTGTCAATAGTTTCGTATGAGGATACGTGACCGAAGTTATGAATATTAATTTTACTTAATTCGTGTTGTTGTCATGTATTAATGTTTCATGTTTCATAAGAACCCACCCCCGTCAAAGAAGACAAGAGGGGTAAGTCATATCAACCTGTTTATACATCAACGTGTAAAAGACACATAATGCAATGGTATTTAAATGTGAGTGTTTAATACATATTGAACTAGAAGAAAGACGTAGACAAATGTATGACAGTATAGATATATAGACGCAAACATACCGTCATTCACGAGATAAGTTATACCATGTGATTCAATAACTGTTTGCTCTCATAATTGGCGATTAAACGTCTACTATCGTAACTTTGTCTGCTATCTTCTTCTAGTTAGACACACTATAGGTATTCTTCTTTTGTTACCTTAAAGCATTCCAGTTTTTGTTTTAATTTTATGTTACCTGCTACTGTGTTTATATTAAAAACATTCCCTAAATGGTTGTATTTTCGTCTTTTGTGGATGACGTCACGGTTGAACAATATTTACATAAGGGACACAATATCAAGTTAAATATATGTATGCATGTATATATATATATATATATATATATATATATATATATATATATATATATATATATATATATATATACTATCTTTTAAATATTATAATCTTTATTTATAAAGTCATCCGCATCATTGTCACGATCCAAAGCACAGTATTTGTCTTCATCGTATTCTTCAAAATAATACTGATCAATACTCTCCTCATAATCATAGCCATTTTTTGCTACATGTTGTTACTCCAAGTGCGTTGTAAGATTATTATAAATTGGATCGTAAGACAATCAAATGTTATCTGGAGTATACACACGTGTGATGGTAACACCAACATTTAAAATGTATGCATTACACCGTTACTTGTAGTACACGTTGTGGTGGAATAAACACACACACACACACACACACACACACACACACACACACACACACACACACACACACACACACACACACACACACACACACACACACACACACACACACACACACACACACACACACATATATATATAAATAACCCCTTGATTATATTACAGGTATATTTTATGATGATTGTGAACAAACCTCGGACTGCAAATTTGATAACGCCGAATGCTGGAATGTTAAAGAGTGTGGATATTCGAAATGTTTGTGCAAAGAAAACCACTTTTTAACAAAAGAAATGAAATGCATCCCACGTAAGTCAACAGATCGTGAGCATTAACGTTGCTGTGCCAAACGTTTGAATAGCATGTTAGTGTTCTTTGTTGTGAAAATAAAAAATAACCAAATATCCATATTTAACATGATTTAACCAAATTGCCACTTACATATTCAAATATAGATCGCAGGTGGACTAGGAAGCCCTTTCGCTTATCGAGATACCAACTATTTAAGTATACCCCGTCCATCTTAGGTATATGTCGATGTCATGTTTAAATACATTAACACTACTAGCAACTACACAATCAGTTGATCACATGTTCCATTCGTTTACTGTTCTTTGTGAAAATGAAATTTGTCTAATATATAATCTACACTGCTTCTTTGCAAATGTAACTCCATGTCCTCTAGTACTTTTCTCTTCCTTGATCGTGAACACAATATTACATCGTGATGTATCGACAAACACATACAGATTCAACACCGCCATTTTCACAATACGCAATATTGAAGGGCCCACAGGGTTCGAACCTGGGTTCCTTGTGTAGACAGTAAGACGCTCTATTTACTGAGCCAATAGGGCATGCAAGTCTCGCGCGCGAAAAGGAGGCTGGGGGCAGTTGGGGGCAGGACGTCCATAATCTCCACGTTAACGTATAGGACTTCGTTTTGTTTTTGGTTGTAATAATTGAATTGTTCCAGTCTAACTATTTCAGTTATACTGTCCGAAGGATTATTACAAGTAGAAACAGTTATTATGGTGGTTGCCATGGCATCGCCGGCTTGTACTTGTGTTTGGCAATCTTGATTAAAAACGAAAAGTGCCATTTTTCGCGCAGTACAATCTGTTTGGGGCAAACGTATACATGTGTTATGATCATGTGCATTTCGACAACTTGTCAGATATAAGTACTTATCGAAACCACAACGTACAACTATGTAAAATGCAAATCCCGTTAAAAGACACATACGACCTAAAATGTTGGGGAATGTCTATTATCTGCACTACATAAATCGCTATGTCTATGATTGTGTGGTAAACTCAATATTAAATAGGACACTTTAGATAAGAAAGGTATAACACAAGATATTTTTGTCCTGATTTTCCTATTATTCATCAGTCGGAAGTTACAACTGTAACCTACCGAACATTTTTCTTGTGACCAGTCCCCAAATCAGCTCCAGTCGCGCGGAGTCTCGCCATGTATCCTGACCCACTTGCAAGCCCTATGCGCTCGTTCATAGGTTGGGCATGTGATTCGTCATCGTGACATCGTTGTTGATGGTCGTGTTAACCAAGACTATGCTTTTCTCACAGCCAGCGTCAGACTTTCAGAGAGTAATTTCGACTTCACGAAAATGCCGTAAAACGTATATAATACTACTTAATATTTGCAGATGTAACGTTATAAATGATGTGTTCATAAATTAAAACGCAATGTGCATTGAATACGTGAAGCGTAACCTAATCATCGCGGAAGTGCGATAAATGGTCGGACGAACAACCATGAGTCTAAAAACAAAAACAAAAAAACGGAGTATGAAATCTGCCCAATGTCAATTTATTTTTTATTTTATTCAATGAAGACGAAGGCCTATCGATTAAAGGAACATGCAACCATAGTGTTGAAAATGCGTTAAAATCCTCCCAATTCCCACATACCATTCATGATAGAATATTGTAACACATACAATTTTTTGTTTAATTTTGTAAGAATGTTATACATCATAACATTAATCTTGAAACGTGCATTTTCACTGACCATGGGCGCTGCCATTGTTGCCCATTTCACGGGGAACTCGCGAAGATTAACGCGAGAGAATGCGTGAGTGTGACGTAGGCGGTCCACCACCTCAGCGATATAGGCGCAGCGTAATATGTAAACACTAGCATAGCGACATGAATCGAGTTGTTTTATGAGTCTTGTGATAATGAAATGCTTGAATATCAAGCATACGGATGTCAAAAGAAGGCAGGAGAAGAGTCCGTGAAAGGAAAGAGATTTGTCCAAATGCCAATAAATTATCTACGAAGTCCGCCGTCGAAGGGCGAGTTGGCGATCAAAGGGCTCCACAATATAGGTACGAGTCATACAGTGGAAACATTCAATTTCAACCGGAAAATGGTTTGCCAGGACCATGTCACCGTAGATATGGAACACAGGTTGCCCGGATTGGGTGAAAGACGACTGTTGAACGAAGCTACTGTCCCCACTGAATTTGTGCACAGAACGAAAAGTTCGGGGCCGAAGCGAAGGGTCGGTGTTGCACGCGAAGAAGGGTCTCGCAAAAGTGACGAACTTAATGTATGCAAATACTAGGGGTACTAGAATATCATTCAATGTATTTCCTTTATTATAATGAAAATCAATGATTAGTAAAATATTCATTGCGCGACGGTCGACTGGAATAATTAGTTGGATAAACGATTTGTTTACATATGAAAGTGGGTGATAATAAAAGTTATTAAGCTCCGTCGAACCAACCAAGTCCAAAATGGATTGCGCGATTTCCTTTGTTGCAGTCTCTACTTGAGCATCATTATTCTTTATCCTATTCTTTATGAATGTTTATATTATAAGGGACGGCGTTTTTTTTTGTATAGCTAACGCTCTGTAACTAATTAAATAGATGAATATGTCTCAGACTCAGTGGGTACGTGAAGAATTCGTTTTGTTTTGCCCACCCGAGGCGCTAGCGGTGGTGGATCTGTGACGTCACACGACCACAGGCGAAATGTCCAAAATGTCAGCCTCCAGGGAGGTTCACTAATTATCCTTAAAAGTTAACAAATCATTTCAGAAAAAATAACAAAATATGGGATATGATTCAATGAACATTGTTTAATGGTTTAAGCAATTTTTACTTTTGGGGTTGTATGTTCCTTTAATGTGAAATTTTCATTATGTCCGGCTTGAACCATTTTTAACAAACAAGATGTATATTCAAGAGTATTACCAATATGGAATTCATGCGACGATGACGTATGTTTCTAACATAAATTATTAGTAAATGTTATGATCAAGACCCATATGCCAACGCATAGGTGACAGTGATGTCAATATTATTACTATATATGTGTCTCTCACTTCAAAGGATAGTTTTGCAGTGTTCTAACGCATTAAAACACGTAACATAAATCACAATAAATTCGCAATCCGCCGACGAAGTAACACACATCAATACAGTTCCATTAATCAGTTCCCTCGTCGGACAACTTTTAATCCGGTTGATATACGTGACAATAGAGAAGTGATTTGACAACTCTCAATCAATGTTACAGATTACTAAACGTGGTATTCCTTTATTATGAAGGATTAGTGAGGTATGCATTGTTTAATATATTCGCACATATGTTACTGTTAGTCGAAGACGTTCTGTAAGTTGAAGAAGATTTGCGAAAAACCGTCTTGTGTGTGCGAATTCACGAAATAATAAAGTTTCTTGCATAAATAAATGTTGTGTCTTGTAATAAATGTATCTATATTTGTATATATTACTATTAATGCAGCTTGAAAGAAACAGTAACAAAGCTCAATAATAATTTATTACACAATCGCTATATCGATATATTTATGTATTGCAGTGATACGATTGGGCGAAACTAAATGTCAGAAAGAAGGCAGCGACTGCGGTTCAATCACAGTCAGATGCGTGAAAGGGACATGCCAGTGTTTTCACGACGACAATTACAAATCGGACGACAAGCTCAGCTGTTTCCGTAAGAACAAAATAAAAACGCTTAATCGATGTGTGATGCACACACATACTCTTAATACACACCCACGCACGCACGCACGCACGCACGCACGCGCGCATTAATTCAGCCACGCACGTACACACCAGTGTGTCCTCTGAATAAACTGATGGACACAGTTTAGGTTAGTTGACTAGGCGCAACGCGAAGACGCGCTTACATTTGTCCGGTCGTTAGACACTTTCCGAGTAACGTTTCTGCGCATGCACGATATATGTAAAAACATCAATGTGCAGCGAAACGACAAAGCAATCTTTGGTATAAATGTCACGGGCTGTTATTAACTCTCCTGCGATGATGGCTGTGAAGAGTTGCTTCAAATGTCGTTCAATACATAAAAATATAACGTTTGTTTAAATGACTTTTTTGCTTGCTATCAAAACGTTCGCTCCACATTGCTGATTTTACATTCATCGCGCATGGGCAAAAACGTCAATCGGAACGTATATAACGCCGGAAAAATATAAGCGCTACATCGATGTTGCGGGTTCTTAAAGCATGCCCTTTAAAACAGTGCTTTATCAAGTGGGTGTAATCTATTCGTTGGCACCTGGTGGTACAACAAATTGCAAATAAGCACATAGCGTTATGTGTACATCAAATAGTCAGTAGCAACACAATGACACAAGAAATAGGTATGAAGTTACAATGTTGGCATATTTTGGGGAAATGGCTTTAACAATCGGTTAGGTGGCCCACCTCGGTCGTCATATAGAATGAGAATCATTGTTTTAGTATAATTACTTCATGGAATTATATGCGTTTATGTCATTACAGTTATATTTATGAATCACTACTGTCCATGCCACATACGGGTAAAATAGGAGGAACTCAAATTATGTACTTTTTATACGCAGAGTAATTTCGGACACGAAACGAATTCGTGCTTCGATATAGTATCAATGTCCTTAGTGATTCAAAATTATAATGAAATTAAATCCTACAGTTACATGAAATAATTAATTGATTACAAATTGTGTATATTACAATAAATTTGATAACGATGACAAACACTGTTTTATTATAATTGGAGACAAACAATATTCCGTTTCGCATCCAAAATAAACACTTGAATATTTCCCATATAATATCAATAGTTCCGAATGTGTGTTAGTTTGTCGCACTAAATAACAGGCGTCGGAGGGAATACATAATCATATATATATATATATATATATATATATATATATATATATATATATATATATATATATATATATATATATATATACATATATATATATATATAGAATGATGCCTGTTCTACTTGGAAATATTCAAGTGTTTGTTTTGGATGCGAAATTATAATTGAGGACATAAAAGAATCCGTTTCGCATCCAAAAGAAACACTTGAATATTTCGCAGTAAAACATGCACCATTCTGGTGTATATAAATAGTTGCGATTGTCTGTTAGTTTGTAACACAACATAACAGGCGTCGGAACACTGTCTCACAGTTGCAATGTATTACGTTGTTAATATAGCAAAGGTGAATGAAAGATGCCGTTTGGATATGGCCAGGGCACAGGGAATTTAGAATGTGGATTACGGCAAGGTGAATAGTATGTATTGTGGCTCTGAAAAGGATCCAATTCGGGTTCGAAGGAGGAACATGCGCTATTGATTTATTTACAAACCCAAACGGTACCATATGACTTAGCTGACAAAAATGTTTCAGTTTCCAGATAGGGAAATACAAATTACCCCGTAAATATCCACACATTTAACATATTGTATGGTGAATTAAAAGAAAAATCCTGTAGATTTGAACGTTGTAATGTTTCGTCATTTTTCCTCTAATTTCCTGGCTTTTTTCCTTTTTGATTTAGCAGTTAATTATCGCCACACCAGCGATCTTGATTCTCCGGTGTTATCATTGATGACACATATTTATTATATGTGTTCTAACTTGACCAATTTGTAAACACCAGCTCATTGGTGCAAAGTGACCAGAACTATTTGCTGAAGGGAAGGAGAGGTTTCCCACGCCAGGATTTTCAATTGCTGTACACTTTTGTTGTTTGACAGCTTTCCAGACTAGGTAATTGGATATCCTACAAGACATTCATATTACTTTGTAGTATGATATATATATATATATATATATATATATATATATATATATATGTACATATATATATATGTATATATATATATATATATAAATATATATATATGTATATGTATATGTATATATATATATATATGTATATATACATATATATATATATATATATATATGTATATATATATGTATATGTATATATATGTATATATATATATATATATATATATATATATACATATATATATATATATACATATATATATATATATATATATATATATATGTTATATATATATATATATATATATATATATATGTATATATATATATATATATATATATACATATATATATATGTATATATATATATATATATATATATATGTATATATATATATATATATATATATATATATCTATATATACACATATATATATATATATATATATATATATATATATATATATATATATATATATATATATATATATATATATACATATATATATATATATATATATATATATATATATATATATATATATATATATATATATATATATTAAATTAAATAGACACGAGTCCACAATCAGCCATTAAGTGAAATCTGTATTTGAGCCACTGAAGAATAGTTTACATTTTGTTAGTAAACACTTATTAATATATTAGAACCAATATAGTGTAGCAAATGCTATGATACATGCATTGAACATGGTTATCAAGAAACTAAATTTCTGCAAAGAGTCAGCAATGCCAATGTGAGGTCACTCAGGCTTTATATAGTAATATTTACACATATTTGCACCAGTGGGTACTGGGCAGAAAAATTGGGCAGTAACAGCCTGCTAATTCCCTCTTTGTGTTAGAGAAGGTCTGTCTCAGATAAGCAAGCCCTTTGTCCAAGCCAGGTATCCCAAATATGTCAAACATCACCCAGCCTAGCAAAACAGAGCAGCCTGGTAAATGGTGATACCGATGTTACAGGGATAATCCAATGCAATTTGACTGTCAGCTAGGTCTTTCATCATTGCCATGAATATGTACAAAAGGGTCATCTGTGGCGAGCTGTGCCACAATAAACTAATTTTGCTACCTTATTTATGATTGTGGTGGGTTCACTTGTCAGTGATTCAAAAGAGTTTGCGGTGCTATGTATGCAAGACCAAACATTTGTATATACAAGACAGTGTCTGAATAACAGTATTTTCTGAACTTATTGTCTGTGACTTTCCCTAGACAAAACTGTTACTTGTCTATGACTTCTTTAATGTGAATTAATGTATGCACACACCAATGAATGACAGGATCTGGCATAGCAACAAATAAAAAATAGAGTGCCCCGCGCATGGCCTTAGTGTGTGTGTGTGTGTGTGTGTTTGTGTGTGCGCGCGTGTGTGTGCGAGCTTGAGTATGCGCGTGTGTATACAAAATGCACAATGTTGTGCTTCCAGGCCTAGAAGGCGAGTCTTGCTCGAAAGACTTCGAATGTCCAGTACTTCACAGCTGTGTAAACGGAACATGCATGTGTCCTCCCGATACGGTCCGTGTCACTTCCACCAACATGCATTACGACAAGTACCTCGGAGGTGTTGTAAAGAGACGTCGCACTAAATGCATCCCTAAATCTGGTAAGTTTCCATTCGCTAACCTATACTACTCACCTTTTGCTAGGATCATTATTTAGGGCAGTATTATATTTTACGGCATGCGTATCACACAACAACTAAAAACTGCATGTATTCAAGGACATGTTTATTTCATGAATTTCATTGCTATATACCAAATGTGAACAATAGGTAACATCCGTTCTGTCATCAAAGAAGCAGACCCCCCAAAATGGAGGTTTTAGAATGTTACTCCAAGTCATGAAAATGTCCCAATCAGTTCAATTACCAGCAGCAACAACTATCAGTAGCTTGTGTGTGACACACGTGATGAAAACACAGCATGACAACGGCGTGTCATGCTTTCAATGAGTCTCTGGATGGCTGCCATTTCAATGTTGTTCTATTACAAACATTGTGTGATCCTTAGCAAATTTTGAGTAGCAATAATCATTATGTGATTTGCTGATGGTAATAATTCGCGACCTGGACAACTCCGTCAGATGCAATTCGTATACAGGGCTAATTGCATTATTTGTCGGCTTTATAAATGTGATATAGATGTATGCAATACAATTTGCTCCATATATGTGAGTATTGCCCGGTGATAGCTAATAGTATCAAGAGGCGCATACATATTCCATACATGTTATATACCGTGATAAATATGAGACATTTGACATATTTTTTTAATATATATCATTGATGTACTTTATACAAGTCATCAATTCTGACTGCAGGCATACATACATGAATACATGTATGTAATAATACACGCTTGCGTAGACAAACATGTTTGTGTACGTTCACATACATGCAATCACACAGACCCACACATACATAAACACAAGAATGCATGTACGTCCATATGTATGTACGTATATTTGGGTATGCATGTATGTATATGTGTGTATGTATATGTGTGTCATACTTACGCAAATAAGCACGCATTTACATATGTGTGTTGATATACCCGTTCATATTTAAATACACTATCTGCTATTGTACTGATATGGGAGCAAATCTAGCATCGGTATTTGTTTAATATGCGAGACTAATATCTGATGATTATTATTTGTCTCAAACATTTTCCCCGAATTGTTTTTTAGTAACTCCGATAAAAGCTGGCGGCCGCTGCTTGAATTCAAACGATCATTGTGACAGTAATTTACAGTGCTCTCGTTGTTCGAAAGACGACGTCTTCTGCGTATCAGGTAACCATGACATGCTTTTGTGTGTTGACCTTTTTTCTTCCTGTTGAAGAATCAATGTTCATCAACAATAAAACTGGCAGATACGAATGTCGCAGAAGATCAACAGTAACATGTATAAAAGTGATACATAGGAAAACTTACATTCACTCAAACGTGACAGTTGTTATTGGAACATGCTAAGTGTATGGGCATATTTAATTTTGGTGTCCGCTTGTGAAATAAGTGTCACAAAACAATACTAAAGTCACATATCAAACTGTCGCTAATACCATGTGTATATTTCGAAATATACACATGTATTATCTAATATAATAATGTTGGTTACTCATAAATTGCAAACGAAAATATAATTGTGATAAGGTATATGTAAAAATGTTACATTTGTTTACAAAATAAGCGACAGTATTGGTTTATTTTCTTGGGAGGAGCAATCTGTCTAGCAATGTTGTCTTTATTTCTTCATGTTTGCGTGAAGGTGTCAACACTATGCACTTGAGATATAGAGAACAAGCATATAAGCAGTAATAGTTGCGTCACCGTATTGTCACCAATTCCCAGTGATACCATAAGACGTTCACAATCAAGGATGCGAGAAAACTGACAGTTAGCACGGGTATATAATTACATATAATACTATCGTCACAATGTGCAATCATCGCCTTGTCAGGAAATGGTTCGCCAGTATATAGTTAAGTAAACTGCTGAAATAGTATTGTTTTTTTTCTTTCTCTGGCACACATTCTGGCCAATTTGCTAGCAACGTTTTACGACGCTGGACTTGTCTTCTCGTCCCCTTCCAGGATCTTACCCATGAGGTGGACTTGATGCTGCCATGTATGTACAGGTAACATTAGTAATTACATCAACACGACCAAACATAATAGATCAACTGTTTTCCGATGTGTATATCATAAGCATAGCTACATTTTCACTCGTCGAATGTTTCATACACGACATGCTACAGGATATTCAACAAGAGTTGTACAGTCAATTGTGGCCACATCGGCTTCTCTTTCTAAGCTGGCATTGTTACGTTTTGGCAATTGTTCTTCAATACATTGCAGCAGGTCAGAATGTTCCCGTTGCATAGTTGACGGTTGACGTTTTTTTTAGTATGGCGGAAAACAATCATTCAGGTGAACGTTGGCTTCCATTACTTGACTACCAATGCACAAAGTTGAAAGGAAATTGCGTTCATATGTTATTGTCTTAATAGGAGCTACTGACCCCATTTTATAAATTGTATACGATTGTGGGTTTTCATTTTGGTACAACAAGAATTACTATAAATGCACACATGTGTATGCATTGTAGGCCAGCCGTATATACTTATATTAGTACGTGAACATGACATAATGTGTGGATATATGCTTGTATAAATGTAGTAACAAAATGTATGTACTTTCAACCAATGATATGCCTATTTGGGGTCAATAAATATTATGGTTATGGTTATGGTTACTTCGTCACTGCACTTACACCACATTGGCCAAATCCACCGGTGCCTGCCACACTCAAGAGTAGAGCGTGTTTTGAATGGAAATATTACGTCACGCTTAGACTACTGCAATTCGCTTTTGTTTGGCACTTCTGACAAGAACATTTTCAGCCGGTAGCAATAGTGGAATGATGCGGATACATACCACAAACAAACACTGCAGTGGAGTAAACTTTCCAGAAGCAGGCATCTGTTAGTATCGTATATAAAGACCAAACGTAACAGGTAGCTATGACTATAGAACTTAATTTACACAACTAGTGCAATTTGTTTATGTACACATTATATAATTGGTCTTCCAAAGGAAACATATACTGGACTTTTCACCCAGATTCCTGTTTCCAAGGTAACAACGAGCATGTTAGTCATTCAACGTGTGACAGACGCAACGTGTCCAGAACATACTTTCCCCAGAAAAATTCAGTGTGACAGACGTGAAATAACGGGTCCAAATTTTCGGATAGTTGTCCACTGTTTGTTTTTAATATTATTTTCGGAAATCAATTCTAGCCTAGCGATATATGGATGAATTGCGCATTTTCCGATAAAAGCATGACATGTGGCACATACTTATAGCTATCAAAAATATCATGACATACGGTCATCTCAGATTACGCCCTGGAAGACATTGCGGCCATTTTTCTAGATTGCTGCCAAATATCTGTTTTATTAATATTTATAAAATTGATCCTCGTGCACCGATCATTTTAGAACCAAAACACGTTTTTACTGTCAGCGATAGCAAAATAATTTATGTTTGACCTTTTCTGTTATCAAAGCCCCCATTTTAAAACATATCTATTGAACTATGCCACCCAGGGTACTAATATTGTTTTTCGAAATAAACACATGTTGTGTCGGTTTCGCCCCACTCTCGTGCCATGATCGCGCCACCCGCTTAGTTCAATTAGGTAACAGACGAACTTTCTTTTTTTCAGCGCTTATCAAGAAAGCGGGAGGGGGTGAGTTCGATATTAACTGACATATAATAACAATGATACACGGTAGCAACTGTATTGGGCCATCATGCTAATACTTTTTTTGACTGTGGCGTTCGCGATATAATAGCTTTGTTAGCTTTTATTGTTACATAATGGTGTGTGCATAAACTAATCAGCAAACATAAAAGTACATGTATACAATTACATGTCTAAGTACATTATACAATGTCACAATTGGAATGAAGCAACATTGCTTATTTTACTTGTTCATGTATTTTAATAATCGTGTCGACGTAAAGTGATGCTTAGTTTCTTTGCTACATTTTATTACTCCAAGTGCTTTGTAAGATTATTATAAAATGGCATGTAAGACATATAATGTTATCTGGAGTGCACACATGTGATGGTAACATGTATACATTACATCGTTACTTGTAGTACACGTTGTGATGGAATATATATATATATATATATATATATATATATATATATATATATATATATATATATATATATATATATATATATAAATACTCCATTAATTATAGTACAGGTGCAATGTTTGTTGTTTGTGACAAAACCACGGACTGCAAATTTGATAAGGCCGCATGCTGGACTTTTAAAGAATGTGGATTTTCGAAATGTCTTTGCAAAGAAAACTACTTTTTCTCTAAACAAGGCAAATGCATACCACGTAAGTCAACACCTCCAGTGCATTAACGTTCCTGTGACAAACGTTTGAATAGCATATGTCATAGTGTTCTTTGTTGTGAAACAAACACATATTACATCGTGATATATCGACCAACACATACACATTCAATACTGCCACTTTCACAATATTGAAGGTGGAACAGGGTTCGAACCTGGGTTACTTGTAAGATGCTCTATTCACTGCGCAAGGTGATATCGTTGTTGATGGTCGTGTTCACAAAGACTAAAGTGTTCTCACATCCCGCGTCAAACTTTCAAAGAGTAATTTCGACATCACGAAAATGTCGTAAGACGTACATACTACTCCTTAATATTCGCAGCTGTAACAACGTTATAAATCATGTGTTCATAACTTAAAAGGCAATGTGCACGGAATACGTGAAGCGTGACCTAATAATCGCAGAAGTGCGATAAATGGTCGGACGACCAGTCATGAGCATAACAGAAAAAAATTGAGTAGATGGAAATACTGGTATGATATCTGCCCAATGTCAATGTAGTTTTGTTCTATTCAATCAAGACTAGGGCCTATCGATTGATGTGGAATGTTCATTATCTCCGGCCTGAGCCATTGTTAACAAAGAATAGGTATGTTCGAGAGTATTACCAATATGGAATTTATGCAACGATGACATACGTTTCTAAAATAAATAATTAGTAAATGTTATGATCAAGACACATCTGCGAACGCCTTCCGTCAGGTGTGAAGTATGTTACTAGTACTACCATATATGTGTCTCAGACTTCAAAGGATACTTTTGCAGTGTACTAATGCATTAAAACACGTAACATCAATAAAAATAAATTCGCATTCCGCCGACAAAGTCAAACACATCAATACATTCACATTCAGTTCCCTTGTCGGACACCTTTTAATCCGCTTGACATATGTGACACTAGAGCAGTGATTTTACAACTCCCAATCAATGTTACAGATTACTAAATGTGGTGTTCCTTTATTGTGATGGATTATTGATGTATGCATTATTTAACCTATTCGCACGTATGTTACTGTTAGTTGAAGATGTTATGTACGTTGAAGAAGATTTGCCGTCTTGTTTGCGCGAATTCATGAAATAATAACGTTTCTTACATAGATTAACGTCGTGTCTTGTAATACATTTATCTATATTTGTGTATATTTACTATTAATAAAGTTTGAAAGAAACAATAACATATATCACTAATAGTACGCAGATGCTATATCGATATATTTATGTATTGCAGTGATACAATTTGGCGTAAGTCCCAACTAAATGTGTGCTAGACGGCGACTGTGGCTCAATCCGAGTCAAATGCCTGGATGGCACTTGCTAGTGCATTCACGGCAATGGTCGCCAATCAGAGGACAAACTCAGCTGTTACCGTAAGGACAAAATAAAAAAATGTAATCGATGTTTTACGTACTTAATACACACGCACGCACGCACGCACGCACGCACGCACGCACGCACGTACGCGCGCACGCGCGCGCATTAATTCACCCACGCAGTGTGTCCCTGAATAAACTGATGGACATAGTTTAGATTAGTTGAGCAGGCGCAAAGTGACGTTGCGCTTACATTGATACGGTTGTTATACAATTTCCGATTGTCGTTTCTGTGCATGTGCGATATATATATAAAACCATCAATGTGCAACAACACGACAAAGCATTTGTTTGGGCATAACTGCCACGGGCTGTTATTAACTCTCCTGTGACGATTGCTGTGAAGAGTGAATTGCTTAAAATATCGTTCAATACATTAAAACGTTACGTTTGTTTAAATTGTCACGGATTATGGCGCACTACAGTCACGTTAGTTGGGCTTGCTATCAAAACATGCTTCAACACTTGTTTGTCCCTTGTTAATTTGTTATAACTAAATTTCTGAGAGTTTATACACATCCTACTGAACAATCAGTAGTACTTATACCATAACGGCTTTGTTCTTTCGATCTACACTGATGATTTTATATTTATCCCGCATGCGCATAAACGTCAATCGGAACGTTTATAACCCCGGAAAAATGTAAGCGCTACATCGATACTGCGAGGTCGGAAAGCATGCCCTTTGGGGTTGTTAAAACAAAAAGCAGTGCTTTATCAAGTGTGTGTTTAGTACATCATTTGGCACCTAGTGGTAAAATAAATTACACATTAGCATATCGCGTTATGTGTACATCAAATAGTCAATAGGGACACAGGAAATAGGTATGAAGTTACAATGTTGGCATATTTTGCCCGAAATGGCTTAACAAATTGGTTAGGTGGCTCACTTCGGTCTTCATATAGAAAGAGAATAATTGATTTTAGTATAATATATTACTTAATTATGTATTGCACCTATACATTTTAGGTTTACTATCCTTATATCGAATTATATTATTACTCTTTAATTAAATTTGCGACTATTTGTTGTTTAGCTTTTAAATTATTTAACTGAATAATGTAAAGTTTTAATTCATTGATTACAAATGTTGTACATTACAATAAGTTTGATAACGATAACAAACACTGTTTTATTATAATTGGGAACATAAAATAATCAGTTTCGCATCCAAAACAAACACTTCAATATTTCCCAGAAAAACAGGCACCATTCTGGGGTAACATAATATACATTGTACCCAGGGATGAGATTTGTCCGGTTTTTGCCGTTTTCCGGCAGTTTGCATAATAAATCGACGGAAACGGGCCAACTTTCAGCGCGCTCAAACGTATACATTGCTCCTTGCAAAGCGGCCATGTTTGGTATCTTCTTGTTGGAAATGAACCCTTCCGTACGCTTCCGAAGTCAAAAGTCGACGACATCCGTACATAAATTAGTTATCGGCGTCGAAAGTGCCTTGAAACTATCCAATCACAAACTGTCTCAGCCGGTTGCTTGGCAGCCCGACCTTACGCGAACCATATAAGGTGATCGCGGCCACGTAGCTATTTAAAATTGACCTTATGTAACAACGCCAGCCAATCACGGTGCGGCTTCAAGATGAATGACCTGAATGTGTTATGGCGTCCGATCGACGAAAGTTCTTTATAGTTTACCAATTTGAAAGAAAGAAACGACCTAATAAACGCAAATAAGCTGAATGCGCGGGATGTAGCATGAACAGTCTGCATGATGCTGTTCATTCGCGCAATGGACCCGCGGAAGCGGCAGGGAATTGGGAAAGAAATGCCCGGGGCGACGTCGAGCTGGCGTTGCTACGCTGCATAGGCCAGGGCCGCTGGCGACCCGCACTGTCACTGACAGTGGCGCTGGCGCCGCCGAAGTTGGAGCTCTATCTGTCGGAAGTTACATTTATTTATTTATTACAGAAAATAATTTGACTGAATTGGTTTCATTCATATTAACCCAATGTGGAATTAATGTAAAGCGAATGGTGGTACTGTTGTTGCATTTACTTTTTCTAGCATTATTTTGTTCTTATCAAATATGGGAATTATTTTAGGTAATACATTTTTTAAACAGTTTATTTAACATTAAATAATTAATTAAACATTAATTGTGACAGTGTATGCTTATCAGTTATGATATGTGTCTGTTAAATTGACCAATTATTTAGTAATAGATGGATGTGTTTGTGCGTGTGCGTGTGCGTGTGCGTGTGCGTGTGCGTGTGCGTGTGCGTGTGCGTGTGCGTGTGCGAGTGTGTGTGCGTGTGCGTATGCGTGTCCGTGTGTGTAATATATATTTTACATGCCCCATGTAAATGTTTCCTCTATTTTTCTCTCTCCCCTGTCTCACCCCTGAGTTCCGAATATCTGTTAGTTTGTCGCACTAAATAACAGGCGTCGGAGGGAATAAATCACATATATATATATATATATATATATATATATATATATATATATATATATATATATATATATATATATATATATATATACCCACACACACCAGAATGGTGCCTGTTTTACTGGGAAATATTCAAGTGTTTGTTTTGGATGCGAAACGGATAATTTTATCACCCCAATTATATTAATAAGTATTTATTAGCAACATTTAAACTATCCTTGAGTGTTGGCTGGTGTTTATCTTATGTAAATAAATATATATATATATATATATATATATATATATATATATATATATATATATTTACATTAGATAGACACCAGCCAAACACTCAAGAATAGCTTAAATGTTGCTATTAAATACTTATTAAGATATTAGAACCAATATATTGTAACAAATGCTATGATACATACATTGAACTTGGTTATCATGAAATTAAATCAGCAATGCCAATGTGAGGTCACTCAGGCTATATTTAGTAATATTTACACATATTAGCACCTGTGGGTACAGGGCAGTAAAATTGGACTGTACCAGCCTGCTAATTCCATTTCTGTATTAGAGAAGGTCTGTCTCAGATAAGCAAGTCCTTTATCCAAGCTAGGTATCCCAAATTAAATAGGTCTCCTTGGGAGCCAAAATAACATTATTTTACTACCTTGTTTCTGATTGTAGTGCGCTTACTTTGATTCAGAAGAATTTAAGGTGCTCTGTATGCAAGACCAAACATTTGTATTAACTAGAAAGTGTCTGAATAACAGTATTTTGTGACTTTTCCTAGACGAAACTGTTACTTTTCTGTGACTTATTTTATTATGAATTAATGTACGCACACACCAATGAATAACAGGAGCTGGCACAGCAACAAATAAAACAACGCTCTGCCTCGCGCATGGCCTTAATGTGTGTGTGTGTGTGTGTGTGTGTGTGTGTGTGTGTGTGTGTGTGCGTGCGTGCGTGCGTGCGTGCGTGCGCGCACGCGCCCGTGCGTGCGTGCGTGCGTGCGAGCGTGCGTGCGTGCGTGCGTGCGTGCGTGCGTGCGTGCGTGCGTGTGTACAAAAGGCATACTTTTGTCTTACCAGGCCGAGAAGGCGAGTCTTGCTTGAAGGACGCAGACTGTCCACCACTCCACAGCTGTTTAAACGTAACATGTCAGTGCCCTCCCAACACGGTTCGTGTCACATCGGCCAACATACATTTCGACCGATACCTCGGAAGTGTTGTGACAGATCGTCGTACTAGATGCGTCCCTAAATTTTGTAAGTTTCCCTTCGCTAATTTTGATGTGAAACAATCACATGTGATTTAATGATGCTAAGAATTCGCGACCGGGACAACTCCGTCAGAAGTAATTCGTTTACAGTGCCAATGTTATTATTCCTTCAGCTTTATACATGTGATATAGATGTTTACAATACAATTCGCTCCATAGAAGTGATTATTACCCAGTGATAGCCATTAGTCTCAAGAGGCGCCGTCATAATCCATACATGTTATATTCCGTGATAAATATGATACATTTGACATATTTAAAAAAGTATGTAATTTGTAAATTCTGACTGCAGGCGTGCATACATGCACACATGAATGTATGTATATAGGCTTGCGTAGACATACATGTGTTTTTACGTTCACATACATGCAATCACACAAACACACATACATACGTACGTGCATACATACAAACATGCATGTATGTACGTATGTGTGTACGTATATTTGTGTATGTATGTGTGTTTGTATGTCTATGGTTATGTACATGTGTATCATACTTACGTAAGTAAGCATGTATTTACATATGTATGTCTGTTATATATATATATATATATATATATATATATATATATATATAAATAGATATATATATATATATATATATATATATACATTGTATATATATATATATATATATATATATATATATATATATATATATATATATATATATGTATGTATATATACCCGTTCATATGTACATACACTATATGTTACTGTACTGATATGGTAGCAAATCTATTATCGGTATTTGTTAAACTTGCGAGACTGATATCTGAAGATTAGTATTTGTTTGAAACATTTTCCCCGAATTTGTTTTAGTAACTCCGGCAGGGCTTGGCAAGGGTTGTTAGAAACGAAACGACCAATGTGGCAGTAATTTACAATGCATTAGTTGTTCGAAAGAAGACGACTTGTGCGTATCAGGTATATCAATATGTGTTTACCGTTTTGTTCCTGTTGGAGAGTCAACGTTCATCAACAATAAAACTGGCAGATGCGAATGTCACAGAAGATTAAAATAACATGTCTAACATCGATACCCCGGAAAACGTACGTTCACACATACGTGACCGTTTTATTTAATTTTGGCGTTGGCCTATTTGTGAAACAATTGTCAAAATACTGTACTAAAGTCAAATATCAAACTGTCGCTAATATTATGATGGTGCCAACAGGTGTATATTTCGAAAAAACAATATTAGCTCCCTGGTTGGCATAGTTCATCGGATATGTTTCAAAATCGGGGCTTTGAGAACCAGAAAAGGTCAAAAAGAAATTGTTTTGATATCGCTGACATTAAAACATGTTTTGATTCTAAAATGATCGGTTCAAGTGGCTCAATATTTTTTTAATATTTATAAAATAGATCTTTGGCAGCAATCTGGAAAAATGGCCGCCAATGTCTTGTAGGGCGTACTCTGAGATGGCCCATGATATTTTTGATAGCTATAAGTATGTGTCACATGTCATGCTTGTATCAGAAAATGCACAATTCATCCATATATCGGCTAGGCTAGAAGTGATTTCCGAAACAAAAGGATTAAGTAAACAAGATAATTCATTATAAACAAACAGTGGATAAGTATCAGAAAATGCCGACCCGTTATGTCACGTCTGTCACACTGAATTTATTCTGGGAAAAGTATGTTCTGGACACGTTGCGTCTCTCATACGTTGAATGACTAACATGATCGTTGTTACCTTGGAAACAGGAATCTGGGTGAAAAAAGTTCAATATATGTTTCCTTTGTAAGACCAATTATATAATGTGGACAGAAACAAATTGCACTAGTTGTGTAAATTAAGTGCTATAGTCATAGCTACCTGTTACGTTTGGTCTTTATATACGATACTAACAGATGCCTGCTTCTGGAAAGTTTACTCCACTGCAGTGTTTGTTTGTGGTATGTATCCGCATCATTCCGCTATTGCTACCGGCTGCAAATGCTCTTGTCAGAAATGCCAAACAAAACCGAATTACATTAGTGACGTAATATTTCCATTAAAAAAACACGCTCTGCTCTTGAGTGTGACAGGTACCGGTGGATTTGGCGGATGTGGTGTAAGTACAGTGACGAAGTAACCATAACCATAATATTTATTTACCCCAAATAGGTATATACTTGGTTGAACGTACATACATTTCGTTAGTACATTTATACAAGCATACATTCACACATGATATCATGTTCACAAACTAATGTAATATATACAATGCATACAAATGTGCGCACTTATAATAAGTTTTGTTTTACCAAATAATAATATAAACCCACAATCATATAACATTTACAAAATTAAGACAATACACTATGAACGCAATTTCCTTTCAACTTTGTGCATTGGTAGTCAGGTGATGGAAGCTAACACTGACCTGAGTGGTTGTGTTCCGCCATACTAAAAAACTTCACCCGTCAACTATTCAACGGCAACATTCTGCTGCAAAGTCTTAAAGAACAATTGCCAACAAGTAACAGTGCCTTCGTAGAGAGGGAAGCCGACATGCCCATCACTGACGGTGGAGCTCTTGTTGAATATCCTGCAGCCTGTACTGTATGACACTTCCGATGAGTGACACTGTAGCTATGATCATGGTATATACATGGGAAAACAGTTGATCTGCTATGTTTGGTCATGTTGATGTCGTTATTAATGTTATGTGTACATTCCTGACAGCCTCAAGTCAACCTCATGGGTAAGATGCTGGAGGGGACGAGGAGCCAAGTCCAGAGTCGTAAAACGTTGCTAGCAAATTGGCCAGTATTTTTTGCCAGAGAAAGACAACAAACAATACTAATTAAGCAGTTTACTTAACGATATACTGGCGAACCATTTCCTGACAGGGCGATGATTGCACATTGCGAAGATAGTATTATATGTAATAATATGTCCGTGATGTCAGTTTGCACGCATCCTTAATTGTGAAGGTCTTATGGTATCACTGGGAATTGGTGACAAAACGGTGACGCAACTATTACTGCTGATATGTTTGTTCTCTATATCTCAAGTGCATAGTATTGACATTTTCACGCAAACATGAAGAAATAAAGACAACATTGCTAGACAGATTGCACCTCCCAAGAAAATAAACCAGAATTTTGGCCAGAGTAAGACACCACAACAATACTATTTCAGCTGTTTACTAAACGAGATACTGCCGAACCATTTCCTAATAATATTATGTCCATGCTAACTGTCAGTTTCGCTTTTGCTCGCATCCTTGATCGTGGACGTCTTATGGTAGCACTGGGAATTGGTGACAATACGGTGACGCAACTATTACTGTTTATATGCGTGTTCTCTATATTTCATGTGCTTGGTTGTTTTGAAATGTTCACGCGGATATAAAAATATAAAGACAACATTGCTGGGCAGATTGCTCCTCCCAAGAATATATGCCAATACTGTGGCTTATTTTGAAATTCCCTGTGACCTATTTACATACATTTTATCTCAAGTGTATTTTCGTTTGCAATTTCTGAATAACCCAAATTATTATATTATATACTGTCTGTTTCGCCCTAACCATGATCTCGCTACCCGCTTAGTTTAGTTAGGTAACATACGATCTTTCTTTTTTCAGCGCTTACCAAGAAATCGGATGTGGGTGAGTTCGATACTAACTTACATATCATAACAATGATACAAGGTAGCACCTGTATTGGGCCATCATGCAAATACGTTTTGACTGTGGCGATCACGATATCAGTAGGGTTTAACAATTACGTATGTTGAACAACATAAACTAAGGGTCGGTGACCTCTGTGTTTTTAACTGAGTGTTTTATGTATCAGTATCATTAAGATGAACACTCCCTTTAGTAATACTAATAACACACGCTGTTATTCACTGCATGCATTATCAAAGCAAATGCAGGTTCTTATATAGCGCAGTATCCAGTCCTCAGGAACGTTCAAAGCGTTTACACTTTACTTCCCTGACAGACCCGTTCACGCATACACCATCTCGGCATCTCTGGGAAGCACACAGCCATATGCTAGAATTAATGCGCGAAGGCTGCTCGTACACATATCCACCACTGTCTATAGCCAGTTAAACACAAGTCTGGTTCCAGTCCAATATTACGTATAACTCAGTCGAAATTATATGTGCTGTATACATTCTGCCTTATGCCTATAGGATCTTCTACTAACGGTTAACATGTATAATATATATATATATGATATATATTATATATATATATATATATTATATATATTATATATGTATGTATATATATATATGTATGTATATATATATATATATATATATATATATATATATATATATATATATATATATATATACACACACATGAAATAGTTGGCGTTCGCATATGCGAACATGAATGTTTGTTTATCGTTTTCGAAAGCGAAAATTGAACGATTGCATACGAATGAGTCTTGTTAATGAACACGAATATCATTCGGATGCAACCGTTCAACTGTCAGCACATTCGCATTCGAACGCGATTGATACACGTTTGCGTTCGTATATTCGAATCACAAATATTCGTCGGATGCAAATTAAATTATGACAGATTGCAAACATAATTTCTACTCTCCCTGACATTGGCGAATCAAATTCGTTCCATGCTTTTCTCAATCAATCGACAGCTAACTTGCATTGACTGTTTTGTTAATTCAAGTGTTAATAAAAAAGCTCATTTTAAACTAATTGAATTAAGGTTGATATGTGGTTACTGGGTCCACACAATGGAGATTATATTAGCATATGCTAAATAATGAAGATGCGTGTTGATTTACTGGAAACTATACGGTTTCGTTAACATTGATAACTTGGGACATAGGATAACAGCCATGCGTACATGCAGCTAATGACACTGCTGTTGCAGTTGTAACTATGTTGCCTTCTGTATAAACCATCAAACATTAACATTCGAATACAGAAATAAACGTTCGCATTTATATACAATACAACAGTATGCAATCGTTAGCAAGCCGAATTAAGAAATAAATAAGAACACTTTATAATATGTATATATATATATATATATATATATACATATTTATATATATATCCCAGGATATATTAAAATGTATTTGTCATATTATATTTTATGAAGAAGTTTAGATAAAGAAATTGAACGTAAACATAGATAATATTTGGATTTATATTAGATAAACGAAAAATGCACATGCCAAAAATATTTCCCCTAAAATCAACTTGGATCAATGCCAAATATATATATCATCCACACTTTTAAAAACAATCAAGTTGATATGGAACATGTAAAGCATTCTGTATATATTATTCAACTACGTTAATTAAAGAACACAATATGAATGTTATCAGTTGATACATATTATATGTCAGTAATTTCGTTTGGCTACATTTGAGCGAAGTCACAAGTTGTTATTTCAATAGATCACATAGTATGTGTCTTGCATTTTTACATCTTCTTTCAGCCGATCAGTCTGATGAACTTGTACGGTATACGGGTAAGTCATATAATTATATGTATATCACAGTTTAGCATTACATTGATCTAAAAGCAATATCACATATTAATATGGTATTTTAATATGTATTGAACTAGACGAAGGAAGCAGAACCGGTAATAGCAGTATATATATATATATATATATATATATATATATATATATATATATATATATATATATATAAAACATACCATCATCTATTTATATAATACTGGATAAGTTATATCAGGTGATTCAGTAAATGTTTGCTATCGTAATATGTACTTACATGTCAATTGTCATAAGTTGTCTGCTACCTTCTAGTTCAAACAATCATAATGCTTCTTTCTTAACATTTTCGTTTTTGTTTTAATTATAAATACCTTCACCTTGTGATACTATGTTTATATTGAGCACATTCACCAGATGGTTGTATTATTGCCCGTGTGAGTGAAGTTCTGCATCAACAATGTTAAACGCAAATTAACACAATGTCAATTACATTCGCGAATTCAAAACCGGCTCAACTCCATCGCACAAATATGGCGTATGCAACATATATTTTAATTAGTATCCCAAATATGTAATGTCTATGTACTCTTCACAATAATACTGATCATCATCCTGCTAGTAATAATCACAATCGTCGTCACCATCATCGTTTTTAGTCATCACAGTGTTGTCGCCATTACGTGACATTTTGTTTTGTCATTACGCAGTAATACATGCATGCGATGGTACCACCAACGTTTAGCAATTATGTGTATAGTACATAGTACTAGTTGTAAAGGTTTTGTTGAATCGATATGTATTATGCTACAGTGGGAGCCTATCAACATTGTACAAAATCCACGGACTGCGAATATGAAGGCGGCGTATGCTGGAAATACAAAGAGTGTGGATATTCAGTCTGCATGTGCAAGAAGCATTACTATCCAGTCAACTCAAATGAATGCAGACCAAGTAAGTCGCCACTTCGAATTCATTAACGCTTTTGTGGCAATCGATCGAATATCGTATGCTATGTTGCTCTTTCTTATGACCAAATCGATAACAAAATAGTCAGATTACATCGTGATGCAACGACAAACACATATACGTATTCAAAGTTGCCTATTTCACAATGTTAACGGCAGAATAGGGTTCAACCCTGGGCTCCCTATATTCAGAGTTCGACGTTGTATTTATTGATGTTGAACGCTCTTTCGTATGCGTGCACATACCTTGGACATTTCTACGAAGACTATAATAACTAAAAACGTTTCATCTACATTTGACACAGTATAAAGGTGTGCAAAGATGGTGGTATTTTGGATCATTGGACACCAATCCAGGTTAATGGTTTCAGAACAAGCATGTAGCACATGATGGATACACATTGCCTTTAAACACAACTAAATTCCATAAATATGTAGCCAACATTTCTCAATAGTTTACTTAATTGGATTGATTAGAATAGCAAGAATACGAAATAGTTGTTTGATTAAGACAGCTTCGTGAACCTAGCGACCTACAGCACTGACATTTATATAATTATTATCTGCCACAATAAATAAACTCTTAAACACATGCAAATTGAACATCAATGTATTCATTGTTAACGCGTGGCAATTTTTTTAATCAATACATATTGGGTACATAACATTTAAAATGGGCGTATTATAGTTACACCTTTGGCGTAGATATATAGTCATACTGATATCAAAACTGAATATATGTATGTTTCCGTTCTAACTACAATATGCCCATTATTTTTAATGTTATTTGCCCAAATTCCAATGATTACAATTGTATTACCTTGCTTGTGTTACTATAAGCGTCTTAGTTACGGTAGTTGGTAAATTGATACTCAAGGTTTTTGGCTCAGAAAAAATACATTATCATAAGCAGGATACAGGAAGTGCTAGAACGCTAAAGAGCATAGGCAGCATTATCCATTTAGGTCGGTAACCGAGAAAGCACGCGGAGTCTAGCTTCGTCTTCAGCAGAGGAATGTAAAGAAGGTTACTACTGCAGATTTACCTTTAGGTAAAATGACGGGCGAGGTCGAGGCTGAGCGAGTAGCAAAGGGGCCACGCGAAGTTACGGTGTTATAGAAGCTTGAACCACGAGACAATTTTAACTAGCTTCATATTGGTTCATTCCGAACTTGTTTACCTCATTACTTGGCATTAAACGGTTAAGAAATAAATTAGGTTCGATTAAGTAGCATATCATTGCAAACGTGTTTATGTTACCACTCGCTAGTGTTTTCTTCCGTTAAGTGTGCCATCTTATCCCACCATCGGCATTGTTGATTCGTAACTTAATGTATGCTAGTTGTTAGTATGTGTTTACTACATGCATTAATGCAGGAAAAGGAACATTACCAAAGATAAATCTGCCAACAAACTTATAACAATATATTTATACATTTGCAGTACCGATATTCGGCGAAACGAAATGCAAAACCTACAAGGACTGCGGGCTCCGTCAAGTTGACTGCCGGGATGGGATTTGCGTATGTAGCCAAGGCGACGATTTCATATCAGATGACAAGACCATGTGTTTCCGTAAGAGAAAAACAACAACATAAACATGATCAATGTTTTATGTACATATATACATGTAATGACACACGCACAAACCCGAGCACGCACTTGCACGCACAGACCCACACAACAGCGTGCCCCTGGTTAAAATGATGGACGACAAATTGTTAAGATGAGCAGGCAATGAAGGGGCTACGAGAATGTACGCGAAGCTAGGGGATCTACACGTGCATTTTATTCAAATTATATCTTATTAATCAGAACTCAGAAACAATTTAACACTTAATTACGTGTCACCAAAATGTTGCCTTTTGTAAACTTTTACATTCACCGATCGCTAGGAACCCCACGGTGCTCTGATCCAAATCCATCTGGGAATGCTATTTAAGCTGAAACATTCTGTTATTGTGCTGTCTGTATAGATTTACCTGATAATAATTCATAGAATAGCTATATACCGACACATACAAATATGACGTTTTCGTGTTATTATTATCTTTCGAACGACATTGCTTCAAAAACAAATCTAACATTTGTGTGTCATTTCGTATGACTGGCGCGTGCTCTTTTTGCTAGTTCATGATAGAACGTTCATCCGTTTTCAAGTGTCGGTGAAGCTTACACAATTTAACGGAATCATTTTCGATGTAATTATGTTTAATGTCACAATAGCAAGTACAAATAGCGGTAGATCAGATAAAACATCTGTGTTGGTTGATTGGTTGGTTGATATACATGATTGTGACATTACGCCAAAATCACAAAGTAGCGCATTTGAGAGAGAGATATAGGTCAATATGAACACACGCGCGCGAGCGTACACAAACACAAACACACGCACACACACACACACACACACACACACACACACACACACACACACACACATATATATATATGCGTACAAAACGCATAAGTATGTTTTTCCAGGCAAAAAGGACGAGTCTTGCAACAAGGACGCACAATGTCAATTTCCATTGATGTGCATAAACCTCAAATGCAACTGCCCTGTCCACACGCGTTATGTCTCAGCCATGGCTTTTGCTGGATGGTATCCTGTGTCTAGATGTATCCCCGACGATAGTAAGTTTTCTTCCGCTAATCCAAAAGGAGCTAAAAATAGCATGAATTCGCCACTGGGACAATTCCTTCAATTCGCTTACTGGGATCTTTTCGCTAACATTATTCACCGAGTTTCTATAATAGGACATATTATGTCCTATTGACGTTTAAAATCGACTTTGCTTCACAGGAATGGTATTGCCCTGAAAAGCTCGTAGTGTAAGAAGCGCCACCAAATTACATAGATAGATGTGTCACACAATATTGTATAACGGGTGTGACACATTTGAAGTCTTTCAAAATGTATATAATTAAACTTAAGTTTCTGCTTTGCTATGAGTTGTTTTGTTAGTTGAGATTTGTGACTTTTGTTACCAGTAATGACATTCTCATGTTTGCTGTATTATGCATATGTGTTTATTTGGAAGTGCTTAAAATAGTCAACTATATTTAACTATTATGTAATTAATGGGGTGGCTGCCACGAGAACGACCAAAATAGTCTTAGTGACAGTCTCCTCGACTCCTGGTTATTTTACCTACATTAATAATTCATAATCACACTTTATAATTACATCTCTATTATTTCTGATGCAATTACTTGGCAGTTTACTGCATAGCGGTACTAATGTAATATTATTTTATAATTTGAGTTGTAGGTCATTTGTATGAACTTTGGTTTATGTATATTTTATTGGGTCAATAAACACTTCCGATTCCGATTCCGATTCATTTCAATTAAATGATACGTTTACACAATAACATGTATGTATCTGCTACACGTGTCATAAATTGTGCCTTCATTACCGATTAACAATATTTTGATTCCGTTCCCATGGTAGCGTGCGATTTCATATGGATAGTGATGTTATAGAATTACTTCTTTAAAGAGAGCTACGTAAACATGATTACTATTTGTATAATAATACATAATGGATGTACACACTCACGTAAGTGCGTACACACACATACGTACATATACACATAAACACACATACATACGTACATACATGCATGAATTCATATATACATATATGCATGCATACATACATGCACATACGTATGCACTTACGTGTGTACATACAGACACGTACGAACATATATATATATATATATATATATATACATATATATAATAATACACAAATACATATATATAGACATATATATATATATATATGTATATATACGTTTTCGTATTACGTTATCTATAAATTATATACATCACGTTCTTTAACGAAGTCATTCTATAAAATAACTATCCATATGAAATCGCACATAACCATCGGCACGGAATCGGAATATTGTTAATCGGTAACGAAGTCACAATTTATGAGACGTACAACAGATATATGCATTCAAATGTTTGAACGAATCATTTAATTATTGTATGTACGTATGAATGTAAGTGTATATATATATGTGTATATATATATATATATATATTATATATATATATATATATATATATATATATATATATATATATATATATATAGTGAGTGTATATACATATATAAATTATTATATATAATATATATATATATATATATATATATGTATATATGTATACATATATATCTGCACATATTTACATTCATACGTATTTACAAAGCGGCATGTACGTACGTACGTTTATATAAGTATATATATATATATATATATATAATATATATATATACATTTATATATATATATATATATGTATATATATATAAGTAAATATATATATAAGTAAATATATATATATATATATATATATATAAGTATATATATATATATGCGTATTTGCGTGTATGATAAAGTGCATATACGTATGCATGTACGAATGTATGCACCTATTCACATGTAAATATACCATACTATTGATGGAGTCGCAATGCAAACACCAGTATCTGTTGAATATGCGACGCTAAAATATATTTATACATTTCCCCCGAATTTTTTAGAAACCGCAATGAAGGCTAACGAGTCGTGCACACTGGACCTCGATTACTGTGACAACAATTTGGTATGCACGCTTTGTTCACAGAAAGGCACTATCTCAAGGAGGGTGTGCATGTCAGGTATTCACTACATAATCTTGTTTGTTGACTTACTTGTTGATCATGTTGGAGTGTCAACGTCCGTCAGAAATTAAAAAAAAACCTGCAGTTAACCTTTGCATGGGGCTGCGATCTGTGTGACGTCATTGGTTCTGTTTACTGTAATTATGATATATTAAAACAAATATATGATGAACAGGAGGAAACCTGCACGTTGTTGTTAGACATAATATATTATATGAAGCTCACTTTCTTCTATTCCACCTTTCTTCGTTGTGCGAACAAACTCTTTACTCCGGCAGAGTATGCCTTTCAGGTAATCACATAAATTTCGTTTGCAATATCTTATACTATATTATATAGCATCGCGATCTCGTAACACTTCTACGAACGCACCACGCACTTAGTTCAATCATGTAATACACGAACGTTCTTTTTTCAGAGCTTACCAGGGCAGACGGTGACGGTAAGTTTGACATTAATATACGCATAGGTTTTACAATGACACATGATAGGTATGGTATTGAGCAACCAGATTAATGATATTTGCGGCAGAGATTCGAATTGACGTAGACTAAGAATCAAGAACCTATATGTTGTTTGATTTTAACTTAATATTGTATGTCTGAAACAACATACGTTGTCAATTGCCTTTTACTCAAGTAATGATTGCACTACACTTATTTGGTTACTGTATATACTTATCATTCTACCCTTCTATTAACAGCTACTACATAACTTGTGAAGTTGCACCAGACTATTTCCAATGCAATATGGGTAGCATATCCTATACTCCGCTCAATCTACTAGTCGTTATTGGAAAAGTATGTATGCTTGATCAGGTTGTGTACGATCATGCAGTCACCCACCGAGTATAAGAATGACTAAGTCGAACACCTAGGTGCTGTAAATATCCTGCTTTACAGGAACGTCTACTAAATGTATAACGTAAACTACCTATTATAACTAGCATTCCTGTCCACATGACAATGGGCTATTGTCTGTTCAAACCACTTTGAACAAACCCGTATTGATCAGGAGACATTTCGTGTGACCGTAGTAAGCATTGTTATATTATAGTAATACCTCTTCTTTCAGCGGAAGCCAACGCCGGATTTATAAAGAGAGGAGGTAAGTTGTCTTATATCATTTGTATACAGCTCAATGGACATGCAAACAAATTATCATTACATTGATCTGGATTTTCTACAAGAACATTTATTTTCATATGACATCTTAATTAAAAAAATAAAAATTCTGATTTCATGGCTTTGACCACCATACTGGATGATAATTAACACAAATTATGCAAACGTTGCCAGTTTTATATATGTTTGTTTAAACCGTTCATAGTAGTGGGTATACTACTAAAGTGAAAATAAGTTATTTGGGAGTGCCTTTGTATCTTAATGGATCATTATCTCGAGAGCAGACAAACAGCGAATATATAAATTATACATTACGCGAGTTCTGAATAATATGAAACACATTTGTTTCTCGCAGCATCTCTGTGACAAATATTACATTTTAATATAACAAGTTTATAACATGTCACAGCTTCAAGTTTTGTTTTGTCAAGGCGAGACAACATTTATTTATTTATTTTTCACACAAATTCTTGACAACGACAATCGACATATTACATTTTCAATGTATATTCCGTTGTTTGCGCCGATACAACGTGTGTATCATTTGGGTTTCATTCATGCTTTTTTCTGGCCCACTCTAATGGCAAACAGCAGGCCATATAGCAGCATTTGAATGAAAAAAATATTCATTGTTCATTGTTCATTTGCAGCCATAAAGACAAAATATTATAAGCTGGGTTCTTTCTCTCAGTGAAAATTAACAGCGACATCAGTATTTACATGGAAATCGAATGGACATATTCTAAGTAAATCAGAATGTTATGAACCTCATTTCCTTTGTTCTCAGCGAAGATGATCTAAACAATGTATGCGAGATTTATAACAGAGAAAGGCTTTCGGCTACCCGAACATTATCCAACTGGTCATCATCAAAGTCTGATACATAAAACAAATTTAGCTATCATAAATTTACAGGTGGCTGAATTTGATAACATTCCTATTCTTTCGGTCTTTCTTGTCCCTGAGTTTGATGTTGGCTTGTCTGATGGAATCGTGTAGTCTGATGTTCACCATCAGATGCACAATGACGTTGGCCAGTTTGCAAACGTTGCACAAACAATCTGAGGTGACATTTAGTGTATTTGTTTTATATTATTTTTTACCACTAAGGTGCTCCTTGAGGAGGCTTTCAAGGTACTGTATCTTCTTATTTGAGAGACTGTTACTTCTCTTGTTGAGTCGCTTGATGCTCAAGTCTTTCGACTTCAGGCTGACGTGATGGATCTGGAACATATTTAGTTGATAATTCACCAAGCAGTTCGATATAGTGCATATACCCTCACCAAATACAAGAATGCTGATGCTGATTGACATGGTCCTGAGGAAGCTCATAAACATATCTGATCACAAGTCTAATACTCATTCTTGGCAGAAAAAAATGATTCAAATTGATGACAACACATTTTTTCTGAATGGCCTTACACTATATGATTTTTATACATTGTTGCACCTAAGAGTAAGATATTTGTCTACCTGCATGCGGAGTGCACGGTTGTTTCTCCGTAGATTGCCGATGTTTACACTCTCATATGTCACGATGTTGGTTTCTGGAGGGGATGTTATCAAGGCTGGATCAAAGCCGTCAGCTTTAAATAAAAATGAACATATACATCAGTGAAATAAATCATGTACATGTAATAAATATATCACAATCATCAATATGTAAAACATGACAAACACAATACAAACATTAAAAGCAAATATTTAAATACTTGGTAGCACATGAAATGGTAATTTATATGGCGCTACGTGCTCACCATGCTCATTGCAAGTGTTGTGTTTTTTCTTTGGCTGGGGTGGAAGGTCTCTCGTCTTCGGTGCAGAGCGCTTGTTCGTCACACGGGCTGGAGGATTTGGCACATCAAAGATCGTTGGTGTTGCGTTCCACACCAGTTTGTCCCTCTTGGTGTTCATGAATTGAGACAGCTGTGTACATAGATACAAGCATACTTTGAGGATTGTAGTATTGAATACAACAATATCAAATATGTTATAGACTTATAGTAAAGTATATCAATATAATATAATAACAAACAAATATTTTATTTTTTATTTTGTTAAGTACATATTTACATCAGTTTACATACATATAAGTGTTTGCAGCTCAGACTGGCAACGCTCAGTATTCAATAATTGATTATATGTCCAATCATAAATACATAAGACAGCGTCTTACGACACACACACACACACACACACACACACACACACACACACACACACACACACACACACACACACACACACACACACACACACACACACACACACACACACACACACACACATACACAAACACACACACACACACACAAACAAAAAAACACACAGACACACACACACACACACACACACACACATATATATATATATATATATATATATATATATATATATATATATATATATATATATATATATATATGTATATATATATATATAACTTATATATGCTGCGTTTGATGGAATCACACCGCTTGTGATCATTGATCATTGGCACCGTAATTATGCTTAAAATGCTTGGCAAACTATGCAATTCAAACAATGTTTCGATATAGTTGAATAATGTAAACAGTGTTAGTATTCTTGTTGTCAGTCGTTTACATTTACCCCCTTACCGGTGATATGTGTTGCTTTGGTAGCAATAACTAAGTAAATCGTAATATCTCGTCGCTATCGTCAACGTTGAATTCACGTAATTATATGTTACTGCTGCAGGCGCCGACCAAGTGACAAAGAACGCGAGGGTTGTTGGTTATGTCTCGCTGCTTGCAACTGCCATCGTCACGTTGTATTGAGTACACACGGGGGGACGTCGTCGCCGGAAAACAGCCGATGACAACTGATAACAATCGGTGGTAGCCGAAAAGGGCTGAATGTAATAACCAAAGAAAAATATATACTAAGAGCAGAAAATACACCAAAGTGGCAAATGATTTGCAATAGTGTTTCTTATGTTTGATTTTGTAGCACAGTAGAACAACACAACAACGTTATTGATGACGCATTTGTCCGGGAAACTGTTGGTTCACCGTAGGTAGAAGTGCGATGACGTAACGCCAACTGCGTATGGTATCACACTGTTATGAGTCACTTTGGGTGAAGACGTCGCGGAATAAATACTTTATTTGGAAAGGCTATCATCGTCAACCGTTGTTGTACTACAAACGAGTAACTAACGATACCAGCAAACAATGTCGCATTGTCACATACACACACGGTTGATTCACAAATAATAGAAATACATTTTATAGGTGTCCTGAACAATAGCACCAGATACAGTGTCACGATCTAGTTACTATTTGTCAATAAACCCCTGTATCGGGCATTTATATTAATATGATAAGCATTTCTGCGGGACGTTTAATTGGCTTGGAGTCCATCTTAAAATAGCCGCCAATAAAAATTCCCAGTTCCATAATAATTGCATCACATATATTAATAATTGTTGTGTGCGTACATATGTGTTTATGAAACAAGAATTCCACGGACTTTCACATCTGCCATCTTTAAAGATGGCGGTCGTAAGTACAAATAAGATAATATCTGAACAATTAAGTCGTATCAAGTTATATTTATTATTTATGTTTGGAGAGGAAAGCTGACATAGTTATTAGTTACGGTGCTGCTCCTGATGAATAGACTCTGAAGTTCATCGTGCCTTAAACGTTCAACTACTATGGAGTTGTACTAACTGAACATTTCAGGATACAACTTATCAAGGCCACTAAAGAGAAAATAAGCGGTCATGGGTAAATAAAACATGTTGAGGGTCAGGTTAAATGTGTTTATATCCAAACAAGTGTACACCAATGAATTATAAATACATGGGTGAAGAGGTTGATAGGTTTTTCATAGAAGTGAAACTATTTTTAATATTCTCCTTTGTTGACATATTCTCAGAGCTAATTTTAAAATGGTGTAAGTTAATTAGTTACAAAAAACATGACAATCACTATAAAAAGTAACAATATATACGCATATAGAAACGCTAGTATTTGGTTATAAAAATATGATCCACCTGTTATTGGTGATTTAAGTTTTACTGCTGGGATGTATGATCAATCAGGAATCACAGGGAACATCCACTTGCAACGACAGTACAGACAAAAGTCTTAAGGTGACGCAACATCGTGGTAATCAAACTGCCGTTATTATGTGACGATTTAGTTGACATTGAATTGACATTGAGCTAATACATCCCGATTGCTTAAATAATTCACTCTATAAGAATATTTTATCCCAAGCACTCGAAAAGCATGCACCAATTAAAGAACGTTATGTTCAACTTTGCACGCATTTTCTGTGTTTTATGAAAATATAATGACAGAGAAAATGATACGGCCCCAACTGGATAATACATGGAAAACAATCGCATGTTAAAATTGACCGACCAATGTAGTGCCAAGAGCAGCAAATTATAAATCAGCACATCGGTGTATGGCGTATCGGGCGGTCTCTTAAACCAGTTACCAGTTCACTCGCATCACGCCTGCCCTCAAACAACTGCACTGGCTATGAGTCGACCAGAGAATCGTTTTAAACATATCCATGTGTGTATTCAAGACAATCCACGATATCGTGCATACTTACTTATTGCCGGGTAATTTTGTCAAATCGTTCGATCCACTTCGTGCAAATATGCGCTCTAAACACAAGCTGCTATTAACAGAACATCAGTCTAAACATATCCGATCGTTTATTGCATCCGCAGCAAAAGCCTGGAATGCAGTCCCAAAAAATTGGCTTCCACAAATCGACATTAGTCGCTTGAGGCGCTAATACGCAACTAGACCCTAGTTGCGTATCAGCGCCTCCAGCGACTAACGTGGAGTTGTTTGCATGTTTTGCTGAACACTTGTTTAGATCATCCTCAATTAGCTAGTTACAATGCAGGCGCGATTAGATCATCGTCAATTAGCTAGTTACTTGTTTAGAGCATCCTAAAATAGCTAGTTACAATGCAGGCGCGTAGCCAGCGGTAGTTTGTATGTGGGCATGCCGGATGTGTCAATAGACAGAACAGCCAAAACAACGCTATCTTGGCACTTAATTCGATCGAAACTCCCGCGACGTTTCACTGACTGTAGATGTACATTAATGTAGACATTATGTTTTCATATTGACGGACATGTTATACGATGTCAATATTTAACTATGTGTGAGGACGTAGCAATCTCGTGTGATGCATCTCGTGTGATACATACGGCGAGCTGTATATGATTTTAAACATCCTTTCCGGCATCGAGCCAGCACACCTGTCTTCGGTAGGTAGATCAGAATCCACTAGGTGGCGTATTGAAATCTCGCGGTCATTTCCGTTCCAAACGTTGCGACCAAGATGTCTTCCCGCGTCAGCCGTCGTCAGAAATCACATGGTCGCGCAATTTGCTTTGCCGCTGCATACTGATTAGGAAAACAGTGTCTTTAGACCGTGGAATCGACCAATGGATAATTATTTGACATCTTGAGCCATTTTTTGTTTACTTCGACATCGATGGCTTTTCTGTGCATCGAAGTGAAGTTTGAAGTTTTATTTACTTGTGAAATAGACACATAAATCTAACTAGGCAATCTATGAAACCTGGTAGGCAGTCTAGTATGATATATTAGCTTTAAAATGGTATATGTAGCATTATTGTGCGTGCCTGGCCGGCGACACATCGAGGTGGGCAACTTTGACACCCTTTGCCGTTCTGTGCGTTTATTTACAACAGCGTATGCCGTAACACGCCGGCTGCACGGCGGCTGCACAGCCATCAGCGACGGCGTCGGTTGGCGCTTTCCAGCACTAATTAAATCCACTTTTATCACAATTATCGTGTATTGTTGCTGTTATTATTCACTGGTGTTATTATATATGTATACATATAATTACAGTTTAGCCGTTTTGGGCTTATGTTAAAAACGCCATTCTAAAATATTTGAAGGAAAATGTTTCTAAACTTCGTCTTCACGTTTGCATTGACAATCGCGTTTCATAGAATCGTTATTAAAATCGGTAAGCATCTTAAACTTTAAAAACAAATGTATTCGCCCCATGTAATATTTATATATTTTAAATATATCTTGATTGGTTACCCGACATTATTTTATAACATTATTTAATAACAAATTAATTGTTTTTTTTGCATTTTGTGTATTTCTTTTTTTCAATCTAGCAAGTGATACATACAGTGTTGGATGTTCAAAAGTGTAGTCCAAGCTAAGTCGTAGTATAAATAAGTTTTGTAGTTTGTAAATAAAATTTAGCTAAGTAGTGTTTATATCCTAATTACTAGGATTAGTTACATAAAACAGTCAATTAAACTCTACATGGGGTGGGTTAAATACTTTAATTTATAATATATATTATGAATGAATATACTGATTCTCATCTTGTAAAATATGAAATGTATTGATGACCTAATTAGTTTACCTATATTTAGCATTTGACCTATGTATTAGGATTAATTCCATAAAACGGGTGAAAATAATTAGAAATATTTAAAGTATTCAATCCCACGTACAGTTTATTAATTGACCTTTCTAATAATTATTTTATAGTTTGATTGCCTTTTTACTAGTTATATACACCCAATTTATGTAATTAATCCGGGTAAATAGGTCAAATGTTAAATATAGGTCAAACAATTAGGTCATCAAAAATGTCATAGTTTAGAAGGTGACAATCAGAATAATCAGTCACAAAAATAATTAGGGCATATTTAGTTGACCTATAAATAACATTTGACCTAATTACTAGGATTAATTACATAAAACAGGTGACAATAATTAGTAAACAGGTCAAACTATACATGGGGTTGACTACTTTAATTTATAATTATGAATGAATACACTAATTCTCATCTAGTAAAATATGAAGTTTGTTGATGGCCTAATTAATTGACCTTTATTTAGCATTTTACCTATTTATTAGTATTAATTACATAAAACGGGTGAAAATAATTATATATATTTAAACTATTCAATCCCATGTACAATTTATTAATTGAACTTTCTACTAATTATTTTTACCAGTTTTAGGTAATTAATCCTAATAAATAGGTCAAATGCTAAATATAGATCAACTAATTAGGTCATTAACAAACTTCATATTTTACAAGATGAGAATCAGTATATTCATTCATAATTGTATAATTATAAATTAAAGTAGTCAACCCCATGTATAATTTATCTCTTTACTAATTATTTCCCCATTTTATGTAATTCATCCTAGTAATTAGGTCAATTGTTAATCATAGGTCAAATAGTTGCGCAATCAAAAATTACTTATGTAATAATGTGGCATAGAAATCCTTTTTTCATTAATTATACTCAATTTGTGTTGTTATTCTGAAAAAAGGTCAAATATGCAGTGAAGGTCAACTAATTAGGTCAAGATCAAATCATATTCACATGTCTTTTTGATCACATAACTTTTTATTTCCCTTCAATATCTTCAGTAGAAGCAATTATATTACCATTTTCATACATACTCAAACACAGTGCTTCAGCTTCCTGGTCGCAAGAAATGGACTGAATTCAATACCAAAAATCTTCCTTTTTCTTAGCACAAAAAGTGGAATTACTTCAGAAATAATAAAGATATCAAAAAAATATGTTCTGATGTACCTATCTTCGACTTCGGGCTACCATTCGACGTTCCATCGGTTGCAAATGTTCATTCATGTACATATTATACCTTCACATTGACGGAAATGTCACACTGTATCCATGTTTAGCTATGCGTCAGTCTTCGAAGTCATGCGAGTTCAACAGCTGATTGTAGGATGATTAAAACAAGCATTCCACAAAATGTTCCGCAAAACGGTGCCGCATTTTTTACACGTCAAGAATACGTAAAATACGGCACAAAGTTGTGTCCGAGCGCCCTCTACCGGATTAGTTATTGTGGTACCTCATTTTAGAGCTTTTGCAACGATCAATATATTTAACACAGCTCACAAACCCATGCATTTGGACCTTCCTGGCGATATATATATATATAGATATATATATAAGTAGCTAAGCAAACACATGCATCCAATCATGTACATGCACACGCACCTAGGCGCATATCCGCAACCGCTTAGTGTATGAACTTGCCTACATATTCTGACGACGCCATGTCGCCTAGGCGACGAAGCATTTATACAGAACGTGGCATTGTAGCGTTTAAATCTTTCCGGCGTCATACACGTCCCGGTTGACGTTTCTGCGCATGCGCGATAAATGTAAAATCATCAATATGCAGCGAAACGATAACGCATTGATGGTGTTAATACTATGGGCTGTTCCTTAGGATAATTAACACAAGCCAAACACGTTTTGAGGCATGGTTTGATAGCAAGCGCAAATCACGTGACTGTTGTGCGCCAAAATCCGTGATAGTGATTTAAAGAAATGTTACATTTTAATGTATTTAATGACATGTTTGGCAACTATTCACTGTGTTCCAAAAGAAGAACTAAACAGCTACAGGCCTATTTCCAACCTTAGCTTCAGTTCCAAAATACTTGAAAAGGTTGTTGCAAATCGACTTAGTTCTCACATCAACATAAACGGTTTAACCAACGCATCAATGTGCGCGTATAAACAATTTCACTCAACAGAAACTGCTCTTTTAAAAGTACACAATGACATAAACCTTAACATTGATAATGGCAAAGTTACTGCACTCACCCTGCTTGACCTATCCGCCGCTTTCGGCACCATTGACCACGACATTCTCATTACACGCTTATCAACGTGGTTCGGGATATCTGGCACAGCCCCGAGCTGGTTTACTTCATACCTTACTGACAGACGGCAAGCCATTAAAATAGGTAACTGCTTATCAGACATGCTGCCCACCTCTTGTGGTGTCCCCCAGGGTTCTGTTTTGGGTCCGTTGCTTTTCACTCTGTACACAACACCATTAAGCTCAGTTATCCCGAGTCACAACCTGGATCACCACCTTTATGCAGATGACACACAAATCTATGTTTCTCTGACCACACCAGATACTTGTCGCTCCCTAAACCAGCTCAGGGATTGTCTCCAAGATGTCTCCCTTTGGATGAAAAATAGTAAATTAAAACTAATTGCAGATAAGACAACATTTCTGATCATCGGTACCTCAACGCAGCGGGCAAAACTCGATGGCTTTTTCCCGACACATATTCTGAGTCAGAGTATCACACCAGCCGCATCAGTTTTAAATATCGGAGTAACGTTTGATGAAAACTTCAATTTCAAACAACATATCTCTAAAACATGCCGTTGGCGTTGCTGTTTTTACAATATCCGTGATCTTCGCCGAATCCGCCGGTTTTTATAACTTTCCGTTGCTAAAACCATCGCCACAGCTCTAGTAAGCAGCATACTTGACTACTGCAATTCCCTCTTTACAATACCGCAAACAAGGACATAGCAAACCTTCAGCGTGTCCAACTTTTTTTTAGCAAGGGTAGTCACGCGTTGTCCTCGTTTTTCTCGCTCAGTGCCGCTTCTAAAATCACTGCATTGGCTACCTGTGCACTATCGCATCATTTTAAAATGTGTACAATAGCCTATCAAGCACTCTCATCTGCACAACCAGCATATCTAAATTCAATGCTAACTCCAGCAAGAAATTCCAGACAGCTACGCTCAACCAGTAGTAACCCTCTTTACATCCCTCGGGTGAAAACGAAAGCCGGGACCCGAGCTTTCTCGGTTGCCGCACCAACGGTGTGGAATTCGCTTCCTGCCAGTGTCAAATCACAAGGTAATATAGTTTCATTCCGCCGACATCTAAAAACCTATCTCTTTAATGCTGCCTATCCTCCTTAGCCTCCTAGCTTCTTCATCCATCCGTTGACGACTCACGCATTGCTTTCGATTATGAGATTTATTAATCCCCAGGTTTTGTCGCGCCACTGAGTTTGATTTTCGAGGATATTGGCGCAAAAGAAGTTACTATTATTATTATTCACAGAAGAGTTAATGAACAACCCGTGGCATTTCTTCCAACAATGCTTTGTTGTTCTTATGGAGCGGATCCTTGGTGAATGTTTAATGAAACCCAATATAGTATGTGTCATTGTAGTTCCTAGATGAAGAGAACATTTGAATGTTAATAAGAAGACCAGGGTTAAATTCTCATTAATACGTTAATGAAACGGTCCCCTGGATTATAAATAGGTAAACAAATAATCATAATGTATTAATGAACTGTGAGATTTGTTCTGATGCGTGGATGAGGAACATTTGCAACTCATTATTTAAGATATCAACAGGGACTGATTAGTCGAACACTAAAAAAACCACTTTTTTAACTATATGAGTCTCCAGGGGTGAATGAAACTTCATTTCTAGGTACATTTCGGTATTTACCCTGCGGCCTACCGTAATAGTAATGAATTCGTGGGATGAATCCATACGCGGATTTCCCATTGTCACGCTCATCTTAAAGATTTCCTGGCTTGCATGTCGTCGTTCATGACATAGTGTGTTGGTCGGGCGTGGGATACATTTCTTCAAACTCACTGAGGGTCATGGCTAGCTCAGAACCTCCCACTATCCATCGCTTAAGGGGAGCAGGATTTTCAATGGGGCCGTCGAAACTACCAGAACCATTAACGGTTTCGTTGTTTTGCTCGTGCGCTTGATCAAGAGGCATACTCTAGAACTTTCGTTTCGTCTTTGTGATCACCCAGTGTTTTTTAAGCCGACCTCTGAGTTCAAGTGGAAAGGCTTTCGTGTCCCTTATGTGAACAGGTTGCCAGCGAACGTAGCTCATGTGGTCAAGAGCACAAAACACTGGTACCAGTACCTCCATCACATCTATGTAGAGAGAACAGTTATTTTCTCTGTGATCAATCTTAATGCTGCACATGTAAACAAATCCATTTTTACACGCGCTGGTGAGCCCAGCAGTGGCTGCCGGATATGATTTCCCTACTTGTCAGGGAGACTGTTTGCCTTTATCGTTGAACTGGGAAGTTGCACCAGAACCAGAGAAGGCGTGAAAATGGCAAAGAACGATTTTTTTCCTCCCCAGATTCTTGACAGATTCAGTTGATGTGGTATTAGCGGAAGTGCTTCCCTGTGCCATAACTGCATTCATGGATGGAGTTAGGCAAGATCGTGAAATATATTCCAACCAAAATTACAACCACATATGTGCCTACGGTTATGACGAGAACAGTAGTTGCGCCCTCATTCAGCGCATCATCTACATGTAGACATATTCTGTTGTCCGCATCTTCGTGGTCAATCGCCCACATCGATATGTCAGCACATTTCGACCTTACATGTGAAACACAGGTGACGTGCATATGTTTACTTGGTGGGTAGACATGTGTGACTACATCTTCCTTCAGAAGATTGAACCGTGCTTCCATGTTTGTGGCACATCGTTGACGTATTCTAAACATTGCTCTTTTCCCAGATGTTACATTGAGTGCAGTGCTTGCACACTATTTCGTTCATGCAGTCGTGGTTGTCTAAGGTGAATAATTCGTTGGAGGAATTCATGAACGGATTTAACATGGTCACGATCACATCGCACGTGTTTGTAACCTGAAGCTTCCTCCGAATGAAACGGCACTGCTTCAACGTGCAAACCGATGTCTATACCAAGCAAGTATCTGGAGAAATAGCCTGAAGCCTATCATAGCTGCATCCAACCGCGAAGGCGTTTGATGGACAAGAGAAGACACCGGATGGCGTCCACTCTGGACAACTCTAGCAGCTGCTGCTGTAGGTTGTAGATAGCTGACCAATATGGTTGCACGGCTGAACCCACACGTGCGAAGAAATGCAGACGCAAGACCACCGGGCCCACATGCACAACATTTGTCTCTTCGTGGACTTAGTGATTATTAAGAAACGTTCATTGCAACATAATTGATAGCAATGGAACTGTGAGTTAATTATGTAATTAACTAAGTACATGTGAGTGCCTCTGTGAATATAGATGTGTACTACGTATCGGTACCAAATGTATAGTACACGCGTGCAACTACGGGTGCACATTGAAATTATACTAAGTAGTGATGAGCATATTGGCAACTATTTTAAATGTATTCAAATTATATACAGTACAAAATATAAAATAGAGTTTTGCAACTATAAACATCTCCGAAATACAAACATTTTGGATGATGATAACATTGGAATTATGAAATATTTTGTAATTTAGCCTTCGTCCGACCTTGAAGTTTAAATATGGGTAGCCCCATCACAATGGCTGTATATATTCATAGTGGAAATGTCTGCAAAATATTTATTTCGGTACGTTTGACAAAATTTTTCTTATAAAGAGTTACGATATTTATGCATTTCTTCATTTGTCGGCCATTTTGAATTTATGCAAATTACATAATAATCTCACGGGAAGGGGTGTGTCAATAATATATATACGAGTTTTGAAAATATTAAAATCTCGAGATATTGGACAATATAATGATATAATTACTGATCTTTTACCTTGATCTGACCTTGAACCTGCCCGTTAAAATCGGCCAGCCCCCTATAAAAAGTGTTATATGATCCCAATGTACAACTATGCAAACTGTGGTGCTTTGGCCCTGCGTGTCACGATCATACGCCTAATGTTGGCCACAGACCTACCCATTTTTCGTCGCGAAAATCGCAGACCGGTGACTGGGAACCGACATAGAGCTATTTTTAGTAAACATCGTAGAGTGTATGCACGAAATCCGTCGGAATAATTTCGTATGTTCGCGATTTAATATGTCGAATCTTGAACAGCAATGATCGTATAGTGTGAGCATAACAAAAAATCGGGGACCGCGAACCCAACCAGTCTATGCACGTTTGTCGCGAATAGAATAGATCGGCGACCCATTAGCCAATGAGGCGGCAGTCTGAGATCAGCTGACAGTAGAACGCAAACATGGCGGCACCTCTGAACTTGAGCAAAAACAAAGCTGGGGACAGACGAACAAAATTACGGTATACGTCATTATCCTGGGGTGTTATGCATGGAACCTGTTGTCTCTGACTATTTCGCAATTAATGGCTGCTGTTGGCGTTGTGTTTATTGTGATCGGATATGTTAAAGTGGCCAAATGTGCGCATTCAAACGCTACACCAGCAAGAACATCGAACGAATCAACGGTGACAACGCGGTCAATCTTCAGGTAAGTCAGAGTATTTATTATACAAATTTACCTATCACCTACAGTCAAGATTTAACAAGATTTAACAAGATTGCCACCTAGAGAATCAACTCTAGATGGCAGGTGGACAAGGAAGCCCTTTGGCTTATCGAGAGTCCAACCTATCTAACTAAATGTACCCAGCCCTTCTTAGGTACATGTCAATTTTATTTTTAAACATATTAACACTACTAGAACCTACACAATCAGCCGATAATCTGTTCCATTCATTTACTGTTCTTTGTGAAAATGAAAATTGTATAATATCTAGTCTACACTGCTTCTTTGCTAATGTAATTCCATGTCCTCTAGTCCTTCTCTCTTCTTTAACAGAGAAAAAAATAGTTATGTCAATATTTTCATACCCATTCAATATTTTTAAAAACTTCTATCTCATCTCCTCTCAATCTCCTGGTTTCTAGTGTTGTTAATCCACATTCTTTTAGACGCATTTCATAACTAACATTCCTGAGTTTTTGTGTCATTTTGGTTGCTCTTCTTTGTTCTCTTTCTAGTATATCAATATCCTTCTTGCGATACGGCCTCCATGCCTGTATGCAATATTCTAAATGAGGCCTAACTATTGTTTTGTACAGCGGTATTATTAGTTCTTTTTCCTTGTACACTATATTTCGCCTAATTAATCTAAGAATTTGGTTACCCTTTGCTGCTGCAATTGCACACTGTTCTGATACATTCATATCAGCACTAATAGTTAACCGTAAGTCCTTTTCCTTTACGGTAGTATTTAGTACAGTATCACCCATTGTATATTGTGCATCTTCATTTCCATGTCCTGTGTGGAGGCACTTACACTTCCCATAATTAAACAGCATTTGCCACTTATCAGACCATTCGTTCAACTTATTTAGATCATCTTGTAATTGCTGTCTATCTACTTCTAAACACTGTTGTATCGTCCGCAAACTTCAACACCTTGCTTGTTATATCATCATCCAAATCATTGATATATATTAAGAACAAAATAGGTCCCAATACTGATCCCTGCGGTACTCCACTCAAAACCGATTTCCAGTTTGAAACCTCCCCATCAACTACCACTGTTTGCCTTCTATCAATGAGCCATTTTTCTATCCAGTTAATCATACCATTGCTTATGCCATGGGCCTTTAGTTTAAGTAGTAATCTTTGATGTGGCACTTTGTCAAAGGCTTTTTTTAAATCTAAGTATATTATATCTACTGGTGATCCCTCGTCTACCCACTTTGTGACATCTTCCAAAAAACATAAGATATTTGTTAAGCATGACCTCGCTTTTAGAAACCCATGTTGAGATGGGTTAATCAAGTTATTTTTAACAAGAACATCAACCAAGTGATCTTTAATTAGTCTTTCTAATAGTTTGCAAACCACCGATGTTAAACTAACTGGTCTGTAGTTCTCTGACTTGCTTCTTGATCCTTTTTTAAATAATGGTATGATGTTTGCTTCTTTCCATTCTAATGGAACTACTCCTTTCTCTATTGACAAATTGAACACTGTTGCAAGTGGTATGCTGATTTGTTCTACAATTTCCAGTAGTAATTTGGGAGGAATCCCATCCACTCCAGGTGACTTATTTTCCTTCATATCCCTTATTTTCATAGCTAACATTTTTGGTGTTACAATTAGTTGTCCTAAATAGTCTGACTCTCTCCCTTCAAATTTAGTCTCTGGTACTGGTAATGCACTAGTATCTTCCCTGGTGAACACCGAACTAAAGTATTCAGTTAGGTTTTCTGCCATTAAAAATCACTCTGTAATTATGTTTCCATCACTACCTTCTAGAGGTCCTACCTTATCCTGAACTTTCTGTTTACTTCGAACATACGCATAACAACTCTTGCTGTCATGTTTTATATTAAAATCTAATTTTTGTTCATAGCTTCTCTTTGAATTTATAATTTCAGCTGTAGCTTGGTTAAGTGCTTCTTTATAAATGGCATAGTCTTCTTCACTTCCATTATGTCTATATGTCTTCCACATCGTTTGCTTGTATTTGATTTTTCTAATGGCTTCTTTTGATAAGTGTTTCTTTTTTGACCATTTCCCCTGTTTTTCAAGGGGACAAATTGTTCGACAATGCAGTCAATTTCCCTCTTTAAGATATTCCAACATTCTGTTGCTGTCTTATTCTCCAGTGTGTTATTCCAGTCTATCTTTGCTAAATGTTTCCTCATGTCCTTAGGCGTATATCTTCCTTTGTGAACATTTTTCCTGTACCGTATTTTACGATTCTGTTCTCCTTTTACTTTGATGATAAAATATATCTGGTTGTGATCACTACACCCCAGTGGCTCACATATCCTGACATTATCAATAAATTCCTTCTGTGAGCTCAAAACTATGTCCAATGCGTTCTCACCCCTGGTTGGTTCTAACACATGTTGAGTAAGGAAACTGTCTTGTACTAAATTTAAAAACCGTTGATCTTCACTCCCAGTACTCTGTTGAGATTTACACTGTATACGCCCATGGTTAAAATCCCCCATAATTATACAGTCCCGTTTACTGACTTCCTTTATAGCGTTTTGTATTTTCTCATTTCATATGTGGTTATGTTTGGACTTCGATAAACTAACCCAACAGTTAATGTTGAGTTTCCTGTAACTATGTTACACCACACAGCTTCTTCACATTCTGCTTGTTTTTCTAATTTTATTTCGTAAGCCTGAATGGATTCTTTAATATATAAAATAAAATAATAAGAGATATCAACTCTAGCATTTAACTATATTAAAAGTTGCTTACCCTAGCCCAAGGCAGTCCAATATATCGTTTCGCTACCGGTGGCGGTGGCAATGTAAAAGTTGTTAGATACGGTCACAGTCACAGAAGACATATTAGCCTTAGGCTTAGCCTTAGGCCCTACGCCGAGGCTATAGCCTATGCAAATACGATTTGAAGAAAGCATATTTTGATCAGCATCACTGTCATCAGCGATCGGTCAGGCAGCTCTACCATAGACATAATCCATACTACGTCTTACTAACTAAAGCTCAGCATCACCGGCGATGGTAAATCAGTGATAATGTTGAAAATGCATAACATCAGCTCATCTATTTGGCGGAAATCAACATAACTTCAGAAGGTTAACGAACGGTCCCACTGCAGCTAACAAAGTCACAGTTCCCGTGTGCATGTGGTAGTTCTATATACCTTTTCAGAAATATATCCTAGTCAGGGATGCCTCATTTTTGCGGAGTGTTTTCGTCATAGAATATGCCACACAAGACACATTTTAACTACTTATTTGCATCACATTAGTATAATAAAACGGCTAGTAAATAAAAAAATTGATTCTTTATGCAAAAGTGTGTTAAAATTGATATCAACTCTAGCACTTAACTATATTAAAAGTTGCTTACCCTAGCCCAAGGCATGTCTAGTAGTAACATGGCCACTGTGACATGGTGTTGGAAATCAAAGTTAATTAAACCCTAGATGTCAAGATTGCAATTAAGTTGTTACTTACTATAGTGTTTTATTTGATACTGATAACTTGCCTAAGTCATGCTAAATCTTGTTTGGATTCATCTATGCTTTTTACATTTTATTTATTAAAACATATTTATACTAATTTATATTGTATTTGGTTCTAGCGTCTCAGATATCATCAGAAACAGTGACAAACTGCATACTTTATATATTCATCTTATTAGTACAATCTTGGTGATGTCTAACAATATGAGCAATTTTACTTTAATAATTATCCTGTTGTATTGTGTTGTAATACCACAAATGTGTATTGTATATATATAGTAATGATGGTTATTTTCAATGATGATGGTGTCACTGGAAGACGGCTTTTAGCCAAGTGACAGCCATGCAGTGCAACACACTGACAATTTATTATTTTGCTTATGTTTGTTCTTGTACATGTTGCGTTGCGAATAAATTTACTCTTACTCTTACTCTTACTCTTGGCATAGGTTGTCAGAGCAGTAGCCCGTAGGCCCTTTGTCATGGCCTACCGTTATTTTATTATCTATATAATTATATATTGTGAGGTAAATAATATATGGATAATCCAACAAGCCAAGGACATGGTATTTATGTATTCATAATTCAAGGAATATATACTATTTTTATATTAGTTTCTTGAAACTGAACAGTTAAACGACAGGACTGCAGCACAGAGTTTGGCATTCAAAATTAAGTTATGAGTGATATACACTTGACCATTATCAATGACAATGTATTTATTATAATTTCAATATGTGTACATAAACAACAACAACAAAATATCCACCTGTATATTAATATTGCCCATGTAGTATATACAGATGTCCAAAGACAAGCAAGTTTATTCTACTCAATTATCTGATGTTCAATAAAAGTAATACTATTATATAAATGGCAACATCTTAGTTGATAGCATTCTATCATAAATTCTAGCATTGCAGTACAATATTGCTATGATGCATGCTTGCAACAAATTATTGTAATTGCCTTATTACCAAAACTGTGCTGAGATAAGATGCTGTTGAAATAAAGCATAGTTACTGTGTGTGTCAATTTATCACGTCGTGTAATGTTTGATCGTTTCATTTCTGTAGTTGGATAATATTTCTTTTTCAATGCTATGAAAATGCAGCAATTTAAAACAAATGCAATTTTCTTCTTCAGAACTGGACACTTTGGATCTGCAATTATAAATGCGACAGTTCTTCGTGTCTACTTGATGAAACAAGTTCAATGGCAGATGGAACTGAAACACTGCAGGATGAGCCGGATCACTGGACACAAGCACACAAGCATTGAACCTTATAGGCTTATAGCTGCTTGATCGTTATTCCTCGGTAAATCACCTTATTGTGACAAGAACCTGGAACAATATAGATTTAGGGAATTCAGTATCAGCAGTCACCTTATTGTGACAAGAACCTGGAACAATATAGATTTAGGGAATTCAGTATCAGCAGTCACCTTATTGTGACAAGAACCTGGAACAATATAGATTTAGGGAATTCAGTATCAGCAGTCACCTTATTGTGACAAGAACCTGGAACAATATAGATTTAGGGAATTAAGTATTTGTATGATTGGGTGATAACTAACAAAAAAATAACAGTTGAAATAGTCTGCATATAAATATTGCATTATTACTGCATTGTTTAGTGTCATTGCAATCTTTGTTCTTGATTCGTACCTACACCCGTCTGAGTTATGCTATTTTCTTTTTGTAAATAATTAAGTGATGCAAATATTAATATTTTATATAATTATCATAATAAAAAAATTATATATGCTGAATTTGTTTTTATGATGTCTTGTATGTGAATTGTAAACATTAGTTGGAGTTTCCCGCGTTCCCCTCGTCTAAAATTAGCCGAACGTAAAACGTCGAGACAATCGCACGAGATGGCGTTGTCGTAGCCGTCGCTTACCGCGAACCGCACTAGTCTATGCATGAACAATCGTAAGAATCGTAAACCGCTTATCGCCAACCGGACTAGTGTGAGCATGCACAAAATCGCAAACCGTCTGGTCTGTGGCCACCATAAGCGATTCCACTATAACGTAGCATGGCAGCTAACGTCGTACCTATTTTGTGGGGGAGATTATTTTCAAAACAATGTGTGTCGCGTCTCGTTTTCGTTCAGCGTTTCTTCATTCTTGTTTGCGTGTTTTGGGACGCGCGTTTCTTTATTTTGTATGATGAATAATAACAACTAACGATACTTAATACATACAGCTCCAAAGGCATCGACATGCCTTTGAATGGAAAGGTATTGTAAATATGTATTCATTTAGCAAGATATTAGTATAGTTGTACTTGTAGTCGTGGATACTTCGATTCGGGCACGCACTGTCACTGTAAGGCGAAGCCTAAGTCTATATGGCAATATGCCTGGGCCCTTTTTCTCGAAGAAAATTACATCATACGTAATAATGTTCGTAAATATAGCGGATTCTTACTTACCTGCGAAACATCGTAAATATGTATACTCGAAAGCGCTACGAATTTCGTAGCTTACGTACGGAAATCTCGCGAGGTTTTGTTTGCGTTGCAACAGGCACGGTCACTGATTGTTGGGATGTTTTGCCGTTTTTTAGTTCTGCTCACATGTTCTGATGGTGAATGAAAAAAGCACAACCCGGATAATTTGGCAAGGAAAACTGGTGATTAGCCAGAGTAGGCAGCTGCGATACATAACACAATGAAGCTGAGCCACTGAGAAATAATAATTGACAGGAAATAACTGGCATAACACAAGCGAGGCATTTGATCGAACAAAAAAACAGAACGCAAACTTTCACTCGCTGTCAGTGACAGTGACCCGGGTCAGTGTCAGTGTCACCCAGAAGACTGAGTTAACAGGCCAATCCAAGGAATATCAAGCCTGAAAAGGCTCAGTCAATGTTTAACAGTTGCACTGAGGCTGATCGATTAGGAATGTGCTGCTACGCGAGAACCAACTACGTTAACGCATACTATATATACTAGACACTTACAGCAAGGTGGTGTAGTGGTTACCACATCCGCCTCTGTCTGTGACTCTGAAGCCGGCGGGACGGGTTCAATCCCCGGTACCGGCAGTTGTGATATAAAAATCTGGCTCCAGCATTGGGGACTGTGTGTCCCTCGTGAATCGGAGAATCACGTAAATGTCGGTCCCGTCTCAATTTGGGACGTAAAAGAACCACTGAGGACGACAAGCACCCTGGCAGTGACCATCCTCAGTGCCAGCATAGAAAGGTCGGCTTGGCGTAGTCGTCGTAGATGTTCTGAAAAAGGCTGACTAGTTAAATGAGAGCTCATAAGATCAAACGTTGTAACCACAACATATACAGACTAGTCAGTTAATAGAACGCTGCCGAGTGCAGGAAACAACTATAACTAGAACTACGAATCAGTTACGGGATATATTGCGTTACGATTAAATATGCGCCATACTTACGAATATTCTTATCGTAACTGCTTCGAGAATAATGTTTATGAAACATCATAATATATGAAATTTCGACGCCATATTTACGAATATTCTTAACTGTTTCCAGAATAGCTTTCACGAATCGTAAGTTTTCGAAGTTTCAACGCCATTTGTACGAAAAAATGGCTCTCAGAAATGCGTAAGTCTTTCAAGAATACATGCCCTGGTGCTGTGTACGTTCGGGATATTCAGGTTCATGCCAGGTCTAAATTTGTGACACTATAATACGACTAGCATTTGACACAATTTGTTGGGAGAACTTTTGCATCATCGTTTGACTGAGATATTACAACTGTGTAATTCATTTTCGTGTCATTGTTTCAAACAGTTAATATTGCAATATATCAGTGGTCATGGATGATATGACATATCATATGTCCATGACTGTATTGTAAACTGATGAGTCCACATACGACCGTCTTGCAATACATCAACAGCAAAGATGGTGTTTGGGAATTGTATATATTGGTCTTCAGAGGCAATGTATTACCCAACAAAAGCTTCTGAGCTGCAATATTAAGAAATCTATAGCAACACTATTTTCAGTCTCATTTCCTTGTATTAACTTAGGAAAATGGAAAGTATTGGACTAGTAAATTGACAGTCGAATATGATTACAATGTTACATATGTAAGTTTTAATGACAATGTTATGAATTTTTTTAGCAACACACATCTGATATAATATCTAATTTGTTTAAGCATGTTACGTGCTTTCTATTTTATAGTGACTTTGTCCTGATTCTTTGGGACAGTATTTTTTCGGTCCCGATGGCATTAACGAATTAACATGTTACACATAATTTTGTCAATCACTTGTAGACGGCGTGTGTTGTTCTGCTGGTAATTGCGGTGATCGTAGACAGCAGCAATGGAGGTATGGTTATGTATTCATCTTGCTAATACCTGTGGCAGTGGATGGCAGCTAAGTACATGTACATAAAAATGTCCGTGCATAAAAATGTTGCTTGCATGGAGTTTTACCATTAACCTGGACCGCACTTAGAATAAGAAGTAGCATTCTACTTCCTTGTAATCATCACCATTATTATCAATAATATCATTATTTTATTGTTTAATTTGTGTCGGCTTTATGTGATGGTTAGTTTTGTCAATTCAAATGATAACTGTTAGTGTATTGTGAGAGTATTAAAACTTGGGCATTTTAAATAGGCGCAGTGCATTTTAACAAGGACCCAAGGTTATGAAACAGCACTCTGTGGTCGGTTAACTCAATTCCAAGCTCTAGCCTCGCAATCACGCCTTGCTCATATTGAAGGAGGTCACCAAACTGCATGAGCACGAAATATATCCCACACCTGAGCATGACACGTCCAAATCCTGAATTTGCCCGAGTCAAGTCATGAGCTTGTTCAGGATTTGGACGTGTCATGCTCAGGTCTGAGATATATTTCGTGCTCATACAGTTCGGTGACCTCCTTCAGTATGAGCTCGTGTCAAGTCCAGTCAAGAGGTTGTTGAACGTCGTACTCAGACAAAAAAGGATGGCAACTAAAGTAGAAATAATTGGTCGACTTAGTTGTCAGAGTTCGTCGTTTCTTTAAAGAAAATTAGTCCAATTCATTTTTTGTATACATATGTACCTATAAACAGACACAGGCACGTGTCTGCGTGTGTGTGTGACTTGTTGACTAAAGTGAATGTCACTCAAATGCAGCCGTTTAATTTATAGCGCATTCGCATTTGAATACGATTCATATACATTCACTTTCGCATATTCGTATGACAAATCTTTCATTGAATGCCGATCAAATGCTGGCATATTGCTAATTTACTATTTCCTCTTCATTGCCATGCTACATTGACTTATTAGTTCCTTTAACCAATCATACCCATCTAGCATTCCTTTTTCATGCCATATGAAAGGATTCCCATTGATTTGTGGGTAACATTTAACTAGCAGTGTAGATCAAATTACATCAAGTTATCACTGGATCAACACACACATATGTCACAAAGCACAGGTATGAGTGAAATATTGCTCTCTGGTTAAATAGGTGTAATAAGAGCGTTTATAAGCATCCCGGTTTCTTATATTTACCCTGATATCGTTACCTGCTCAGTTCAATTATCCACCATTCAAACTTTCCTCTTCAGAGCCTGGGCAAATTATCGACGGCAAAGGTAATTTTGTATTACCTTTTGATATTTATAATCCTTTCGATATGACATATTTGACACATACTAATTAGATCGTCGAGTTGTTGCATTGGGCTATAACTGGTAATTTACTTAAGTGTTTAGTCTTATTATGAATGCATACGATAAGCAGGTTTAGATACAATATTGTGTTTGTAATGTGTATGTTATCGATTAAAATATGTAGCACGTCACGTGCTCTTCAACCTAATATCATCACCTACTCAGTGCAATTATCCAACGTTCCTTTTCAGGGGGTCTGCAAAGAATTGACGATGCAGGTAATATTGTATTAGCCTTTACTTTGCATTAGCCTCATTATATCGTCGAATTGTTGTAGTGGGCTTTAATTGGTAATGTATTACGAATTATTACGATTGCATATCATCAGCTAATTTGGACAAACAATATTGTGGTTGTAATGTGTATGTTAGTGTTTAAAATACGTAGCACTAAGTTCTTTTTATTTTTTATATACTATTTCAGTAATGTGTACATACAACTGAATATCGCATTTGGATATGTGTAAGTGTGTGTGTACAGTATATATATATATATATATATATATATATATATATATATATATATATACGTATGTATGTATGCTTGCAAACATGATATAGTATGTTAGGTTTAGTCACTTAGTTAATACCACTTTTAAAAGAACATCTTGATTTATTAAGATGTATGTGAATACATAATATATATATATATATATATATATATATATATATATATATATGTATATATATATATATATATACACATCATCAGCATAATCATGATATGTATGTTCATATATATATATATATATATACATATTCTATTTATGATATAAATATATATATATATATCATCACCAACATGATACGTAATGCACATACACACACATATATATATATATATATATATATATATATATATATATACATAAAATGACGATATATATATTATATATAATATATGTATATATATATATATATATATATATACCATCATTATATGTATGTATGTATATACACACACACCCACACACACACACATATATATATATATATATATATATATATATATGTTATGTATTCACGTATATCGTGGTATTAACAAAGTGACTAAGTCTAACATACTATATAGTGTTTGCAAGCATATCGTATGTGTACATTGATAACGTCACGTACTCAGTTCTATTATCCAATATTCATTTATTTCTTTTCAGATTTGGACGTATTCAACGGTAATTGTTCTTTTGATGTGACGCATTTGCTACAGGAATAACTCATCAGAGCGTCGAGTTCGATTCAGTTAGTTACATGAGACAATCCCTTTCAATTCACGATGAGTATCTTTATATAATTAGGTGTTTCTTGAGTCGGTCTGCAAAGATTGGTAGCGTATTTCATCGCATCCGATATACCTGTAATATCTTCATGCTTAATCAAAACATTCGAGTTATGAAATAAACGTGAAATGTGTACGTTACAACGTATGTGATAGAAGACGAAGATG
>OZ024867.1:10610615-10718115 GCA_964017155.1 Oasisia sp. SBJ-2009 | reverse complement strand
GATTACGTATCAGAAGACAAAACCTTGTGTTACCGTAAGGATACATTTTAAACAACAAGAACACGATTTTATATTAACGTATGAGACCATGCACTTACGCGCACACACCATTGTTTACCCGGACAAAATGATGGACGTAATTTAGCTAAGCTCGTTTATATCACTTTCCGTTGCTAAAACCATCGCAACAGTTCTATTAAGCAGCATATTTTACTACTGCAATTCCCTCCTTTGCAATACCGCAAACAAGGATATAGCTAAACTTCAGCGTGTCCACAATTGTTTAGTCACGCGTTCTCCCCATTTGTATCGCTCGGTGCCGTTTTTAAAATCACTGCATTGGCTCACTGTGCACTATAGCATCATTTTCACAATTTGTACAATAGTCTATCAAGCACTCTCCGCTACACAACCAGCATATATAAATTCAATACTAACTCCAGCAAGACATTTCATACAGCTACGCTCAACCAGTAGTAATCCTATTTACATCCCCCGGGTGAAAACGAAAGTTGGGACCCGAGTTTTCTTGGTTGCCGCACCAATGGTGTGGAATTCGCTTCCTGCCAGTGTTTAATCAGAAGGTAATATAGTTTTTTCCGTCGACGTCCTAAAACATATCTCTTTAAATTGAATGCTGCCTATCCGCCTTAGCCTTCTAGCTTCTTCATCCATCCATTTTCGATTACGAGTTTTCTTAATCACTTATCGGATCTAATATATATATATATATATATATATATATATATATATATATATATATATATATATATGATTTTGTCGTGCCACTGAGCTTGATTTTCGAGAATATTGGCGCAAAATAAGTTATAAAATTAAATATATCATTATCATTATCATTATCAATAGCAATAGCAATAGCAATAGCAATAGCAATAGCAATAGCAATAGCAATACCAATACCAATACCAATACCAATACCAATACCAATACCAATACCAATACCAATACCAATACCAATACCAATACCAATACCAATACCAATACCAATACCAATATCAATATCAATATCATTATCATTATTATAACCTGAGCAGGCGCTGAAGGCCCAACGCGAAGCAACATGATCTGAAGACATGCCCCTTTGAATTAAAAACAACAATTTCAAAACAGTTCTTATCTATTATGTTTTAACCTATTCCCTGGTATGTAGCGGTGAAATAAATTCCATCTTAACATATAGGATTATTTGTGCATACTTATATAGTAGGGACACATAGAAATATTTGTAAATTTTGGGCGGGGTTTTTGCTTTGGGCTGTCCGATCTCAAATGATGACACACACGCATACATACACACACACATATATATATATATATATATATATATATATATATATATATATATATATATATATATATATATGACTGTGTGTATATGTATACAAACACATATTCATGTATTTCCAGGCCGTAAGGATGAGACTTGCTACAAGGACGCCCAATGTCAATATCCATTGGTGTGTATAGACGGAACATGTAACTGCACTCCCAACACGTATTATGTTAAAACCCTGGACGGTCTCGGTATGCAGTCTGTCTCTAGATGCTTTCCTAAAGATGGTAAGTTTACCTTCGCTATTCCACATATGGAATAATCACGTGTGATCTAATGATAGCAAGAATTCGCTAACAGTAACAGTACATCTCGTTTTCAGGGACCGTTACTACCCATTATTACATCATATATATGTTATACTGAATTTTAAACTATATTTAGCATATCAATTGGCGCCACCAGATTCCATTATTAGATGTGTCATAAAATATTGTATTTAGTGATAAATATGAGGCATTTAATTTGTAAAAAATGGGTATCGTTTAACTTCGGTTTATTCATAGAGGTTGATTTTTATATTGCTCAACAGTTAAACAAATATTCAGTAGGTTATTTTTTTTTTTTTATTAGAACATATACATATTATTGTAACAAAAATAACGCAAACGTTGTGTCGGAATATAATTGTATATGTATATAGGTGCATGTCAGTATATATGTAAGTGTGTTTGCACGTATGTTTGCATGCATGTATGCATACACACACATGCACATATGAAGACATACACATAAACATTAAAACACATACGTGTATACATACCCACATACGGACATGGATATATAGGTACATGCGTAACTACATACCCATGTTTATGTGTATGTATGTTTGTGTTGAGGTGTACCGTACGTACATAAGAATACACGCATTTACGTTTAAATGTACGGGTTTGTGTTGTTGTTGATGATGATGATGATGATGATGATGATGATGACGATGAAGGCGATGATGATGACGACGATGACGATGACGATGACGATGACGATGACGATGACGATGACGATGACGATGACGATGACGATGACGATGACGATGACGATGACGATGACGATGACGATGACGATGACGATGACGATGACGATGACGAAGATTATGATGATGATGATGATGAATATGATGATGATATGATAATGATGATGATGATGATGATGAATATGATGATGATGATGATGACGACGACGACGACGACGACAATGACGACGACGATGATGATGATATATATATATATATATATATATATATATATGGATTCGCACGTATGCATGTATGTTTGTTTTTATATACACCGTTTCATATTTACGTACACCATTTACTACCTGATGTGGTCGCAATTCAACAATCGGTATTTGTTGAATATGCGAGACTAATATATAATGGATTATTATTTGACGGGACGATTTACCTGAAATTGCTGCTTAGCACCCATGCTGAAGGCTAAAGACACATGTGACGTGGGAACCGACTTGTGCGGCAACAACATGAGATGCGTTCGTTGCGATAAAACAGAAGACTCTCCCCAAGTATGCCTATCAGGTAATGACTACACTTTGATGATTTTGTTGGTTGGGTTCGAGAATCAACGTTCATCAACCATAAAACTGCGATTTGTAGTGGACACAGCACTGTTGATTTTCCCATTGGTGGCCATGTTAAACTTTTGTCAGAGTACAAGAAAACTGGACCTTACTTTTTCCAATTGTATATCACAGTCACTGCAGTCATGACACTGATATGCTGATTAAACATATCAGGCTCTCTTAAAATGCATGCATGTGTATGGCCCCCTCAATATTTACCAAACTGAGCACGCTTTTCTGCATTCGCAGGGTGATGTAAGAACAAATGGCTAAAAATTACTACGTCAACAACACTCTGCCTAACATGTGGTATTGCACTGCAGATACATCATAGCATCGACCCTACTAGTATGCCTGTCCTACTGCAATCATTCCACATAAATAATTTTTCAAAATCTCAAATGACACAATTATTAAGGTACTACATTCGTATGGGTTAGACCAAAAAGTACAACTTTGCTCTGACCCATTTAGCTTGACACTGCGATCAATGTGAAACCATTGCTCCTGTTTAAAATAATTATATATTAATCAACTCCAGCTATGATTATTTTGAGCACGGGGATGGTTAGGTGGATTGTTTCAAAATAATGAATACTATGAAACTCAGTTTGTTTTCAACTCTGGTGTTTGGACATATAGCGATTACGCTATGAAAATACGTTCTGGAAACGTTTCTTCTCTGAAGAACTGCTAATTGTGTGGCATATATTGTAATAATAATACTTATAAGGTATTTTTTGTATTGCGCCTAAGTCATTATAAACCAAAATCAGAGGCGCATAACAGAAACGGATTAAACGATCTCAGAATCAATAAACAATTTCAGTTGTCATATGATTGATTGATTGATTGATTGATTGATTGATTGGTTGATTGTTTGTTTGATTGATTGATTGATTGTTACGCGAGGGAGCTACGGATGGTTCAAGCTTGTACATTCCTGTCGTCTAGTAACATACATGTTATCATATCAATATTTCCCTTTGCAATTGTTAATCAACCTACACTATCATGTTCGATAGTGTTTACATCCACCCCGATTTTGTACCACTTTGTTCATTTATGCAACAGTCGAACTTTATTTTTTTCAGCGGATACCAGGAACGACAAGGGTAAGTTTCATGTTAACGTAATATCAAAGACACGTGTTTGCCATGAATTAATAACTGTAGCATTTTGACGGCGGCGTTCGCGACATCAGCAAGGTTTCAAAATAGTTTATGCTGAACAACATTGACTAAAACTAAACGTTTGTGGTTTTTAACTGGCTATTGTATGTCTCAACAACATTTACTTTGCATGGCACTATGTAATAACATTATATTATTAATGTTACTCAATATAATACATTATTACTGTCGGCCATTCAAAATGTCTGCCTAAGCAGCTAGTTCGGAATGCGTAGAGTTAAACCACTTTGGTTATATCTTCAGTAAAACATTCCTCAACTTTGTGTGTGTACATGTTATCTGCCCTGTCCCACCGTCACCATTATAGTCATTGTATATATCACTACATAAATAGCATTCCTTACGAAGGGTGACCCTATGGTAAGCTGCATAATATGTATGTTGTTCTTCGCACTTAATAACGTCATCAGCAATACTGCGATCGTCTTCGTGTATCTTTTAAATATCATAATGTTAATATATAATGTCGTCACCATTGTCGTCTTCTTTCAGTCATCAGTAAGCACACTCTTGACCTTCGTCGTTCTAGTCATAATATTACTAATCATTGCCCTACTAGTCATCATGCCCTGCTATCATCGTCAGCAGCATTATTTTTTATCTTCACAGTTTTGTTGACATCACGTGATTAGTTTTGTTATTATTTATTACAATATGGTAGTGTATTATTGCATGTGACATTGAATCGACATGGAAATAACCCATATATTCTGTTACAGAGGGACTGATTGGTGATATGTGTACAACATCCGCTGATTGCAAAGTGCTTCACAGCGCCTGCATGTTCTATAAAGAGTGTGGAATTTCGAAATGTACTTGCCAGGGTGATTTCGATCCAATTGTGGAATCAATTTGCTGGCCAGGTAAGTCCAAACTTTGAATTCGTTGACTTAACTGTGGCAGTCGTTTGAATATCATATGCTATGCTGTTCTTTGTTGTGACAAAGCCGATAAAGAAATATCATGTATTACATCGGAAGATAATATTAATATATGTATAGTTTGGATACACGATATAACTAACTAGGATATGCCTTTTTGAAATTGCATGAGCCCCATATCCGTTCATTAATACTGTATTATTAGGCATGCGTTACTACAACAGTTTAATTCATCTGGAAAATGTGTGCGTGGAACGTGGTTTGTATCAAATATGTATATTATAATAATATTGACTTGACATCAACCAGTAGCTTCGAAAATCAAGTTGTTTTGCTCGACAAAATCAATGGATTAAGGTAGTTTCATTATCATATTCAGTGCACGAGTCATCAGTGGATTGATGCAACGTTGAGACGCTAAGGAGGATTCACAGCATTTTTTAGATTTAACAAGATTGCCACCTAGAGAATCAACTCAAGATGGCAGGTGGACAAGGAAGCCCTTTGGCTTATCGAGAGTCCAACCTATCTATCTAAATGTACCCCGCCCTTCTTAGGTACATGTCAATTTTATTTTTGAACATATTAACACTACTAGCACTTACACAATCAGCCGATAATCTGTTCCATTCATTTACTGTTCTTTGTGAAAATGAAAATTTTCTAATATCTAATCTACATTGCTTCTTTGCTAATGTAACTCCATGTCCTCTAGTCCTTCTCTCTTCCTTGACTGAGAAAAAAATATTTCTGTCAATATTTTCATACCAATTCAATATTTTAAAAACTTATATCTGATCTCCTCGCAGTCTCCTGGTTTCTAGTGTTGTTAATCCACATTCTTTTAGACGCATTTCATAACTAATATTCCTGAGTTTTTGTATCATTTTGGTTGCTCTTCTTTGTACTCTTTCTAGTATATCAATATCCTTCTTGCGATATGGCCTCCATGCCTGTATGCAATATTCTAAGTGAGGCCTAACTATTGTTTTGTACAGTGGTATTATTAGTTCTTTTTCCTTGTACACTATATTTCGCCTAATCCAAGAATTTGGTTTCCCTTCGCTGCTGCAATTGCACACTGTTCCGATACCTTCATATCAGCACTAATAGTTAACCCTAAGTCCTTTTCCTTTACGGTAGTATTTAGTACAGTATCACCCATTGTATATTGTGCATCTTCATTCTCATGTCCTGTGTGGAGGCACTTACACTTCCCATAATTAAACAGCATTTGCCACTTCTCAGACCATTCGGTCAACTTATTTAGATCATCTTGTAATTGCTGTCTATCTGTATCCCTTTTAATTTTTCTGAACACTTTTGTATCATCCGCAAACTTCAACACCTTGCTTGTTATATCATCATCCAAATCATTGATCTATATTAAGAACAAAATAGGTCCCAATACTGATCCCTGCGGTACTCCACTCAAAACCGATTTCCAGTTTGAAACCTCCCCATCAACTACTACTCTTTGTCTTCTATCAATAAGCCATTTTTCTATCCAGTTAATCATAACATTTCCTATGCCATGGGCCTTCAGTTTAAGTAGTAATCTTTGATGTGGCACTTTGTCAAAAGCTTTTTTAAAATCAAAGTATATTATATCTACTGGTGATCCCTCATCTACCCACTTTGTGACATCTTCCAAAAAACATAAGATATTTGTTAAGCATGACCTCGCTTTTAGAAACCCATGTTGAGATGGGTTAATCAAGTTATTTTTAACAAGAAAATCAACCAAGTGCTCTTTAATTAGTCTTTCTAATAGTTTACAAATCACCGATGTTAAACTCACTGGTCTATAGTTCTCTGACTTGCTTCGTGATCCTTTTTTAAATAATGGTATGATGTTTGCTTCTTTCCATTCTAACGGAACTACTCCTTCGTCTAATGCCAAATTGAACACTGTTGCAAGTGGTGTGCTAATTTGTTCTACAATTTCCAGTAGTAATTTGGGAGGAATCCCATCCACTCCAGGTGACTTATTATCCTTCATGTCCCTTATTTTCTTAGCTACCATTTTTGGTGTTACAATTAGTTGTCCTAAATAGTCTGACTCTCTCCCTTCGAATTTAGTCTCTGGTACTGGTAATGCACTAATATCTTCCCTGGTAAATACCGAACTAAAGTATTCATTGAGGTTTTCTGCCATTAAGAATCCCTCTGTTCTTTGCCGTTTTCTTTGTGCTGTCCTTATCTGTGCCTCCAGTATTTGGCTTCTCTGTGAATCCCCCCTGCGAATCTAGTTTAAATAACTGAAACCTGTTCCCCTGTCCATAGATCGAAGCAAGTTCTCGGAGAAAACTGCTGCGCCCTTTCCGCTTAGATGGAGGCCATCTCTCATATACATATCTTCTTTTCCCACAAAGTATCCCCACAAATCTACAAATCCAACTCCTTCTTCTTCGCACATCTGCTCTACTAGAACGTTGATTGCCATCCTCTTGCAGTTTCTATAGGCTACACCCCTTCCTCCCATCACTGGCAAAATTCCTGAGAGAATAATCTGCTCAACTCTTGTCTTCTTCAGCTTCCCTACCAACTGTCTGTATCTTTGCACTATTCTAGTTGTCCCCTCCTTGTCTGCATTGTTCGTCCCTACATGTACTAATATAGATCCTCCCTGGCCATGCCCCAACACGTTCCCTACCCTTTCTGTCACATTCTCTATCCGAGAGCCCGGAAGACAAACAACAACATCTTCGCCTTTGTTTAAAGTCTTGTCTGTCTTTCTCAAAATTGAGTCGCCCATAAACACCCTTTCTGTTCTCGATGCCCCCTCAATCACTGCCTCAGAGTAGCTCCTCCGTGTTGCATCTCCCTGGTCGTTGACTTTTCTTCCTCCCGCCATCTCTGTTGTTCCTTTTTTCCCTGCGTCTGTTCGTCCTGTCATCATCCCTGTTATTGACTTCCCTTTCGGCACATTTACTCTCAGTTCCTTTCTTCCATTCATCTTTCCTCCGGTCACATGAACTTCTCTCCTCTCCTGTCCCATTGTCCCCCCCTCATCTACTGTCACTTTCTCCCCTGTCACCTTCCTGCATGCCGTGCTTTCTCTTGTTCTTTCTCCATTTGTTTTCCTTGCACTCACCCTCCCTCCTCTCAATCTCATGTCCTCATCCTTCTTGTGACTGCATTGCTCATTCCGTCCTCTTCCATCCGTCTCTTTGGTTATTTTCATCTCCAGCCCCTTCACAATATCGGTTAGTCTAGCTAACTCTACTGTAAGACATTCCACTTTACAACACCCTGTGCACTGGAAAGTAAAGTCTTCCTCCATTGTTTCTGCCCATGACTTTGTGCATCCGGATAGAGCAAAATCGACAAAGCTGTGACAATAGTCACATACTAAGTGCCTCCTTGCCTTCACTTGCCGCTTGCAAGGGGCCATATTATGATATCACAGGAACTCTAAATTTACTCAGTCTGTATACCAATTAGTCTTTAGAAAGACTGTTTAATGAGGACAGTAACTGCAGCTCACTTTATGTTATACACAACTGACAAATTTAGTCTTTACTGGCACCGTTCCCTAGCGGACACGTTGGACACTACCAACATAAACAAACTAAGGTTTCTACTAAAAAGCTTGCTTATTTTTTAATAACAATGCTACCTGATCAAAGTATTATCTTATTTATGTAGCTGTTATGTTTGCTACTTTATATGTTACATATTCTATCAAATAATCAGATTTGCAAAATCTTGTAAACAACCTTGTCGAAGGCTAGATTACCCTATTATCACCCACTATGCTAATCTGCTCATAAATACTTTTAACTAACAAACTTTTACTAACACTTTATGAATAATCTTCACATAAGAATAATACTGTAGCTGTTATGCTGAATACTATATCTGATAAATATTCTATCAAATAATAAGTTTTGCCAAATCTTGTTTACAAACTTGTCGAAGGCTAAATTACCCTATTATCACCCACTATATTCTAATCTGGTCAAAAATACTGTTAACTGACAAACCTTTAACCAAACTATTACCCAATATATGTCTAGTACTACTTTATGAATAATCTTCACATAAGAATAATACTTATCAGTCAATATTTCCTCTTGTTTTTCAACTTTTATGCACCACCAATTTCAAACATCTGCTCCGCCAATGTTCCCGCCAAGAACACAGCTGAAAAACGATATGTTTTAGGTACCGACTAAATAACACTATATTTCCTTAACATTATTGGTGACATGACATGAATTCCACCCATTTGGTGCTGTTACCGAGAAAGCTCGGATTCCAACTGCCATCTTTCCGAGAGGGTTGTGACGAAGGTTACTACTGCAGATTTACCCCTATGTAAAACGCTGGGCGAGATGGTAGGGCGGGCTGAGTGAGGGAAATAAGTGGCGAGATGGTGTAACTAGCTTTGCAATCCAGCATTCCGAAGTTACTTAGTCTATTTCTTGCCATTTAAACTGGTTACAATATATCACTAGACACTAATAGTTAGCATACCACTATAAATATGGTTATATTACCACTAGTAAGTAATTAGTTGGCAATCCTGATTGTTTCACTGAATAAGAACAGTCACGTTGAGAACGTTCCTAGGTCGCTAAAGTTAATTACACATGAAGTATGATTAGTATGATGGCAGAGTAAATATTACTTTGCAAGTGTTTTTGTTCCAAGTAGTATATCTAATGTACTTGCTAACAATGTATGCAATTCAATTAACAACCAGTTATGGAATGCTGCAAACGTATATTCAAGCAATGTACACTAATATTTACAATTATGACATATGGCGTTTCTTTATTATGATGTAATATTGATGTATGGCGTTGTTAACATAGTTGCATATTCATCACTGTTAAGTGAAGATGTCCTGTATTTTCAAGAACCTGTAGGAATGTGTTTGTTATTATGAAGAACCGTCTAGTTTGTGCCACATCACGAAATAATACACAAGTGTCTTACTTAGCTAATCTTATGTGTTAGGTACTGGTTTGTGTGTTGGTTTTAAACGGTCGTCATCGTTGTCCACCAGCGGCATTCGTACATTAATGTATGCCAAATGTTAATACATATTTACTGTACGCATTAATGCAGTTTGAATGAAACATTAACATGGATATACAAACAAAAACATATGCTATAGCAACACATGTTTGCATTGCAGTGACTGTATACCACATTAAACACGGCGAAAGTAAATGCGAAGACAATAATGATTGCCCCGGGTACGCATCCTCGTGTATAAATGGGACTTGCCATTGCACAGACGGCAACTATTTCGCATCAGAAGACAAGACCACTTGTCACCGTAAGAATAATTGTAAAACACGACCGATGTTTTATGTAGACGCGTGCATTTAAACACACAAGCACGCGCGCATTCAATCACGTATACAAACACACACACACACACACACACACACACACACACACACACACATACACACTCACACACACACACACACACACACACACACACACACACACACACACACACACACACACACAAATACACGCACACATATGTATGTATGTATGTATATATATATATATATATATATATATATATATATATATATATATATATATATATATACGTATATATATATATATATATATATATATATATATATATATATATATATATATATATATATATATATGGGTATGCAGGTATTGCAGTACCTCAAATATTGCAATACCTCAGGGAGTTTGACGCCCCTGCCATTCAGAGTTGTAAACCACTGCCTTGTGGTATAGGGAGAAGGGAGCAAACCCTAACCAGAAAACCATGTGGCAGCATCAAGGGCGGTTAGTGTATGGAACTCCCAACATCTCTCGACCAGCCACTGCCGGGACAAATAGTTTGCGCCTGTCTTGACATGTATATATATATATATATATATATATATATATATATATATATATATATATATATATATATAATGTATACATATATATACAGGTAGTAAATTGTATCATTATATTTTGAAAGGTTAAGTACAAACTAACTTACATGAAAACTGCCCACCTCTCAGCGCACTTTACCAAAGGACACGATTAACGAGAGCGGCGTTGGGATATTGTGGCTCTGAAAAAGATCGAATTCGGGTTTGGAAGACGAACAAGCCTTTTAATTTCATTTACAAAGCCAATCGATAACATGTGATTTACCTGTCAAAATGGTCCCGTTTCCAGATATGGAAAGAAAACGGTCTTTTAAAATAGGATTTGGCTGTATTTGACTTTCGATATATCGCTTGATAAGGTCCACACATTTCTGATATTACATGTTGCCTCGTAAACAAGATTTGGCAGGTAGAACAAACATTTGTTCTATCAGCCGGTACTACCTTCCTGTCTTGTATCATGGGGATTTGGCTGTTGATTGTCAGCGCGCCCGCGTCAATATTGATCTTCTTGTTATTACTGATGCCACTAATATATTATATATGGTTTAATTTGAGCATTTTGTATACTAATGTATGCCACATGAAACACGTTCAATCGTCACAGAGAACCAACATGTAATGTAGGAGTATATATATATTCAGTAATATACCAATACCCAGTAGCATTAAAAAGTAGGATTAAAACTATTGTATCAGTAGATAAAGTTTGTACAACCTTAGTGAAAGAACATTAATTAATCTGAATAGACAGGGTCATCTTCGTAGAAAATCTGGCATCGAGAGTTTCACTTCCCCGTTAGACTTATGCCAATACGAAAATAGTAGTATTGTATACTATGCTCTTAAAAACATGATATTAACATTTAAAGGTTGCAGCCAAAGAACTGTTGGCCTTTGCGATATGGCATTTAAAAGTTGTTTTACATATATAACATGTAGGTCATATACTCTTGTATCTAGTAAAACAGTTTATAAGGAAAATAAACGCCTACATTACTTCATTGTAATAAGATATCACATCCCTGTACAAAGCTGTGTACGTTTTGCGCATTGTACCCAAGAGAAAGATTAAGAAAAGTCGCGTTTGGGAAACGGACGGGACCGTGGGAATTCACAGTTAGGCTTGGGATAGTCGATAATTATGATTGTGTGGCTCCAAAAAACAATATAATTCGGGTTTGGAATTGTTGGTAAAGTATTTGTCCCAACATGGATTATCTTGAGGTAGTTGTACTCGATACAATTACTTTAAAAAAGTGCAGAAAACGGGGGCGATCTCGAAGCACAGACAGCCTTCTTCGAAGCATGCGGCTTTAATTGTTCAACCAAATTGTATTCGTATGAAATCTTTAAGTAAATGAATGCTCCTATGATGACCAGTGTTTGTAGTACGTCGGAATATCGCACACTGGTTAATTGTTACGCTCATATAGACCCAAAGGGTTACCTTCGTATACAGGTGTTTTGCATGTGTGTACACAAAACAAATAATTGATTATTTCCAGGCCAATACCGCGAGTCTTGCTTGAAGGAGGAACACTGTGAGCCTCCCCTGGAATGCATAAACGGAGCATGCAGCTGCCCTCTAAAAATGTACACGCTTACAGTCCCGAGAAGCCTACGTATAAAAACGTCACTTGTAAAGTATAGATGCATTCCTGATGGTGGTAAGTGTACCTTCACTAATAATAAAGCTTCATTGCCATTTTCAACGTGCATTACATGATGAATTTAAATGTAGTATGGCGTCGACTGTAGTGTACAGTGCCTAAATATATATATATATATATATATATATATACATATATATATATATATATATATATATATATATATATATATATATATATATATATATATATATATATATATATATATATATATATATATATACACATATATACATATACATATATATATATATATATATATATTTAGGCACTGTACACTACAGTCGACGCCATACTACATTTAAATTCAAATATATATATATATATATATATATATATATATATACAATACAATACAATGAAATATGACAAATGAATATAACATATAATAAGATATACATTGTACATAATGTGTTCTATAAAATGAAAAAAAAATTGTGTAAACTAGTTACTAAATAAATAAATATATATAAAATGTCCTTAAAATCTTCTAAAACTATAATTTCAATTAGTAGACATACATTATAACAGGATTAAATATCATTTAAAATTATATTTATAATTACAATTGAATGCGTCCAATTTTGTTTAAAAACTATATTTATACAATTATTAAGTTAAGCAAACATTTCAGGAGAAGAGAACATTACTACATATATTACATAGTACAAGTAATGTAATGACAGGACGATTTAGCGAACGTGAAATATCTTCAAATTTAGTTCATTAACGAACACGAATAATACGAATACACTTTTCAGGTAAAACCCATATAACAGTTACCGCTCCACTAATATTATTATTCCTTGAGCTCATATATGTTATACTGATACATAAAATACATTTCGCTCAACAGGAGTGACATTGCCCAGTGATAAATATTATTGTTCAGAAATATCGCCAGAATCCGCCAATAGGTGTCTCACAATTAGAATTATATGAGGCATTTGATATATTTTAAGATATATGTCATTTAAATTCTAGAGGTTGTTTGTATGTATTTGGTCAATATGTCAGTGAAGTGATGCAATAGTGTCGTTTATAAATTGGAATATATCCCTGCTGTACATGTCATAATGTGTGACTTCACACCATAAATGAGCCATATTCTGGTGACGGATCGATGGTAGTGTGCGATTGCATAGGGAGACCGGGGCTAGTTGCAACGAGGTAGGTTGTAACAGAAGGCGTGAAGACAACACTGCTAATGCAAATTATTCTGCAAGACCACAGCATGTTCAACGGTATATTTGAGCATGGACTGTGTAATATCATATGAATCCGACTAAACGCCATAAAGTTACGCCATTTCAAAAGAAAATAGGTACTACCGTATTCGGGGAAAGCACATTACGACACCTCGTATAACTCATTACGCCGCAAATGTGTAATAAGCCAGGCATTTAACTATACACTAGTTACCTGCGGGAGATATGTGGGGACCCTTTGACATGACAACAATTTCGATCGATCCTGTAATGTGTTCTTTTTATGTTATCCAAAGCCTCGTACCTAGGTAACTTATAACGCTTTAGGACGCATCACATTATGCAATTCTGAAATATGTTATTTGTTACAACAAGCCTCCCCGGTCTCGTCTATGATAAATGGTTTTATTGATTGACTTTGCTAAATAGCGTTACGATCAATATTAGTTTAACATATCTGGTATTTGGTAGAATAGTATTTGTCTGAAATGTTTTATCCGAATTGCTTTTTAGAACGTCCGCTGAAGGCTAAGGACAAATGCGACGTGAACAACGACAGGTGTGGCAAAGATTTGGCATGCGCTCCTTGTAAGAAAATGGACTTCGGAACATGCCAATCAAGTAATCACTTCATACTCTTGTTTGTTGACCTTTTCGTTGTTCAGGTTGGATAGAGAGTCACTGTTATTTACAATAGCAGTGCCGGATATGAAAGTCGGAGAAGGTACACTGTAACGTATTCAAAATCGTTACATCGAATCACTTATTTTTAAACAAACGTAGCTGTTTTGACTGAAACCGGTTAATGGTATTGAAACATATACTTTTGGCGGCAGACATTTTTTACTGTGTACATTAACTTTTATTTTGCTGTTAACCGAATACAAAATAACAATACATTACTGGAAGAAGAAAACTGTATCAGCTGCAAATTAGTCGGTATAGGTGGTATTAAATAGGTGAGTTGTTAATGTTGCCAAGAACAATTTCAAGGTAGTCTTGTGCGTCAGAGTGGTTGCTAAAGCACGACATCCTGTTGCAGCTACTTTGATGAATGCAAATTCGCCAGCTTTGTTTCGCCTTCAGCGATACGTAGCTGTCTGGCTGAAGAAGGTCATAAGTTCTTGCATATAATAATTATAATTATTGTAGCGAAAGTTCGGTATTCAACACTCGTTATGTCAGTTCTGCTATTGTATAGGTAATCCGTTGCTGAATAGGCAGCCAGTGCAGTTCTCATAGGAGTGGTAACCCACTGTCGCGAGTTATTAAATCAGACACATCATTCCGCAGTCGGTGCAGCCTGCCGGTGTTGTTGGCAGAAGTGCCAAGCGAATGCGAAAGGTTATGTACGACATTGCCGTTCCATTTAATACATGCTCTGTTCTCGACTGTGGCAGTTACCGGTGGTTTTGGCCGATGTTGCGTAAGTACAGGTACTAAATGTTCGAGAAGACTGCGCCGTCATGTTTACACGTTGATATAGGTATACTCCTAGATATCTCACATGTTCGGCAGCATAGACTTCTGAACCAATACGCTCATACAAGTCAGCGGCCAAATGAGATGCCGACCAGGGTACAACTGGCAGCACCTCGGGTTTCGCGTTGTTCATTAACAAGCCGTTGCAAGTCATTCAATCTGTGATGGCATCAATGCACTGCTCGACATGATGTACTGCCTTAGTAAGTGAAACCACAACTCAAACTGAAGTAGGAGTTGTGTGTAAGTCATCAGCAAAATGGTGATACGACAAGTTATGTATGCGAATGATGTCGCTAATCTGCTGCACGTAGCACTGCAGCAGTGGGTCTGACGTTGATCCTTGGGGTACACCAATGTGCACAATCGTTTCCACTGAAGTTGCACTACCAACGACATTATTCAGGCTGCGATCGCAAATGAAGGACTCAACGCAGTGCAATACGAGTCCGGCGAGGTCATTGATTGAAAAGTATTGTGTGATATAGTGTATTAACAGCAGCGCTGAGATGTATAAGCAAGACGACACTGTCATGCATACGGTCGAGTTATGTTAACCACACACAGGCATTCTCTTTAATTAAGTCGGCATTACTCCTTTCGTCAAGCATGCATGAGCTATGCCCGTAGCAGTGATCGCAAGTTTATATGATCAGATGAGAGCGAATTAAGATAACACGTTTTATACGTTGTTCTTATGATAGCAGTGAAATGTTCAATCGGCGTGACGATGCGACATGATTCGCGCGGTAGTATAACACGCTTGTAATGTAATGCGGATTCCGACAACCTTGCCTTTACTATAGGCAGAACATGTATTGCAGCAACTCAAGAAGACGTATGCTCTTGATACGTTGCGTCTGTCAAACAATGAATGGCTTATATTTCATGTGGTACCTTTAACACAGGGGACTGACTGAACTATTCCAATATTATATATATATATATATATATATATATATATATATATATATATATATATATTTGCTTTCTAGGACCCAATCTTTTATGTAAATTAAGCAGTACAATTAAGCATTAGTTTTATCTACCTGCTACGTTTGGAGTTAAAATACGATACGAACATATATATTATTCTGCAAATTTCCACCACTACAATAGGTTTTCTTTTCAGTTCTCAACTGTTGAATAGGACTCTACCAATAACAATTTGTACAGCACAGATATGTAGCAATGCAGTTATCAAAGTGCGAGAGTTGATAAGTATATGAATGTCACAGGAATTCATACAAACTAAACTTAGTATTACAAAATGGAAAGGTTGACTTCTTTGAAGACTGGTATGCATCTCAAGTATGACGTATGACACTTCACAAAGGAGATTCCCAAGACAAATGGTATTCACTTCTATAACACACATGTGGAGAGATATATAGAAGTTTTGACAGTTATTAGTACTTCTCCGTCTTTTATGTCCGCCATTTTTAAAGATCGTACTCTAAACGTCACATCTGAAATATCACATATAACACATTTGTTTACGGCATTGTTCGATTTGCCGGCTATCGATGTAAATCATGTTGTTGAATTTTGCCGATATTCAAATATGTTGTTTGGAAATAATTTGTCGGCAGTCATCTTTCAAAAGGTGGACATTTCCAAAATGGCGGATTATTTGAAATTGTTCACTTGTATCGAGTTTTACACATTCCTCATTTTGTAAACATACACCTTTTCTAAAGATATCACCCGAAACAAATATGTTCCTGCTTATGAAATGCGCAGATTAGAGACACGCTTTTTTGTCACACATTTGGTTTTTAAATGCGGTGGTCTGGTGTATAGCCTTTGATATGTATTGATACTTATATATCCGCCATTAACAAACTATATTTTCTTTATCTCAATAAATACATTCACTACAGCGTATTCCCCGTTAACACACACACGCGCGCGAGCACGCACACAAACATTTTATGAAGATTTGTGGGCAGCCAAACTAAACTTAAATATTTGGATTGATATGAGATGAGAGATGCACGTGCCAACACAATTTCTTCCACAATCAACAGGGTTCTATTCCATATACCCATATCGTTCACACATTTAAGTATAATATAGTATATTGTTCAACAACGTTAAGTTAAATAATGCAATGTAAATGCCATTACTTAATGCGCATTGCCTGTAAATAGTTTCGTATGAGGATACGTGACCGAAGTTATGAATATTAATTTTACTTACTTCGTGTTGTTGTCATGTATTAATGTTTCTTGTTTCATAAGAACCCACCCCCGTCAAAGAAGACAAGAGGGGTAAGTCATATCAACCTGTTTATACATCAACGTGTAAAAGACACATAATGCAATGGTATTTAAATGTGAGTGTTTAATACATATTGAACTAGAAGAAAGACGTAGACAAATGTATGACAGTATAGATATATAGACGCAAACCTACCATCATTCACGAGATAAGTTATACGTAACTTTGTCTGCTATCTTCTAGTTAGACACACTATAGGTATTCTTCTTTTGTTACCTTAAAGCATTCCAGTTTTTGTTTTAATTTTATGTTACCTGCTACTGTGTTTATATTAAAAACATTCCCCAAACGGTTGTATTTTCGTCTTTTGTGGATGACGTCACGGTTGAACAATATTTACATAAGGGACACAATATCAAGTTAAGTATATGTATGCATGTATATATATATATATATATATATATATATATATATATATATATATATATATATATATATAGTATCTTTTAAATATTATAATCTTTATTTATAAAGTCATCCGCATCATTGTCACGATCCAAAGCACAGTATTTGTCTTCATCGTACTCTTCAAAATAATACTGATCAATACTCTCCTCATAATCATCGCCAACATATTTGTAGTCACCATAGTTTTGTCGACGTGAATTGATGCTTAGTTTTTTGCTACATGTTGTTACTCCAAGTGCGTTGTAAGATTATTATAAATTGGATCGTAAGACAATCAAATGTTATCTGGAGTATACACACGTGTGATGGTAACACCAACATTTAAAATGTATGCATTACACCGTTACTTGTAGTACACGTTGTGATGGAATAAACACACACACACACACACACACACACACACACACACACACACACACACACACACACACACACACACACACACACACACACACACACACACACACACACACACACACACACACACAAACAAACACACACACACACACACACACACACACACACACACACAAACACACACACACACACACACACACACACACACATAAATAACCCCTTGATTATATTACAGGTATATTTCATGATGATTGTGAAAAAACCTCGGACTGCAAATTTGATAACGCCGAATGCTGGAATGTTAAAGAGTGTGGATATTCGAAATGCTTGTGCAAAAAAAACCACTTTTTAACAAAAGAAATGAAATGCATCCCATGTAAGTCAACAGATCGTGAGCATTAACGTTGCTGTGCCAAACGTTTGAATAGCATGTTAGTGTTCTTTGTTGTGGAAATAAAAAATAACCAAATATCCATATTTAACATGATTTAACCAAATTGCCACTTACATATTCAAGTCTAGATCGCAGGTGGACTAGGAAGCCCTTTCGCTTATCGAGATACCAACTATTTAAGTATACCCGTTCCATCTTAGGTATATATGTCGATGTCATGTTTAAATACATTAACACTACTAGCAACTACACAATCAGTTGATCACATGTTCCATTCGTTTACTGTTCTTTGTGAAAATGAAATTTGTCTAATATCTAATCTACACTGCTTCTTTGCAAATGTAACTCCATGTCCTCTAGTACTTTTCTCTTCCTTGATCGTGAACACAATATTACATCGTGATGTATCGACAAACACATACAGATTCAACACCGCCATTTTCACAATACGCAATATTGAAGGGCCCACAGGGTTCGAACCTGGGTTCCTTGTGTAGACAGTAAGACGCTCTATTTACTGAGCCAATAGGGCATGCAAGTCTCGCGCGCGAAAAGGAGGCTGGGGGCAGTTGGGGGCAGGAAGTCCATAATCTCCACGTTAACGTATAGGACTTCGTTTTGTTTTTGGTTGTAATCATTGAATTGTTCCAGTCTAACTATTTCAGTTATACTGTCCGAAGGATTATTACAAGTAGAAACAGTTGTTATGGTGGTTGCCATGGCATCGCCGGCTTGTACTTGTGTTTGGCAATCTTGATTACAAACGAAAAGTGCCATTTTTCGCGCAGTGCAATCTGTTTGGGGCAAACGTATACATGTGTTATGATCATGTGCATTTCGACAACTTGTCAGATATAAGTACTTATCGAAACCACAACGTACAATTATGTAAAATGCAAATCCCGTTAAAAGACACATACGACCTAACATGTTGCGGAATGTCTATTATCTGCACTACATAAATCGCTATGTCTATGATTGTGTGGTAAACTCAATATTAAATAGGACATTTTAGATAAGAAAGGTATAACACAAGATATTTGTGTCCTGATTTTCCTATTATTCATCAGTCGGAAGTTACAACTGTAACCTACCGAACATTTTTCTTGTGACCAGTCCCCAAATCAGCTCCAGTCGCGCGGAGTCTCGCCATGTATCCTGACCCACTTGCAAGCCCTATGCGCTCGTTCATGGGTTGGGCATGTGATTCGTCATCGTGACATCGCTGTTGATGGTCGTGTCAACCAAGACTATGCTTTTCTCACAGCCAGCGTCAGACTTTCAGAGAGTAATTTCGATTTCACGAAAATGCCGTAAACGTATATAATACTACTTAATATTTGCAGATGTAACGTTATAAATGATGTGTTCATAACTTAAAACGCAATGTGCATTGAATACGTGAAGCGTAACCTAATCATCGCGGAAGTGCGATGAATGGTCGGACGAACAACCATGAGTCTAAAAACAAAAACAAAAAAACGGAGTATGAAATCTGCCCAATGTTAATTTATTTTTTATTTTATTCAATCAAGACGAAGGCCTATCGATTAATGTGAAATTTTCATTATGTCCGGCTTGAACCATTTTTAACAAACAAGATGTATATTCAAGAGTATTACCAATATGGAATGTATGCGACGATGACGTATGTTTCTAACATAAATTATTAGTAAATGTTATGATCAAGACCCATATGCCAACGCATTCCATCAGGTGACAGTGATGTCAATATTATTACTATATATGTGTCTCTCACTTCAAAGGATAGTTTTGCAGTGTTCTAACGCATTAAAACACGTAACATAAATCACAATAAATTCGCAATCCGCCGACAAAGTAACACAAATCAATACAGTTCCATTAATCAGTTCCCTCGTCGGACAACTTTTAATCCGGTTGATATACGTGACAATAGAGAAGTGATTTGACAACTCTCAATCAATGTTACAGATTACTAAACGTGGTATTCCTTTATTATGAAGGATTAGTGAGGTATGCATTGTTTAATATATTCGCACATATGTTACTGTTAGTCGAAGACGTTATGTAAGTTGAAGAAGATTTGCGAAAAACCGTCTTGTGTGTGCGAATTCACGAAATAATAAAGTTTCTTGCATAAATAAATGTTGTGTCTTGTAATAAATGTATCTATATTTGTATATATTACTATTAATGCAGCTTGAAAGAAACAGTAACAAAGCTCAATAATAATGTATTACACAATCGCTATATCGATATATTTATGTATTGCAGTGATACGATTGGGCGAAACTAAATGTCAGAAAGAAGGCAGCGACTGCGGTTCAATCACAGTCAGATGCGTGAAAGGGACATGCCAGTGTCTTCACGACGACAATTACATATCGGACGACAAGCTCAGCTGTTTCCGTAAGAACAAAATAAAAACGCTTAATCGATGTGTTATGCACACACATACTCTTAATACACACCCACGCACGCACGCACGCACGTACACACCAGTGTGTCCTCTGAATAAACTGATGGACACAGTTTAGGTTAGTTGACTAGGCGCAACGCGAAGTCGCGCTTACATTTGTCCGGTCGTTAGACACTTTCCGAGTAACGTTTCTGCGCATGCACGATATATGTAAAAACATCAATGTGCAGCGAAACGACAAAGCAATCTTTGGTATAAATGTCACGGGCTGTTATTAACTCTCCTGCGATGATTTCTGTGAACAGTTGCTTCAAATGTCGTTCAATACATAAAAATATTACGTTTGTTTAAATGACTTTTTTGCTTGCTATCAAAACGTTCGCTCCACATTGCTGATTTTACATTCATCGCGCATGGGCAGAAACGTCAATCGGAACGTATATAACGCCGGAAAAATGTAAGCGCTACATCGATGTTGCGGGGTCTGAAAGCATGCCCTTTAAAACAGTGCTTTATCAAGTGGGTGTAATCTATTCGTTGGCACCTAGTGGTACAACAAATTGCAAATAAGCACGTAGCGTTATGTGTACATCAAATAGTCAGTAGCAACACAATGACTCAAGAAATAGGTATGAAGTTACAATGTTGGCATATTTTGGGGAAATGGCTTTAACAATCGGTTAGGTGGCCCACCTCGGTCGTCATATAGAATGAGAATCATTGTTTTAGTATAATTACTTCATGGAATTCTATGCGTTTATGTCATTACAGATATATATATATATGAATCACTACTGTCCATGCCACATACGGGAAAAATAGGATGAACTCAAATTATGTACTTTTTATACGCAGAGTAATTTCGGACACGAAACGAATTCGTGCTTCGAAATAGTATCAATGTCCTTAGTGATTCAAAATTATAATGAAATTAAATCCTACAGTTACATGAAATAATTAATTGATTACAAATTGTGTATATTACAATAAGTTTGATAACGATGACAAACACTGTTTTATTATAATTGGAGAAAAACAATATTCCGTTTCGCATCCAAAATAAACACTTGAATATTTCCCAGTAAAACAGGCACCATTCTGGTGTATATAATATCAATAGTTCCGAATGTGTGTTAGTTTGTCGCACTAAATAACAGGCGTCGGAGGGAATACATAATCATATATATATATATATATATATATATATATATATATATATATATATATATATATATATATATATATATATATATATATATATATATATATACCAGAATGATGCCTGTTCTACTTGGAAATATTCAAGTGTTTGTTTTGGATGCGAAATTATAATTGAGGACATAAAAGAATCCGTTTCCCATCCAAAAGAAACACTTGAATATTTCGCAGTAAAACATGCACCATTCTGGTGTATATAAATAGTTGCGATTGTCTGTTAGTTTGTAACACAACATAACAGGCGTCGGAACACTGTCTCACAGTTGCAATGTATTACGTTGTTAATATAACAAAGGTGAATGAAAGATGCCGTTTGGATATGGCCAGGGCACAGGGAATTTAGAATGTGGATTACGGCAAGGTGAATAGTATGTATTGTGGCTCTGAAAAGGATCCAATTCGGGTTCGAAGGAGGAACATGCGCTATTGTTTTATTTACAAACCCAAACGGTACCATATGACTTAGCTGACAAAAATGTTTCAGTTTCCAGAAAGGGAAATACAAATTACCCCGTAAATATTCACACATTTAACATATTGTATGGTGAATAAAAAAAAAATCCTGTAAATTTGAATGTTGTAATGTTTCGTCATTTTTCCTCTAATTTCCTGCCTTGTATCTTGTTGATTTAGCAGTTAATTATCGCCACACCAGCGATCTTGATTCTCCGGTGTTATCATTGATGACACATATTTATTATATGTGTTCTAACTTGACCAATTTGTAAACACCAGCTCATTGGTGCAAAGTGACCAGAACTATTTGTTGAAGGGAAGGAGGGGTTTCCCACGCCAGGATTTTCAATTGCTGTACACTTTTGTTGTTTTACAGCTTTCCAGACTAGGTAATTGGATATCCTACAATACATTCATATTACTTTGTAGTATGATTTATATATATATATATATATATATATATATATATATATATATATTAAATTAAATAGACACAAGTCAACAATCACCCATTAAGTGAAATCTGTATTTGAGCCACTGAAGAATAGTTTACATTTTGTTATTAAACACTTATTAATATATTAGAACCAATATAGTGTAGCAAATGCTATGATACATGCATTGAACATGGTTATCAAGAAACTAAATTTCTGCAAAGAGTCAGCAATGCCAATGTGAGGTCACTCAGGCTTTATATAGTAATATTTACACATATTTGAACCAGTGGGTACTGGGCAGTAAAATTGTGCAGTAACAGCCTGCTAATTCCCTCTTTGTGTTAGAGAAGGTCTGTCTCAGATAAGCAAGCCCTTTGTCCAAGCCAGGTATCCCAAATATGTCAAACATCACCCAGCCTAGCAAAACAGAGCAGCCTGGTAACTGGTGATACCGATGTCACAGGGAGAATCCAATGCAATTTGACTGTCAGCTAGGTCTTTCATCATTGCCATGAATATGTACAAAAGGGTCATCTGTGGCGAGCTGTGCCACAATAAACTAATTTTGCTACCTTATTTATGATTGTGGTGGGTTCACTTGTCAGTGATTCAAAAGAGTTTACGGTGCTCTGTATGCAAGACCAAACATTTGTATATACAAGACAGTGTCTGAATAACAGTATTTTCTGAACTTATTGTCTGTGACTTTCCCTAGACAAAACTGTTACTTGTCTATGACTTCTTTAATGTGAATTAATGTATGCACACACCAATGAATGACAGGATCTGGCATAGCAACAAATAAAAAATAGAGTGCCCCGCGCATGGCCTTAGTGTGTGTGTGTGTGTGTGTGTGTGTGTGTGTGTGTGTTTGTGTGTGCGCGTGTGCGCGTGTGTGTGCGAGCTTGTGTATGCGCGTGTGTATACAAAATGCACAATGTTGTGCTTCCAGGCCTAGAAGGCGACTCTTGCTCGAAAGACGTCGAATGTCCAGAATTTCACAGCTGTGTAAACGGAACATGCATGTGTCCTCCCGACACGGTCCGTGTCACTTCCACCAACACGCATTACGACAAGTACCTCGGAGGTGTTGTAAAGAGACGTCGCACTAAATGCATCCCTAAATCTGGTAAGTTTCCATTCGCTAACCTATACTACTCACCTTTTGCTAGGATCATTATTTAGGGCAGTATTATATTTTACGGCATGCGTATCACACAACAACTAAAAACTGCATGTATTCAAGGACATGTTTTTTTCATGAATTTCATTGCTATATACCAAATGTTAACAATAGGTAACATCCGTTCTGTCATCAAAGAAGCAGACCCCCCAAAATGGAGGTTTTAGAATGTTACTCCAAGTCATGAAAATGTCCCAATCAGTTCAATTACCAGCAGCAACAACTATCAGTAGCTTGTGTGTGACACACGTGATGAAAACACAGCATGACAACGGCGTGTCATGCTTTCAATGAGTCTCTGGATGGCTGCCATTTCAATGTTGTTCTATTACAAACATTGTGTGATCCTTAGCAAATTTTGAGTAGCAATAATCATTATGTGATTTGCTGATGGTAATAATTCGCGACCTGGACAACTCCGTCATATGCAATTGGTATACAGGGCTAATTGCATTATTCTTTCGGCTTTATAAATGTGATATAGATGTATGCAATACAATTTGCTCCATAGAAGTGAGTATTGCCCGGTGATAGCTAATAGTATCAAGAGGCGCATACATATTCCATACATGTTATAAACTGTGATAAATATGAGACATTTGACATCTTTTTAAAATATATATCATTGATGTACTTTATACAAGTCATCAATTCTGACTGCAGGCATACATACATGAATACATGTATGTAATAATACACGCTTGCGTATACATACATGTTTGTGTACGTTCACATACATGCAATCACACACACCCACACATACATACGTACGTGCATAAACACAAGCATGCATGTACGTCCATATGTATGTACGTATACTTGTGTATGCATGTATTGATATGTGTGTATGTATATGTGTGTCATACTTACGCAAATAAGCACGCATTTACATATGTGTGTTGATATACCTTTCATATTTACATACACTATCTGCTATTGTACTGATATGGGAGCAAATCTAGCATCGGTATTTGTTTAATATGCGAGACTAACATCTGATGATTATTATTTGTCTCAAACATTTTCCCCGAATTGTTTTTTAGTAACTCCGATAAAGGCTGGCGGCCGCTGCTTGTATTCAAACGATAATTGTGACAGTAATTTACAGTGCTCTCGTTGTTCGAAAGACGACGTCTTCTGCGTATCAGGTAACCATGACATGCTTTCGTGTGTTTACCTTTTGTCTTCCTGTTGAAGAGTCACCGTTCATCAACAATAAAACTGGCAGATAGGAATGTCGCAGAAGATCAACATTAGCATGTATAAAAGTGATACATACGAACACTTACATTCACTCAAACGTGACAGTTGTTATTGGAACATGCTAAATGTATGGGCATATTTAATTTTGATGTCCACTTGTGAAATAAGTGTCACAAAACAATACTAAAGTCACACATCAAACTGTCGCTAATACCATGTGTATATTTCGAAATATACACATGTATTATCTAATATAATAATGTTGGTTACTCATAAATTGCAAACGAAAATATAATTGTGATAAGATATATGTAAAAATGTTACATTTGTTTACAAAATAAGCGACAGTATTGGCTTATTTTCTTGGGAGGAGCAATCTATCTAGCAATGTTGTCTTTATTTCTTCATGTTTGCGTGAAGGTGTCAACACTATGCACTTGAGATATATAGAATAAGCATATAAGCAGTAATAGTTGCGTCACCGTATTGTCACCAATTCCCAGTGATACCATAAGACGTTCACAATCAAGGATGCGAGAAAACTGACAGTTAGCACGGGTATATAATTACATATAATACTATCGTCACAATGTGCAATCATCGCCTTGTCAGGAAATGGTTCGCCAGTATATAGTTAAGTAAACTGATGAAATAGTATTGTTTTTTTTTCTTTCTCTGGCACACATTCTGGCCAATTTGCTAGCAACGTTTTACGACGCTGGACTTGTCTTCTCGTTCCCTTCCAGTATCTTACCCATTGATGTTGCCATGTATGTACAGGTAACATTAGTAATTATATCAACGCGACCAAACATAATATATCAACTGTTTTCAGATGTGTATATCATAAGCATAGCTACATTTTCACTCGTCGAATGTTTCATACACGACATGCTACAGGATATTCAACAAGAGTTGTACAGTCAATTGTGGACATATCGGCTTCTCTTTCTAAGCTGGCATTGTTACGTGTTGGCAATTGTTCTTCAATACATTGCAGCAGGTCAGAATGTTGCAGTTGCATAGTTGACGGTTGTCTTTTGTTTTAGTATGGCGGAAAACAATCATTCAGGTCAACGTTGGCTTCCATTACTTGACTACCAATGCACAAAGTTGAAAGGAAATTGCGTTCATATGTTATTGTCTTAATAGGAGCTACTTACCCCATTTTATAAATTGTATACGATTGTGGGTTTTCATTTTGGTACAGCAAGAATTACTATAAGTGCACACATTTGTATGCATTGTAGGCCAGCCGTATAGACTTATATTAGTATGTGAACATGATATAATGTGTGGATATATGCTTGTATAAATGTACTAACGAAATGTATGTACTTTCAACCAATTATATGCCTATTTAGGGTAAATAAATATTATGGTTATGGTTATGGTTACTTCGTCACTGCACTTACACCACATTGGCCAAATCCACCGGTGCCTGCCACACTCAAGAGTAGAGCGTGTTTTGAATGGAAATATTACGTCACGCTTAGACTAGTGCAATTCGCTTTTGTTTGGCACTTCTGACAAGAACATTTGCAGCCGGTAGCAATAGTGGAATGATGCGGATACATACCACAAACAAACACTGCAGTGGAGTAAACTTTCCAGAAGCAGGCATCTGTTAGTATCGTATATAAAGACCAAACGTAACATGTAGCTATGACTATAGTACTTAATTTACACAACTAGTGCAATTTGTTTCTGTACACATTATATAATTGGTCTTCCAAAGGAAACATATATTGGACTTTTTCACCCAGATTCCTGTTTTCAAGGTAACAACGAGCATGTTAGTCATTCAACGTGTGACAGACGCAACGTGTCCATAACCTACTTTCCCCAGAAAAAGTCAGTGTGACAGACGTGAAATAACGGGTCCAAATTTTCGGATAGTTGTCCACTGATTGTTTTTAATATTATTTTCGGAAATCAATTCTAGCCTAGCGATATATGGATGAATTGCGCATTTTTCGATAAAAGCATGACATGTGGCACATACTTATAGCTATCAAAAATATCATGACATACGGTCATCTCAGATTACGCCCTGGAAGACATTGGCGGCCATTTTTCCGGATTGCTGCCAAATATCTATTTTATTAATATTTTAAAAATTGAGCCTCGTTCACCGATCATTTTATAACCAAAACACGTTTTTACTGTCGGCGATATCAAAATAATTTCTTTTTGACCTTTTCTGGTTATCAAAGCCCCCCTTTTAAAACATATATAATGAACTATGCCACCCAGGGTACTAATATTGTTTTTTGAAATATACACATGTTGTGTCGGTTTCGCCCCACTCTCGTGCCATGATCGCGCCACCCGCTTAGTTCAATTAGGTAACAGACGAACTTTCTTTTTTTCAGCGCTTATCAAGAAAGCGGGAGGGGGTGAGTTCGATATTAACTGACATATAATAACAATGATACACGGTAGCAACTGTATTGGGCCATCATGCTAATACTTTTTGACTGTGGCGTTCGCGATATAATAGCTTTGTTAGCTGTTATTGTTACATAATGTCATGTACATCAACTAATCAGCAACAGAAAAGTACATTATACAATGTCACAATTGGAATGAAGCAACATTGCTTATTTTACTTGTTCATGTATTTTAATAATCGTGTCGACGTAAAGTGATGCTTAGTTTCTTTGCTACATTTTATTACTCCAAGTGCTTTGTAAGATTATTATAAAATGGCATGTAAGACATATAATTTTATCTGGAGTGCACACCTGTGATGGTAACATTTAAACATGACATCGTTACTTGTAGTACACGTTGTGATGGAATATATATATATATATATATATATATATATATATATATATATATATATATATAAATACTCCATTAATTATATTACAGGTGCAATGTTTGTTGTTTGTGACAAAACCACGGACTGCAAATTTGATAAGGCCGCATGCTGGACTTTTAAAGAGTGTGGATTTTCGAAATGTCTTTGCAAAGAAAACTACTTTTTCTCAAAACAAGGCAAATGCATACCACGTAAGTCAACACCTCCAGTGCATTAACGTTTATGTGACAAACGTTTGAGTAGCATATGTTATAGTGTTCTTTGTTGTGAAACAAACACATATTACATCGTGATATATCGACCAACACGTAGATATTCAATATTGCCACTTTCACAATATTGAAGGTGGAACAGGGTTCGAACCTGGGTTACTTGTAAGATGCTCTATTCACTGCGCAAGGTGATATCGTTGTTGATGGTCGGGTTCACAAAGACTAAACTGTTCTCACATCCCGCGTCAAACTTTCAGAGAGAAATTTCGACATCACGAAAATGTCGTAAGACGTACATACTACTCCTTAATATTCGCAGCTGTAACGTTATAAATGATGTGTTCATAACTTAAAAGGCAATGTGCACGGAATGCGTGAAGGGTGACCTAATAATCGCAGAAGTGCGATAAATGGTCGGACGAACAGTCATGAGCATAACAGAAAAAAACCGAGTAGATGGAAATACTGGTATGATATCTGCCCAATGTCAATGTAGTTTTGTTCTATTCAATCAAGACTAGGGCCTATCGATTGATGTGGAATGTTCATTATCTCCGGCCTGAACCATTGTTAACAAAGAATAGGTATGTTCGAGAGTATTACCAATATGGAATTTATGCAACGATGACATACGTTTCTAAAATAAATGATTAGTAAATGTTATGATCAAGACACATCTGCGAACGCCTGCCGTCAGGTGTGAAGTATGTTACTACCATATATGTATCTCTGACTTCAAAGGATAGTTTTGCAGTGTACTAATGCATTAAAACACGTCAAAAAAAACACCCAATCAATGTTACAGATTACTAAATGTGGTGTTCCTTTATTGTGATGGATTATTGATATATGCATTATTTAAACTATTCGCACGTATGTTACTGTTAGTTGAAGTCTGAAGATGTTCTGTACGTTGAAGAAGATTTGCCGTCTTGTTTGCGCGAATTCATGAAATAATAAAGTTTCTTACATAGATTAACGTCGTGTCTTGTAATACATTTATCTATATTTGTGTATATTTACTATTAATAAAGTTTGAAAGAAACAGTAACATATATCAATAATAGTACGCTGATGCTATATCGATATATTTATGTATTGCAGTGATACAATTGGGCGTAACTAAATGTGAGCTAGACGGCGACTGTAGCTCAATCCGAGTCAAATGCCTGGATGGCACTTGCCAGTGCATTCACGGCAAAGGTCGCCAATCGGAGGACAAAATCAGCTGTTGCAGTAAGGACAAAATAAACAAATGTAATCGATGTTTTACGTACTTAATACACACGCACGCACGCACGCGCGCATTAATTCACCCACGCAGTGTTTCCCTGAAGAAACTGATGGACATAGTTTAGATTAGTTGAGCAGGCGCAAAGTGACGTTGCGCTTACATTGATACATCAATGTGCAACAACACGACAAAGCATTTGTTTGGGCATAAATGCCACGGGCTGTTATTAACTCTCCTGTGATGATTGCTGTGAAGAGTGAATTACTTAAAATATCGTTCAATACATTAAAACGTTACGTTTGTTTAAATTGTCACGGATTATGGCGCACTACAGTCACGTTAGTTGGGCTTGCTATCAAAACATGCTTCAAAACTTGTTTGTCCCTTGTTCATTTGTTATAACTAAATTTCTGAGAGTTTATACACATCCTACTGAACAATCAGTAGTACGTATACCATAACGGCTTTGTTCTTTCGATCTACACTGATGATTTTATATTTATCTCGCATGCGCATAAACGTCAATCGGAACGTTTATAACACCGGACAAATTTAAGCGCTACATCGATACTGCGGGGTCTGAAAGCATGTTCTTTGGGGTTGTTAAAAACAAAAAGCAGTGCTTTATCAAGTGTGTTTAATACATCCTTTGGCACCTAGTGGTAAAATAAATGACACATTAGCATGTCGCGTTATGTGTACATCAAATAGTCAGCAGGGACACAGGAAATAGGTATGAAGTTACAATGTTGGCATATTTTGCCCGAAATGGCTTAACAAATTGGTTAGGTGGCTCACTTCGGTCTTCCTATAGAATGACAATAATTGATTTTAGTATAATATATTACTTAATTATGTATTGCACCTATATATTTTAGGTTTACTATCCTTATATCGAATTATATTGTTACTCTTTAATTCAATTTGCGACTATTTGTTGTTTAGCTTTTACATTATTTAACTGAATAATGTAATGTTTTAATTCAGTGATTCCAAATTGTGTACATTACAATAAGTTTGATAACGATAACAAACACTGTTTTATTATAATTGGGGACATAAAATAATCCGTTTCGCATCCAAAACAAGCACTTCAATATTTCCCAGAAAAACAGGCGCCATTCTGGTGCATATAATATCAATAGTTCCGAATATCTGTTAGTTTGTCGCACTAAATAACAGGCGTCGGAGGGAATAAATCATATATATATATATATATATATATATATATATATATATATACAGCAGAATGGTGTCTGTTTTACTGGGAAATATATGCAAGTGTTTGTTTTGGATGCGAAACGGATTATTTTATGACCCCAATTATATTAATTAGTATTTATTAGCAACACATAAACTATTCTTGAGTGTTGGCTGGTGTCTATCTAATGTAAATATATATATATATATATATATATATATATACACACACACACACATATTAGATAGACACCAGCCAAACACTCAAGAATAGTTTAAATGTTGCAATTAAATACTTATTAATATATTAGAACCAATATATTGTAGCAAATGCTATGATACATACATTGAACTTGGTTATCAAGAAATTGAGTCAGAAATGCCAATGTGAGGTCACTCAGGCTATATTTAATAATATTTACACATATTAGCACCTGTGGGTACAGGGCAGTAAAATTGGACAGTACCAGCCTGGTCATTCCATTTATGTATTAGAGAAGGTCTGTCTCAGATAAGCAAGCCCTTTATCCAAGCTAGGTATCCCAAATTAAATAGGTCTCCTTGGGAGTTGTTCAAACATCACCCAGCGTAACAAAACTGATGATACTGGCGTTAAAGGGAGAATCCAATACAACTTGACTGTCATATAGGACTTTGCCAAGATTGTATCAAAAAGGGTACTTTGTGGCGAGTTGTGCCGTAATAACATTATTTTGCTACCTTGTTTCTGATTGAAGTGCGCTTACTTTGATTCAGAATAATTTAAGGTGCTCTGTATGCAAGACCAAACATTTGTATTAACTAGAAAGTGTCTGAATAACAATATTTTGTGACTTTTCCTAGACGAAACTGTTACTTTTCTGTGACTTATTTTACTGTGAATTAATGTACGCACATACCAATGAATAACAGGAGCTGGCACATCAACAAATAAAACAACGCTCTGCCTCGCGCATGGCCTTAATGTGTGTGTGTGTGTGTGTGTGTGTGTGTGTGTGTGTGTGTGTGTGTGTGTGCGTGCGTGCGTGCGTGCGTGCGTGCGTGCGTGCGTGCGTGCGTGCTTTTGTGCGTGTGCGCGCCCGTGCTTGTGTGCGTGCGTGCGAGCGTGCGTGTGTACAAAAGGCATACTTTTGTCTTACCAGGCCGAGAAGGCGTGTCTTGCTTGAAGGACGCAGACTGTCCACCACTCCACAGCTGTTTAAACGCAACATGTCAGTGCCCTCGCAACACGGTTCGTGTCACATCGACCAACAGACATTTCGACCGATACCTCGGAAGTGTTGTGACAGATCGTCGTACTAGATGCGTCCCTACATTTTGTAAGTTTCCCTTCGCTAATTTTGATGTGAAACAATCACATGTGATTTAATGATGCTAAGAATTCGCGACCGGGACAACTCCGTCAGAAGTAATTCGTTTACAGTGTTAATGCTATTATTATAACTAACTTCATATTACACACCGGTCTCCGTATGCAGCATCTAAGCATAATGGTTTTAAGGAGACCGATTTTTGTGTATATATGTTTGGCAATATCATAACAATATTATAGTATGTGGTGTGTATTTGTATTACAGACAATGTTCCAATTAGACATAATTAAAAAATCAGTTACATAAAAAATATACGGCTGGTCTCCTGTAGGCGGTCGTATATGCACTGGTCTCCCTATGCAGCATTTAGCCTTATATATATATATATATATATATATATATATATATATATATATATATACCCATTCATATGTACATACACTATATGTTACTGTACTGATATGATAGCAAATCTAGTATCGGTATTTGTTAAATATGCGATATTGATATCTACTGATTAGTATTTGTCTGAAACATTTTCCTCGAATTTGTTTTAGTAACTCCGGCAGGGCTTGGCAAGGGTTGTTAGAAACGAAACGACCAATGTGGCAGTAATTTACAATGCATTAGTTGTTCGAAAGAAGACGACTTGTGCGTATCAGGTATATCAATATGTGTTTACCGTTTTGTTCCTGTTGGAGAGTCAACGTTCATCAACAATAACACTGGCAGATGCGAATGTCACAGAAGCTTAAAATAACATGTCTAACATCGATACCCCGGAAAACGTACGTTCACACACATGTGACAGTTTTTACCGGAATCTGCTAAAGGTATGGGTATATTTAATTTTGGCGTTCGCCTATTTGTGAAACAATTGTCACAATACTGTACTAAAGTCAAATATCAAACTGTCGCTAATATTATGATGGTGCCAACAGGTGTATATTTAAAAAAAAAAAAATATTAGTACCCTGGTTGGCATAGTTCATCAAATATGTTTTAAAATCGGGGCTTTGATAACCAGAAAAGGTCAACAAAATTGTTTTGATATCGCTGACATTAAAACATATTTTGATTCTAAAATTATCGGTTCAAGTGGCTCAATATTTTTTTAATATTTACAAAATAGATCTTTGGCAGCAATCTGGAAAAATGGCCGCCAATGTCTTGTAGGGCGTAATCTGATATGGCCATGTGTCATGATATTTTTGATAGCTATTAGTATGTGTCACATGTCATGCTTGTATCAGAAAATGCACAATTCATCCATATATCGGCTAGGCTAGAAGTGTTTTCCGAAACAAAAGAATTAAAAATGCTTAATCAGTTCGATTGTTTTGCTCCTCGCGTTTCATGCTAATTTTGCGAAAGAGCAAACCTACCAAGTATCCCCTGTGACATACTGTTTCGGATTTTTTTTATTCGTTTTTTGTTAAAATGTAAACACTATTTTAGGCTTGCCCAAGATTTATATCTTTTTCATACTGAACATTTCTACCGTACGGGTTTTATGTGGTAGACTATCTTCGCCTTAATCACGTGATAGCGGGTGATTATGTGATGTCGCGAGATCGGCCTTGACCCCCATCCAGGCAGTATTTACAGTTTTACATACGTGTTTCTTTTCCGACTTGCTTTTGCATTTTAACTCGTTTTTATAAGAAACGTCAATGTGTGGTCGCCCACGGAAATACGCCTCCGACTCGGCAAAGAATAGGGCACAAGCAGAACAGAAACGAAATCGACCGCCCGCAAAAGTGTACATAGGAAAGGCGATGAGTTTATGGATTCAGACAAAAGTAATGACCGGCATCAAAACTGATGCAGCGTTCGCCAAGTGTCTTATTAACAGGTTAGTACTCTGTTATTACTCGGCTTCAACCATTTTCACATTGTTTTAATACTGCGTGTGCAAGCTGACACAATTGATTTGCTATTAAATTAGTCGACGGTATTAGGCCATTTAGGGTCATTCCGAGTGAACGCAAATAAAATTCCATAAATTGGTTGCTGTCGTCGACGTCTAAGACTTAGTCTTAGATTATTTTTGAATGGATCAGTAATACAGTACGCTGAGAGCTTTGCTGCTTTGCATTTGGTAAGATTAGCAAGAATCAAAAATTTGAGCGTTCTAGCTTAAATAGGTTTCAAGTTATGGCACTTTGACATTTGACAGCTTGTTAAAAATAAATCATTTTATTCACATTTCACTAGTCAATATATTCTGCAATCTTGCGCCTGTGACTGTGTCAGTGAAATTGTGTTGAGTTGATCTATACAATATATAGATTACACAAATACAATTACAATATAAATACAGTGTGAGTGTACAGTTAATGTACAGCAAGTTGATACAAATCATGATTTCTTCAAAATATCACTCGCGATAGGGTTTTCAGACCCTTATTGTGAGCAGAATACACATACCTTAGACATAAATTTTACATATTTGGTATATAAATGTGCAAATCATAGGAATATGGCAGATCTGGTTGCCTTAATTATGAATCTATACATATGCAAAGATGGTATGTTATTATATTTCTTAAAATATAACCAACTTCCGACCCAAACATTTCGATGAGGCGTAGCTTGTATTGTCACAAAGCCTTTTCTAGGTGTAAGCTCATTCTTATAGCTCAAATAACTAGTAAGTCTCAATATCCTTCCGAGCTTCCTTCACAACAAAAATACCATACGTCTGGGTGCCCCAATTTTTAAAATAAATTGCTCGTGATATACGAGAGGGTTTTCGGACATTGATTGTAAGCTAAATATGGATGGTTCAATGAACTGTTGTGTCAGTTTGATATATATGCATAACATTGTGAATTATCAGAGCAACATGACATGCCTGACTGTCTTCATTAGGAATGTATACATACCCAACGTGCTATATTTTATATTTCTTACAAATTAGCAAACTTCCGACCGGCCAGTGTGGATTAGAAGATATTGTTATGAAACGTTTACCAGGCATAAACCAAACAAACACATAAAAAACAAGTAACTCACAATATCCTTCCATGCTTCCTTCTCAAGAAGAATGAGGACCCATTGGTACCCAAAACTTATCAATATATTACTTGCGAGCGTGTTTTCAAGCACTGATTTTGAGTTAAACATACATGTTGTTGGTAATGTTTATAAATATTATATATATATGCATATCGGTATACATTGCAAGTTTGTTTGTCGTATTTATGAATCTGTACATATTAAAACTGGTATAGATCTGTTTACGAAGCATAAAGCTAACATCACACAAATATCAAGTAAATTTATAAAAACTTCTCATACAAATATAAGTTGTATCAATTGTAATTTAGTGACAGTTCTACCATGGGTATATTTTTTCAATTTATGTCACAGTACTTACATATACATGTATACTGCTTTTACCCAGTGATGGGTCCGCAGCCCAGTAAAAAATGTCAAGAATTTGCTAATATTCATCACTACAGTGATGACTTTGGACTGGATTGCGAATGGAATTTCTTCGTGACCAGCCATGGTAAAAACATGTTTGATGGATTTTTAACCATTGTGGCCATTCTTATTTGTGTACACTTAACAAAGCTTTTGTCAAACTTTCAATTTGATTTTGTATTTCATTTGCAGTTCACTTTTCCAGCTGATTTTTCATACATGTATTCTTCAATATTTGTGCATAATATAAATTATAAAATTTATGTTGTTGCAGAATCCCCTACGATGACGACCCAGTGTGATTAGAAGCAGTTGATCCAGCTGATAGAACCTATCAATTTGGAGATGACACACTAGAAGAGATTCGCTGGTAAATATTATGGTGTATGTGTGTATATGTGTTACATCAAGTACATTTTTTGTATGCAAAACTAGGTAAAAAAGGTAAGTTCTTATATAGCTCAGTATACAATCTTTAGGATTGCTCAAAGCGCTTTTTACACTTTACTCCCTGGCAGACATGTTCAATCGAAGACCATCTCGGCTTCTCTGGGAAGCATTCAGCCATATGGCAATTTCGCGAAGACTGCTTGTACGCAAATATTCATCACTGTTTATAGCCAGATACTCATTCATACAGCTTAGTGAACTGGAACAATGTAGTGTGAAAAAACTTGCCCAAGGTTTCACATGGCAGGATTTGAACCCGGGTCCTCTTATTTGAGAGTCCGATGCTCTACCCCTGAACCACTGCGCTAATACTAGCAACCTTTGTTTATGACCAAGATTAAAAAAAACTGAACATTAGTCTCACAGACCGGTACATTTCGTCATGATGAAATTTCAGTAGTATGCCTACAGTGCAGTTGTGAGGAACACTAAGTAGGTTTTCAGCTCACTTAGTCTTCATGGCATTAAAATGAACTGATTTTAGTAACAGTTTATTCTAATATTATTTTACTTAAAATCACTAATGACCTGTTATGGTGCTGTGCAAGTTAACAAATACAATTTGCTGTGCTTTGTGGTGAAAAACTCAGCAGTGACTAAGATTAAAAAAATACATTTCATTCAATGTTACACTGGTTTGGTTATGTTTTATTTCAGATGCCGCAAAGACGTTGCCACTCTGCAGCCTGTTACTACATGTGAACTTGTGCATGACATTGAATAAATTGTGACTGATGAGTACAGACGATGAAGACATGACACTTATGACAAGAGTGGAAGACGTCACTGGCAAACCATGCTGCGTTGTGTACAAAGAATGCCTTTTGGAGCTTGCCAGAATGGAGGTAATCATTGGTATTTGATAGTCATAAAATATCATCATGACACAAGTAACTGCATTTTAAAGATGTTTCTTATAAACTATTAATTTTGTATAATGGCAAGAAAGATGGTATGTTTGTTTTGATTAATTATGTTTATAATGATGTAAGTGTGGTGTATGTTGGTTAATTATATGTTGCCATATTTATGTTACAAACAGAGAAACTAATATTATGGAAATTATACATTGAAATACTCATTACATCATACACTATAATTGGTATCAACTGCATTCTGATTGAGTAGAGTGGAATACCTAACTCTATCTTTACAGAAAGCACTAATTAATGCCCACCTATGTCACTGCATTCACACAATTTTTCTGTGTTTGTGGTCATCTCATATGAATAACCAGAGAAAAATATGCCAACTATGTGATTATGGTGAAGAAACATTTAATTCATAATTACAAACTTACAACATATTCAAAATTATTCATCATTAGCCCATTGAAATTATGTGTAATCATTATTTGTCACAGTCGTCTATTTGCCTATTTGTGTAGATGGATAGATTATGCAAAGTCAAAGGGTGCAGGCTTCCCCATGACCTGAAAATAAAACGAGTTTCAAGTGTGCGGTACCTAGAGTAACACCAATTCTTTATACTAATCAGTTCTGCTGGTAAAACAATTATTACAATTGTTGTCACATACACAGCTATGCACGGTTATGTTTAAAAAATTAACCGCTTGACCAGTAAAGCATTATATATGTTAATATGCATCTAAATTGTCAGCTTAGTTTTAATATTAATTTGGTTCATATGCCAGTGGAAGTTGTTGTGCCCCCTAGAATTTATTTCTGAACCTGCTCCTGCGTATGATAGTTTATTTATCTGCATGAGGTCTTTGCAATAATGGGTGTCCTTGATAAATTGTATATTGTTGAAATCGCATGTGGACTAAAGTAAAGACAACATAAAGTAAAAACATGTTATTGAAACTTTTTGACAAGATTGACTACAATATAATGGCAAGCACTGCACATGATATATGTATTTATTTTTAATATCACATGCACATCAGATAAAAAAACAAGCAGTAATAGAAAATTAAGAAAAGGTTGAAAACACTACACCCATGGGCAAATTGTTCAAAATCCTGAAACAATTGTTACACAACAAAATCTTGACAATTTACCTAACATTGTAAAGTTTACTCATAATGCACGCATTATAGATATTACTGAAACATGCTGTAAATACATTATTTTTACAGCAGTAGAACTTAAATTGATGTTTTATTAAACATATTTCTCATGACAAGTTTGCATACAAGTTTCAGTTTGGCTTGATTGGCAGACTCATCTGACAAGATTTTATAAATGAGAGCCATGTTAATTATCACTTTGTTTCTTGCATAGGTAGATGTGGATGCACAGAAAATGTCAGGTACCTGGCATGCACTACCATTAAAGAGAGTGAACTCACACAGTAATGCCATCGATATCCAAGCCGATGAAGTTCACCAAAGAATGCCGAACCTATCTTATAGTGTTGAGAGAGGTTGGCCGAAGGCTCATGCCATATTTGCCAGACCAAGGCACCCGCCGTACTACCACAAACTGCAAAGTTAATCATATCTATATTGGTCTCTAGTCAATTTGGGTAAGTAACTGGCTGGCCTGGAAGTCAGTGCACACACCATCGGTACAGGGGAGACTGTCATGGATACAACACACAACTGAGATCACTCGCGTGATATTCACATGACATTTGATCTGCAGCGTCTTGCACAGCCCATGGTTGTGGAATCTTGTCCGGGATCTTGGACAGTAAAATTATAGCTTATTAACTTTTTGACCTAGTGGTGCTGTTCAGTTTCCTGTTGAGTATTGACCTGAAAAGAAAAGCATATATTCAAACTCAGTAAAAAAAAACTGGCATCGTGGTATTAGAGTTGTCATTATGGAGTGTTCATTGCCATGTAATCAATCAATCTACAGCTGTATAACATAATATTTTATGTATGACCTAAAGCATTCCACAAAAAAGGCAGCAAGAAATGTTCGGCTACAGCAGCACGTACAGGTTGATATCTAAGCAGGGTTGTAATTAATTAGGTGTGTATTGTCATTACATGAAAGTAAAATGACCCTGCTATATTTAATTGTAGGGATGCCTTATATTAGATATTATCATAGAATTATTTGAATACTCTCAAGCATAGCGCATTCATATTTTCTGTTTTATTTTCAATATACAATTTTGTGTCAGGGTATGTCATGTAATAACTACTACATATGTTATATTTGACATTTAATGGCTCAGCTGGAGGTTGTATCCATATCAAAGTAAATGTTGGAAGTGAAAAAATAAGGTGTTGTTGTGATGCCAACAGTATATTTCCTTCACCAAATATTCAAACATGTCTACCTTCTTCAGAATGAATAATAATTGATTTCATAAATTTATTTCTGAGTTATTGTTGTATGCTGAATAGTTTTTTAAAGGTGTTGGTCGAAGTCTGTGTGGACACTGGACTGGACACACTTAGTATAACATGCATTACACAACTGCAAAGGTTATCCTAGTTTTCCATGTCCAGGATATTATGAAAATGTTAATGAAAGCAAATGTGTATTGAAATGGGCATATTGAAATATTTTGAACATTTATACATTGTTGATTTGTTAAAATGTTTAATTCACTTGGAGTGATCAGACGTATCTTCCATGCATTTGACCGACACAAGTGATTGCATTACTCTCAGCCCCGCCTCTGCCTCGTCTCACTTGCATTGTAGTGTGGCCCATACTAATATATCATAATTCGAGTTGTATTATGCATTCATATATTGCTGTGATGAAAAGATAAAGATTAGAACAGCTGGCATATGTGAATTGAAAGGTATCAGGTATTACATAGACTATAGCCAGGCATCACTGACCAAAATGGAAACAAGTGCAAGAATGTTATGTATAATACTTGCATATGGTGTACACTTGCTAGTAGCTATACAAGCATTTTATGTTCATGTTTACATTTTTTATATTGAATAAATTCATCACCATCATGGTTGTCATAAAATATAATGCAAATCAACAACATCCAGCAATCATAATAAAATGTGAGTCACAAAACACTGTTTAAATAATTGTGATAACCAACATAATTATTCGTTTGACGTTTTGTTGCACGAGATAACGGATGCTCCCCACGATCAACCGGAGCCTAGCTACTAGTACTGCCAATGTTCCGAAGCCAATGATTTATCATTTCGTCCCTAACGTCATCTACACTCTCTAGATATGTACTTTCGCAATGACACAGCTTATGAACAAGATCCTGCGTAATCAAATACAATACATATAAAAGTATAAATACATGCTGTATGAGTGTATGTCAGCTATCTGGCGGAGACTAAGGCTAAGCCTAAGCCTAAGGCCTAAGCGATGCCGACTGTCAAACTTTAAAAATAATCTAACAAGTTAGAGAATCCGCGCCGAGTAGGCCTATAATGAAGTTCGCAAGTTGCAGTTCTTGTTGAATTAGCCCACGACTACTCGCCCTGGTTGCTAACTGCGATAAAGCACGTAATACATACCTCCATAGAAGAAACACTTCGGAACGTTCGTCACAACACGCAAAAGCACATGCGGTTTGTTTATTGTGCCGTAGGATGGCGATCTCGTTCAAAACACGTGACCCAAAAATGGCAGGACTTCTACACCGGCTAATGGTTTCACCAGTTATACCCGGTGTAACGACAATTCTTTTTTTGCCGAATAAAAAAAGACAAGTACGCATTTTAAGATTAAACAGACGGTGCATACTAGTTAAACTATTGAAACATTACACATCAGGACATAAAAGAAAAGGATTGGCGATGGGCAAAACGAAATGATTGGGAACCTTTAAGTAAAAAAGAGAATTCATTATAAACAAACAGTGGACAAGTATCAGAAAATGCCGACCCGTTATGTCACGTGTGTCACACTGACTTTTTCTGGTGAAAGTATGTTCTGGACACGTTGCGTCTGTCACACGTTGAATGACTAACATGCTCGTTGTTACCTTGGAAACAGGGATCTGGGTGAAAAAGTCCAATATATGTTTCCTTTGTACGACCACTTCTATAGTGTGGACAGAAACAAATTGCACTAGTTGTGTAAATAAAGTACTATAGTCATAGCTACCTGTTACGTTTGGTCTTTATATACGATAATAACAGATGCCTGCTTCTGGAAAATTTACTCCACTGCAATGTTTGTTTGTGGTATGTATCCGCATCATTCCGCTATTGCTACCGGCTGCAAATATTCTTGTTAGATGTGCCAAACAAAAGCGAATTGCAATAGTCTAAGCATGACGTAATATTTCCATTCAAAACACGCTCTACTCTTGAGTGTGGCAGGTACCGGTGGATTTGGCCAATGTGGTGTAAGTACAGTGACGAAGTAACCATAACCATTATATTTATTGACCCCAAATAGGTATATAATTCGTTGAAAGTACATCAATTTAGTACATTTATAGAAGCATACATTCACACATTATATCATGTTCACAAACTAATATCATATATACAATAGGCCTACAATGCATACAAATGTGTACACTTATATAAATTTGTGTTGTACCACAATAATAATATAAACTCACAATCATATAACATTTACAAAATGGGGTCCGTAGCTCCTATTAAGACAACAAACTATGAACGCAATTTCCTTTCAACTTTGCGCATTGGTAGTCAGGTAATGGAAGCTAACACTGACCTGAGTGATTGTGTTCCGCCATACTAAAACAAACTTCACCCGTCGACTATTCAACGGCAACATTCTGCTGCAAAGTCTTAAAGAACAATTGCCAACAAGTAACAGTGCCTTCGTAGAGAGGGAAGCCGACATGCCCATCACTGACGGTGGAGCTCTTGTTGAATATCCTGCAGCCTGTACTGTATGACACTTCCGATGAGTCACACTGTAGCTATGCTCATGGTATATACATGGGAAAACAGTTGATCTGCTATGTTTGGTCGTGTTGATGTCGTTATTAATGTTATGTGTACATTCCTGACAGCCTCAAGTCAACCTCATGGGTAAGATGCTGGAGGGGACGAGGAGCCAAGTCCAGCGTCGTAAAACGTTGCTAGCAAATTGGCCAGTATTTTTTGCCAGAGAAAGACAACAAACAATACTAATTCAGCAGTGTACTTAACGATATACTGGCGAACCATTTCCTCACAGGGCGATAATTGCACATTGTGAGGAGAGTATTATATGTACTAATATGTCCGTGATGTCAGTTTGCTCGCATCCTTGATTGTGAAGGTCTTATGGTATCACTGGGAATTGGTGACAATACTGTGACGCAACTATTTTTGCTTACATGCTTGTTTTCTATATCTCAAGTGCATAGTATTGACATCTTCACGCACACTTGAAGAAATAAAGACAACATTGTTGGACAGATTGCGCCTCCCAAGAAAATAAATCATAATTTTGGCCAGAGTAAGACAACACAACAATACTATTTCAGCTGTTTACTAAACGAGATACTGCCGAACCATTACCTAATATGTCCATGCTAACTGTCAGTTTCGCTTTTGCTCGCATCCTTAATCGTGGACGTCTTATGGTAGCACTGGGAATTGGTGACAATACGGCGACGCAACTATTACTGCTTATATGCGTGTTCTCTATATCTCATATGCTTGGTTGTTATGAAATGTTCACGCAGATATAACAATATAAAGACAACACTGCTGGACAGATTGCTCCTCCAAAGAAAATAAGCCAATGCTGTGGCTTATTTTGAAATTCCCTGTAACCTATTTACATAAATTTTATCTCAAGTGTATTTTCGTTTGCAATTTCTGAATAACCCTAATTATTATATTAGTTACTGTCTGTTTCGCCCCAACCTCGTACCATGATCTCGCTACCCACTTAGTTAAATTAGGTAACATACGATCTTTCTTTTTTCAGCGCTTACCAAGAAATCGGATGTGGGTGAGTTCGATACTAACATACATATCATAACAATGATACACGGTAGCACCTGTATTGGGACATCATGCAAATACGTTTTGACTGTGGCGATCACGATATCAGTAGGGTTTAAAAATTACGTATGTTGAACAACCTAAACTAAGGGTCGGTGACCTCTGTGTTTTTAACTGAGTGTTTTATGTATCAGTATCAGTATCATTAAGATGAACACTCCCTTTAGTAATACTAATAACACACGCTGTTATTCACTGCATGCATTATCAAAGTAAATGCAGGTTCTTATATAGCGCAGTATCCAGTCGTCAGGAACGTTCAAAGCGTTTACACTTTACTTCCCTGACAGACCCGTTCACGCATACACCATCTCGGCATCTCTGGGAAGCACACAGCCATATGCTAGAATTAATGCGCGAAGGCTGCTCGTACACATATCCACCACTCTCTATAGCCAGTTACTCATGTATACTGATGAGTGAACTGGAGCAATGTAGAGTAAGACAACTTGCCTAAGAATTTAACAAACACCGCGGCACATGATCCGAACCCGGGTTCTCGTCGATAGTCCGAAGCTCTACCCCTGATCCATTGCGCTCTACATTCGACCTTTGTAAAAGTTTGTCTCGCGTGAACAGCTACTTTTGAAATTGTAGTTAAACACAAGTCTGGTTCCAGTCCAATATTACGTATAACTCAGTCGAAATTATATGTGCTGTATACATTCTGCCTTATGCCTACAGGATCTTCTACTAACGATTAACATGTATAATATATATATATATATTATATATATATTATATATATGTATATATATATATATATATATATATATATATATATATATATATATATATATATACATATATATATATAATATATATATATATTATACATGTTAACCGTTAGTAGAAGATCCTGTAGACTCATTCGTATGCAATCGTTCAAATTTCGCTTTCGAAAACGATAAACAAACATTCATGTTCGCATATGCGAACGCCAACTATTTCATGTATATATATATATATATATATATATATATATATATATATATATATATATATATATATATATATATATATATATATATATATACATACACGCCAACTATTTCATGTATATATATATATATATATATATATATATATATATATATATATATACATGAAATAGTTGGCGTTCGCATATGCGAACATGAATGTTTGTTTATCGTTTTCGTGTATATTTCATGTATATATATATATATATATATTCGTGTATATATATATATATATTCGTGTATATTTCATGTATATATATATATATATATATATATATATATATATACATGAAATATACACACGAAAACGATAAACAAACATTCATGTTCGCATATGCGAACGCCAACTATTTCATGTATATATATATATATATATATATATATATATATATATATATATATATATATACATGAAATAGTTGGCGTTCGCATATGCGAACATGAATGTTTGTTTATCGTTTTCGAAAGCGAAATTTGAACGATTGCATACGAATGAGTCTTGTTAATGAACACGAATATCATTCGGATGCAACCGTTCAACTGTCAGCACATTCGCATTCGAACGCGATTGATACACGTTTGCGTTCGTATATTCGAATCACAAATATTCGACGGATGCAAATTAAATTATGACAGATTGCAAACATAATTTCTACTCTCCCTGACATTGGCGAATCAAATTCGTTCAATGCTTTTCTCAATCAATCGACAGCTAACTTGCATTGACAAGAAATGTTTCGTTAATTCAAGTGTTAATAAAAAAGCTCATTTTAAACTAATTGAATTAAGGTTGATATGTGGTTACTGGATCCACACAATGGACGATTATATGAGCATATGCTAAATAATGAAGATGCGTGTTGATTTACTGGAAACTATACGGTTTCGTTAAAATTGATAACTTGGGACATAGGATAACAGCCATGCGTACATGCAGCTGATGACACTGCTGTTGCAGTTGTAACTATGTTGCCTTCTGTATAAACCATCAAACATTAACATTCGAATACAGAAATAAACGTTCGCATTTCTATACAATACAACAGTATGCAATCGTTAGCAAGCCGAATTAAGAAATAAATAAGAACACTTTATAATATGTATATATCTATATATATATATATATATATATATATATATATATATATATATATATATATATATACATATTTATATATATCCCAGGATATATTAAAATGTATTTGTCATATTATATTTTATGAAGAAGTTTAGATAAAGAAATTGAACGTAAACATTGATAATATTTGGATTTATATTAGATAAACGAAAAATGCACATGCCGAAAATATTTCCCCTAAAATCAACTTGGATCGATGCCAAATATACATATAATCCACACTTTTAAGAACAATCAAGTTGATATGGAACATGTAAAGCATTCTGTATATATTATTCAACTACGTTAATTAAAGAACACAATATGAATGTTATCAGTTGATACATATTATATGTCAGTAATTTCGTTTGGCTACATTTGAGCGAAGTCACAAATATGGAAGAAATGTGTTTTGTAAATTAACGAGTTTTTATTTCAATAGATCACATAGTATGTGTCTTGCATTTCTACATCTTCTTTCAGCCGATCAGTCTGATGAACTTGTACGGTATGCGGGTAAGTCATATAATTATATGTATATCACTGTTTAGCATTACATTGATCTAAAAGCAATATCACTACATATATTAATATGATATTTTAATATGTATTGAACTAGACGAAGGAAGCAGAACCGGTAATAGCAGTATATATATATATATATATATATATATATATATATATATATATATATATATATATATATATATATAACATGCCACCCTCTATTTATATAAGATAAGTTATATCAGGTGATTCAGTAAATGTTTGCTATCGTAATATGTACTTACATGTCAATTGTCATAAGGTGTCTGCTACCTTCTAGTTCAAACAATCATAATGCTTCTTTTCTTAACATTTCCGTTTTTGTTTTAATTATAAATACCTTCACCTTGTGATACTATGTTTATATTGAGCACATTCACCAGATGGTTGTATTTATTGCCCGTGTGAGTGAAGTTCTGCATCAACAATGTTAAACGCAAATTAACACAATGTCAATTACATTCGCGAATTCAAAACCGGCTCAACTCCATCGCACAAATATGGCGTATGCAACTTATATTTTAATTATTATCCCGAATATGTAATGTCTATGTACTCTTCACAATAATACTGATCATCATCCTGCTAGTAATACTCACAATCGTCGTCACCATCATCGTTTTTAGTCATCACAGTTTTGTCGCCATTACGTGACATTTTGTTTTGTCATTACGTAGTAATACATGCATGCGATGGTACCACCAACGTTTAGCAATTATGTGTATAGTACATAGTACTAGTTGTAAAGATTTGTTGAATCGATATTTATTATGCTACAGTGGGAGCCTATCAGCATTGTACAAAACCCACGGACTGCGAATATGAAGGCGGCGTATGCTGGAAATACAAAGAGTGTGGATATTCAGTCTGCATGTGCAAGAAGCATTACTATCCAGTCAACTCAAATGAATGCAGACCAAGTAAGTCGCCACTTCGAATTTATTAACGCTTTTGTGGCAATCGATCGAATATCGTATGCTATGTTGCTCTTTCTTATGACCATATCGATAACAAAATAGTCAGATTACATCGTGATGCAACGACAAACACATATACGTATTCAAAGCTGCCTGTTTCACAATGTTAACGGCAGAATAGGGTTCAACCCTGGGCTCCCTATATTCAGAGTTCGACGTTGTATTTATTGATGTTGAACGCTCTTTCGTATGCGTGCACATACCTTGGACATGTGATTTGTCGTCGTGAATTTGTTGTTGATGGTAATTTCTACGAAGACTATAATAACTAAAAACGTTTCATCTACATTTGACACAGTATAAAGGTGTGCAAAGATGGTGGTATTTTGGATCATTGGACACCAATCCAGGTTAATGGTTTCAGAACAAGCATGTAGCACATGATGGATACACATTGCCTTTAAACACAACTAAATTCCATAAATATGTAGCCAACATTTCTCAATAGTTTACTTAATTGGATTGATTAGAATAGCAAGAATACGAAATAGTTGTTTGATTAAGACAGCTTCGTGAACCTAGCGACCTACAGCACTGACATTTATATAATTATTATCTGCCACAATAAATAAACTCTTAAACACATGCAAATTGAACATCAATGTATTCATTGTTAACGCGTGGCAATTTTTTTAATCAATACATATTGGGTACATAACATTTAAAATGGGCGTATTATAGTTACACCTTTGGCGTAGATATATAGTCATACTGATATCAAAACTGAATATATGTATGTTTCCGTTCTAACTACAATATGCCCATTATTTTTAATGTTATTTGCCCAAATTCCAATGATTACAATTGTATTACCTTGCGTGTGTTACTATAAGCGTCTTAGTTACGGTAGTTGGTAAATTGATACTCAAGGTTTTTGGCTCAGAAAAAATACATTATCATAAGCAGGATACAGGAAGTGCTAGAACGCTAAAGAGCATAGGCAGCATTATCCATTTAGGTCGGTAACCGAGAAAGCACGCGGAGTCTAGCTTCGTCTTCAGCAGAGGAATGTAAAGAAGGTTACTACTGCAGATTTACCTTTAGGTAAAATGACGGGCGAGGTCGAGGCTGAGCGAGTAGCAAAGGGGCCACGCGAAGTTACGGTGTTATAGAAGCTTGAACCACGAGACAATTTTAATTAGCTTCATATTGGTTCATTCCGAACTTGTTTACCTCATTACTTGGCATTAAACGGTTAAGAAATAAATTAGGTTCGATTAAGTAGCATATCATTGCAAACGTGTTTATGTTACCACTCGCTAGTGTTTTCTTCCGTTAAGTGTGCCATCTTATCCCACCATCGGCATTGTTGATTCGTAACTTAATGTATGCTAGTTGTTAGTATGTGTTTACTACATGCATTAATGCAGGAAAAGGAACATTACCAAAGATAAATCTGCCAACAAACTTATAACAATATATTTATACATTTGCAGTACCGATATTCGGCGAAACGAAATGCAAAACCTACAAGGACTGCGGGCTCCGTCGAGTTGACTGCCGGGATGGGATTTGCGTATGTAACCAAGGCGACGATTTCATGTCAGATGACAAGACCATGTGTTTCCGTAAGAGAAAAACAACAACATAAACATGATCAATGTTTTATGTACATATATACATGTAATGACACACGCACAAACCCGAGCACGCACTTGCACGCACAGACCCACACAACAGCGTGTCCCTGGTTAAAATGATGGATGACAAATTGTTAAGATGAGCAGGCAATGTAGGGGCTACGAGAATGTACGCGAAGCTAGGGGATCTACACGTGCATTTTATTCAAATTATATCTTATTAATCAGAACTCAGAAACAATTTAACACTTAATTGTACATGATTGTGACATTACGCCAAAATCGCAAAGTAGCGCATTTCAGAGAGAGATATAGGTCAATATGAACACACGCGCGCGAGCGTACACAAACACAAACACAAACACAAACACACACACACACACACACATACACACACACACACACACACACACACACACACACACACACACACACACACACACACACACACACATATATATATGCGTACAAAACGCATAAGTATGTTTTTCCAGGCAAAAAGGACGAGTCTTGCAACAAGGACGCACAATGTCAATTTCCATTGATGTGCATAAACCTCAAATGCAACTGCCCTGTCCACACGCGTTATGTCTCAGCCATGGCTTTTGCTGGATGGTATCCTGTGTCTAGATGTATCCCCGACGATAGTAAGTGTTCTTCCGCTAATCCAAAAGGAGCTAAAAATAGCATGAATTCGCCACTGGGACAATTCCTTCAATTCGCTTACTGGGATCTTTTCGCTAACATTATTCACCGAGTTTCTATAATAGGACATATTATGTCCTATTGACGTTTAAAATCGAATTTGCTTCACAGGAATGGTATTGCCCTGAAAAGCTAGTAGTGTAAGAAGCGCCACCAAATTACATAGATAGATGTGTCACACAATATTGTATAACGGGTGTGACACATTTGAAGTATTTCAAAATGTATATAATTAAACTTAAGTTTCTGCTTTGCTATGAGTTGTTTTGTTAGTTGAGATTTGTGACTTTTGTTACCAGTAATGACATTCTCGTGTTTGCTGTATTATGCATATGTGTTTATTTGGAAGTGCTTAAATTAAAATAGTCAACTATATTTAATTATTATGTAATTAATGGGGTGGCTGCCACGAGAGCGACCACAATAGTCTTAGTGACAGTCTCCTCGACTCCTGGTTATTTTACCTACATTAATAATTCATAATCACACTTTATAATTACATCTCTATTATTTCTTATGCAATTACTTGGCAGTTTACTGCATAGCGGTACTAATGTACTATTATTTTATAATTTGAGTTGTAGGTCATTTGTATGAACTTTGGTTTATGTATATTTTATTGGGTCAATAAACACTTCCGATTCCGATTCCGATTCATTTCAATTAAATGATACGTTTACACAATAACATGTATGTATCTGCTATACGTGTCATAAATTGTGCCTTCATTACCGATTAACAATATTTTGATTCCGTTCCCATGGTAGCGTGCGATTTCATATGGATAGTGATGTTATAGAATTACTTCTTTAAAGAGAGCTACGTAAACATGATTACTATGTGTATAATAAAAGAATATGTAAAACGTAAACATTGTTTCAGCGTGTGATCGTATGGATATGTGTGTGTGTATTTGTGCAAGCTTGAATGCATGCATACATACAAACATGCATACATACATGCATGTACACACTCACGTAAGTGCGTACACACACATACGTACATATACACATAAACACACATACATACGTACATACATGCATGAATTCATATATACATATATGCATGCATACATACATGCAAATACGTATGCATTTACGTGTGTACATACAGACACGTACGAACATATATATATATATATATATATATATATATATACACATATATATAATAATACACAAATACATATATATAGACATATATATATATATATATATATATATATATATATATATATATATATATATATATATATGTATATATACGTTTTCGTATTACGTTATCTATACATTATATACATCACGTTCTTTAACGAAGTCATTCTATAAAATAACTATCCATATGAAATCGCACACAACCATCGGCACGGAATCGGAATATTGTTAATCGGTAACGAAAGCACAATTTATGAGACGTACAACAGATATATGCATTCAAATGTTTGAACGAATCATTTAATTATTGTATGTACGTATGAATGTAAGTGTATATATATATATATGTGTGGATATTTATATATATATATATATATTATATATATATATAGTGAGTGTATATACATATATAAATTATTATATATAATATATATATATATATGTGTGTATATATGTATACATATATATCTGCACATATTTACATTCATACGTATTTACAAAGCGGCATGTACGTACGTTTATATAAGTATATATATATATATATATATATAATATATATATATATATATATACATTTATATATATATATATATATATATATGTATATATATAAGTAAATATATATATAAGTAAATATATATATATAAGTATATATATATATATATGTATATATGTGCGTATTTGCGTGTATGATAAAGTGCATATACGTATGCATGTACGAATGTATGCACCTATTCACATGTAAATATACCATACTATTGATGGAGTCGCAATGCAAACACCGGTATCTGTTGAATATGCGACACTAAAATGTATTTATACATTTTCCCCGAATTTTTTAGAAACCGCAATGAAGGCTAACGAGTCGTGCACACTGGACCTCGATTACTGTGACAACAATTTGGTATGCACGCTTTGTTCACAGAAAGGCACTATCTCCAGGAGGGTGTGCATGTCAGGTATTCACTACATAATCTTGTTTGTTGACTTACTTGTTGATCATGTTGGAGTGTCAACGTCCGTCAGAAAAAAAAGCCCTGCAGTTAACCTTTGCATGGGGCTGCGGCCTGTGTGACGTCATTGGTTATGTTTACTGTAATTATGATATATTAAAACAAATATATGATGAATAGGAGGACACATGCGTGCTGTTGTTAGATATACTATAATATATCAAGCTCACGTACTTCTAGTCCACCTGTCTTCGTTGTGCGAACAAGTCTTAACTACATCACAGTATACCTATCCGGTAATCACATCAGTTTCGTTTGCATGTTTCACAACAACGTAGCTATATGTAACTTATAATATATTATATACCACCCCGATCTCGTAGCATTTCTATGAACGCACCACGCGCTTAGTTCAATCATGTAATATACGAATTATCTTTTTTCAGAGCTTACCAAGTTAGAAGGTGACGGTAAGTTTGACATTGATATACGCATACGTTTTACAACGAGACATGGTAGGTGTGGTATTGAGCTCCCAGATTAACGATATTTGCGGCGGGGATTTCAAATGACGTACGACTAATAACATAGGCTAAGAGTCAAGAACCCCTTTGTTATTTGTATTTAACTTACTATTGCATGCCTGAAACAAAATACGTTGCCCATTGCCTTTTACTCTAATAATGATTGTAGTACACTTAGTTGGTTACTGTATTTACTATCGACCATTATATCCTTGTATGAACAGTTGCAACATAACTTGTAAAGTTGAACTAGATTATTACCAACCAGTACAATTTGGGTAGCATATCCTGCAATGTGCTCAATGTACAAGTCGTTATTGAAAAGGTATGTATACTTGATCAGGTTGCGTATATCATCATACAGTCACTCACCGAGTAGAAGAAGGACTAAGTCGAACACTGTAAATGTCCTGCTTTACAGGAACGTCTACTAAATCTATAACGTAAACTACGTTTTAACCAGCATTCCTATCCACAGGGAAATTGGCTAGTGTATGTACTTTGAACAAACCACCCGTATTGATCAAGACTCATTTCGTATGACCGTAGCAAGCATTGTTATATTATAGTAATACCTCTTTTTTCAGTTGAACCTTACCGCATGAAGAGGGCAGGTACGTCTTCCCATATTATTTGTATTCAGCTCAAAGGACACGCAAACAAATTAGCATTACATTGATCTGCATTATCTACAAGAACACTTATTATTATTATATGACAATTTAAGTATAAAATAAGAAATGCTGATTGCATGGCTTTGGTCACCATACTGGATGATAACTAACAATGTTTATGCAAATGTTGCATGTTTTAAATATGATTGTTTAAACAATTCCGAGTAGTGGGTGCCCTACTAATGTAAACATATGTTATTTGGGAGTGCCTTGTTATCTAATCGTTCATTAACTCGAGAGCAGACAAACATTGAACATATAAATTATACATTACGGAGTTCTGAATAATATGAAACCCATACTACTCGTTTTTTGTACCGCCTCTGTGTTATAAATAGTACATCTTAATTAAAATAAGTATATAGCATGTCACAACTTCAAGTTGTTTTTTGTCAACGCGAGGGAATGTTATATCATTTAAAGTTCTTAGTTAATGTGCTTGCACCATTGTTATGGCTACTGTTTACATACCGTAATCTCTCTCGCTCTCGCTCTATTAGACAACCGACATGTGCTACAATTCTCTGCATTTCTCAAGGACTCTTAGATCATCCGTTTCTAAACACTTTTGTTCGTAAAACGATCTTCAATATTGGAGACAACTCGTGCATTCTCTGTCGCCGTGCCAACAATGTAGAAATCACTTCCTTGTACGGTTTTGTCTTCTGAAACTAGCCAACTAACGTAAACAACACAAACCATTTTTTTTTCAATTAGTTTTCTACCATACATTTCATCGGTTCCATACTCCAATGACGACGTGTGCCTGTTCCCGGTTATAATTACGCGATATAAGTGTTACGAATAGTATTATGATATGATCAACACACATTCACTGAGCAGACGTATTACTAGTATCATGCTGTGTCACCAGTATCACTATGTCTTTTGATGGAATGACACTGCTTATGTAATGGATCATTGGTAGCGTAACTATGTTTAAAATGCTAGGCAAACTATGCAATTCAAACAACGGTTTGATATAGTTCAATCATGTAAATAGTATTAGTACTATTTTTGTCAGTCGTTTACATGTACCCCCCTCCGGTGATATATGCGTGTGGTTTGGGGAACAATAGGTAAGGTAATCGTAATATCTCACCGCCCTCGTTAACGTTGAATTCACGTACGTATATGTTACTGTTTCAGGCGCCGATCAAGTGACGATTAACGCGAGGGTTGTTGGTTATGTATCGCTGCTTGCAACTGTCGTCGTCATCTTGTATTGAGTTGACGCGGCGGTGGAACATCATCACCGGAAAAAGAGCCGATGACAACCGATGACAACCGATGACAACGGGTGATAGTTGAAAAGGGCTGAATGCAATCAACCATAGAAGAAACGATGCTAAGAACAGAAAATGCACCAAAGTGGCAAATGATTTGCAATAGCTTTTCTTATGTTTGATTTTGTATCACAGTAGAACAACACAACAACGTTATTGATGACGCATTTATCCGGGGAACTGTTGGTTTACCGTAGTTAGAAGTGCGATGACGTAACGCCAACTGTGTATGGCAACACCCTGTTATGAGTCACTTTGGGTGAAGAAGAAGAAGTCGCGGAATAAATATTTTATTTGGAAAAGCTATCATCGTCAAGCGTTGTTGTAATACAATCGAGTAACTAACGACACCAGCAGACATTGTCGCATTGTCACATACACACACGGTTGATTCACAAATAATGGAAAGCAATTGTATAGGTTTTTTAGTAACTGAAAGAATTTCGAACGGATGAACCAATTGATGACCAATACAAACATTATTATTTGATACATAGTTTCGTCGCCACCATTCGCAGATGACCCGTACTAGAAAAACGGACTAATCAGCATTCATCCAGATGCACACTAGACCGCCGACAACATCCTGAACGTTTACTTAGTAGTACCAGCGCGGCGGCACGATCTAGTTATTATTTGTCAATAACCCCTGTATCAGGCATGTATATTAATATGCTAACCATTTATGCGGGGCGCCTGATTGGCTTGGAGTCCATCTTAAATAGTCGCCAATTAAAACATGGGAAGCCAGCAAGCGTAAGACTGATTAATATGCTAGTCATTGAAATGATAAGAGAATGAGTAACAAAATAACTGTTCTGTGTAAAGATAGATTTATACCAATCCACATATGGAGTTGACTATTAAAGTTATAAGAGACCTAGCATACCACAATGGGTTGGTATAAATAGAGCTGAAAAGTCTGACGACACCAAGGAACAATTGAGCAATGACTATCGAGCGACACATTCGGTGTCGCTTGATAACCAAGTGTCGCTACATAGTCGGTCAATTGTCGCTCCATGGTCGCATTCATACAAATATATATATTATAGAATATGAATATTGAATATTATTTTATATCAAAACGTTTGAAAAGGGAATTTACTGTACACATACATCATACATACACGCACTCACTCACTCACTCACACACACACACACACACACACACACACACACACACACACACATATACACACACATATATATATATATATACATGTATCATGTAATTAGTACAGCTAAAGTCGATTATGTAGTAGTCGGATGAGGGTTTCGATGCAATATTACCATACCACGCCAAATACACGTCTGTGTTTGAGTGAGGCAGTTTTGACAAATACGGTGATGTGTGTATGTGTTTTCCATCAAGCTAATCGGTGACCCAGATAGGTGGTACAATTTGGCAAAACCTACTGATTATCTATCGAAAGGTGTTTAAAATACGTCCAAATAATCGTGTTATTAACAATTATGTATTTTTGCTCACTACGCAAATAAAAGGCGGTCATAATATCATTTATAAACCGTCGGCGTATGTCAGTGTCACTCCGGAGCATCGTTGTTGGAAATATTCAGTTGTGATATATTAAAACAAATATATGATGAACAGGAGGAAACCTGCACGTTGTTGTTAGACATAACATATTATATGAAGCTCACTTTCTTCTATTCCACCTTTCTTCGTTGTGCGAACAATCTCTTTACTCCGGAAGAGTAATCACATAAATTTCGTTTGCAATATCTTATACTATATTATATAGCATCGCGATCTCGTAACACTTCTACGAACGCACCACGCACTTAGTTCAATCATGTAATACACGAACGTTCTTTTTTCAGAGCTTACCAGGGCAGACGGTGACGGTAAGTTTGACATTAATATACGCATAGGTTTTACAATGACACATGATAGGTATGGTATTGAGCAACCAGATTAATGATATTTGCGGCAGAGATTTGAATTTACGTAGACTAAGAATCAAGAACCTATATGTTGTTTGATTTTAACTTAATATTGTATGTCTGAAACAACATACGTTGTCAATTGCCTTTTACTCTAGTAATGATTGCACTACACTTATTTGGTTACTGTATATACTTACCATGCTAACCTTCTATTAACAGCTACTACATAACTTGTGAAGTTGCACCAGACTATTTCCAATGCAATCTGGGTAGCATATCCTATACTCCGCTCAATCTACTAGTCGTTATTGGAAAAGTATGTATGCTTGATCAGGTTGTGTACGATCATGCAGTCACCCACCGAGTATAAGAATGACTAAGTCGAACACCTAGGTGCTGTAAATATCCTGCTTTACAGGAACGTCTACTAAATGTATAACGTAAACTACGTATTATAACTAGCATTCCTGTCCACATGACAATGGGCTATTGTCTGTTCAAACCACTTTGAACAAACCCGTATTGATCAGGAGACATTTCGTGTGACCGTAGTAAGCATTGTTATATTATAGTAATACCTCTTCTTTCAGCGGAAGCCAACGCCGAAGTTATAAAGAGAGGAGGTAAGTTGTCTTATATAATTTGTATACAGCTCAATGGACATGCAAACAAACTAATTATCATTACATTGATCTGGATTTTCTACAAGAACATTTATTTTCATATGACATCTTAATTAAAAAAATAAAAATTCTGATTTCATGGCTTTGACTACCATACTGGATGATAATTAACACAAATTATGCAAACGTTGCCAGTTTTAGATATGTTTGTTTAAACCGTTCATAGTAGTGGGTATACTACTAAAGTGAAAATAAGTTATTTGGGAGTGCCTTGCTATCTTAATGGATCATTATCTCGAGAGCAGACAAACAGCGAATATATAAATTATACATTACGCGAGTTCTGAATAATATAAAACACATTTGTTTCTCGCCGCATCTCTGTGACAAATATTACATTTTAATATAAAAAGTTTATAACATGTCACAGCTTCAAGTTTTTTTTTGTCAAGGCGAGACAATTTTATATCATTTGAAGTTCTCAGTTAACGTGGTTGCACCATTGTTACGGCTACTGTTTACTCACCGTACTCTCTCCCGCTCTCTCTCTTTCTCTATATCTCTTTCTGTCTCACTCTTTGTCTGTCTGTATGTCTGTATGTCTCTGTATCTGTATATGTCTCTCTCTCTCTCTCTCTCTATATATATATATATATATATATATATATATATATATATATATATATATCTGTCTCGCTGTCTCTCTGTCTCTCTGTATCTCTGTCTGTCTCTGTATCTGTCTCTGTCTCTGTCTCTGTCTCTGTCTCTGTCTCTGTCTCTGTCTCTGTCTCTGTCTCTGTCTCTGTCCTGTCTCTGTCTCTGTCTCTGTCTCTGTCCTGTCTCTGTCTCTGTCTCTGTCTCTGTCTCTGTCTCTGTCTCTGTCCTGTCTCTGTCTCTGTCTCTGTCTCTGTCTCTGTCCTGTCCTGTCTCTGTCTCTGTCTCTGTCTCTGTCTCTGTCTCTGTCTCTGTCTCTGTCTCTGTCTCTGTCCTGTCTCTGTCTCTGTCTCTGTCTCTGTCTCTGTCTCTGTCTCTGTCTCTGTCTCTGTCTCTGTCTCTGTCTCTGTCCTGTCCTGTCCTGTCCTGTCCTGTCCTGTCCTGTCCTGTCTCTGTCTCTGTCTCTGTCCTGTCCTGTCCTGTCTCTGTCTCTGTCTCTGTCTCTGTCTCTGTCTCTGTCGCTGTCGCTGTCGCTGTCTCTGTCTCTGTCTCTGTCTCTGTCTCTGTCTCTGTCTCTGTCTCTGTCTCTGTCTCTGTCTCTGCCTCTCGGCGGTTCCATACTCCAATGACGACGTGTGCCTGTCCCCGGTTATAATTACACTAACGGATTTCGTTTGTTGCGACGTGTTCTTGAATTGTATAGGAAGGCGCGATATAAGTGTTAGGAATAGTATTATGATATGATCAACACACATTCACTGAGCAGACATATTATAAGCAAAGAGTGTAAAACGCAAAGAGGCGGCGTTTTTTCGTGACTTCAGCGACCGTAGCGCACCAAGCGGCGAGGAAGCTGACAAACGTAAACAAACGCACGTGGTAGTTTTGCGCTGTGCTGTATGCACGCTATTCGAGTTCCTTGAGCAATGAAGGATGGGCGATCGCCATATCAACTATCAAACACACGAAGAATCAAGCAGAATGAAGAAAAGTTAAACAACATTTATTTATTTATTTTTCACAGAAATTCTTGACAACGACAATCGACATATTACATTTTCAATGTATATTCCGTTGTTTGCGCCGATACAACGTGTGTATCATTTGGGTTTCATTCATGCTTTTCTCTGGCCCACTCTAATGGCAAACAGCAGGCCATACAGCAGCATTTGAATGAAACAAACATTCATTGTTCATTGTTCATTTGCAGCCATAAAGACAACATATTATAAGCTGGGTTCTTTCTCTCAGTGAAAATTATCAGCGACATCAGTATTTACATGGAAATCTAATGGACATATTCTAAGTAAATCAGAATTTTATGAACCTCATTTCCTTTGTTCTCAGCGAAGATGATCTAAACAATGTATGCGAGATTTATAACAGAGAAAGGCTTTCGGCTACCCGAACATTATCCAACTGGTCATCATCAAAGTCTGATACATAAAACAAATTTAGCTATCATAAATTTACAGGTGGCTGAATTTGATAACATTCCTATTCTTTCGGTCTTTCTTGTCCCTGAGTTTGATGTTGGCTTGTCTGATGGAATCGTGTAGTCTGATGTTCACCATCAGATGCACAATGACGTTGGCCAGTTTGCAAACGTTGCACAAACAATCTGAGGTGACATTTAGTGTATTTGTTTTATATTATTTTTTACCACTAAGGTGCTCCTTGAGGAGGCTTTCAAGGTACTGTATCTTCTTATTTGAGAGACTGTTACTTCTCTTGTTGAGTCGCTTGATGCTCAAGTCTTTCGACTTCAGGCTGACGTGATGGATCTGGAACATATTTAGTTGATAATTCACCAAGCAGTTCGATATAGTGCATATACCCTCACCAAATACAAGAATGCTGATGCTGATTGACATGATCCTGAGGAAGCTCATAAACATATCTGATCACAAGTCTAATACTCATTCTTGGCAGAAAAAATGATTCAAATTGCTGACAACACATTTTTTCTGAATGGCCTTACACTATATGATTTTTATACATTGTTGCACCTAAGAGTAAGATATTTGTCTACCTGCATGCGGAGTGCACGGTTGTTTCTCCGTAGATTGCCGATGTTTACACTCTCATATGTCACGATGTTGGTTTCTGGAGGGGATGTTATCAAGGCTGGATCAAAGCCGTCAGCTTTAAATAAAAATGAACATATACATCAGTGAAATAAATCATGTACATGTAATAAATATATCACAATCATCAATATGTAAAACATGACAAACACAATACAAACATTAAAATCAAATATTTAAATACTTGGTAGCACATGAAATGGTAATTTATATGGCGCTAAGTGCTCACCATGCTCATTGCAAGTGTTGTGTTTTTTCTTTGGCTGGGGTGGACGGTCTCTCGTCTTCGGTGCAGAGCGCTTGCTCGTCACACGGGCTGGAGGATTTGGCACATCAAAGATCGTTGGTGTTGCGTTCCACACCAGTTTGTCCCTCTTTGTGTTCATGAATTGAGACAGCTGTGTACATAGATACAAGCATACTTTGAGGATTGTAGTATTGAATACAACAATATCAAATATGTTATAGACTTATAGTAAAGTATATCAATATAATATAATAACAAACAAATATTTTATTTTGTTAAGTACATATTTACATCAGTTTACATACATATAAGTGTTTGCAGCTCAGACTGGCAACGCTCAGTATTCAGTAATTGATTATATGTCCAATCATAAATACATAAGACAGCGTCTTACGACACACACACACACACACACACACACACACACACACACACACACACACACACACACACACACACACACACACACACACACACACACACACACACACACACACACACACACACATATATGCCCCTGCATATATATATATATATATATATATATATATATATATATATATATATATATATATATATACTATAAAAAGTAACAATATATACGCATATAGAAACTCTAGTATTTGGTTATAAAAATATGATCCACCTGTTATTGGTGATTTAAGTTTTACTGCTGGGATGTATGATCAACCAGGAATCACAGGGAACACCCACTTGCAACGACAGTACAGACACAATTCTTAAGGTGACGCAACATCGTGGTAATCAAACTGCCGTTATTATGTAACGACTTAGTTGACATTGAATTGACATTGAGCTAATACATCCCAATTGCTTAAATAATTCACTCTATAGGAATATTTTATCCCAAGCACCCGAAAAGCATGCACCAATTAAAGAACGTTATGTTCAACTTTGCACGCATTTTCTGTGTTTTATGAAAACATAATGACAGAGAAAATGATACGGCCCCAACTGGATAATACATGGAAAACAATCGCATGTTAAAATTGACCGCCCAATGTAGTGCCAAGAGCAGCAAATGATAAATCAGCGCATCGGTGTATGGCGTATCGGGCGGTGTATGGTCTCTTAAACCAGTTAATATAAAAAATAAAATTTATATTAACTAATTAAAAGTAAAACGTTAATAAAGTAAACAATGACTGGTAAAGGCCCGGTTGGACTGCCCTTGCATGTCGAAAACGCTGGGCTCCCCGCGTTCTGAGGTCCCTCAGTTGGAGGTACTGGTCTATGGTGATGCTATAACGACTTCAACAAAACTCAGCTACAACGACTCCAGCGCTTACAGAACAGACTTGTGACGCTCTCCGGGAACTTCACTCGCATCACGCCTGCCCTCAAACAAATGCACTGGCTATGAGTCGACCAGAGAATCGTTTTAAACATATCCATGTGTGTATTCAAGACAATCCACGATATCGCGCATACTTACTTATTGCCGGGTCATTTTGTCAAATCGTTCGATCCACTTCGTGGAAATATGCGCTCTAAACACAAGCTGCTATTAACAGAACATCAGTCTAAACATATCCGATCGTTTATTGCATCCGCAGCAAAAGCCTGGAATGCAGTCCCAAAAAATGGGCTTCCACAAATCGACGTTAGTCGCTTGAGGCGCTAATACGCAACTAGACCCTAGTTGCGTATCAGCGCCTCCAGCAACTAACGTGGAGTTGTTTGCATGTTTTGCTGAACGCTTGTTTAAATCATCCTCAATTAGCTAGTTACAATGCAGGCGCGATTAGATCATCCTCAATTAGCTAGTTACTTGTTTAGATCATCCTCAATTAGCTAGTTACAATGCAGGCGCGATTAGAGCATCCTCAATTAGCTAGTTACTTGTTTAGAGCATCCTAAAATAGCTAGTTACAATGCAGGCGCATAGCCAGCAGTAGTTTGTATGTATGCAGGCCGGATGGGTCAATAGACAGAATAGCCAAAATAACGCTATCTTGGCACTTAATTCAATCGAAAGTCCCGCGACGTTTCATTGACTTTAGATGTACATTAATGTAGACATTATGTTTTCATATTGACGGACATGTTGTACGATGTCAATATTTAACTATGTGTGAGGACGTAGCAATCTCGTGTGATGCATCTCGTGTGATACATACGGCGAGCTGTAGATAATGTTAAACATCCTTTCCGGCATCGAGCCAGCACACCTGTCTTCGGGCTACCATTCGACGTTCAATCGGCTGTAAATGTACACTAATGTACATGGTATGCCTTCTCATTGACGGAAATGTCAGACTATATCCATGTTTAGCTATGCGTGAGTCTTCGATGTCAGGCGAGTTCAACAGCTGATTGTAGGATGATTAAAACAAGGGTTCCACAAAATGTTTCGCAAAACGGTGCCGCATTTTACACACGTCAAGAATACGTAAAATACGGCACAAAGATGTGTCAGAGTGCCCTCTACCGGATTAGTTATTGTGGTACCTCATTCTAGAGCTATTGCAACGATCAATATATTTAGGACGTTGTTGCGTAGCCGAGCATCGGAACCGTGTTCGCTGGTGATAAAGGTCCGAGCACTCAACGCGCATGCGCCTACTTTGACTTTCCCCGGTGCTCGGACGCGGTGCAGCAGGCCGAGCATCGGAACCGTGTTTGTTTGTGATAAAGGTCCGAGCATTCAACGCACAGACGATTTCTTGGTCGTACTTTCACGTTACCCTTCGCATCAGTATCAGTACGGGTGCGTAATCGTAGTACTGCTACTAGCGATTCATAAGGATATTCGATTCATATTTATAAGTCCATTATAACAAGCCTATGGAAAAAATGAAATAAATACTAAAATTTTATAAGCCCAATTGCATGATTTTAAATGTTTTTTGCGTTAATGGTATGAATCTAAGTAAGTAATATATACCCATAACGACATTATAATTAATAAATAGGAGCATTAATAATTACATGATCACCGAAAGAAACAACAGGGGCATCATAGTCTACAGCATATGGCTGGTTGATGAATTTATTTCATTCATAGGGCATAACAGGCCAAAGTAATTGCGTTTTTAGAACTGCAGATTGTAATTGCTGTAGTATAGCAGAATGATTTATGGACTTCATGTTTTTATATAGTAAATTTAATATTATAATTTTAATAGAGCCAGTTCCATTAGAAAAAGATTATAAGTAATATGTGTACTGTAGAAGATATTTATTTGCAGCTTATATAATAGTTGCTGTGGCACAAGTAATACGAATATAGTTGCTGTTTCCTGAAATTATATATCTGCTGTATTACTTTATGCAGAATTATTAAATACACACATGTGTAATGTAGCAATATTGTATGAAGCAGTTTATTATTGGAAGATGACAAAAGAACATATCTACAATGATGATTACCTGGGTAACATTAATATTTAAGTGACGTATGTACGCGTCATGGGCGAAGATAAATCGACTTGCAATCTGACACAGTAATGTAAAGCATACTCGTGTATTGCACTAATGTAAAAAAAACTTGCTACGTGATCTCTATTATCTAGAATACATTACTAATTTATGGTAACTGATTCCATACAGACATTATTAACAGGGTATATAACTACATGTCATGCACTTGAAATCTGTCACAGTAATGTAAATATGCATAATATAAGCATAAAAGTAAGAAAGAAGAAATGTAAAACATATATACATTTCACAAATGGCATAATACTAGTTATATAGTTATATAAAAGGGTTACCATGACCCATGCTAGATTAGTGGGTAATGTAGCGAAATGGGAAAATAGCTCATGTAGTCAACACTGCCAGTTTTGAGTTTCGTTGTGGTTGCAGTGTTTTGATTATATACAGTGTTTATGTAAGAGGAGAAATATAAAACATATACATGACATGCCGGTGAATTTATTTTCGATGCTCAATACAAATATAAATACATAGATAAATGAATTTTAAAAACATTGCACAAAAGGGTTATCATGACACGTGAGATTTTCGGATAATCTAGTATTTAACAGCAGGAACTGCGTAATACCTAAGGTAGAAGGGGTTATATTTGTAAAACATAATTATGCCTGGGATAATTATTAATTTAATGAAATGTACGCAAACAATATCAATCATAAACAATTTAGTCAACATGACATACATCTTATAACAAACAAATAAAAAAAATGAAAATGATGGTAATTATGGTATTATGCTTGCGACATTTTAATTGCAGTTTTAATACATTTTATTATAATTGTATATAAATAAATATTGTATTAAAAACGTAATAATGCACATAACTATTTCACTAACATAAAATCAGTCAAGCAAAACAATAACTAGTATAATAACATAAAGCATGAATTATATTATTATTATTGTAATATAAAACTGACACTTATTCTGTGGTTAAAAATGTCACATTGAAATTCGATAAAGATAGTGATAACAGCAAAATTGAGGTAGTGCAAAATGTAAACAAATGTCCCCAGTTGTCGCATATGGACGCCGAGTCGTCTCATGATCGGCGACGAGTTATCTTGACTTGAGCCGGCTCGGCCCGGGCCGAGTTGTCTGTGAGCCGAATCGACTGGCATTTGACTTGTCTTCGAAGTACTTCTGCTCGGGCTTAATCTTGCCAGCGCAGCTAGGATATAGAGCCACCGACGCAGCCGATGTCTTACAGTCCCGCCTCTGGCCAATGTAGAGTTGCACGGCTGTTTTCTGTTCTTTATTTGCGTCAAAACCATCGCCTACGTTCATCCCAACCTCAACCCATGCTCGGCTGCCGTGAGAAAGAGCGGAAGCAAGATGCAACACGTGACAATTGGCGCATGCGCGTTGAGTGCTCGGACCTATAACGCCGAGGTACAGGGTTCCGATGCTCGGCTACGTAACCACTTCGTATATTTAACACAGCTCACAAACCCAAGCATTTGGACCTTCCTGGCGGTATATATAAAAGTAGCTAAGCAAACACATGCATCCAATCATGTACATGCACACGCACCCAGGCCCACATCCGCAACCGCGTAGTGTATGAACTTGCCTACATATTCTGACGACGCCAAGTCGCCTAGGGCTAGGGCTAGGCGATGACGCACTGATAAAGAAAGTGGCATTGTAGTGTTTACATTTATTCCGGCGTCATTAACGTTCCGGTCGATGTTTCTGCGCATGCGCGATAAATGTAAAATCATCAATATGCAGCGAAACGATAACGCATTTATGGTGTAAATACCATGGGCTGTTCGTTAGGATAATTAACACAAGTCAAAAACGTTTTGAGGAATGTTTTGATAGCAAGCGCAAATCACGTGACTGTTGTGCGCCCAAATCCGTGATAGTGATTTAAAGAAATGTAACATTTTAATGTATTTAATGACATGTTTGGCATCTCTTCAATGTGTTCATCGCGGGAGAGTTAATGAACAACCCGTGGCATTTCTACTAAAAATGCTTTGTTGTTCTTATTGAGCGGATCCTGGGTGGATTTTTAATGAAACCCAATATAGTATGTACCATTGTAGTTCCTAGATGAAGAGAACATTTGAATGTTAATAAGAAAACCAGGGTTAAATTCTCATTAATACGTTAATGAAACGGTCCCCTGGATTATAAATAGGTAAACAAATAAGCATAATGAAATGTGAGATTTGTTCTGATGCGTGGGTAAGGAACATTTGCAAATCATTATTTAAGACATCAACAGGGACTGATTAGTCGAACACTAAACAAAACACTTTGCTAACTATATAAGTCTCCAGGGGTGAATGAAACTTCATTTCTAGGTACATTTCGGTGTTTACGATGCGGCCTACCGTAATAGTAATGAATTCGTGGGATGAATCCATCCGCGGATTTCCCAGTGTCACGCTCATCTTAAAGATTTCCTGGCTTGCAGTGTGTTGGTCGGGCGTGGAATACATTTCTTCAAACTCACTGAGGATCGTGGCTAGCTCAGAACATGCCACTATCCATCGCTTAAGGGGAGCAGGATTTTCAATGGGGCCGTCGAAACTACCAGAACCATTAACGGTTTCGTTGTTTTGCTCGTGCGCTTGGTCAAGAGGCATACTCTAGAACTTTCGTTTCGTCTTTGTGAACACCCAGTGTTTTTTAAACCGACCTCTGAGTTCAAGTGGAAAGGCTTTCGTGTCCCTTATGTGAACAGGTAGCCAGCGAACGTAGCTCATGTGGTCAAGAGCACAAAACACTGGTACCAGTACCTCCATCACATCTATGTAGAGAGAACAGTTATTTTCTCTGTGATCAATCTTAATGCTGCACATGTAAACAAATCCATTTTTACACGCGCTGGTGAGCCCAGCAGTGGCTGCCGGATATGATTTCCCTACTTGTCAGGGAGACTGTTTGCCTTTATCGTTGAACTGGGAAGTTGCACCAGAACCAGAGAAGGCGTGAAAATGGCAAAGAACGATTTTTTTCCTCCCCAGATTCTTGACAGATTCAGTTGATGTGGTATTAGCGGAAGTGCTTCCCTGTGCCATAACTGCATTCATGGATGGAGTTAGGCAAGATCGTGAAATATATTCCAACCAAAATTACAACCACATATGTGCCTACGGTTATGACGAGAACAGTAGTTGTGCCCCCATTCAGCGCATCATATACATGTAGACATATTCTGTTGTCCGCCTCTTCGTGGTCAATCGCCCACATCGATATATCAGCACATTTCGACCTTACATGTGAAACGCAGGTGACGTGCATATGTTTACTTGGTGGGTAGACATGTGTGACTACATCTTCCTTCAGAAGATTGAACCGTGCTTCCATGTTTGTGGAACATCGTTGACGTATTCTAAACATTGCTCTTTTCCCAGATGTTACATTGAGTGCAGTGTTTGCACACTATTTCGTTCATGCAGTCGTGGTTGTCTAAGGTGAATAATTCGTAGGAGGAATTCATGAACGGATTTAACATTGTCACGATCACATCGCACGTGTTTGTAACCTGAAGCTTCCTCCGAATGAAACGGCACTGCTTCAACGTGCAAACCGATGTCTATACCAGAGAAGCTCTAACAGAGAAGGGTCACTTCGGCAGTTCCATTTTGAATTTTGATACAGTAGCGCCTCTAGCGGACGAATGTGCCGTGTTAGCAGACTGCCAGATGAAACTGCAGTACAAATGATGTGTTCAATTGTTCATACGTTATTGAAATTGCACTTGAAGCACTACATAAACACTGAAGCACGTAAACTTGCAATAGTGCACGTAGCAACATCTGTTCTCACTATCCAGACACTAGATAGGCCTATTAGTACATATTTTTACATCATATTATACGTTGGCCGTATCATGCACTCTCCCCAGCCCCCCATTTCCTATTCCCACGTCAGCACTTGTATGGGTTTTTATATTGTTGTGTTTGTTTTTAATGATAATATGTATATATATATTTAATATATATATATATATATATATATATATATATATATATATATATATATATATTTTAATATATATCACATAATAAGAAATATATTTGTATATAATAATTTTAAACTTATATATATATATATATATATATATATATATATATATATATATATATATACATATTTATATAATATATTATACATGATACATGTGTGTATATATAATGCATTTGTAAGTAATGTTGTTTATTTATGCAATATAATATATATATATATATATATATATATAATTATATATATATATATATATATATATAATATATTTACATATTTTAAATGGTAATGATAATTTACATATATATAGAGTATTGATATATATATATATATATATATATATATATATATATATATATATATATATATATATATATATATATATTAATATATATATATATATATATATATTATTTAATATATGTGTATATAATAATTATATACTTATTATATATATATATATATATATATATATATATATATATATATACATAAATATATATTTTATTTTGTAATTATTGTATACACATTTGTATTACATATTAAATATATATTAAATAATATTAAATAATATTAAATAATATATATATATATATATATATAAATTACATTATCATTATTATTTATAACATGTATATTATATAGTAAATGATTAAATTATGTATTTTATATATTGCAATAACACAATAATGATACACTTATATATTTATATATATTTATATATAATTTTATATATAATATATTTATATATTTTAAATGGTAATGATTATTTATATATATATATATATATATATATATATATATATATATATATATATATATATATATATAGATTATTGATATATATTTAATATATATATATATTATTTAATATATGTGTATATAATAATTATATATTTATTATGTATATATTATATATATATATATATACATAAATATATATCAGTTTATAATTATTGTATACACATATATAATACATATTAAATATATATATTAAATAATATTTTAAATAATATTAAATCATATATATATATATATATATATATATATATTACATTATCATTATTATTTTAATATGTATATTATATATTAAAGGATTACATTATATATATTGTATATTATATATATATATATATTGCAAAAACACAATAATTACATACTTAAATATATATATATATATATATATATATATATATATATATATATATATATATATAAGTATATATATATAAGTATATATATATATAAGTATATAGTTGTTGTGTTTTTGCACTATATAAAATACATAATTTAATATATATTATACATATTAAAAATAATAATTAGAATATAATATATATATATATATATCATTTAATATTATTTAATATGTAATATATATATATATATCAATTTTAATATACATGTATACATTACTATATATATATATATATATATATATATATATATATATATATATATATATATATATGTAATTATGTATATATATATATATATATATATATATAGTATATAATTATTGTATACATGTATATTCAAATTCTTACATATTAGAAAAATAATCAAACTGTTCATGGATAATGATTACTGATAATTTTACTCGCAATAACATAATATCGGTTTGAGCATTTTAACAAAACATTTGTATATAAGGATGATTATTTCCTGGTAGTATAAATTAATTAAAAGTTCATAACTATGTGCTCTTATCTTCAACTTACTCGTTGCACCCGAAGGTCGCGCAAAATGAGTCGGTTGATCGACTTTTCGGTGTACTTGGCGGTGGTGTTGCCAATGTCTAATTGTCAAGCAAATGAAGCGGCACATTCGTCCGCTTGGGACGCTGCACTCCAAGCGCTAAAATGGCGGCCCATTATAAATTGCGAAGTGACCCTTCTCTGTTAGATCTTCTCTGTCTATACCAAGCAAGTATCTGGAGAAATAGCCTGAAGTCTGTCATAGCTGCATCCAACCGCGAAGACGTTGGAAGGACAAGTGAAGACACCGGATAGCGTCCACTCTGGACAACTCTACCAGCTGCTGCTATAGGTTGTAGAGGACTGATCAAGTGTGGTTGCAAGGCTGAACCCACACGTGTGAAGAAATGCAGACGCAAGACCACCGGGCCCTCATGCACAGCATTTGTCTCTTCGTGGACTTAATGATTATTAAGAAACGTTCATTGTAACATAATTGATAGCAATGGAACTGTGAGTTAATTAGGTAATTAACTAAGTACATGTGAGTGCCTCTAGATGTGCAACACGTATCGGTACCCAAATGTGTAGTACACGCGTGCAGCTACGTGTGCACATTGAAATTATACTAAGTAGTTTTGAGCATATTGGCAACTATTTTAAGTTGTACAACTATAAACATCTCCTGTAACCTTCAGAAATACAATCATTTTGGATGATGATAATATTGGAATTATAAAAATATTTTGTAATTTAGCCTTCGACCTTGACGTTTAAATATGGGTAGCCCCATCACAATGGCTGTATATATTCATAGTGGATATGTCTGCAAAATATTTAATTCGGAACGTTTGACCAAACAAATCTGATAAAGAGTTACGATATTTATACATTTCTTCATTTATCGGCCATTTTTAATGTATGCAAATTACCACGGAAAGGGGTGTGTCAATAAATATACGAGCTTTTGAAAATATTAAAATATCGAGATATTGGACAATATAATGATATCATTACTGCTTTTTTACCTTGATCTGACCTTGAACTTGCCCGTTAAAATCGGCCAGCCCCCTATAAAAAGTGTTATATGATCCCAATGTACAACTATGCAAAATGTGGTGCTTTGGCCTTGCGTGTCACGACCATACGCCTAAGCGACTCCACTATGACGTAGCATGACAGCTAACGTCGTACATATTTTGTGGGGGAGATTATTTTCAAAACAATGTGTGTCGCGTCTCGTTTTCGTTCAGCGTTTCTTCATTCTTGTTTGCGTGTTTTGGGACGCGCGTTTTTTATTTTGTATGATGAATAATAACAACTAACGATACTTAATACATACAGCTCCAAAGGCATCGACATGCCTTTGAATCGAAAGGTATTGTAAATATTTATTCATTTAGCAAGATATTAGTATAGTTGTACTTGTAGTCGTGGACACTTCGATTCGGGCACGCACTGTCACTGTAAGTGTAAGGGCTAAGGCGAAGCCTAATATGTCAATATGCCTGGGCCTTTTCTCGAAGAAAATTACATTATACGTAATAATTTTCGTAAATATGGCGGATTCTTCCTTACCTGCGAAAAATCGTAAATAGGTATTCTCGAAAGCGCTACGAATGTCGTAGCTTACGTACGGAAATCTCGCGAGGTTTTGTTTGCGTTGCAACAGGTACGATCACTGATTGTTGGGATGTTTTGCCTTTTTTTAGTTCTGCTCACATGTTCTGATGGTGAATGAAAAAAGCACAACCCGGATAATTTGGCAAGGAAAACTGGTGATTAGCCAGAGTAGGCAGCTGCGATACATAACACAAGGAAGCTGAGCCACTGAGAAATAGTAATTGACAGGAAATAACTGGCATAACACAAGCGAGGCATTTGATCGAACAAAAAAACAGAACGCAAACTTTCACTCGCTGACGCTGTCAGTGACAGTGTCAGTGTCACCCAGAAAAAAGCAGAAGACTGAGTTAACAGACCAATCCAACGAATGTCAAGCCTGAAAAGGCTCAGTCAATGTTTAACAGATGCACTGATAGGTATATCAAAAAAAAATTAGAATATGTTATATCATCATTTAAATGGTGCCATGTGATAGATACTAGTATGTAGTTAATAAAACTTTTTGAATTTTTTTGAAATCTTCAATATTTACGGAGAAATTCAATTTTTAAACCTTAAAATTGTTGCATTTTTGTCTATAGGATTTTGTTCCATTTCTTGTGCACAGGCGCAAAATTACTGCATAAAATAGGTTGGAAACCAATAATAACATTGGAACCATTTAACTTACGCATGTGAAACCAAAAATGGGTCAACCCTTTAGGAAATGTAAATTTTTTGTGACCTTGATTTGACCTTCAAAGTTGACCTAGATTTTATATCTGACCTAGATTTGACCCACAGTATGGTATTAATACATATTAATGGTATAATTTGGGTGAAATTGTTTAAGAAATGAGCATTTTTTACATTTAAATATCAAAACTATCAATATAGCAACTTTATGAACACTTTAAACGGTTATTATAACTTGACCTAATTATTTGACCTATATTTCACATCTGACCTACACTGGAATTTAATGCATAATTAATTCATAAATTCATCATGAATCTTGATAAACCCTTTGACATGTGATTTATTTTGTGACCTTGACATGACCTTCACAGTTGACCTACATTCCCATGTTTTTCTATATTTGGCCCACTGCATTTATATTAACTTTTTATTGATGAGTACATTTCACTGCCCGTAACTTCCAGTTGAGCAACAGGTGTAGACTAAGTATAACTAGTCACACCATCGATTTCTGCTGATGTCACAGTTCTGCCATTTATTGAAGAATGGAAACATTGTAGTAGCAGTATCTACAATTCCCAAGACCATACTGCTATGTTCTTCAAGTGTATACACTGTTATTGCAAATAAATACGAGTTGAGCAACGAATGTGAAGAGACTGCGATGCCAGACACTTCTCTCGAGATTAAAGAGTGTTGTCAGTTCTTGAGAAGTTGACCCATGCGAGCATTGCCATCATTGACATTCACACATGTTTCACTATAGGTAATGTGCATAAGTCCATGCGATATGTATTGAAGTTCATAATTTCTCTGTTTTAGTCCATGGGGAACCTCTCTAAGTTGCTGATGAGTCGACCCTTGTCAGGAGCAGTGCCTACAATTAAATATATTACAGTCAATGCTGCATACAACATTACAGAAAATGTAATTACAGCACTTAACTCTATGGGAAAAAAACAATTAAACAGGAAATGGGTTTTTAACTAACAAATGTAATATTAAACTTAAGTGTATATAACTTAACTTTGATATCGTAACTTATCCATATTCTTCACAACCACACTTCCTGAGTGTCTACATGAAATTCAAATAACGACAATATTTCACATAAAATACTACACAAAAATGGTAAATATTATTAATAACATCAACAAAATAGATATTCCACATAACTGTAAACTAAATGGTAAAATGTGAATTACAGGTATTGGGTGGTGTCTTTACTTTCTATAATAAAATAGTAATACTGACACACTAATAATATATATGTATTAAGTTCTGTTTACACGATTTACTAAAATTCAACTGTTTAAGATGTGGATTGATCAGATTAAAAATGTTTTCCTGTAGTGATTAAAATTAAAGTAGGTCGCAGACGCAGTAACACGTAATCGTGATGACCTGCCCTGATGGCTAATGCCTTAAATTTAACTGTTTTGAAATATCGTTTGGTTTCCTTAAAACATTGACTTGCACATATGCAACACATATTTAATAATAACTTTCTAATAATTAACTAATAGATTACAATAATATCGATTGCGCGTACGTTGGCCGTTGCAAATGCCACGCAATGTTAATGGCGCCTGAACGCATAAATTATGAACCGCGCAGGCCGCAGCTCTGAGCGACATGAAAAACGCTCCAGACAGGCTCCAGACAGGCAGATTGTCCGCTGTCTGCTGGGTTTCCTCGCGCCCTGCGAATTCCTACATAGTTCATATTTATACCATATGAAAGCTAAGATGCCGTAGAATTGGTTACAACTATCACATTTTCAGTTACACGCAAATCTTTATCAGCAGGTTATAAATAAACGCAACGCAACGTTCACCAACCTTAATCATCAACGGCCGAATGCAATGCCAATGTAACATATTTTTCCCGCTGATCATCTTCTGAAGGCATTCATTGGTCGATATCAATGCCAACAGTAAACACAATTAGTATGCATAGCGAGAAACACGCCGTTTTCCGAGACCATGTGATCCAGCCAGTCGCGTCGGCGGCAAAAAACCTGCGCCAGTTCTGGGACGCGTTACGCGGACACTGAGCGATGCTGCCATCTAGCGGATGTTGATATACCTAGCACTGAGGCTGAGCGATTAGGAATGTGCTGCTACGCGAGAACCAACTATGTTAACGCATACTAGATATAATAGATACTTAGAGTTAGAGCAAGGACAAGGTGGTGTAGTGGTTACCACAACGGCCTCTGTCTGTGACTCTGAAGCCGGCGGGACGGGTTCAATCCCCGGTACCGGCAGTTGTGATATAAAAATCTGGCTCCAGCATTGGGGACTGTGTATCCCTCGTGAATCGGAGAATCACGTAAATGTCGGTCCCGTCTCAAGCGGGACGTAAAAGGACGTAAAAGAACCACTGAGGACGACAAGCACCCTGGCAGTGACCATCCTCAGTGCCAGCATAGAAAGGTCGTCTTGGCGTAGTCGCCGTAGATGTTCTGAAAAAGGCTGACTAGTTAAATGAGACCTCATAAGATCAAACGTTGTAACCACAACATATACAGACTAGTTAATATAACGTTGCCGAGTGCAGGAAACAACTATAACTAGAACTACGAATCAGTTACGGGATATATTGCGTTACGATTAAATATGCGCCATACTTACGAATATTCTTATCGTAACTGCTTCGAGAATAATGTTTATGAAACATCATAATATATGAAGTTTCGACGCCATATTTACGAATATTCTTAACTGTTTCCAGAATAGCTTTCACGAATCGTACGTTTTGAAGTTTCAACGCCATTTGTACGAAAAAATTGCTCTAAGAAATGCGTAAGTCATTCGAGAATCCATGCCCTGGTGCTGTGTACGTTCGGGATATTCAGTTTCATGCCAGGTCTAAATTTGTGACACTATAATACGACTAGCATTTGACACAATTTGTTGGGAGAACTATTGCATCATAGTTTGACTGAGATAGTACAACTGTGTAATTTATGTTCGTGTTATTATTTCAAACATACAACAATTAATATTGCAATATATCAGTGGTCATGGGTGATATGACATATCATATGTCCATGACAGTATTGTAAACTGATGAGTCACATACGACCGTCTTGCAATACATCAACAGCAAATATGGTGTTTGGGAATTGTATATATTGGTCTTCAGAGGCAATGTATTACCCAACAAAACCTCCTGAGCTGCAATATTAAGAAATATATAGCAAAACTATTTTCAGTCTCATTTCCTTGCATTAACTTAGGAAAATGGAAAGTATTGAACTAGTAAATTGACAGTCGAATATGATTACAATATTACATATGTAAGTTTTTTAATGACAATGTTATGATTTTTTTAGCAACACACATCTGATGTAATATCTAATTTGTTGAAGCATGTTAAGTGCTTTCTATTTTTAGTGACTTTGTCCTGATTCTTTGGGACATTGTTTTGCCGGTCCCGAAGGCATTAACGAATTAACATGTTACACATAAGTTTTACAATCACTTGTAGACGGCGTGTGTTGTTCTGCTGGTAATTGCGGTGATCGTAGATAGCAGCAATGGAGGTATGTCTATGTATTCATCTTGCTAATACCTGTGGCAGTGGATGGCAGCTAAGTACATGTTCATGAAAATGTTCGTGCATAAAAGTGTTGCTTGCATGGAGTTTTACCATTAGCCTGGACCGCACTTAGACTAAGAAGTAGCATTCTACTTCCTTGTAATCATCGCCATTATTATCAATAATATCATTATTTTATTGCTTAATTTTTGTCGGCTTTATGTGATGGTTAGTTTTGTTAATTCAAACGATATCTGCTAGTGTATTGTGAGATTATTAAAACTTGGGCATTTAAAATAGGCGCAGTGCATATTAACAAGGACCCCAGGTTATGAAACAACACTCGGTGGTCGGTTAACTTAATTCCAAGCACTAGCCTCGCAATCACGCCGTGCTCATATTGAAATAGGTCACCAAACTGCATGAGCACGAAGTATATCCCACACATGAGCATGATACGTCCAAATCCTGAATTTGCCCGAATCAAGTCATGAGCTTGTTCAGGATTTGGACGTGTCATGCTCAGGTCTGAGATATATTTCGTGCTCATACAGTTTGGTGACCTCCTTCAGTATGAGCTCGAGTCAAGTCCGGTCAAAAGGTTGTTGAACATCGTACTCAGACCAAAAAGGATGGCAACTAAAGTAGAAATAATTGGTCGACTTAGTTGTCAAAGTTTGTCGTTTCTTTAAAGAAAATTAGTCAAATTCATATACGAGGTGCTGTTGATCCATGTAAACAGTTGGTGCAAGACGATTCTTTTGAAATGCACTGTGTTGTGCCTAAATTGTACTGTTTTAAGAACATTTGCAAATTAAAAAGATGTGAAGTTCTGCAACGTCATCCTATCCAGATAATCATTCTACGTCCATTAATCAACGGTGTATGCGCAACGCACACGACTTGTACATGTCAAAGGTCAGCGCGTACATTCGGCCCACAATTTACCAGTTTGGAATGTGTATGCGGTCAAGAATGTCGTGCCACCTCGTGTTGAGTAGTCAATTGACTACGTACTCAATATATTTTGTAACCACCGTGAGCATGGATTCTCAGCTGAGCATGAGATCTGAGTCTGAGCACGGAGTTGAGAATGACCTCGGAGTACGGTTTTATAACGTCGGACCAAAATTGATATATTCACTAGTAGCACAGGTTGTGATTGAGGCAATGTGGAACCCACCTATTCGTTGTATTACAGTGACAGAGCATACTCATTGTACAACATCATCGGATTGCAAATATGATGGCGGCGTCTGCTGGAATATGAAAGAATGTGGATATTCGATATGTCTTTGCGATGACAATTACATTCCAGTTAATACAAATGAATGCAGACCAAGTAAGTAATGGAATTCATCATTAACGTAACAGTGGCAATCTTTTCAATATCATATTTATTTGTCCAAACCGATAAAGAATTATCTAAATTGCAACAGACACATATCAATTTCCACAGCCGCCATATTTACAATTTTGACTGCGACACATTGCTCGAACCTGAGTACCCTAAAGCGAGAGTCAATGTATTGCGAAATCTGTTTCTGATATAGCTAATCTGACTTATTAGCTAATAATTGTCCTTTTGGTTAAGCGCTCATAGTTGTCCACCATCGGTATTGCTGATTAATATATTAATGTCTGCCAGGTCTTAGTATCTAGTTCGTCTTTCGAGTAATAAACAAATGCTATATCATTATATGTATGCATTGCAGAAGTGAAACTCGGCGAAACTAAATGCAAAGCCGATAACGACTGCCTCGTTGATGAAGCCGCCTGCCGGAATGATGTTTGCGAATGCAGCCTAGGCGACGATTACGTATCAGAAGACAAGACAATGTGTCGCCGTAAGGATAAAATAACGAACATGATCAACATTTTACGTACCCAAATACACATAAACACGAACGCAAGCACGGAGGCACGCACATCAGTCTTTCCCATGAATATATTGATGAACGAAGTGTGGGTAAGCGTGGCAGGCTGTTAAGGCGCAAACTTACTACGGGATCAGGAAAACATGCCCTTGGAAGTGTTAAAAATAACTTCGCAGTGGTTCCATTATGAAGTATGTTTAGACTTCGCTCTGGCACATAGTGGTACCATAAATTACAAGTTAGCAAGTTGCATTAGTTGTACATAAATAGTCAGTTAGGACGCAGGAATAGCTGTTAGGTAACAATTGGTATATTCACTGCAGATGCTTCTCTATATGCAGTCTTAAGTTGAAGATGTGTTCTACTGTACCCCTTTTCGGTCGAAATCCTGCCTGTTCTTCTGCTAGCATTCCCCCATTCCCCCATTCCCCTCCATTGATTCGGTTCAGAAGAACCCTTAGTGTCACTTTGCTTTGGTGACTGAGAGTTCTGTAGTTCTGACATAGTATCAGAACTACTTTCGTTTGTTTGGAGTGGGTATTATGAGGGATTGGGTGCCTTCTTTCAGCCACTGTTTAGGCTCCCTTCCATCAATTTGCCAGAGAATAACTCTGGCAAATTGATGTCAATAGTCTAATGAGCTCTGGCCTTGCATGTTTTACGAGCTCTGCTGGAACATTGTCCACTCTTTGGGGTTTGCCTGCCTTTAGCGAGCGTACCGCATCCTTGGCTTCTTACTTTATTTTCGATGCATCACGTGATTCCATGTTTGTGTTAATGCCACTGTCCAATATGTTGGTGTCATGTCTGAGCTTATAGTTGTATATATCTTCACAATATTCAGTCCATGTTCTGATATTCAGTAAGGAGGTTGCCGCTTTTGTCTGCATTATCAGTACTTTGTTTGTCTATGAGTGTAATCAGTCTGTGTTGGCCTAGGTTATGCATACTTCTGATTTTCCCGAGGCAGTTTCATGTCATTTCTTGGATGCATTCCCTGCTGTCCTCTTTTGCTTTCTTTTTGATGGTCTTGTATATTTCTGCGGACGCTCTTCGCTGTTTAACTTCGCCGTTTCCCACTTGTTCTCCCCTTTTCGTCATCAGGGTTAGTGTTGGTGATGGTATCATCGATTTAAGTAGCTTGTTGATCGCGTTAGCTACTCTGGTCACGCTTTGTTGGATCAATGATTTGTTTCGCTCATAGTGTCGGTGTCGTTACCATCTTGTACGCTAGTGAAATATTCCTTTTTCTTCTCACTTCTGCGATCCCGACTACATCCCACGCCAACCTGGTTTCTTTAATTTCTTCCAGTTTTTCTATTTGTTCGTCTGTTAGTGGGTGGAGTTATACGTTGAATATCTCAATTTTCAGTATAATTACCCTCTTTCAGCGGCTCTGTTTGAACCAGATATTCTTAGAACTCACTGCACCTAGCCCTAGTTGACCAAAACCGCTTCCTTGGTCATACATCTGTCGGTGCCGCTGGTGACAGGAGACCTTGACTGTGTCGGGTTTTGCATGCTATTGTTGTTAGCCCATCCATCCACGCTTGCCATTGCGGTTTGGAATGGGCAGGCGTTATACTGTGAACGAAACTGCTCAATTGTCGACACGGTGGCTATAACAGTACCAAACCACCGATTTTGTCGGTACCGGGTTTCGAACCCCGGTCCCTCTGGTCGGGATTTCGGGACTCTAACCACCCGGATACCGCGCCCTGTGTAATGCATATATATATATATATATATATATATATATATATATATATATATATATATATATATATATATATATATATATATATATATATATGTATATATATATATATATATATATATATATATATATGTATGTATATACATGTATATATATATATATATATATATATATATATGTATATATATATATGTATATATATATATATATGTATATATATATATATATAAATTATATATATATATATATATATATATATATATATATATATACATATATATCTTTCCAGGCCGCAAAGACGAGTCATGCTCCAAGGAAGAACAATGCCAGCTTCCATTGACTTGCATTAACGAGATATGCAACTGCCCTCTCAACACGACCTATGTCTCGACAATAGGACTTGCTGGCATGAATCCTGTCTCCAGATGCATCCCTAACGGTGGTAAGTTTTATGTGTTGATCCGTAATCACGTCCGATCTAACGATAGCATGAATCCGCAACCGGAAGAACAACTCCGTCATGCAGTCTACCTAGCACGGTTTTACATACATCACTATGCGTGTCTCTCTGTCTCTGTCTCTGTCTCTGTCTCTGTCTCTGTCTCTGTCTCTGTCTCTGTCTCTGTCTCTGTCTCTGTCTCTGTCTCTGTCTCTGTCTCTGTCTCTGTCTCTGTCTCTGTCTCTGTCTCTGTCTCTGTCTCTGTCTCTGTCTCTGTCTCTGTCTCTGTCTCTGTCTCTGTCTCTGTCTCTGTCGCTGTCGCTGTCGCTGTCGCTGTCGCTGTCGCTGTCGCTGTCGCTGTCGCTGTCGCTGTCGCTGTCGCTGTCGCTGTCGCTGTCGCTGCCGCTGCCGCTGCCGCTGCCGCTGCCGCTGCCGCTGCCGCAGTCGCTGTCGCTGTCGCTGTCTCTCTCTCTATATATATATCTCTCTCTCACTCTCTCTCTCTCTCTCTCTCTCTCTCTCTCTCTCTCTCTCTGTATGTATCTCTCTCTCCCTGTATCTCTGTCTCTCTCACTTTCTCTCTCTGTGTTTATCTCTCACTCGCTCTCTCTCTCTCTCTCTCTCTTTATATATATATATATATATATAAATATATATACATATGTTATATAGTCATGTTAAAAAACATATATTACTCAAAGTCAACACTAAAAATATATATATATACATTATGTACTTTGCAATATCACGAAGACACATTTTTGAAATTGAAATTGAACGAGTGCCAGAATTGTGACTTTGGACTTGGAAAACATTGCCTGAATCATAAGCATTTTTAGCGTTGTTTATTTGACACAACTAAACCAAAATGTCTTTAGTGACTTGATCATCAATTAATAGAATAGAGGTGTAGAGGTTATATATATATATATATATATATATATATATATATATATATATATATATATATATACATGCATGCATGCACACACGTACATGCATGCATATTTATATACAGATACACACGTACATACTCTCTCACACACACATACACATACATATACATACATATATACATGCAAACATGCTTACATGCTTATATGCATTCACCCAGGCACACACGTATGTGTATACATTTAGTTATATAAGTATGATTGACACATTTTCCTCGAATTACGTTTTAGAAGCCACACTGAAGGCTAACGAAATATGCGAGAGAGAAAATGATCTGTGTGGCAGCAAGTTGATATGCATTCGTTGTGGGAACGACTCTCAGTCCAACAGTACCTGTGTGTCAGGTAATCACCACACTCTCTTGCTTGTTTACGTTTTGCTATCAACGTTCATCAACAGTAACACTAAAACATAAATCTAAATATATAAATAAAAAATTATGTTTTAGATTAATTTATATTTTTGTATATGTTTACGTACATAGTTTTAGAAAGGGTGTTAATTTTATATTAATATATATAATTTGCATACAATGTTTTAGTAGTATACATCTTAAAAGCAGTGTTTAAAATAATTTTGTTTAATTTTATTTATATAATTTACATACAAAGGTTTGCGAGTTAGTATGATTTATATTAATTTATATAATTTACATTTGTATTTATTAATATACATTAATCTTAGTATTTTTCTTGTGCAGCGCTTCGATCCGTCATGCAGGAATTAGCGCTATATAAAAACTGTATTATTATTATTATTATAATTATTATTAAAACTGCGAACTTTAGCGTAGGGATGCAGTCAGTAGTTTCTGATCAAAATTATATTATAATTTGAATATCAATAAAATATAATAGTACGAACAGAAGGGAAGTTAGATGGAGTTACTCAATATAAATAAAGCTTTCCAATTTCCTATTCCGCCCTTTTAAACGTTTCACCCCGTATACATACGTCAAGTTTAATCAATTACAAATATGTAACTTGTTACCTTCTCTGACATTCACATCCGCCATTTATATTAATGGCGGTCGTCAAGACTAATGTTCCTATAATTTATGAACTACGTCACATAGAGCGGACATTTTACAAAATAAGAATATGAATAGCCATATCCATTTAATGACATATTTTGTATTTGACCATCGTCACCTTCGTATTCTTCATTTCATAAAATTGGGGCCTTAAAAAGGAATTATATACATACCTTTACAATTCTTAAATTCAGTTTCAATAATTGTGTAGGATTATTGTTATACGCATGCGTGTGCGTGTGCGTGTGCGTGTGCGTGTGCGTGTGCGTGTGCGTGTGCGTGTGCGTGTGCGTGTGCGTGTGCGTGTGCGTGTGCGTGTGCGTGTGCGTGTGCGTGTGCGTGTGCGTGTGCGTGTGCGTGTGCGTGTGCGTGTGCGCGTGCGCGTGCGCGTGCGCGTGCGTGTGTGTATATGTGTGTGCGTGCGTTTGTGTGTGCGTGCATGCGTGCGTGCGTGCGCGCGAGAATGCGTGCGTGCGTGCGTGCGTGCGTGCGTGCGTGCGTGCGTGCGTGCGTGCGTGCCGCTTGTGTGTGGGTATGGTGTGTATGTATACACTGTTGGTGTATATGCAGAGTCCGAAAATCCATTTGCCCGCGACAAATGGATTTGTCATCGGACAAGTGAAATTGGTAGTTCTTGTTGTCGGCGAGATTATTGTGTTAGCATGTAGGATACCTGTGTGTTGTGATAATACAACGAATCGGTAATCTTCAGAATTATAAGTAGGTAATCCATAAGTCCATAACAGCAGTGTACATCGTATCGCCAACAGAACAGTATAATTGTCAGAAGTTTGTTTTAGTGCATTTATATTGAATGACAATAAAATAAGATGTATCTTATATATAATTCAAGCATTGTTATATAATGGTGTATATCTTAATTATAGCAGGGAATTGCGGTGTTGTATTATGCGGTCAGAGTGTGTGTTGAGGTTAATGGGTATGTACATTGTATCACGTCAATATCTTGCAGTTGTTAAGAACACCTAAATTATCTTGTTAGGTAATGTCTTCTTCCGCCCCTGTGTGATCACGGCCATGATCGTTTTATTCAATTATGCAGCAGTTGATATTTCTGTTTTCAGAGCTTACCAAGGTAGTGACAGAAGACAAGGGTAAGTTCGAGATCAACCTACGCATAAGTACAATGGTACACTGTGGCTATGATAACGAACCTTCAGATGAATATATTTAGCACTTTGTCAGCGTCAATATATGCCATATTTCAAAATTAGGTATGCTGAACAACATGGAATAAGGGTCCATACATTCGGCGATGATTTGTAAACTGTCTTTTGTATGTATCAAGTTAATAATTGTGTTACTGTACTAATGATAATACTACACTCAATTGTTACTGTCGACTATTCTAAACTCATATATCGCTGGAGCATCTATTTATGAATAAGTAGCTTTGCACGAGACTGGTTCCAGTCAGTTTTGGGTAGCATAGCCTGTTGTGAGCTTAATTCTTTCTAGCCATTATTGAAAAAAACATATATATTTACCTATATTTAATTACGATATAAATTCGTAGATAATTACGTAGTCAATCATCGCTTACAAGTTTCACAATGTCTAAAATCAACGTTCTGCTTTGCTGCTTACAAAAAAATCAACTAACGCTGTAACGTGTCAGTAGTTTCGTATGAGCATATTTGAGCGAATTCACGAAAAATGGAACAATTAAGTTTGTAAATTAATTATTCGTTTGTTGAGTGGATAGTAAGGATTGTTTTATTATAATATTACATATTTTTTCAGGCAAACCCCTCATCGTAACTGTACAGGAATCAGGTAAGTCGCCTCACCCTCTTTATATGTCAAACTGTAAAGGACATGCAACACAAGTTCACATTAATTTGATCTGTACACCATATTATAAATGATACATTGTTAATACATTTGAACTAGAAGAAGGACGCAGACCCATTTTAGGATCAGGGCATGAATCCGTAGATAAACATATAATCACTCACCTAATAAAAATATCACTACGTCTAAAACCTACCTGCTGTAAACGTCCATGCTTGCTGCTTACAAGAAGTTATACTAAAGCTATAGTGTGTCAATAGGTTCGTATGAGCATATTGTTAGCGCAGTCCCTATAATGAAACAATTTAGTTTGGCAAATACATTACTTTTCGATTATATTAGTTCGTTCAGTGGTTACTAAGCATTGTGTTTATTACATCTTCTTTCATGCGCAACCAACACAGAAACTGGAAATAATTCGGGTAAGCTACCTCACCGTCTTAATATACCGTCTTTATATATCAAAGGTTAAAGGAAATGCAACACAAGTTCACATTAATTTGATCTATAGACAATGTAAATGTTATTGTTAATACATATTTGAGTAGAAGAAAGAAGCACCAATTTAAAGCAGTATATATATATATATATATATATATATATATATATATATATATATATATATATATATATATATATATATATATATAATGATAACAACGTTACTATTCTTAGATTATAAAACTGATCTTGTTTTATATAATTTAAGAATATAAATGTTTGCTAACTATCATAATATATATATACACATATATTATACATATGTACTTATAAACAGACACAGGCACGTGTCTGCGTGTGTGTGTGACTTGTTGACTAAAGTGAATGTCACTCAAATGCAGCCGTTTAATTTATAGCGCATTCGCATTTGAATACGATTCATATACATTCACTTTCGCATATTCGTATGACAAATCTGTCATTGAATGCCAATCAAATGCTGGCATATTGCTAATTTACTATTTCCTCTTCATTGCCATGCCACATTGACTTATTAGTTCCTTTAACCAATCATACCCATCTAGCATTCCTTTTTCATGCCATATGAAAGGATTCCCATTGATTTGTGGGTAACATTTAACTAGCAGTGTAGATCAAATTAAATCAAGTTATCACTGGATCAACACACATATGTCACAAAGCACAGGTATGAGTGAAATATTGCTCTCTGGTTAAATAGGTGTAATAAGAGCGTTTATAAGCAGTTTCGTATATTTACCCTGATATCGTTACCTGCTCAGTTCAATTATCCACCATTCAAACTTTCCTCTTCAGAGCCTGGGCAAACTATCGACGGCAAAGGTAATTTTGTATTACCTTTTGATATTTATAATCCTTTCGATATGACATATTTGACACATACTAATTAGATCGTCGAGTTGTTGCATTGGGCTATAACTGGTAATTGATTTAAGTGTTTAGTCTTATTATGAATGCATACGATAAGCAGGTTTAGATAAAATATTGTGTTTGTAATGTGTATGTTATCGATTAAAATATGTAGCACGTCACGTGCTCTTCAACCTAATATCATCACCTACTCAGTGCAATTATCCAACGTTCCTTTTCAGGGGGTCTGCAAAGAATGGACGATGCAGGTAATATTGTATTAGCCTTTACTTTGCATTAGCCTCATTATATCGTCGAATTGTTGTAGTGGGCTTTAAATGGTAATGTATTACGAATTATTACGATTGCATATCATCAGCTAGTTTGGACAAACAATATTATGGTTGTAATGTGTATGTTAGTGTTTAAAATACGTAGCACTAAGTTCTTTTTATATACTATTTCAGTAATGTGTACATACAACTGAATATCACATTTGCATATGTGTAAGTGTGTGTGTACAGTATATATATATATATATATATATATATATATATATATATATATATATATATATATATATATATATATACGTATGTATGTATGCTTGCAAACATGATATAGTATGTTAGGTTTAGTCACTTAGTTAATACCACTTTTAAAAGAACATCTTGATTTATTAAGATGTATGTGAATACATAATATATATATATATATATATATATATATATATATATATATATATGTATGTATATATATATGTATATATATATATATATATATATGTATGTATATATATATATATATATATATATATATATATATGTATATATATATATACCATCATTATATGTATGTGTGTATATACACCCACACACACACACATATATATATATATATATATGTTATGTATTCACGTATATCGTGGTATTAACAAAGTGACTATGTCTAACATACTATATAGTGTTTGCAAGCATATCGTATGTGTACATTGATAACGTCACGTACTCAGTTTTATTATCCAATATTCATTTATTTCTTTTCAGATTTGAACGTAGTCAACGGTAATTGTTCTTTTGATGTGACGCATTTGCTACAGGAATAACTCATCAGAGCGTCGAGTTCGATTCAGTTAGTTACATGAGACAATCCCTTTCAATTCACGATGAGTATCTTTATATAATTAGGTGTTTCTTGATTCGGTCTGCAAAGATTGGTAGCGTAATTCATCGCATCCGATATACCTGTAATATCTTCATGCTTAATCAAAACATTCGAGTTATGAAATAAACGTGAAATGTGTACGTTACAACGTATGTGATAGAAGACGAAGATGTTTAATTATGGACACACATTGCTGAGGTATGTTGGTTTTACTGAGTAAAACGTTTTATATGTGCCAATTTCACTTTTTGCATGACTCAATTACACTTTATAAGTATATACCCAAAAAAACCTAAAATGTTCATATCCTGGGATAAATGTGTGTGTGCTTGTGTGTGTATGTGTGTGTGTGTGTTTGTGTGTTTGTGTGTGTGTGCGCGCGCGCGCGTTCGGCGTGCGTGTGTGTATATTTCGTGATAACGTGACATTGCGTTGACCTATGCTGCTAATTTCCTTATATGGTTGTATTGTCTGCCTGTGTGACGTCATTGTTCACAGCCTTTATGTAAATAATACAGTTTGAATGTGAGTGTGAGTCAGTAGGTTCGTATGAGTATATTTGAGCGAAATCAGGAATAATGGAACAATTTAGTTTTGTAAATGAATAACTTGTGTACAATATATTAGTTCGTTCAGTGGATGATAAGCATTGTTATATTATATGACTACATTTTCTTTCAGGCAAAGCAGCCGACAAGGAAGACGTGGAGAGGTTTGGTAAGTCGTATCACCATTAAGTTTAAAGGACATACAAAACAAGTTCACATTAATTTGATTTATAAACAATATAAGTGTTAGTGTTAATACATATTGAACTAGAAGAAGGAAGCAAACCAATGTATATATATGCATACTTACTATTCATACATTATAACACTTACCTTGTGTTGTGTAATTTAAGGATGTAACTCTTTGCTACCAAACTATATACATACACATATTATGCATATGTATATATATATATATATATATATATATATATATATATATACGTATATTTTATATATTATATATATATATATATGTATATATATATATAGGCATAATTATATATATATATTATATGTATAAAAACACATCATAAAAAGGAGTATATAACAACTTTGTATTTGTAAATATATCCTGGAATAAATAAATTAATTAATATATAGATATATACATATATATATATATATATATATATATATATATATACATATATATTTATATATATTTATATATATATATATATATATATATATATATATATGTATATACATATATACATATATATATATATATATATATATATATATATATATATATATATATATATATATATATATATATATATATATATATATATATACTATATACATATATACTATAGATATATGTGTGTATGTTTGTGTGGTTTTGTAAACTATTCGTTGTATTACAGTGGCAGACTATTCTCATTGTACAAACTCCTCGGACTGCAAATACGAGCGCGGCGTGTGCAGGAAGGTGAAAGAGTGTGGATATTCGATATGTCTTTGCGAGGACAATTACATCCTAAGTCACTACAAGATATGCATGCCAAGTAAGTCAAAATATATCATTAATTAATGTTGCGCTGGAAACATTTTAATAATATGTTTGATGTTGTTCTTTGTTGTGACGAAAACGATAGTAGCCAGTAGCAATTTCATCGTGACGCAACGGAATACAACCACACACACACACGCACGCACGCACGCACGCACGCACGCACGCACGCACGCACACACACACATACACACACACACACACACACACACACACACACACACACACACACACACACATGCTTTCTCTGGTAAGATTAACAACAATCTGAAAAATAGTTATCTACTGATAACAGTTTAAAATTTGCAACGTACATATAAACTCCAGCAATTTGAGAATTAATGTACTTAATTGTCAATGTGCATTGAGCTCAACAAACGTATGATTTATTCAATAAGTTCACTTATAAGAGGTTTTTGTGAACAAAATTCACATACCTCAAAATATATGAAGATTATATACATCTATATATATATATATATATATATATATATATATATATATATATATATATATATATATATATATATATATATATATATATATACATATATATATATATATATATATATATATATATATATATATATATATATACACACACACATATACAAAATTACATATCACACAGAAACATAGTTATATATATATACAAAATTCACATACAAAAATATATGAAGATTATATATATATATATATATATATATATATATATATGTATATAATCTTCATATATGTTGAGGTATGTGAATTTTTTATATATATATATAAATATATTTCTGTGTGATATGTAATTTTATATATATATATATATATATATATATATATATATATATATATATATATACATATACACATATACAAACATGTGTGTCTATCAACCTAGAAAACGAAATGTGTATAATTGTAGGTACTTCAATAGGTTTATTTATTCAGGTAATTAATGTAATTATTCTACAATAATTCTGTCAACTAATTTTACATTGCGACTTTAGGAGAAACATACGTAAAGCGCTGTTAGCGTTGCCAAGTAAATGCTATATCAATATATGTATGCATTGCAGAACTGAAATACGGCGAAACTAAATGCAGAACATCTAAAGACTGCGGCGTCCATCGGGCCGGATGCCAGAAAGGGGTTTGCCAATGCGTCGAAGGCGACGATTACGTATCAGAAGACAAAACCTTGTGTTACCGTAAGGATACATTTTAAACAACAAGAACACGATTTTATATTAACGTATGAGACCATGCACTTACGCGCACACACCATTGTTTACCCGGACAAAATGATGGACGTAATTTAGCTAAGCTCGTTTATGTCACTTTCCGTTGCTAAAACCATCGCAACAGTTCTATTAAGCAGCATATTTTACTACTGCAATTCCCTCCTTTGCAATACCCGCAAACAAGTATATAGCTATCTCTTTAAATTGAATGCTGCCTATCCGCCTTAGCCTTCTAGCTTCTTCATCCATCCATTTTCGATTACGAGTTTTCTTAATCAATTATCGGATCTAATATATATATATATATATATATATATATATATATATATATATATATATATATATATATATATATTATATGGTTTTGTCGTGCCACTGAGCTTGATTTTCGAGAATATTGGCGCAAAATAAGTTATAAAATAAAATATATCATTATCATTATCATTATCTTTATCATTATCAATAGCAATAGCAATAGCAATAGCAATAGCAATAGCAATAGCAATAGCAATAGCAATAGCAATAGCAATATAAATAGCAATAGCAATAGCAATAGCAATAGCAATAGCAATAGCAATAGCCATAGCTATAGCAATAGCAATATAATTACCAATACCAATACCAATACCAATATCATTATCATTATTATAACCTCAGCAGGCGCTGAAGGCCCAACGCGAAGCAACATCATCTGAAGGCATGCCCCTTTGAATTAAAAACAACAATTTCAAAACAGTTTTTATCTATTATGTTTTAACCTAATCCCTGGTATGTAGCGGTGAAATAAATTCCATCTTAACATATAGCATTATTTGTGCATACTTATTTAGTAGGGACACATAGAAATATTTGTAAATTTTGGGCGAGGTTTCTTGTGTTACGCTTTGCTTTGGGCTGTCCGATCTCAAATGATGACACACACGCATACATACACACACACACACACATATATATATATATATATATATATATTATATATATAAATGTATATATATGATATATATATATATAATATATATATATATGTATATATATATATATATATATATATATATATATATATATATATATATATATATATATATATATATATATATATGACTGTGTGTATATGTATACAAACACATATTCATGTATTTCCAGGCCGTAAGGATGAGACTTGCTCCAAGGACGCCCAATGTCAATATCCATTGGTGTGTATAGACGGAACATGTAACTGCACTCCCAACACATATTATGTTAAAACCCTGGACGGTCTCGGTATGCAGTCTGTCTCTAGATGCTTTCCTAAAGATGGTAAGTTTACCTTCGCTATTCCACATATGGAATAATCACGTGTGATCTAATGATAGCAAGAATTCGCTAACAGTAACAGTACATCTCGTCTTCAGGGACCGTTACTACCCATTATTACATCATTTATATGTTATACTGAATTTTAAACTATATTTAGCATATCAATTGGCGCCACCAGATTCCATTATTAGATGTGTCATAAAATATTGTATTCAGTGATAAATATGAGGCATTTAATTTGTAAAAAAATGCGTATCGTTTAACTTCGGTTTATTCATAGAGGTTGATTTTTATATTGCTCAACAGTTAAACAAATATCCAGTAGGTTATTTTTTTAAAAATTAGAACATATACCACTGTTGTATATGTCATCAATTGTAACTTCATCCCAACAAACCGTTTTTCTGATGCCGCACCAATGGTAGTGTGTGATTGCATAGGTTTAATGGTGTTATTGATTGACTTAAGCAGCACTACGGTCAATAATTATTGTAACAAAAATAACGCAAACATTGTGTCGGAATATAATTGTATATGTATATAGATATAGGTGCATGTAAGTATATATGTAAGTGTGTTTGCACGTATGTTTGCATGCATGTATGCATACACACACATGCACATATGAAGACATACACATAAACATTAAAACACATACGTGTATACATACCCACATACGGACATAGATATGTAGGTACATGCGTAACTACATACCCGTGTTTTTGTGTATGTATGTTTGTGTTGAGGTGTACCGTACGTACATAAGAATACACGCATTTACGTTTAAATGTACGGGTTTGTGTTGTTGTTGATGATGATGATGATGATGACGATGAAGGCGATGATGACGACGATGACGATGACGATGACGATGACGATGACGATGACGATGACGATGACGATGACGATGACGATGACGATGACGATGACGAAGAAGAAGATTATGATGATGAATATGATGATGATGATGATGACGACGACGACAATGACGACGACGATGATGATATATATATATATATATATATATATATATATATATATATGGCTTCGCACGTATGCATGTATGTTTGTTTTTATATACACCGTTTCACATTTACATACACCATTTACTACCTGATGTGGTCGCAATTCAACAATCGGTATTTGTTGAATATGCGAGACTAATATATAATGGATTATTATTTGACGGGACGATTTACCCGAAATTGCTGCTTAGCACCCATGCTGAAGGCTAACGACACATGTGACGTGGGAACTGACTTGTGCGGCAACAACATGAGATGCGTTCGTTGCGATAAAACAGAAGACTCTCCCCAAGTATGCCTATCAGGTAATGACTACACTTTGATGATTTTGTTGGTTGGGTTCGAGAATCAACGTTCATCAACCATAAAACTGCGATTTGTAGTGGACACAGTACTGTTGATTTTCCCATTGGCGGCCATGTTAACATTTTGTCAGATTACAAGAAAACTGGACCTTACTGTTTCCAATTGTATATCACAGTCACTGCAGTCATGACACTGCTATGCTGATTAAACATATCAGGCTCTCTTAAAATGCATGCATGTGTATGGCCCCCTCAATATTTACCAAACTGAGCACGCTTTTCTGCATTCGCAGGGTGATGTAAGAACAAATGGCTAAAAATTACTACGTCAACAACACTCTGCCTAACATGCGGTATTGCACTGCAGATACATCATAGCACCGAACCTACTATGGGTTAGACCAAAAAGTACAACTTTGCTCTGACCCATTTAGCGTGACACTGCGATCAATGTGAAACCATTGCTCCTGTTTAAAATAATTATATATTAGTCAAATCCAGTTATGATTATTTTGATCACGGGGATGGTTAGGTGGATTTTTTTTCAAAATAATGAATACTATGAAACTCAGTTACCTGTTTTCCAAAATGTAATATTAATTGTCCTGGTGTTTGGACATATAGCGATTACGCTATAAAAATACGTTCTGGAAACGTTTCTTCTCTGAAGAACTGCTAATTGTGTGGCATATATTGTAATAATAATACTTATAAGGTATTTTTTGTATTGCGCCTAAGTCATTATAAACCAAAATCAGAGGCGCATAACAGAAACGGATTAAACGATCTCAGAATCAGTAAACAATTTCAGTTGTCATATGATTGATTGATTGGTTGATTGTGTGTTTGATTGATGGATTGATTGATTGATTGATTGATTGATTGATTTATTGATTGATTGATTGATTGATTGTTACGCGAGGGAGCTACGGATGGTTCAAGCTTGTGCATTCCTGTCGTCTAGTAACATACATGTTATCATAGCAATATTTTCCTTTTCAATTTTTAATCAACCTACACTATCATGTTCGATAGTGTTTACATCCACCCCGATTTTGTACCACTTTGTTCATTTATGCAACAGTCGAACTTTATTTTTTCCAGCGGATACCAGGAACGACAAGGGTAAGTTTCATGTTAACGTAATATCAAAGACACGTGTTTGCCATGAATTAATAAATGTAGCATTTTGACGGCGGCGTTCGCGACATCAGCAAGGTTTCAAAATAGTTTATGCTGAACAACATTGACTAAAACTAAACGTTTGTGGTATTTAACTGGCTATTGTATGTCTCAACAACATTTACTTTGCATGGCACTATGTAATAAAATTATATTATTAATGTTACTCAATATAATACATTATTACTGTCGGCCATTCAACATTTCTGCCTAAGCAGCTAGTTCGGAATGCGTAGAGTTAAACCACTCTGGTTCCAGTCCGACATGGGTAACCCACTTTCGAATGCTCTAATCAGTAGTCGTCATGGTAAAAACATGCATACTTACGTACACTTGAAAAGGACATCAATACATATTACCTCATATATCATAATACTGCTTACATTAATTTCGGCTAAACCTATAGAGTGTTATATATATATATATATATATATATATATATATATATATATATATATATATATATATATATATATACACACACTGTATATATATATATATATATATATATATATATATATATATATACACACACTGTATATATATATATATATATATATATATATATATACATATATAGTTATGGTTACACTATAGATGTATAGTTTTTGTTGTAATTAAGCTTGTTAAATATGTCGGTTTCCTTTGTCTAGCTCTACAAACTTCAGCTCTTCTTTTGGTAGCTTAACATTGCGTTGTCTTCTCTTACAAAGTGGTGTTAAACATATTCCCCACAGTATGTATGTATGTGGTGCCTGTTGAGTTGAGTAGAGTATTTGTTTAACAGTCATAATATATTTGTCATTGTTGTATGTTAGGTAAGAAATAAGTTGATGTCAAACGGTAAAAAGGTGTTGTGGGAACGTTTGGCTTGTTTTGTCTTTGAAGCAACACAGATGGAAAAGGATCTTGCAAAAACATTGGAAAATATGATTACACATTTTGACACTTTGAGTTTCAAAATGTCATATGATAAATTAGTTATAGTGGTTACATATTCAGCTTAATTATATAATGTATATATGTGCCTGCTTTCTTTCGTTCCATATAAGCAGCACTTTGTCTTATAACTGTAGTATTTAGAGACAGTTAAGACAACGATAATTGATAATGCTCATCGGTTAAACAATTATGCCATCAAAATGTCCCCGTGTGACGTAACAACTGACGCTAATATATAATAATTTTTTAAATGGGGTTAGATGAATGAACCTGTGATTCCTCTTATCGTCATCATTGCCGTCTCATCTGTCTTCATTAATAAGGGTCTATTCATAGTCTTCTGCATAATAATTATGTGATTTCGTTTCTATCTTAAATATCGTCATTATCAGTTATAATGTCATCACCATCATTGTTTCAAACCTACCACTCTTAATCAAAGTACTGGCCGTTATCATACTTATGATATCATACTAAATAATATCATATCATACTAAATAATATTGTTATTCTCTTTCCTAGTATTCATCACCATTATCGTGTACATCATTATTTATAGTGATCACAACTTAGTCGGCGTTATTCGATGCTTATTTTGATGTTACTGCAATAACTGCAACAACAACTGCAACTGTATTATGAAATTATTGTAAATTGACCCGTAAGACATGTCACGTAGACTGGGCTGTATACGTACGATTGTAATCAAAATATTTAATATATATATATATATATATTATATATATATACATATAAATATAAGTGTAAGTGTAAGTGTAAGTGTAAGTGTAAGTGTAAGTGTAAGTGCAAGTGCAAGTGCAAGTGCAAGTGCAAGTGCAAGTGCAAGTGCAAGTGCAAGTGCAAGTGCAAGTGCAAGTGCAAGTGCAAGTGCAAGTGCAAGTGCACATATACATATACATATACATATACATATACATATACATATACATATACATATACATATACATACATATATATATATATATATATATATATATATATATGTATATGTGTGTATATATATATATATATATATATATGTATATATATATATATATATATATATATATATATATATATATATATATATATATATATATATATATATATATAGTACATAATCACTAGCACTACAGGTTGATTGAATCGATGTGGAAATAACACATTACTTATATTACAGGGGTTGGAATGTTTTCTTATCTTTGTACGAAATCCTCGGACTGTAAATATTACGGCGGCGTGTGTTGGCATATCAAAGAGTGTGGATATTCGATATGTCTTTGCGAGGAACATTACGTTATAAGTACAAAGGCTATGTGTGTACCAAGTAAGTCAACACATTGAATTCATTAGCGTAACTGCGACACTCGTTTGAATATCACCTTTCATGTTGTTCTTTATTGTGGTCACTGGATCGGCATTGGTCGAAAAGGAGTTTAAAATATTGAATGGGTATGACAATATTGACATAAATAGTTTGTCTCGGTTAACGAAGAGAGGCATGAATGTTTATCAGCTGATTGTTTAGGTGCTAGTAGTGTAAAGAACTTATACCTACGACGGGCGGGGTATTCTTAGATAGATAGGTTGGACTCTCGATAACTGCCATCTAGAGTTGAATCTCTAGGTGGCAATCTTGTTAAATCTTATTAAAAAGTTAAGCATATTAGGCTCGTATATATAAAACGTATTCCATATGTGTTTATCCCGGACATCGTGTTATGATTATTATGCCACGCTGTGAACCGTCTTTGGACGTTGCGCCAAGCATATCACGCATGTGAGACATCTTTTCGGGGGGTTAAGTCACGAATGTTATGCCGCGTGATGTGTCATTGCCCAGTGTCGTGTCCCAGTGTCGTGTTTTATACGTCATACTTTCGGCGAAAAACGGTCTCATTTCTGCAACGTCACGAAATAATACATTAGGAAATATGATGCTTACATAGGTGATCTTATCTATCAGGTGGTAGTGTTGTGTTTGGTTAAGTGTGTCATCGATGTCCACCTTTGGCATTGTTTCTTCGTATGTTAATGTAGGCCTCTGCGCCATCTGTTTTTAGTTATTTACTATATGCCGATTCATGCAGTTTAAAAACAACAATAATATAGATCAACATAATAAACATATATTAAACAAATGGCATATACATGTATTTATGCATTTCAGGACCGATATACGGCGTAACTAAATGCGAGTTAAATAGCGATTGTGCTTCTAGTGACGCTGTCTGTCGAAAAGGGATTTGCCAATGCAGCAAAGGCAAAGATTACTTATCAGAAGACAAGACACAGTGTCACCGTAAGAATAATGCATAGAAACACATGAGTACAATGTTATGTACACACGTACATACAAACACACTTGCATGCACACATCCAGACACACACATACACATACACACATACACACATACATATACATATACACAAACATACATACACACATGAATGAATGAATGAATGAATGAGTGAGTGAGTGAGTGAGTGAGTGAGTGAGTGAGTGAGTGAGTGAGTGAATGAATGAATGAATGAATGAATGAATGAATGAATGAATGAATGAATGAATGAATGAATGAATGAATGAATGAATGAATGAATGAATGTTTATTTAACAACAGCAACACAGGAATATACAACATAGTATGACAAATAATACAATACATAATGGTAACGACAATACAATATAATATCGGTGCTGTTGTTAAAAGGACATAGCAGAAGTCATATAACTTGTAAGGCGCTATGCCCTTCTCAACTAAAATGCGTAATAGTTATAGTAAAAGTTATAAGATTTAATATAACCAACAATAATATTTTTTTTGCATTGTGTTAATTGTTCATAAATACGAAGAAAGTAACGTCGACTTTAAACTTTTTTTAAATTGTTGTAAACTTGGCAACTGTCTTATATTACTTTCAATGCACACACACACACACACACACACACACACACACACACACACACACACACACACACACACACACACACACACACACACACACATACACACACATACACACACACACACACACACACACACACACACACAGTGTACCCACTAGTTAAAATGATGGATCAAGTGAATGGGCTTAACATTATTAACATAATAATAATAATTTCAAAATGATGCATTATCAAGTGTGTTTAGCCTATTCCCTAGTATGTAGTGCAGACGTGAATTACAAGTTAGCATGTAGGATTATTTGTACATAAATACTCAGTAGGGAGAAAGGGAATTACTTGAGGTGAAATTGTTTACATGTTTTGGGCGACGTGGCTTAGACAAAGATGCCTTTTGCTGAAACAAAATATAAACACGGCATACGCAGAGTAATTTGGAAACGAAACGTGTTATTTATCGATATATGTTTAGCGTTATTAGTGAGTAAACACGATCATGAAATTAAGGTAATATATATATATATACATATACAGGTCATAGGTTTTATATATATATATATATATGTATAAATGATATATATATATATATATATATGTGTGTCATTTATACACTTTAAATAGCAGAAATGCACACTTTCTAATCGCTTTATTATTTAAATTGAATTATGTGTTTTATTTGATAATAGTTTTAAACAAATATAAAATACATATATAATTATCTAATCACTATTATTTTAATGTACCGTGTATTCGTATTTGTGCCGTGTCTTCATATATATATATATATATATATATATATATATATATATATATATATATATATATATATATATATATATATATATATATATATATATATATATATATGTAATTGTATGTAATGCATATACTAATGTATGTCCAGGTACTTTAAACGAGTATTGCTACAAGGACGCCCAATGTGAACACCCCTTGAAATGTATGAACGGTATATGCAACTGCCCTCGCAACACGTATTATGGCTCATCCGTAGCACATGGAGGCATATATTATCTTGCTAAATGCATTCCCAAAGATGGTACGTTTTCCTTCGCTAATCCACATATTGAATTCGCGAAGGGGACAACTCCTTCCAATTTAATTCGTTTACTAGGGACCGTTTCACTAAAAATATTATGCATTGAGCTCATATGCATTATGCTGGTGTTTAAAATCGATTGATAGGAGTGATATTGCACAGGGAATTGCCACAAAATATGGTATTACGTGACAAATATGAGGCATATGAAATTGCCCAAAATTATATGTAATGTGAAGTTGGTGAATTTCTAGATTGACTTTGTTAAGGAGCACTACGTTAAATGCACGTTATCACTTCGTTTGCCCATTGCTTCTGGTGCTATGTTATGCTCACATGTGTAGAGTGACATTAGCTTAGCTAGTGTGCACTGTTGGGTTAATAACAAATGCGTAGTTGCTTTTCAATCGTCCCTCCACTAGTGTTGTCGTTGCACCGGGTTTGGCTGGCGAAACCGTGTGTCACTTTCAGGCTTCTGCAATTTTTCCGTCACGTGCCATTCACTCGACAACAGACGCCTAAGTCGAAATGCATTGTTGTGTAAATTGTTCGCATGTCACACGAAACAGTGTCAGAATATTTTAAGCACATGTTCATATTTACGTACACTACTTGCTACTAATATGGTCGTTAAATCAACTAACAGTATTAGAAGAATATGCGAGATTAATATTTAACGTTCAGTTATTTGTCTGAAACATATTTCCTCGCAATTGCTCGTTAGGTTCCACGCGGAAAGCAAATGAAACGTGTAACAAGGAAAATGACGTATGTGACGGCAAATTGACCTGCGGTCAATGTTGGCATCACTCTACCTATTCATCAATATGCCAATCAGGTAATCACCCCAAACTCTTGTTTGTTTACCTGTATGTTGTTCTGGCTGGAGAGACAATGTACAACAACAATACACCTGCGATGCAGTGAACATTAACGATGTATTGCGATCAGTGTGAAACTATTGCACATGTGTAACTGTGTAATATCATGTTTATGTATTCATAAATGATAATGAACGGGAAGGACGTTACGTGAAGTTGTTTGATGTAAACACAACATTTGCTAACATACATGCATACAAATATTCATACATATCAATACATACATACATATATATATATATATATATATATATGTGTGTGTGTACATATATATATATATATATATATATATATATACAATTCAATCAACATTTCTTAAGATAATTAACTTACGTATATTACCTAGTTTAAGACGACGGTCGACATGCTTAATCAGTCATCTTGCGTGCGATGCGAAATAGACTTGCGCTATGATAACGACATCAATAGTAATTTATACTGGCGTTTATTAATATTTATTAATTAAAAATCACAACAAAAGTATCAAAACGACAAACAATCCTGAGTATTATTATATTTGCATGGACAGAAAACATATTGAAAAATAAATAAAAACACACAATTTAAAAAGGACGTCAAGTACAATCTTTGCCTTATACAAAAAGGCTACGCTTTTGGTACCTTCGTTTCAACCGTTGTTTTTTGCTTTCTCCGTGTTTCGTTTTCATCATCAATGGTTACATTAAGGAGTGATGTTTGTGACATCTATCCAATGTCCGTTCCATTCACATTATGTTTACTGTTACTTGTTATTTCAGAGTTAACCAGGGTAGACAAGACAGAATTCAAGGGTAAGTTCGATATTAACCTATATATATATATATATATATATATATATATATATATATATATATATATATATATATATATATATAACGTAACGAGACATGACAACTATGACATTGAACCATCAAGACATACATTTGCAAATGTACACAATTGTGATATGATTTCTTTTGAAGACGCTTGGGTAGCCAAATTGAATTTTAATATTTGAATTAATAATATATATATATATATATATATATATATATATATATATATATATATATATATATATATATATATATATATATATATATATATATATATATATATACATGTTAGAGAAAAGGGTGTGCTAAAATGTCCCGTTATAATCAACAGTGATCGATGCCAAATGCCACTATCGTTCACAAATCGTAGCGTTTTCGAGACTTTGGAGATCTTGGAATACCAGTGTAATTGCAGTGGGTTAGATGTGTTTGGCTGCATATGTATGCACATTGTCAAAAAACAAATACGGTGTTTGTAATTGATATTTTATTTGTTAAACTGTGTAGCACTAAACCTGTTTTATATTTCACAATAAAATGAACATAATTACATGTATTGCTGACCTACAGCTCACCAATACATATAACTGAAACCAACCGAATAATATAAATAAGAATTATAATAACATTACGCATTCGTAACCCAGGCGATATAATATATTAATAAATACGAAATTGTGATCTTATTGTTTTATTGAAGAACGTTGGGCAGAGAAATGGAATTTTAATATGGTGTATTAGTGTCGTATTGGATGGTGAGTAATGCATGTGACAACAGTAGTTTCTTTACAATCAACATAGATCGCTGCCAAATGCCAGTAGCTTTCATACTTTTAAGGACAATCAAATTGAAATTGGGATATTTAAGGCGTTTTACTCAGTACAACCCACGCATGTGTTTTGGTTTATAATCAATAGCTTTCGTCGTATTTCTGTTTTGCATATGTTGTTCAAAAGCGTATAACTCACTGTGAGTATTACTGTTTAATACATATTATCCGTTAGTAGTGTCGTAAGAGCACATTTGGGCGGAATCAAGACAAATGGGACATTTGTGTTTTCTTTGTAAATTAATTGGTTGTATTGTATTAGTTCGCATTTTATATTGTATCTTCTTTCAGGCGGAGTCATCCCAACCCCAGCTCCAAGGAAGATTTGTAAGTAATCCTATCCTTTGTATTGAAATATGCATATTATTGTTTAATACATATTTATCTAATATATTAATCCAGCGTATAAAATGTGTAAAATGTATTGATCTTCTTATAGGTGAAATACTTAACTGGCAAGAACACACACAAACGCATGCGACAATAAACTAACAAATGTTCTATATGTAATCAATAGCGTTGACACGTTTCTTCTGTTTCCAGTCTTAAAACAACCTATTACACTCCACTATACGAGAAATGCACGTGCCAACATTATTTCCCCTACATTCAACAGGGATCGTTACCAAAAACCGATATCGTTCACATGTTCAAGAACAATAAACTTTGGGACATGTTAAGCGTTTTACACACTAAAATGCACATATCATTGTATAATCTATCGTTATCTGCATGTTTGATCACCATTGTTTACTTAGATAACACAACGCGAATGTTATTGTTTAGGACATATTGTCCATAGATAATTTTGTTTGAGTATCTCTGAGCGAAGTCACGAAAATGGTTCAGTTGTGGTTTGTAAATTAACAAGTATGTTTGGCCAATGTGGGTGACATCGTGGTTCAACATGATTAACATAAGGAACATTATAGCATTTGAACCATATCATACATATATATATATTATATATATATATATATATATATATATATATATATATATATATATATATATATATATATAAACGCTACGAAGTTAGTATAATGCAACCGTTCAGTTTACAACACTTTCACATTCGACTCGAAGGCGAAAGGGATTGATAAACATTCACGTAATCGAATATTTCATCAAATGCGTATCAAGTACTGACAAATTGTAAACATCGGCACAAGTAGCACAGGTTGTGCTTGAATCGGTGTGGAAATAACCTATTCATTATATTTCAGTGGGATGGTATGCTTTGTGTACACATTCTTCGGACTGCCAAAATGAAAACGGCGTGTGCTGGCATTTTAAGGAGTGTGGATATTCGAGATGTCTTTGCAGAGAAAACTACTTTCCACTTAACACAGAGATATGCAAACAACGTAAGTCAACACATCGAATTATTCATTAACGCAACTGAGGCAATCGCTTGAATATCATATATTATGCTGTTCTTTGTTGTGATAAAATCGATAACAAAATTGCATCAATCGGTTCCCTTATCGTACAACAATTAATCAATTTGACAAATGCGACAATAGCGAAGTGATTCGACAACTGTCAATCAATGTTATAGTTTATGACACGTGTTTTTTCTTTATTATCATGGAATATTGATATATGACAATGGCTAACATAACTATTCGTAGGTGTATTAGGATTTGACAATGGTCAGTCAATGTAATAGCTGATGCACACGTGTTTTTGTCTTTATTATGATATTATATAGACATCTGACACTGTCTAACATAACTATTCGTACGTATATTACTGCTAGTTGAAGGTATTATGTAAATTCAAGAAACTATGTGTTAGTTATTGCAAAAAGTATCGTTTCTGAAACGTCAATAAATAATGCGTACGTTTCTTTCATAGCTAATTGTATATATTAGATACAGGTTTGTGTCTTGGTTTTAGCAATATGCCTTCGTATACTTCAATTGATGATTCGTAGTTTAATGCATGCCAGTTGTTAGTAGTTATTTACTGTATGCATTAATGTAGTTTGAAACAAAAAGTAACACAAAAGAACAATAATAAACAAATGCTATGTCAATACATTTATGCATTGCAGTCCCCAAATACGGCATAACGAAATGCTTCAACTCGATGCAGTGCGGCATCCAAGACGCCACCTGTCGGAATGGGATTTGCGTATGCAGGAAAGGCAGCGGCTATATGTCAGAAGACAGGACCCAGTGTAATCGTAAGAATAAAAAGAGCAGTGCTTTATAAACACACATACACGTATACATACATGAACGCCGGCGTGAGTTCATTAATTCATTTACACGCACGCACGCACGCACGCACGCACGCACGCACGCACGCACCTACGCAAACGCCCACACATACAAATACACAAACACAAACAAACAAATACACGCACACACACACAACCACACACACAGCACACACACACGCACGCACGCACGCACGCACGCACACACACACACACACACACACACAGTAGTGTAACCCATGGATAAAATAAAGGACGTAGTTTGGGTAAGCTGAACAGGCGCTGAGGGAGCAATACGAAGATATGAGGTATGAAGGAAACTTCAATACGGTGTTTCATCAATTGTGTTTTAACCAATTCCCTGTGATAACAGTGGTGACATAAATTGCAAGTCAGCATATACCGTTATTTGTATATAACACAGTCAAAGGGACACATAAATAGTTATGAACTGATAATGTTGGCTTATTTCTTTGGCGTCACGTCATAGGAAATTGATAAGGGCCCACCTCGTTCGCAACACAGAGTAAGAAAGAATAATTAGTGTAATTATTCATTGGAATTTTACGCATGTATTTATTAATTTCTATGATTATTGCATCAGTGATAGTAGTCATTATACATTCTTATGAAAGTGATGCTTACAATTACATGAAATCATTATATTGATTACACATTGAGAACTTTACAAAGAGCTGTATATTATAAACACTGTTTCATTATAGTGTGGGACATGAAAACATCCCTTTGACATGGCAAAGTAACCGGCGATTTTTCCAGAGTAAAATGGCACCTTCAGATGTGATAACTATGATCTAATGAAATGATGTGTCGAGAAACCCAATGTATCAAAGGCTAGATTAACAAGAGCGGCATTGCGATGTGGACAGGGCCAAGGGAACTTATGGAGAAGATTGTGGCTAGGCGAACAGTGTGTGTTTGTGGGATCGTACAATGTCCAATTCAGGTTTGGAGGAGGTTTTTTGTTTCAGTTTCAAAGCCAATGTATACATGACGGTAGTTAGCTGACGAAACGGCCCATTGTACAGATGAGGAAAGCAATAGCTGGGTATTTTATGTGACTTTCCAGATGATTTCCCTTCTTAAAGATCCACACTTGTAATATTTGGGACGGTGCATCAAAAAACAAAATAAAGGAGTTTGCAGGTGTAATATACATGTTCTACTATCAGTCGGAACTACTTACCTATTTTTTTCACTGGGATTTGGCTCTCGATTGCCGCCACACCAGCGCTAATATTAATCCTCATTTGCTACAGCTGATGACACTGATGTATTTTAATGGTTTAATTTTACTAATTGTTTAAATAATGTATGCCACATGGAACACGTCCAATCATTAGGAATATGTATATCATGAAATAGTAGCATTAATAATATATGTGTGCGTATGTGTGTGTGTGTGTGCGTGCGTGCGTGCGTGTGTGCGTGCGTGTGTGCGTGCGTGCGTGTGTACGAAGCACATCATTATATCTTTCCAGGCCGTAAAGACGAGTCGTGCACAAAGAATGACCAGTGTAAATACCCAATGATGTGTATAAAGAAAAAGTGCAACTGTCCTAGCACTATGACTTACGTCACGACCACGGTTCACTATACCATTCCTACTTTTAGATGCATTCCGAAAAGTGGTAAGTTTTCCTACGCTAATTTATAAATGGAATAATCATGATGTAATGATACCACGATTTCGCGACCGGGATAACTCCTTTACTTTAATTTCGACTTTTGACTAATATCTTATATATGTTATATTAATGTTTAAACTACATTTCGTTCCACTTGAGTGATAAATATTGGTGTCAAGAGGAATCGCTAGAATTCATTGTTAGATGTGTCACGAAATAGTATATTCCGTGATAAATATGAAGTATTTAACATATTTCAAAATATCTGTAATTTAACTTATGTTTCTGTCTAGAGTTTGATTTTTGTACTAGCGCAACACTTCAGTGAAATGATCCAATCGTTTTGTTTATAAACTAGAGTATTATATAAGTTGCACGTGTCATCATTTGCGACGTCATCCCAAAATAACCGTATTCTGACGTAGCACGCATGGTAGTGTGTGATTGCATATGTTGCATGCATGCATGCCTATATGTACGTACGTGCGTGTGAATGTCCGTACGTACTTTGCCACGTATGCATGAACGTTTGTGTATATATGTATGTATGTATATATATATATATATATATATATATATATATATATATATATATATGTTTGTATATATGTGTACATGTATATTTTGCGTACGTATGTAGTACATGTACGTACGTTTGTTTTTGTATACACCTATTCATATTTACTTTCACTATTTGCTATTGATGTGGTCGCAAATCAACTATCAGTATTTATTGAATATGCGATACTAATATTTAAATAGTTAATATTTGCCTGAAACATGTCTATATATTGCTCTTTAGACACCCTGCTGAAGGTTGACACGCTATGCAACGTTCACTTCGATTTGTGTGGCAACAACTTGACATGCCATATGTGTGCGAGAAACTCCGAAACAAAATGTATATCAGGTAATCACCACACTCTCTTCTTCTGCTTCCATATACTCCTGAACTGTGCCCTTTCTGGGCGTTAACAGTGCAAGCTTGTGCGCTGGGGGGAGGGGGCGATGTATGCTCTCTTAAAACAGTTAATAAAAAAAATGTATATTAACTAATTAAAATTAAAGTGTTAATACAGTTATTATATGGACCTCCGGTGATTTATGAAAATGTATTATTATGATATACATAGTATTATGAAGAAATTAAAGCAGATGTTAAGGCCTGAAGGTCAGTTCTCTTGTTTCTTGATATTGTCCAAGCTGAAGAGACACCGTTCATTAACAATACAAATGGCGGACGCGAACGTCGGGTATGGCTAAAAAGTAACGTATTTAAAATTGATATATCGAATCATTTATTTTTAACAAACCTTGCAGTGTTTATTGAAGCAAAGTATAGGCATATTTAATGTTGGCGGCAGCCATTTTGTCAAATGAAAGTTAAGAGGGCTTACTAAGTTCAAATATTAATTGTCGCGAATATTATAATGACTGCCAACAAATGTGTGTTTAAAAAATAATATTAGCGGTTAGTGAGATATGGGAAGTTAATTTAGTCTATGCCACATAGCGGCTTTGATGAACACGAAAACCTTTGTTTTGGTACCAAAGTGATTGATACATATGGCTCAGTTTATAGGATATAAGTAAAATATTTTTCGGCCGACATGTTTAAAAATGGCCGCCAACTCCTTCCAGAGATAAATCTGAGATAGCCATGTATCCTGATATTTGCTAGAAGTAATGTTTTAAATATTCACCTTTTTTAAAGATGACGCTAGAAGTAATATTTCTATGCTTAAGAAATGCGGGCATTACGCAACGTTTATATAACGCATTTGTATTTTTAGATGCGATGATCTGTTCTATGACTTTTGACGTTGATTGATATTCACATATCCGCCATTGTAAAAGCAATATTTTCCGCGTCTAAATAAATACATACCCTCGAGCATACTATCCCCGTATCTTAATGTCTATAAACCGTCGAAGCTTGAAGTTGATATAAGAATATTGATTTTTGAGGCGACTAATTTACAGTAGAGATTAGCTATTTGTGTTTACTCACGTGTGGTGTGAGAGGTAGCATCTTTGACACCGGTAGCAAAATGAAGACACTTGACAAATATCAGGCCAATGAAATCTTCATGAAGCGTCTGGTGTACCGTTCAAATACACTTCCCGAAATAATGCTAAGAACAATGTATATTTCTTCAGTCGACATCATATAAACGGGAAACACATGGACAACAATACGCTTTCTTTGAAAGATGAGTGCACTTTGGCAGCCACATAATTGGAGCGCAATGGCGCAGAGGTAGAGCTTCGGTCTCTCGACTAAGAGAACCCGAGTTCGAATCTTGTGCTTGTATTAAAACCTTGGGCAAGTTTTTTCCACTCTACATTGCTCCAGTTAACCCAGCTGTGAATAGAGACAGTTGTGACTATGTGTACAAGCAGCCTTTCGCACATTAATTGCAGCACGTGGCTGGATGCTTCCCAGAAAAGTTGAGATGGTATTTGATTGTACAGGTCTGCCTGAAATAAATGTTAAAAGCACTTTGACGACTGGATACTGCGCTATATAAAAATATACCTTTTTATTATTTACTTAATTGATGCTAACGTTGACCTAAGTGATTGTTTTTCACCAGAACAAATACTTGTCCTCTCCATTTGAATATTACGGCAACATGAGACTCGGTATAAATCTGACCTGTTGCAATGTCTAGAAAAACATGACGTGTCACACAGTCACAGTGTCAGTTTGTAGAGGGATTCCGACGTGACAGTCATTGACGCCGCAGATCTTGTTGAATAGTCAGTACCCTGTCGTTCTTTGTTCTTAGTGGACATGTGGGGCCACAGTCCAACGTCCAAGCGACATGTGACATAATTGTTTTGGTGTATTAATTATGCAAATTGTTTGATGAACACTAATTGAGCGGTTTTCCCAGATGAGTCGTTTACAACAATGGTTGTTGACGTCAACACTCCGCTGATTGAAGACAACAGTTCGATATTCGACGTACTGGCTAGTGACTGGTCAGTAACTGGTGACCGGTCATTTCATGTGGACCTCGATTATGGAACGCTCTGTCCATTGGTTGCAAGTACTGCGGAAGATTGTCGGTGTTCAGAAAGGCACTAAAACGCACACTTTCAGAGCATATTTCTGCTGACATTTTAAATACTCAATGATTTTAGGACATTGGTCTAAATATTTCATCTTATCTTATTGGTATACATATATATTCACTATATTTATTTATATATGCCAGCATTTAGTATGTGTTTCAAATGTAAATAGAGTAATAATGATTTGTTTTATTTTATATACATGTATATACATTTTCCAGAACGACCTTTATTTTTACAGTTGTATTTATTATTATTTATAACGCAAACGGTATCTATACCTTAATATACCGTGATAATATGCTCTAGGTTATGTATTTCTTTAGACACGGAAAATATAGTTTTTTTTCAATGCTATAGAACAGATCATCGCATTTAAAAATACAAATTTCCGCTAACGCAGGAGTTGTCCTTCTCTAGAATTAGGGAGTCCACTACAGGTTACACATTGACCCCCATTGTTGGATATTTTATTGCGCTTGCATAGGCACCATATAGAAGGGACCACCGGCTTTTAGTGCCTCTTCCGAAAGACACAGTCAATGTGATGTGAACGAAATTGCCTAAGTTTCGACACGATGAATGTGGGATTGAACCACCGTCCCTTCGCTTGACAGTCCGGCGCTTTACCACGCGACTACCGCTTCCCACGCGTCTGAACCATTCAATGATTGACATCGGGAAACAGTGTGTCTGCTGCGTTTGTCGTGTTGATGTCGATTTCAATTTTTAACAACGATAATTATTATCAATGAGAGTGTCTGCATCCGCCCCCGATCTGGCGCCACTGTCATCATCGCGTCACGAGCTTTGTTCAATTTTTCAACATTCAAACTTTCTTTTTTTCAGCGCTTACCAAGGTAGACAAGGACGTAATGGGTAAGTTTTGTATTACACTTCGCAAAGTGTATATGGTATTAAGCCGTCAGAATGATACATTTAGCATTGTGACGTTCGTGACAACGGTAGGGTTTTAAACGTATTCTGAACAACAGATTAACGGTCAGCAACTGTTTTGATTACATTAAGTTGCAATTGACTGTTCTCGAATACTGCTAAAAGCATACTCAGTTATGCACTGTTTTACTGTGAACCTTTCTACTATTTTCACTCTCGCATGATAAGTATCTGCTTCCAGTCCAATTTGTGTAACGAAACCTGTTGTATGGTCAATTTATTTGTCATCATCGGGAAGAAGCATGTATACTTATGCATTCTTGATCAGGATATACATACGTATATAAGCACACAGACGCCGACGAGTATAAGAATCACTTCAAGTTATGCAAATATCCGGTCTTAATGCTTATACACGTCTACTAAAGTTGTAAAGAGCAAGTATTATCAAGCCTATTAACACAATGGAATGCCATTCGAAATCAACCGTTCAATTTACAATGCTTTTACATTCGACTGCAACTGATAAACATTCGCATATTCAAATGTCAAATGTTTCATCGAATGCATCTGAAATTGTGACAAATTGCAACCATAATGTATATTCTCCCTATCTGTCAAATTAGTTCAATTATTCTCATAAACAGCTAGCCCTCAGCCAGTATTTATTTTCACATAAGGCAATAGGAGTTGCATCGCTGGGTCTCATTCATTGCTGGGTAATGTTTACCAACAGCCTTTACGAAATTAGGCAGACTTGATAATTGGATCATCACAAATAGGTATCAAAGCACGGGCATTAAAGATTGATTGTTATCTGGTTAAAATGATTTAGTAGTCCCCTGAAGGGATTTGTAGCCAGTATTGATGTTCACACATGACAATTAGGCAGGCCTCACTCTCAAATGGCAATTTTATGATAATATTTGTATTATATTAGTTCACATTGTTATCTTTTATTAACATATGTTATTTCAGAACCACACAAAGTGAAGAAACATAAGTCACCTCACCCTTGTTATATTTTCAATGATAAAATACACGTAATGCAATATCTCATTATTCATGTTTGTGTTTAATACACATAGAACTAAAACAAGGAAGCAG
>OZ024867.1:10483115-10605615 GCA_964017155.1 Oasisia sp. SBJ-2009 | reverse complement strand
TTCGCTCTGAAGTGTGCGACGTTGAATAGGTTAGCGTTCTGTCTGGACTGTATGTAGACGCCAACCCCCATGTCTCGGAAAGCATCGTTGAGCATTGCTGATAGGAAGATGGAAAAGAGCGTAGGGGCCAGTACACAACCTTGCTTGACCCCATTTGTGACCCTGAACGAGTCCGAAACTTCCCCTCCAACATTAACATTCGCCAACTTTCCGGTAAGTAGTGCTTCGATCATTGTTGTGAACTTCTCAGGACAGCCATACTTCTTCAGTAGCTACCATAGTCCAGTCATCCCAACTGTATCGAACGCCTTACTGAAGTCGACAAATACCATGTACAGTGGTCGGTCCTGCTCAATGCACTTTTCTTGTAGTTGTCGGAGACAAAATCTGGAATTATATGTATGGAACTACCTCTGTATGGAACTACCTCTGGTGTTACGTGGGTAGATAGTCTGTTGAGGAGGATCCTGGCGAATATCTTGACTGCTATGGAAAGAAGAGAGATTCCTCTGTAGTTCCCACAGTCTGTTCGATCACCTTTCTTGTAGATGGTTATAATGCTGGCATCCTTCCATGCTTGTGGTACAGAACCCATCTCCCAGTCTTTGGTGATTAGTTGGTGCAGTCTGCTGAACAGATTGTCTCCTCCATACTTCCACACTTCTGCAGGAATTCCATCTCCTCCAGGTGCTTTGCAATCTTTCAGGCCGACGATTGCTCTAGCCATCTCATCCTTAGTTGGAATCTCATCCAAGCTTGTCTTGGTAATGCGCTGCGGGATGTGGTCCAGAGCTTCGTGATCTATGTTGCCAGGGACGTTGAGTAGCTTCTGGAAGTGTTCACTCAATCTTGTCACAACTCTCTTGTTGTCAGAGAAGGTATCCATGCCATCTGTTGATTTCAGTTAAACAGGTCCTCTCTTCTTGGGTCCCCACACTTCCTTCAGTCCACTGTAGAAGCCCTTCATATTGTTACTGTCAGCAGCTCTCTGCAGCTCCACTGCCTTCCTTTCCCACCAGTCCGACTTCAGTGCACGGATGTGTTTTTGTAGCACTCTGCATGCATCTTTGTATGCTGCAGTGGTGGATATAGTGCTCCTGGTTTGCAACACTCTGGTGGGTTTGGTCTCTTCTGCTCATAGGAATCTGTAGCTCCTAGTCGTTGGGGTCGAACCAATCCTGTTTTTTTCTGTCTGGCTTGCCAAGATATGTCTTGGCTGTGTTGTACACGACCTGCTGCAGAGTTTTCCTTCTCCTCCCATTGGGCGAGAGCACTGTCCATCTCCTGCTCAAAACTCTCCCTATGGCTGATGGTACTTAGTTTTGCAGTGTTGAGCTTGGTCGGCTTATTTGTCCCTTGCCTGTTATGCTTTTGTCGTATTCTGAAAGCCACTTTTAACCTCAGCATCTGGTGATCGTTCCAGCAGTTTGCTCCACGCATAGCTCGGGTGCTGTTGATGTCCATCTTATCCCGACACCTCGTGATAATGAAGTCGATCATATGCCAGTGTTTCGAACGAGGAGGCATCCAGGTGGTATTGCGTTCATCCTTCTGCTTGAACATGGTGTTCGTCACTGTCAGTTCAAGCTCAGAGCACAGAGCCGGTAGAAGCTCGCCATTGGAGTTGCATTTTCCAATCCCATGTTTGCCCATTACCAAGGGCCACTTGTCATTGTCTCTTCCTATCCTCGCATTGAAGTATCCTATCAGCAGTAGCTTATCTGTATGAGTAATGCCACTGAGCACACTTGCCAGCTGGTTGTAGAAGGCCTCCTTGTTTTAATCTGGGTTTGTCATTGACGGAGCACACGCGCTGATAATGTAGCAAAGTTGTCCTTGCTCAGAGGTAGTCTCATCGTCATGATTCTGTCACTTACTGGCCGTGGCATTTCTGTCAGCTTTGTGATGATATCCTTTTTGATAGCAAAGCCCACTCCGGCCTCCCTTCTTTCTCCTTCGGGTTTGCCACTCCAGAAGAAACAGTATTCCAAGTCGTTGAGACTACCAGACTCTGAAAACCTTGTTTCACATAGGGCGGCGATGTCGATGTTGTATTTTGCAAGTTCCATTGCTACTAGTGCCGAACGTCTTTCTGGTCGGTTAGCTCCTTCTCGGTCGAGGAGAGTCCTGACGTTCAATTGTCCAATTGTCAGTAGTTGTCTTCTTTGTCTCATTCTTCCTAACTGATTTGTCACTGTCGACGGAAGATGAGGTCGAGCAGCGCGGTCCTTGGTAACCCGGCGACGGCCGATCAGTTTCGTACAGTTATACATTTCATGGAAGCTGCTTGCAAAAGTTGTTGAAGTGCCGCTGGTTTTTGCAAGTTACTGGCGACACTCTCTCGGGGAACAAATAGAGGTCTCTCACCGGCAAGAACATGTCAAGACAGGCGCAAACTATTTGTCCCTACAGTGGCTGGTCGAGAGATGTTGGGAGTTCCATACAGAAACCGCCCTTGATAGTGCCACAGTGACATGGCTTTCTGGTTAGGGTTTGCTCACTTAGCCTTCGTTTCTGACAAGAACCTATACCACACGGCAGAGGTTTACAACTCTGTATGGCAGGGGCATCAAACTGCCTGAGGTATTGCAATACCTGAGGTACTGCAATACCTGCATACCACAATAGCAACAACTACCAATAATAACCTCACCTCACCTAGGTCGTCTTTCAAGACGCCCCTGTTTCCCAGCCCTGTGTCTAGCAGTAGGTTGTCAACATAAGTCATGGTTTGTCTCCCCCGGTTTGCATATCCATCCGTTGGCTGCCACAGGACAAGTATGTTGGCGACTTCATCATCGTGTCTGACACAATGCCCCGCGAGCCGCATTCTTCTCTGTTGTACTTTAGTGTATACTGGTGATAATTCACCATATAGTTGTATGTTGGTCATGTGTTGTTTCCATGATACATTAAGGGCCATCCGTAACATCATAGTGTAACATCCGTCAAGTTGCTTTGTCATAGTTTGTGTCATTATCCACTTGTCCGCAGCATATCAATAATAAACACATGCTATAGTTATATCAATGTAATTATGTATTGCAGTCCCGAAATTAGGCGTAACTAAATGCAAAAAGGACTACGAATGCGGAGTCGATGGTGGCGTATGCAAGGCTGGAGTCTGTCGATGCAAAAAAGGCGACGATTACATATCAGATGACTACACTCTCTGTCACCGTAAGGATAACTTTGATCAAACAAAAGTGCTGTGATCACTATGTTCCATATGCACACACACACACACACACACACACACACACACACACACACACACACACACACACACACACACACACACACACACACACACACACACACACACACACACACACACTCACACACACACACACACACACACACACACACACACACACACAAACATTTGTGTTGCCTGGATAAAATGATGGACTTACTTTGGTGTAATCTGAGCTGGTTGTAAAGGCTCGACGCGATGCTGCCGGGTTTGAAGGCATTGTGGCACTGTTGAAACTGTGCTTTTGGAAGTGTGATTTAACCTAGTCCCTGCCAATAATAGTTAAATAAATTACAAATCACCATAACCTGTACATAAGATAGTCAGTAGGGACACTGGAAATAGCTATGAGGTGACAATGTTTTCATTCAAATTCTGCATTTTTGTGTTTGACATTGTTGCCGTTTCAAGAACAACACACTACTTTATTTGGACACGTAGACATTTTTAGAAATTACACCAGTTACGCCGCTATAATTTATCATTTATGACATAGTGGGCGATAACACAGGATGATTTAATTTGTCTTGCAACGGTACGGTCATAAATTATAAATAACATACAAAGACAAGTGTAAGGAAGTCGAACGACGGGTCTTTGTGTATTCAACGCGTTTATTTAGAACGAATACAGCTCCCAGACGGCGACACGCTCCTGCAATAATTCACTCTCGCACCACTTGGCGCCTATCTGTAGTCGAACAATCAATGTTGTATGTTAAGGTAGGAATATATAAAAGTAATATACAAGTCTAGAATCTCGAGTTACATAGTTGCAACAATGCACAGTATACAACGTAATAATAGTTACACACACGATGGTCTTGCGTTCGTTACATGAGCGCTGCTTTAGAACTGGACTGCCACGCCCTAACAGGCCACGCCTATTTTACTAACGTTTAAAGTATAATAAATATAGCTGCATGATTTAAGCAAATATACTAGCATGCAATATCATGTGTAACAAGAACCTAAGTCATACATAAAACGAATATATAAATACAACAAAACTGGTTTTACTGGGTTGATTGGGTGCTTATACCAGTGTTTACCCGTCGCTGGCTTAGGGCAAGCTGCGCCTCAGCAATTGTCCAGCTTGACCAGCTGGGCGTAGCATTATACTTCAGTGCCCTCTGATGATTATACGTATCCACCAGGGTTACACACAAGGGTAGCTCTTGTAAACTCTTTACTAACAGGCCTTTTTATAAGACGTTTCTTTAAACCCATAATAGCCCTGGGGTGAAGACCTCTATATGTTTCATTTGCACCAGCACTAAACATCTTATCATTGTTGCACAGGGTTTGGTGAGCGCGAACATTTAAACGATCTGTATTTAGCCTTTTAAACCGATTTGTATTTAGCCTTTTAATTAAACTATATTTAGCATTTCATAGACTTATTTAGCATTTTACAAACTCATTTGAAACTAGTGTTTTATGTCATTATTAATGTTAAATACCACTTGGTTATGTCTATGTAATATTTATTTTATAATACATTATTTATGTATTTATTTTTCTCGCCATATTTATTAGTCTTACATCTGAAAAGTTATTGCAATTTTAGAATTAGTGTGACCTTATACTCTCATCTATTTACTTATTATATATTATTTATTAAGTTCTACTGCTATTGATCCATGTCAAACATTGAAACATTTACATTATTTTAGAACGTCTGGCTACTCTCAGTCACTAATTATGTTATGATATATTAACATTATCACTTGAGTAGATTTTGTCAAATGTCACCAGTGTTTTCTTTGTGAGTTTTATTATTATCCTGTTCTGTTACTTCTAGAAGCCGTGATTTTACCTTACGTAACACACTGGCACAGGGTTCGGAAGCAATTTCAATGCCTTCCAAATACATTACCACACAAGACTCCTTAACACATTTGCACAGTCTGCCATGCCTTAATCTTTGTTTCAACCGAAAATTACTACCTATATTCAGTTCCAGGCCAACATTTAAATTGGCCTTGACCTTACTGCTAGCGTGATATGTTAGTCTTAATCCTGGACCTGGAACATTCGCATGGCCACCACTAACATTCGTTCCATTCGTGAAAATGTATCTCTTACTGATCTTATAATTTCCAAAACAATAGACATTCTTGCTGTGACTGAGACCTGGCTCAGACCGCATAACACAGCTGCATGTATTGCCGACATCTCCCCTCCTGGCTATACCTTCCACCATCGACCACGTCCAGTTGGAAGAGGCGGTGGTGTTAGCTTCCTTATCTCAAAACTAGTCAACGTAAACCTGCACACTAGCCCTCACTTTACCAGCTTTGAATCATAGCGTGGTAACATATCAAATGTGTGCTTCTGTGGGTCTTTCATTTGTATTTATCGCCCTCTAGATCACCCGGGATCTTTTGGAAAATGTTGCAACCATGCGCACATAACTTTACATTGTTGGCGATGTTAATCTTCACCTGCAACAAATACCACGTTTAATGATATATTGACATAATTTGACAGTAAACAACATGTCAATTTTCCAACACACATACATGGATATTGGCTCGACATCTTGATAACTCGTTCCTCTTGTACAAACATTCAGACACCCACAGTTGCAGATGGCTTATCATACCATAACATAGTCATTGTATATCTTAAAGTTCGTATAGCCCCAGCTGTGTCCAAACACAACTTGTTCTACAGAGCCATTCACAGTATTAACACTGCATCATTTATGACTGATATAATCACGTCCGACCTTGTCACACATCCTAAAGAACATGTATCACACCTATGCAAACAGTACCGTCAAATACTTAAGACATTGTTTGTAAAACATGCACCTATTAAATCCAAATATGTGTCACAAAAGCCGCCAGTTCATTGGATGACCCCAGAAATAATCTATGTAACCGACGAATCTCAAAAGCAATGTCGTATTATTACGAAATATTGTCTCAGATAACACTGCTACACCAAAAAAGCTATGGAAATGCCTAAATCAGATCTTACACAGGCGGCCTGCTCCGTCTCTACCAACCCATGCATCAATCAAGTCACTGTGTAACTCTTTTTCAAGTCATTTTAAAGATAAAATCAGCCTCATACATTCAACCTTCACAGATCACACCTCAGATATTGTAAATTCTGACTCGCCACAACACATTTTTCAACTCACCTCGTTTAAACCGGCCACGACTGCTGACTTGAGAACAATTACCACGTCGTCTCCAAGGCAATCCTGTAATCTTGACTCACTTCCGAACGTACTACTGAAAGCATGCCTTGACGTTTTAATTAAACCAATAACAAACAATACTTGCATCACTCTACTCTAGCTTATTTCCTGAAGATTTTAAATATGCGCATGTAAACCCAGTTCTTAAGAAGACAACTCTGCCAAAAGAAGAACTAATTAAATAGCTATTGGCATATTCCCAACCTTAGCTTCATTTCAAAAATACTTGAAAAGGTTGTAGCAAATCGTGTCAGTTTGTCATATCTACATAAATAGTTTAATCTGCGTATACAACATTTCACTCTACAGAAACTGTTCTTCTAAAAGTACACAATTACATAAACTTGAACATTGATAATGGCAAAGTTACCCTGCTTGATCTATCCGCCACTTTCGACACCATTAACCACGACATTCTCATTACACGCTCTCCAACGTGGTACGGGATATCTGGCACAGCCCTTAGCTGGTTTACTTCATACCTTTCTGATAGACGGCAAGCCATTAAAATAGGTAACTGCTTCTCAGACATGCTGCCCACGTCTTTGTTGTGTTCCCCATGGTTCGTTGCTCTTCACTCTGTATACAACACCACTAAGCTCTGTTATCCAGAGTCACAACCTGGATCACCGCCTTTATGCTGATGACACAGAACTCTAAGTTTATTTGACCACACCAGATACTTAACGCTCAGGGATTGTCTCCAAGATGTCTCCCGTTGGATGAAAAACAGTAACAGGCACCTCAACGCAGCGGGCAAAACTCGATGGCTTTTCCCCGACACGTATTCTGAGTCAAAGTATCACACCAGCCGCCTCAGTTTTAAATCTCGGAGTAACGTTTGAAGAAAACTTCAATTTCAAACAACATATATCGAAAACATGCCATTGCTGTTTTACCATATCCGTGATCTTCGCCGTATTCGCCGGTTTATATCACTTTATGTTGCTAAAACCATCGCAATAGCTATGGTAAGCAGCAAACTTGACTACTGCGATTGCCTCCTTTACAATACCGCAAACAAGGATATAGCAACACGTCAGCGTGTCCAAACTTGTTTAGCAAGGGTAGTCACGCGTTTTCCTCGTTTTTGTGTAGCTCAGTGCCGCTTCTAAAATCATTGCATTGGCTCACTGTCGCATCATTGTCAAAATGTGTACAATAGCCTATCAAGTACTATCACCTACACAACCAGCATATATAAATTCAATGCTCACTCCAGCAAGACATTCCAGACAGCTTCGCTCAACCAGTAGTAACCAACTTTTCATCCCTCGGGTGAAAACCAAGGCCGTGACCCGAACTTTCTCTGTTGCCGCACCAACGGTGTGGAATCCCATTCCTGCCAGTGCTAAATCAGAAGGTAATATAATTTCATTCCGCCGACGCCAAAAATCTATCGTTTTAATGTTGCCTATCCTCCTTAGCCTCCTAGCTTCTTCATCCATCCATTGACGACTCGGTGTTCGATTTTCGAGGATATTGGTGCAAAAGAAGTCATCGTTATTATTATGACTATATTGTGTGCAAGATGGATTAAAACATCGGTAAAGTGGCCCACTTCTCTCGTCATATAGAGTAAGAAACACTGCTTTAGTATATTTGTTTCGTTATAGTCTACGCATTTACTTCATTTTAGTGATATGTTCACACCAATCTCTCTACATGAAGCTGATGCGGGTCAAATAGTGTAATCCAGATTGTCCACGATTGGTTTCAGTCAGCATATAGCATTGACATGTCTTGCTTTCTTTTCTTGCATTAACTGAAACACAAAATGTAAAAATACGTAATTAGTTCACAATTTTATATTGTGTGAAGATGACATATTGGCACATGAACATACGTGACACTGCTACGACATTATATATTTAGTTAGTATTAATTTGTTGTCTGGGTTATATGTGATTAATACAACACCTTTGTAATGCAATGTAGACGTATCATTATATGAAATGCCCACCTTTAAAAAATTGCATACACAAGGCCATCTTCATTGAGAATCTATCATCGATAGTTTGTATTCTTCCCCATAAGACTTGCATTGATATGAGAAGAGCAGTATTGCTTACTACGCTCTTTAAAAAAACATTATCTAAATGTAGCAGCCACAGTGTTGTTACCATATGAAATTTGATATATTCCCAGTCGATTATATAACTTTCACGATATATTATAGTACATATATCATATATTAATAAGACTGTTGTTATTTAACAATATTTAACAATATTTAACATTGGTCCGCTGTCATTTACGGCTCGTCAGATGAAATTCCGGTCTTTTGTTTACGCGCATTTTCCTTTAACAATTCACTGATAATACGAACGATTTCAGTATTATGATATGAATTTAAGCAAGAAGAACATTGTCTTTTATCTTTTAAATGAAACTGTTCGCTGTGACCTCAGCAATATGAGTCTTAAATATGTGGCAATCGATTATTTCATGCATGACTGCGACGGGGTAATGTTGGCAGTTTAGATTTACCAACTAGCAGTACGCTAAAATCCGGCAGTGGTACCTAATTTCCCTCACCACTAAAGATGCAATACATAAAACAATATAATATAATAATAATTTAATGAGTGTATAATGTATTGACTGGTTTGTCTGCCTTATGAAAACGCCCTGCGTAAAACTTTCAAATACGCCGACTCCTGTCAATTCCTATGTTTGCATCTGACCTGTCACTCTCGTCTCAGACTCGGTGTGATGATCATGCCTGCCTATAAAGTGTTGTATTGGTGCTGTCCATGCTACATTTTAAATATGGGTTGTAGGTTTCAAGCATACATACCTTATCATCAGTATTGTGTATTTAAACCGGTCAATCTGGAGCAAAACGTATCTGCAAGAAGTGAAATGTTCACAAATAAAGGAGTGAACACTTTAAAGCCTTTTTTCTTAAATTAGCAATTTTGCATTTTCGACATTCAAATAGATGTATCTCTGGAAAGAATTATATTATAAACACAATTGAGGCATCATCATTTCCGTCGGAATCTGCTCTATCCAAATATGCAATAACACGCCCTACCGTTGTTTTCGAGAAGCGTCTCATTTTGGGATGGTTGGTCATATATATAGTATACTTTATATGTATGTGAATGTCTATGTATACAAAACACATGTTCATGTCTTTCCAGGCATGGAAGAAGAGGATTGTACCAAGGATGATCAATGCTATCCTCCCCTGATTTGTATTATAGGAGTATGCGGCTGCCGTGCCAACGAAACTTTTATTAAAGGGGTTGATTTACTCCTTCCATTTTTTAATTGTATCCCTAGAAATGGTACGTTCTCATTCGCTAATTTAGTTATCTAATTATAGCATGAATATATATATATATATATATATATATATATATATATATATATATATATATATATATATATATATATATATATGTGTGTGTGACCTCGGCTGACCAAATCAGTGACAAGTCGGAAAAATGTTGATGTACTTTTTTGACACATTTGGAAAGAGGAGGCATAGTACTTATGACTCTACTATACAAATTGGGGAAGTTATATGACATTTGGCATGGTAGGGGTCAACAAGTAAAACTGGAGAAAACGGCCGTTACAGTTTTGGAGTATGCATGGGCTTAGATACCATATAAATAATATGTGGATTGCATTCAAATTTGGCATGCAGCTATGGTATCATAGTGCAATGATAGAGGGCAAATAACTACCAGCTGCTGCAAAAATACCTGAAGTTATAGTACATTATATGTGCCATAACTTCAGGAATTAATTTACGTGCTAATTAATTTGACAGCTAATAATTAGTCTAAAACAAAGCCGTTTTAGGCTAATTTAGCGCAGTATCCTGCACCCAAATAATTACTGAACGGATAAATGTCCTATTTCCTGCGAGACAAATGTAGCCATACGTTTTAGCTGCTAAATAACATAAAATTGAATCAAATCCATCGAGAACCTTTATTTTTATGAGTTTTTCAACATCGGGGTATGCCATTTTAGTCCGCCCGATCGCTGCTTCGTTCGCCTCCGTCGCAAACCCTCGGCGCGAGCTGTGAAATGTTGCGCTGACAAATGGTCGATTTTTCAGACCAAAAAGTATTATTATGAGTATGCACCATCTGCATGTCTATGCAAAATGTCAGGTCAATTGGAGCATTATTGTCGTTGCTTAATATGTTCCCGTTTTTGTTGTCATCGTGATCGGCTTCCCAGTCGTATTCGACCGTAACGTCGCTGTCGGTTTCCCTAATATTGTCAGCGTCCCATTCCGAGGCGTCGAAATCGTACTGCTCCCACATCCACGCAACAACAATGTCATCGCCGGTTGGTGCATTCAGCACACGTAGGAACGCGTCCGACATTATGTTGCAAAAGATTTAATAACGGAAACAACGATAGAAAAACACGGCGGAATACGAACGACCTTGGCTACTTGTTTACGTTTAGCACTGCCGTACTGCGCATATGCGTAGGCGATCATCCAATTGCAAGCACCGAAGCGTGCACGTGACAGAGCACGGCTCTCATTAGTATGCAAAGCCTTCTCAGGGTAGCCGCCTATTGGTTAGTTTTGAGCTAGTTTGGTGTACTTGGCCCGGATAAGGGTTACTCTACGTGAGAGAGGAAGAAATGCCCTCTCTGGTGATACCCGATACACAGGGGTAACCCAAATCAACATGGCGGATTTCATCGAAGGAATCGAAGCAAAATCCTTTTGTTTTAGTAATTTTGGACTAGTTGATCAGGAGGCATTATAATACGTTAAAATACCCATTTTATTTGGAATAAATAGTGTATAATGGGTGGAAGTGTTAAAACGGATGTTATACATTTTATTTATGTAAAAACCTACAATTCATCCAAATCGTGCCAACTGGCTTTAGACGGTACTCTCGGTAAATGTCAAATCCCGACTTGTCACTCATTTGGTCAGCCGGCGTCACATATATATTTATACATATTATATATATATATATATATATATATATATGCACATATATATATATATATGTATATATATATATATATGTATATATATATATATATATATATATATATATATATATATATACATATACATATATATATATATATATATATATATATATATATAGTACATATATGCGTACGTATGTGCATGCATGCATGAATGCATACATTCGTACTTACACATACATGCATACGTACACACACACATATATATATATACATATATATATATATATATATACATATATTTATATGTATATATATATATGTATGTGTAAGTAAGAATGTATGCATTATTGCATGCATATCCATACGCAATTATGTACTACGCACATACGTATGTACGTTTGCATGTTTGAATGTATGCGTATCTCTGAGTACATGTGTATCGTGCGACCGAAATATGCATGCGTATATATGCATGTGAGTGTATATTGGTATGTGTGTACGTACGCAAGTAGTCGATATTTGTTGAATATTCGATACTAACATATAATGGAGTATTATTTGTCTGACACATTTTCCCCGAATTGCTTTTTAGCACCAACGCAGACGGCTGGCGAAATTTGCGATAGTAAAACGAAGTTCTGCGGCAACTATTTGCTCTGCTATCATTGCTCGCAAAGCTCCGTCCCACTATGCCTATCAGGTGATCATTTCATACTCGACCTGACTTTTTACGAAATTAACGTACTTAGAAACATAACTTTAAGAAACGTACGACGTTTCCACCCATCCTCGAATAGTGTATTGCATATTATCGTCCTTGTTGACCTTTTTGTCTTGCGGGTTGTAGGGTCAAAGTTCATCATAGAAAATGGCGGGAATGAATGTCGGAGAAGGTCAAAAGTAGCATAATTAAAAGTGATACTCCGAATAACTTATTTTCACACAACTGTAACTGTGTTGACAGAGGCGTGTTAAATGTATGAACTGATTAAATTGAGGCGGCCGCCATTTTAGTAAGCATAATGTTACGAATATCTATTAAGGTCAAATATCAAACTGTCGCTAATATAATGGATGCCAACATATGTATATTATTTTAGATAATAATATAAGCGCCCTGGGTGACATTGTTAATCATATATGAGAATAATATTAGAGATATTAGCCTACGCATCCGCCATCTAAAATGTGATAGCTTTTATTGCAGGATAAATTTAAAAGTAACAGTTTCGATATTGCTGACAACGTAAACCTCAGTTTTCGTACCAAACTGGGTCAGTTTTTGTATATATTACTGTATTTTCGCCATCGCCTCCCGGGGCTAAGTATAAGCTGGCCCTATATCCTGATATTTGGATAAACTCTAGGTGTGTGCCACATTTTGTGCTGTTATGACAAATAGTTGATTTCCAGATTGATTCATGCGCCAGAGAGCAATTCTGGATAGGTACATTTGAAAACTGATGTCGCCTAGTTGCATTAATCTCATGACAAAAATGGTTTGTTTGCTATAGTTAAGCAACCCAAGTTAACATGTTATATAGTGTATGTTATCATCCCACCACACGCTTTGTTTAATTATGCAACAGTCATACGTTCTTGTTTTCAGAACCTACCCCGGTATCGTCAAAGGACCATGGTAAGTTCTTTGTTAATCTACACCTAATGCCAATTAACCACATACGTTCTGGTAATCAGCCGTCACATTAATACATTTCAGGTTTTGACGTCGACGTTCGCTATATCAGCAGATTTTCAAAATAGCATTTGCTGAACAACGTAGAGTAAGGGTCAACAAAAATAACAACAACTTGAAGTTGTCCATTGCTTTGTGCGATAATACTGATATTCATATGCATAGACAACTACTACCGAATACGTTGAATAGCAATATTCTTATTCCAGTTCGATTTTGTTAATAACACCTGTTGTATGCTCAATTTACTACTAGCTGCCATAAAAACACCTACACACATATAATGTTATATATATATATATATATATATATATGTATATGTACATACTATACATATATATATATATATATATATATATATTATATATATATATATATATATATATATATATATATATATATATATATATATATAGATGTGTGTGTGTGTGTGTGTGTGTGTGTGTGTGTGTGTGTGTGTGTCTGTGTGTGTGTGTGTGTGTGTGTGTGTGTGTGTGTGTGTGTGTGTGTGTGTGTGTGTGTGTGTGTATGGATTGTCATTCGAACGCAACCATTAAGTTGCATTCTGACTTCCGCCATGTTTAAAATAAAATGTTCCAGTAAACCAGCATTCTCCATACACTATATATTGTTTTCCTCAACTACCTATCAACTTATTTTCACATAATATGCCATTTTAAGATAAAAATTAGGAAAAGACGAAAAATTGTCCTGGCGAGCCTCGCCAGTTAGAATTCATTGATTGGCTTAGACCTCGAAGAAGGGAATTCCAGTTAAAACCGCTGTCAGAAGGGGGCCACACTAAAAGGCGGGCCACAATTGGCAGACCGCACGGAAATGGCATACTACATTCACAAATATGCCACCGCTCGAAACGCTCCATATTTACGGCATGCCCAGTTGCCCACACACAAACTATCGCTGGCTACGCGCCTGTACGGTCAATGGCTAATTGAGGATGATTTAAACAACTAGGGTATAGTTGTCTAGTGGCGCCTCTAGCGACTAACGTGGATATGTAGAACCCCATTGTGGCCCGCCTTTTAGTTTGCTCCATCGTTTACTTACGTTGACCGGAGAGTTCCGATGGTAAAAATAGATCAACTTTTGGGAAACTCTAGAGCCGTTGTTTGTTGCAAACTTATAATTTGATCAAATAACGTATAAAACAACAAAGTGAGACATGTGGTAGGAAGTATACTAATAAGCAAATATCGGTCATGGTGTACATTGACTTTTCTAAAATGCGTTAAAACTGGGAAAGTATGTCAGAATGCAACTTTAAACCAGATTGACAGATTGATAAAGATTCGTATAGTGGAATGTTCCATCAAATACTAACAACTTGTAAACATGATGTCTACTGTCCCTGCTACTGACTGGTCAATTTATTTCATCAGTTGGAAGTGTGATGACTTACATGCATGTATGTTTATGTTTATATCTTCCCGTGTGACGAAACAGCACGCGTGACATGGTGTGCAAAATGGTGTGGGTGATTGAACCTTTGCACTTTCACAATCACCTTTACAATCACCTTATTTATTATTGTACATATTACTACTTAAATATTCGTCATTATGAAGATTTATTTGTCATCATCGGGAAAAAGCATGTATACTTATGCATTCTTTATCAGGATATACATACGTATATAAGCACACAGACGCCGACGAGTATAAGAATCACTTCAAGTTATGCAAATATCCGGTCTTAATGCTTATACACGTCTACTAAAGTTGTAAAGAGCAAGTATTATCAAGCCTATTAACAAAATGGAATGCCATTCGAAATCAACCGTTCAATTTACAATGCTTTTACATTCGACTGCAACTGATAAACATTCGCATATTCAAATGTCAAATGTTTCATCGAATGCATCTGAAGTTGTGTCAAATTGCAACCATAATGTATATTCTCCCTATCTGTCAAATTAGTTCAATTATTCTCATAAACACCTAGCCCTCAGCCAGTATTTATTTTCACATAAGGCAATAGGAGTTGCATCGCTGGGTCTCATTCATTGCTGCGTAATGTTTACCAACAGCCTTTACGAAATTAGGCAGACTTGATAATTGGATCATCACAAATAGGTATCAAAGCACGGGCATTAAAGATTGATTGTTATCTGGTTAAAATGATTTAGTAGTCCCCTGAAGGGATTTGTAGCCAGTATTGATGTTCACACATTACAATTAGGCAGGCCTCACTCTCAAATGGCAATTTTATGATAATATTTGTATTATATTAGTTCACATTGTTATCTTTTATTAACATACAATACACATATAACTAAAACAAGGAAGCAGGCTCATGTATGATATAAGCTAAGTACGGCCAGAAACTTACTATCCTTAAGTATACAATACCATATGAGTTTAATCACGTTATTCGGTAACTGTTCGCTAACGCTAATATGTGTTTACTCTGGTATCATAAATTAGTCTGCAACCTTCTTCTAGTTCAACAAACGTTATGTCTTATGTTTGTCTTAAATTAAATAATTCCAATAGTTGTTTAAAATGTGTTTCTTTATTAACTGTTGCTACTGTATTCATATTCGGAACGTTTCACACCTGATTGTATTTGTGTGAGTGACTTTGTGGTACAACAACATTAACACACACACGCACGCACGCGCACACACACACACACACGCACACACACACACACACACATATATATATATATATATATATATATATATATATATATATATATTGCAATGTGTGAAAAGTAATACTGGTGTGTGAGGGTGTGTCTGTGTGCGTGTGCGTGTGCGTTTGCGTGTGCGTGTGCGTGTTTGTGTGTGTGTAAGCGTGTGTGTGTAATTCGAATGCAACAATTCAATATACAGCGTATTCGAATGGGATTGATAAATATTCGTATAATCGAATGTTTCATCGAATGCGTATTAAATACTGACAACTTGTAAACATGATTTATATTATCCCGCCACTGTCTGGTCAAGTTGTTTCAATAGTTGAATGTGTCATTACTTACATGCATTACATTTACGTTTACACGACGTGACGAAACAGACCACTCAACATTGTATACAAAATGATGTGGGTGATTGAATCTTTGAACTATTACAATCACCTCTCTCGACTTAGTACATATGACTACATAAATACTTTTGATTGTGAAGGGTATCTCTGCAATAATCTCCATAACATTGATACTATCATTAGTATCATCGTCTTGATCCTTCCATTCGTGAGCACAGTATTGACAATCATCGTCAACATCATTCTATTTTGTCATCACATTTCTTCGACATTATTTTATGCTTTGTGTTGTTATTACGTATCATAACTTCAAATGTATTATCAGAATATTCTAAATTGGGCTGTGACGTGGGCGGTTGTGTACACGCGCGATGGAAATGCCAACGTTTAACAAGTGTCATCGAACTATTGCAACACAGCACCAAGCAGCAGCTCTTCGATTGTGGAATGAATTACCTACGAACATTCGTGGATCCGTGACATTATCTATGTTTATAAAATTTTAAAGACATCTCTTTTTATTAGACATTTCAATTAATTCAAATTGTTATGAAATGGCCGACATTGCTTTATAATTTTTACTTTTTAGTATCATACACGTTTTAATCAGTGTTTGTGTTTTATATTAATTTATGGATGTATATATATATTTACATACACAGTTTTAGTAAAGGTTTTAATTATATATTAATTTATATAATTTACATACCAAGTTTTGATAATATACATTTTCAAAGCCGTGTTTAATTTATTTTAAATTAATATAATTTAATATTTTTGATATATAATTTACATACAAAGGTTTACTAGTAAATCTTAAAACAAACTATATATATATATATATATATATATATATATATATATATATATATATATATATATATATGTGTGTGTGTGTGTGTGTGTGATTTATATTAATTTATATAATTTACATTTATATTTTTTATATACGTTTAGTATATTTATTGTGCAGCGCATCGATCCGCGATGCGGGAATTAGCGCTATATAAACACTGTATTGTTATTATGATATAGTATATTGACATGGTATATCGTCACTATTAGTGCATGTTGTGATTGAGTCGGTGTGGAAATAACCCAGTAATTATGTTACATTAGGATTGGGTGAATTGTGTGGAACACATGCGGACTGCCCATATGAACACGGCGAGTGCTGGCATTTTAAAGAGTGTGGATGGTCGAAATGTCATTGCGCGAAAAATTTCTATCCACATGGAGGAAAAGAGTGTTTACCTTGTAAGTGAACACCTCGACTTGATGAATTAACTATGACAGTTGTTTGAATACCATATGATACGCTGTTCTTTCTTCTTTCTTGTGATAAAACCGATAACGAAATAGCCATGGTATGTAGCGACAAATATATGTATATGTATATATATATATATATATATATATATACATATACATATATGTATATGTATATATATATATATATATATATATATATATATATATATATATATATATATATATATATATACATATACATATACATATATTTGTTATATATATATGTATATGTATATATATATATATATATATAAATATATATGCATATATATATATATATATATATATATATATATATATATATATATATATGTATATATATATATATATATATATATATATATATATATATATACATATATATATATATATACATATATATATATATATATATATATATATATATATATATATATATATATATATATGTATAAATATAAATATATGTATATATATATATGTATATATATATACACACATATATACATATTTAAGGCCGCCAGTTTCACAGTTTTAGTCTCGAACCTGATAACCCTATATAGACGCTCTATTTACTGTGCGCTTCTTCATTGTGGCTGATGCTATTGTACACAAAAAGATAAATAAAAATAATAATAAAAATTGGAGAAAAACGTGGTGGGTTAAAATTAACCTAATGTGGCCCAGATATGGCAATATGACACAGACTGGCATACGTCGTGATTGCATCGTGCAGTTGATTGCTCTGACTTTTCGACGAATCGATTCATTTAAAAAAATCACCTTGTACTAACCTGGCAGTCTACACGCGCTCCTAAGATGGTCGTGAACTTCCACTCCTTTCACTTACATTTGACAGTGCAGCAGGTTTATCTAAGATGATGTTCCTCAGTAACCTATGACACCTATCCACGTTAACCGTTTCAGCACAAACATGTAGCACATTAGGGATATACATTCCGCACAAACAATATTCTGAAATATGTTGCCCTCGTCTCTCAATTGTTGACCAAATTGGTTTGATGAAAGGCAGTTGTAAGAACAGCCGAATCCGAGATAGTTATTGACTGATGACAGTTTCAAATTAAGGTATTGACGTTTTTTAAAGGCGTTTAAAAATATAATGTTCGTAACGTCCATAGATTAACGTATCTTGAATTAACCAACCAACATCATTGAGGTTCAAGGAATTCGTCTCTGCAATATATCAATAAACTATTAAACCCGGTTAACGATCATCAATGCAATTAATTTTAATCCGTATCGAACTGACAACAACTTGTGATTTAATCATCGACAAGTTCACTTAGGGATTTATGTTCAAACTGATGAATGCTGTGCAAACAAACAAATAATAAATATATAACGTGTGTATATATATATATATATATATATATATATATATATATATATATAATATATATATATATAATATATTATAATATATTATATATATATTATATACGTTATATATATATATACATATATATATATATATATATATATATATATATATATATATATATATATATATATATCTAGATAAAAATATATGTATATTTCGGGTACACTAGAGGTGTAACTGTCAAATGCCTTTTTTGAAATTATATGTGCCACAAATCGTTTGATTAAAATGATATATTTTGCATATGAATATTTACACGATTTGATATGGCTAATATCCTCGAAAATCAAGTGTTGTTTGCTACACAAAACCAAGGGAGTAACGTAATGGCATTATCACTGCGTCTGTCATCATGGATAGATGCAGTGGCAGGAAGCTAAGGAAGATAGAGAGCATTAAAACGGCATGTGTTAGGTAAAGGATAAATTAAAAAATATTTCTTAAAACAGTTCCCTTGGATAAGCTAAAGGTCGCGGTGGTAGTGTGGTAACGTAACGGGGGAGGGGGGTTAGATGAACTTGACATATGTGACAATAGAGATGTGATTTGACACTTGCCAATCAGTGTCACAAGTCATGATCGTGGAAAACCAAGGTCATCTTATAGCATGTGGAACTGAGTCAATATAACGATTCTTCGTAAAGTCAGTGGTATCATATGTACGAAGCAGTCGGGATGTATGTATTCATATTTTGTGCATCTTGATTATGGTGGAGCATTTATATATGGCATTGTTTGATATATTCGCACGTGCATTACTGATAGTTGAAGATGAACTGTCAATTCAATAATAGATAGTAACGGGCTCGTTATAATTATTGCGAACAACCATCTAATTTGTGCAACATCATTACATACTACGTACAGTTCTTACGTAGTTAATATTACGTATTAGGGACAAGTTTTTTTAATGGTTTGCCATCGTTGTAAATAATTTGTATTAGCTATTAGTTACTAGTCACTGTAAGCATTCACACAGTTTGAAACACCCAATAGCATCGTCATCATCATCATGCTGTCGGTCGCGAAGCGACAAAGACTGCTTCCATCACGTGACTGTTGCTCTCTATTTATCTCTCTGCTGTGACAGTGATGTCCAGGAGTCGATCTTTATGTCTCTCACTTTAGGTTTCTTTTGATGGTATCCTTGAATCGGAGGCGAGGGCGCCCTCTCTTTCTGTGACCAGAATACAGTTGAGAGTAGAGCACTTGCTTCGGTAGCCTGTCTGATGAAATCCTCATCAGGTGTCCAGTCCACCGGAGATTCTTTCTGATCAGAAGATCTTCCATAGATGGCAGCCCTGTCCGTTCGAGTATTTCCTTGTTTGTCACTTTGTCCATCCAGGTTATCCTCATGATCGAACGCAGATGTCGCATCATGAAGGCATGCAGCTTTTTCACCTGTCGTCTGTACACTGTCCAGGCATCGGCCCCGCATAGGAGGGTGGACAGCACGATTGCACGGTATGTTTTGCCTTTAACCCGCATGGACACATGGTGGTTGTTCCACAGTCTCTGGCGTAGTCGGCCGAAAGATGCACTAGCCTTGGCCATCCCCCTCTGTATTTCATCGTCAATGCATCCGTCACTTGATATAGTGCTTCCGAGGTAGGTGAATTCCAGAACAGAGTTCAGCTTGTTTCCATCAATCATGATATCCTCCTCTCGGGTACTTGTAGAGTTGGGTTGGTACAGCACCTCGGTCTTCTTGATGTTAATCTTTAGGCCGAACTTCTTTGACGCATTGGAGAAAGCATCCACTATTTTCTGCATCTCTTCAGCAGAGTGTGCAACCAGTGCACTATCATCTGCGAATAGCAGCTCTCTCATCAGCATCCAAGTTGTCTTGGTCTTCGCTCTGAAGTGTGCGACGTTGAATAGGTTAGCGTTCTGTCTGGACTGTATGTAGACGCCATCCCCCATGTCTCGGAAAGCATCGTTGAGCATTGCTGATAGGAAGATGGAAAAGAGCGTGGGGGCCAGTACACAACCTTGCTTGACCCCATTTGTGACCCTGAACGAGTCCGAAACTTCCCCTCCAACATTAACATTCGCCATCATTCCGGTATGTAGTGCTTCGATCTTTGTTGTGAACTTCTCTGGACAGCCATACTTCTTCAGTAGCTACCATAGTCCAGTCCTCCGAACTGTATCGAACGCCTTACTGAAGTCGACAAATACCATGTACAGTGGTCGGTCCTGCTCAATGCACTTTTCTTGTAGTTGTCGGAGACAAAATATCATAGATATGGTGCTCCGGTTACCTCTGAAGCCACATTGTGTCTCTGGTGTTATGTGGGTAGATATTCTGTTGAGGAGGATCCTTGCGAAGATCTTGACTGCTATGGAAAGAAGAGAGATTCCTCTGTAGTTCCCACAGTCTGTTCGATCACCTTTCTTGTAGATGGTTATAATGCTGGCATCCTTCCATGCTTGTGGTACAGAACCCATCTCCCAGGCATTGGTGATTAGTTGGTGCAGTCTGCTGAACAGATTGTCTCCTCCATACTTCCACACTTCTGCAGGAATTCCATCTCCTCCAGGTGCTTTGCCATCTTTCAGGCCGGCGATTGCTCTAGCCATCTCATCCTTAGTTGGAATCTCATCCAAGCTTGTCTTGGTAATGCGCTGCGGGATGTTGTCTAGAGCTTCATGATCTATGTTGCCAGTGACGTTGAGTAGCTTCTGGAAGTGTTCACTCAATCTTGCCACAACTCTCTTGCTGTCAGAGAAGATCTCCATTCCATCTGTTGATTTCAGTTAAACAGGTCCTCTCTTCTTGGGTCCCCACACTTCCTTCAGTCCACTGTAGAAGCCCTTCCTGTTGTTACTGTCAGCAGCTCTCTGCAGCTCCACTGCCTTCCTTTCCCACCAGTCCGACTTCAGTGCACGGGTGTGTTTTTGTAGCACTCTGCATGCATCTTTGTATGCTGCAGTGGTGGGTATAGTGCTCCTGGTTTGCAACACTCTGGTGGGTTTGGTCTCTTCTGCTCATAGGAATATGTAGCTCCTAGTCGTTGGGGTCGAACCAATCCTGTTTGTTTCTGTCTGGCTTGCCAAGATATGTCTTGGCTGTGTTGTACACGACCTGCTGCAGAGTTTTCCTTCTCCTCCCATTGGGCGAGAGCACTGTCCATCTCCTGCTCAAAACTCTCCCTATGGCTGATGGTACTTAGTTTTGCAGTGTTGAGCTTGGTCGGCTTATTTGTCCCTTGCCTGTTATGCTTTTGTCGTATTCTGAAAGCCACTTTTGACCTCAGCATCTGGTGATCGTTCCAGCAGTTTGCTCCACACATAGCTCGGGTACTGTTGATGTCCATCTTATCCCGACACCTCGTGATGATGAAGTCGATCATATGCCAGTGTTTCGAACGAGGAGGCATCCAGGTGGTCTTGCGTTCATCCTTCTGCTTGAACATGGTGTTGGTCACTCTCAGTTCAAACTCAGAGCACAGGGCCGGTAGAAGCTCGCCATTGGAGTTGCATTTTCCAATCCCATGTTTGCCCATTACCAAGGGCCACTTGTCATTGTCTATTCCTATCCTCGCATTGAAGTCTCCTATCAGCAGTAGCTTATCTGTACGAGGGATGCCACTGAGCACACTTACCAGCTGGTTGTAGAAGGCCTCCTTGTTTTAATCTGGGTTTGTCATTGTCGGAGCACACACGCTGATAATGTAGCAAAGTTGTCCTTGCTCAGAGGTAGTCTCATCGTCATGATTCTGTCACTTACTGGCCGTGGCATTTCTGTCAGCTTTGTGGTGATATCCTTTTTGATAGCAAAGCCCACTCCGGCCTCCCTTCTTCCTCCTTCGGGTTTGCCACTCCAGAAGAAACAGTATTCGAAGTCGTTGAGACTACCAGACTCTGAGAACCTTGTTTCACATAGGGCGGCGATGTCGATGTTGTATTTTGCCATTTCCTTTGCTACTAGTGCCGTACGTCTTTCTGGTCGGTTAGCTCCTGCTCGGTCGAGGAGAGTCCTGACGTTCAATTGTCCAATTGTCAGTAGTTGTCTTCTTTGTCTCATTCTTCCTAACTGATTTGTCACTGTCGACGGAAGATGAGGTCGAGCAGCGCGGTCCTTGGTAACCCGGCGACGGCCGATCCGGTATGGAGTTTCGTACAGTTATACATTTCATGGAAGCTGCTTGCAAAAGTTGTTGAAGTGCCGCTGGCTTTTGCAAGTTACTGGCGACACTCTCTCGGGGAACAAATAGAGGTCTCGCACCGGCAAGAACATGTCAAGACAGGCGCAAACGATTTGTCCCTGCAGTGGCTGGTCGAGAGATGTTGGGAGTTCCATACACAAACCGCCCTTGATACTGCCACAGTGACATGGCTTTCTGGTTAGGGTTTGCTCACTTAGCCTTCGTTTCTAACAAGAACCTATACCACACGGCAGTGGTTTACAACTCTGTATGGCAGGGGCGTCAAACTCCCTGAGGTATTGTAATACCTGAGGTACTGCAATACCTGCATACCACAATAGCAACGACTACCAATAATAACCTCACCTCACCTAGGTCGTCTTTCAAGACGCCCCTGTTTCCCAGCCCTGTGTCTGGCAGTAGGTTGTCAACATAAGTCATGTTTTGTCTCCCCCGGTTTGCATATCCATCCGTTGGCTGCCACAGGACAAGTATGTTGGCGACTTCATCATCGTGTCTGACACAATGCCCCGCGAGCCGCATTCTTCTCTGTTGTACTTTAGTGTATACTGGTGATAATTCACCATATAGTTGTATGTTGGTTATGTGTTGTTTCCATGATACATTAAGGGCCATCCGTAACATTATAGTGTAACATCCGTCAAGTTGCTTTGTCATAGTTTGTGTCATTATCCACTTGTCCGCAGCATATCAATAATAAACACATGCTATAGTTATATCAATGTAATTATGTATTGCAGTCCCGAAATTAGGCGTAACTAAATGCAAAAAGGACTACGAATGCGGAGTCGATGGTGGCGTATGCAAGGCTGGAGTATGTCGATGCAAAAAAGGCGACGATTACATATCAGATGACTACACTCTCTGTCACCGTAAGGATAGCTTTGATCAAACAAAATGCTGTGATCACTATGTTCCATATGCACAAACACACGCATGCACACACACATACATACACACACACACACACACACACACTCACACACACACACACAAACAAACAAACATTTGTGTTGCCTGGATAAAATGATGGACTTACTTTGGTGTACTCTGAGCTGGTTGTAAAGGCTCGACGCGATGCTGCCGGGTTTGAAGGCATTGTGGCACTGTTGAAACTGTGCTTTAGGAAGTGTGGTTTAACCTAGTCCCTGCCAATAATAGTTACATCAATTACAAATCACCATAACCTGTACATAAGATAGTCAGTTGGGACACTGGAAATACCAATGAGGTGACAATGTTTTCATTCAAATTCTGCATTTTTGTGTTTGACATTGTTGCCGTTTCAAGAACAACACACTACTTTATTTGGACACGTAGACATTTTTTAGAAATTACACCACTTACGCCGCTAAAATTTATCATTTATGACATAGTGGGCGATTATACAGGATGATATAATTTGTCTTGCAACGGTACGGTCATAAATTATAAATAACATACAAAGACAAGTGTAAGGAAGTCGAACGACGGGTCTTTGTGTATTCAACGCGTTTATTTAGAACGAATACAGCTCCCAGAGGGCGACACGCTCCTGCAATAATTCACACTCGCACCACTTGGCGCCTATCTGTAGTCGAACAATCAATGTTGTATGTTAAGGTAGGAATATATAAAAGTAATATACAAGTCTAGAATCTCGAGTTACATAGTTGCAGCAATGCACAGTATACAACGTAATAATAGTTACACACACGATGGTCTTGCGTTCGTTAAATGAGCGCTGCTTTAGAACTGGACTGCCACGCCCTAACAGGCCACGCCTATTTTACTAACGTTTAAAGTATAACAAATATAGCTGCATGATTTACGCAAATATACTAGCATGCAATATCATGTGTCACAAGAACCTAAGTCATACATAAAACGAATATATAAATACAACAAAACTGGTTTTACTGGGTTGATTGGGTGCTTATGCCAGTGTTTACCCGTCGCTGGCTTAGGGCAAGCTGCGCCTCAGCAATTGTCCAGCTTGACCAGCTGGGCGTAGCATTATACTTCAGTGCCCTCTGATGATTATACGTATCCACCAGGGTTACACACAAGGGTAGCTCTTGTAAACTCTTTACTAACAGGCCTTTTTATAAGACGTTTCTTTAAACCCATAATAGCCCTGGGGTGAAGACCTCTATATGTTTCATTTGCACCAGCACTAAACATCTTATCATTGTTGCACAGGGTTTGGTGAGCGCGAACATTTAAACGATCTGTATTTAGCCTTTTAAACCGATTTGTATTTAGCCTTTTAATTAAACTATATTTAGCATTTCATAGACTTATTTAGCATTTTACAAACTCATTTGAAACTAGTGTTTTATGTCATTATTCATGTTAAATACCACTTGGTTATGTCTATGTAATATTTAATTTATAATACATTATTTATGTATTTATTTTTCTCGCCATATTTATTAGTCTTACATCTGAGAAGTCATTGCAATTTTAGAATTAGTGTGACCTTATACTCTCATCTATTTACTTATTATATATTATTTTTTAAGTTTTACTGCTATTGATCCATGTCAAACATTGAAACATTTACATTATCTTAGAACGTCTGGCTACTCTCAGTCACTAATTATGTTATGATATATTAACATTATCACTTGAGTAGATTTTGTCAAATGTCACCAGTGTTTTCTTTGTGAGTTTTATTATTATCCTGTTCTGTTACTTCTAGAAGCCGTGATTTTACCTTACGTAACACACTGGCACAGGGTTCGGAAGCAATTTCAATGCCTTCCAAATACGTTACCACACAAGACTCCTTAACACATTTGCACAGTCTGCCATGCCTTAATCTTTGTTTCAACCGAAAATTACTACCTATATTCAGTTCCAGGCCAACATTTAAATTGGCCTTGACCTTACTGCTAGCGTGATATGTTAGTCTTAATCCTGGACCTGGAACATTCGCATGGCCACCACTAACATTCGTTCCATTCGTGAAAATGTATCTCTTACTGATCTTATAATTTCCAAAACAATAGACATTCTTGCTGTGACTGAGACCTGGCTCAGACCGCATGACACAGCTGCATGTATTGCCGACATCTCCCCTCCTGGCTATACCTTCCACCATCGACCACGTCCAGTTGGAAGAGGCGGTGGTGTTAGCTTCCTTATCTCAAAACTAGTCAACGTAAACCTGCACACTAGCCCTCACTTTACCAGCTTTGAATCATAGCGTGGTAACATATCAAATGTGTGCTTCTGTGGGTCTTTCATTTGTATTTATCGCCCTCTAGGTCACCCGGGATCTTTTGGAAAATGTTGCAACCATGCGCACATAACTTTACATTGTTGGCGATGTTAATCTTCACCTGCAACAAATACCACGTTTAATGATATATTGACATAATTTGACAGTAAACAACATGTCAATTTTCCAACACACATACATGGATATTGGCTCGACATCTTGATAACTCGTTCCTCTTGTACAAACATTCAGACACCCACAGTTGCAGATGGCTTATCATACCATAACATAGTCATTGTATATCTTAAAGTTCCAATAGCCCCAGCTGTGTCCAAACACAACTTGTTCTACAGAGCCATTCACAGTATTAACACTGCATCATTTATGACTGATATAATCACGTCCGACCTTGTCACACATCCTAAAGAACATGTATCACACCTATGCAAACAGTACCGTCAAATACTTAAGACATTGTTTGTAAAACATGCACCTATTAAATCCAAATATGTGTCACAAAAGCCGCCAGTTCATTGGATGACCCCAGAAATAATCTATGTAACCGATGAATCTCAAAAGCAATGTCGTATTATTACGAAATATTGTCTCAGATAACACTGCTACACCAAAAAAGCTATGGAAATGCCTAAATCAGATCTTACACAGGCGGCCTGCTCCGTCTCTACCAACCCATGCATCAATCAAGTCACTGTGTAACTCTTTTTCAAGTCATTTTAAAGATAAAATCAGCCTCATACATTCAACCTTCACAGATCACACCTCAGATATTGTAAATTCTGACTCGCCACAACACATTTTTCAACTCACCTCGTTTAAACCGGCCACGACTGCTGACTTGAGAACAATGACCACGTCGTCTCCAAGGCAATCCTGTAATCTTGACTCACTTCCGAAAGTACTACTGAAAGCATGCCTTGACGTTTTAATTAAACCAATAACAAACAATACATGCATCACTCTACTCTAGCTTATTTCCTGAAGATTTTAAATATGCGCATGTAAACCCAGTTCTTAAGAAGACAACTCTGCCAAAAGAAGAACTAATTAAATAGCTATAGGCATATTCCCAACCTTAGCTTCATTTCAAAAATACTTGAAAAGGTTGTAGCAAATCGTGTCAGTTTGTCACATCTACATAAATAGTTTAATCTGCGTATACAACATTTCACTCTACAGAAACTGTTCTTCTAAAAGTACACAATTACATAAACTTGAACATTGATAATGGCAAAGTTACCCTGCTTGATCTATCCGCCACTTTCGACACCATTAACCACGACATTCTCATTACACGCTCTCCAACGTGGTACGGGATATCTGGCACAGCCCTAAGCTGGTTTACTTCATACCTTTCTGATAGACGGCAAGCCATTAAAATAGGTAACTGCTTCTCAGACATGCTGCCCACGTCTTTGTTGTGTTCCCCATGGTTCGTTGCTCTTCACTCTGTATACAACACCACTAAGCTCTGTTATCCAGAGTCACAACCTGGATCACCGCCTTTATGCTGATGACACAGAACTCTAAGTTTATTTGACCACACCAGATACTTATCGCTCAGGGATTGTCTCCAAGATGTCTCCCGTTGGATGAAAAACAGTAACAGGCACCTCAACGGAGCGGGCAAAACTCGATGGCTTTTTCCCGACACGTATTCTGAGTCAAAGTATCACACCAGCCGCCTCAGTTTTAAATCTCGGAGTAACGTTTGAAGAAAACTTCAATTTCAAACAACATATATCAAAACATGCCGTTGCTGTTTTTACCATATCCGTGATCTTCGCCGTATTCGCCGGTTTATATCACTTTATGTTGCTAAAACCATCGCAATAGCTATGGTAAGCAGCAAACTTGACTACTGCGATTGCCTCCTTTACAATACCGCAAACAAGGATATAGCAACACGTCAGCGTGTCCAAACTTGTTTAGCAAGGGTAGTCACGTGTTTTCCTCGTTTTTTTTGTAGCTCAGTGCCGCTTCTAAAATCATTGCATTGGCTCACTGTCGCATCATTGTCAAAATGTGTACAATAGCCTATCAAGTACTATCACCTACACAACCAGCATATATAAATTCAATGCTCACTCCAGCAAGACATTCCAGACAGCTTCGCTCAACCAGTAGTAACCAACTTTTCATCCCTCGGGTGAAAACCAAGGCCGTGACCCGAACTTTCTCTGATGCCGCACCAACGGTGTGTAATCCGATTCCTGCCAGTGCTAAATCAGAAGGTAATATAATTTCATTCCGCCGACGCCAAAAATCTATCGTTTTAATGTTGCCTATCCTCCTTAGCCTCCTAGCTTCTTCATCCATCCATTGACGACTCGGTGCTCGATGTTCGAGGATATTGGTGCAAAAGAAGTAATCGTTATTATTATGACTATATTGTGTGCAAGATGGATTAGAACATCGGTAAAGTGGCCCACCTCTCTCGTCATATAGAGTAAGAAACACTGCTTTAGTATATTTGTTTCGTTATAGTCTACGCATTTACTTCATTTTAGTTATATGTTCACACCAATCTCTCTACATGAAGCTGATGCGGGTCAAATAGTGTAATCCAGATTGTCCACGATTGGTTTCAGTCAGCATATAGCATTGACATGTCTTGCTTTCTTTTCTTGCATTAACTGAAACACAAAATGTAAAAATACGTAATTAGTTCACAATTTTATATTGTGTGAAGATGACATATTGGCACATGAACATACGTGACACTGCTACGACATTATATATTTAGTTAATATTAATTTGTTGTCTGGGTTATATGTGATTAATACAACACCTTTGTAACGCAATGTAGACATATCATTATATGAAATGCCCACCTTTAAAAAATTGCATACACAAGGCCATCTTCATTGAAAATCTATCATCGATAGTTTGTATTCTTCCCCATAAGACTTGCACTGATATGAGAAGAGCAGTATTGCTTACTACGCTCTTTAAAAAAACATTATCTAAACGTAGCAGCCACAGTGTTGTTACCATATGAAATATGATATATTCCCAGTCGATTATATAACTTTCACGATATATTATAGTACATATATCATATATTAATCTGACTGTTGTTATTTAACAATATTTAACAATATTTAACATTGGTCCGCTGTCATTTACGGCTCGTCAGATGAAATTCCGGTCTTTTGTTTACGCGCATTTTCCTTTAACAATTCACTGATAATACGAACGATTTCACTATTATGATATTAATTTAAGCAAGAAGAACATTGTCTTTTATCTTTTAAATTAAACTGTTCGCTGTGGCCTCAGCAATACGAGTCCTAAATATGTGGCAATCGATTATTTCATGCATGACTGCGACGGGGTAATTTTGGCAGTTTAGTTTTAGCAACTAGCAGTACGCTAAAATCCGGCAGTGGTACCTAATTTCCCTCACCACTAAAGATGCAATACATAAAACAATCTAATATAATAATAATATAATGAGTGTATAATGTATTGACTGGTTTGTCTGCCTTATGAAAACGCCCTGCGTAAAACTTTCAAATACGCCGACTCCTGTCAATTCCTATGTTTGCATCTGACCTGTCACTCTCGTCTCAGACTCGGTGTGATGATCATGCCTGCCTATAAAGTGTTGTATTGGTGCTGTCCATGCTACATTTTAAATATGGGTTGTAGGCTTCAAGCATACATACCTTATCATTAGTATTGTGTATTTAAACCGGTCAATCTGGAGCAAAACGTATCTGCAAGAAGTGAATTATATTATAAACACAATTGAGGCATCATCATTTCCGTCGGAATCTGCTCTATCCAAATATGCAATAACACGCCCTACCGTTGTTTTCGAGAAGCGTCTCATTTTGGGATGGTTGGTCATATATATAGTATACTTTATATATATGTGAATGTCTATGTATACAAAACACATGTTCATGTCTTTCCAGGCATGGAAGAAGAGGATTGTACCAAGGATGATCAATGCTATCCTCCCCTGATTTGTATTATAGGAGTATGCGGCTGCCGTGCCAACGAAACTTTTATTAAAGGGGTTGATTTACTCCTTCCATTTTTTAATTGTATCCCTAGAAATGGTACGTTCTCATTCGCTAATTTAGTTATCTAATTATAGCACGAATATATATATATATATATATATATATATATATATATATATATATATATATATATATGTGTGTGTGTGTGTGTGTGTGTGTGACCCCGGCTGACCAAATCAGTGACAAGTCGGAAAAATGTTGATGTACTTTTTTGACATATTTGGAAAGAGGAGGCATAGTACTTTACAGTAATTCGAAAATTATGACTCTACTATACAAATTGGGGAAGTTATATGACATTTGGTATGGTAGGGGTCAAAAAGTAAAACTGGAGAAAACGGCCGTTACAGTTTTGGATTATGCATGGGCTTAGATACCATATAAATAATATGTGTATTGCATTCAAATTTGGCATGCAGCTATGGTATCATAGTGCAATAATTATTCTAAAACAAAGCCGTTTTAGGCTAATTTAGCGCAGTATCCTGCACCCAAATAATTACTGAACGGATAAATGTCCTATTTCCTGCGAGACAAATGTAGCCATACGTTTTAGCTGCTAAATAACATAAAATTGAATCAAATCCATCGAGAACCTTTATTTTTATGAGTTTTTCAACATCGGGGTATGCCATTTTAGTCCGCCCGATCGCTGCTTCGTTCGCCTCCGTCGCAAACCCTCGGCGCGAGCTGTGAAATGTTGCGCTGACAAATGGTCGATTTTTCAGACCAAAAAGTATTATTATGAGTATGCACCATCTGCATGTCTATGCAAAATGTCAGGTCAATTGGAGCATTATTGTCGTTGCTTAATATGTTCCCGTTTTTGTTGTCATCGTGATCGGCTTCCCAGTCGTATTCGACCGTAACGTCGCTGTCGGTTTCCCTATCATTGTCAGCGTCCCATTCCGAGGCGTCGAAATCGTACTGCTCCCACATCCACGCAACAACAATGTCATCGCCGGTTGGTGCATTCAGCACACATAGGAACGCGTCCGACATTATGTTGCAAAAGATTTAATAACGGAAACAACGATAGAAAAACACGGCGGAATACGAACGACCTTGGCTACTTGTTTACGTTTAGCACTGCCGTACTGCGCATATGCGTAGGCGATCATCCAATTGCAAGCACCGAAGCGTGCACGTGACAGAGCACGGCTCTCATTAGTATGCAAAGCCTTCTCAGGGTAGCCGCCTATTGGTTAGTTTTGAGCTAGTTTGGTGTACTTGGCCCGGATAAGGGTTACTCTACGTGAGAGAGGAAGAAATGCCCTCTCTGGTGATACACGATACACAGGGGTAACCCCAAATCAACATGGCGGATTTCATCGAAGGAATCGAAGCAAAATCCTTTTGTTTTAGTAATTTTGGACTAGTTGATCAGGAGGCATTATAATACGTTAAAATACACATTTTATTTGGAATAAATAGTGTATAATGGGTGGAAGTGTTAAAACGGATGTTATAAATTTTATTTATGTAAAAACCTACAATTCATCCAAATCGTGCCAACTGGCTTTAGACGGCACTCTCGGTAAATGTCAAATCCCGACTTGTCACTCATTTGGTCAGCCGGCGTCACATATATATATATATATATACATATATATATATATATATATATATATATATATATATATATATATATATATATATATATATGCACATATATATATATATGTATATATATATGTATATATATATATATATACATATACATATATATATATATATATATATATATATATATATATATATATAGTACCTATATGCGTACGTATGTGCATGCATGCATGAATGCATACATTCGTACTTACACATACATGCATACGTACACACACACACATATATATATATATATATATATATATATATATATATATATACATACATATATATATATATATATATATATATATATATATATATATACATATACATATACATATATTTATATGTATATATATATGTATGTGTAAGTAAGAATGTATGCATTATTGCATGCATATCCATACGCAAATATGTACTACGCACATACGTATGATGTACGTTTGCATGTTTGAATGTATGCGTATCTCTGAGTACATGTGTATCGTGCGACCGAAATATGCATGCGTATATATGCATGTGAGTGTATATTGGTATGTGTGTACGTACGCAAGTAGTCGATATTTGTTGAATATTCGATACTAACATGTAATGGAGTATTATTTGTCTGACACATTTTCCCCGAATTGCTTTTTAGCACCAACGCAGACGGCTGGCGAAATTTGCGATAGTAAAACGAAGTTCTGCGGCAACTATTTGCTCTGCTATCATTGTTCGCAAAGCTCCGTCCCACTATGCCTATCAGGTGATCATTTCATACTCGACCTGACTTTTTTACGAAATTAACGTACTTAGAAACATAACTTTAAGAAACGTACGACGTTTCCACCCATCCTCGAATAGTGTATTGCATATTATCGTCCTTGTTGACCTTTTTGTCTTGCGGGTTGTAGGGTCAAAGTTCATCATAGAAAATGGCGGGAATGAATGTCGGAGAAGGTCAAAAGTAGCATAATTAAAAGTGATACTCCGAATAACTTATTTTTACACAACTGTAACTGTGTTGACAGAGGCGTGTTAAATGTATGAACTGATTAAATTGAGGCGGCCGCCATTTTAGTAAGCATAATGTTACGAATATATATTAAGGTCAAATATCAAACTGTCGCTAATATAATGGATGCCAACATATGTATATTATTTTAGATAATAATATAAGCGCCCTGGGTGACATTGTTAATCATATATGAGAATAATATTAGAGATATTAGCCTATGCATCCGCCATCTAAAATGTGACAGCTTTTATTGCAGGATCAATTTAAAAGTAACAGTTTCGATATTGCTGACAACGTAAACCTCAGTTTTCGTACCAAACTGGGTCAGTTTTTGTATATATTACTGTATTTTCGCCATCGCCTCCCGGGGCTAAGTATAAGCTGGCCCTATATCCTGATATTCGGATACACTCTAGGTGTGTGCCACATTTTGTGCTGTTATGACAAATAGTTGATTTCCAGATTGATTCATGCGCCAGAGAGCAATTCTGGATAGGTACATTTGAAAACTGATGTCGCCTAGTTGCATTAATCTCATGACAAAAATGGTTTGTTTGCTATAGCTAAGCAACCCAAGTTAACATGTTATATAGTGTATGTCATCATCCCACCACACGCTTTGTTTAATTATGCAACAGTCATACGTTCTTGTTTTCAGAACCTACCCCGGTATCGTCAAAGGACCATGGTAAGTTCTTTGTTAATCTACACCTAATGCCAATTAACCACATACGTTCTGGTAATCAGCCATCACATTAATACATTTCAGGTTGTGACGTCGACGTTCGCTATATCAGCAGATTTTGAAAATAGCATTTGCTGAACAACGTAGAGTAAGGGTCAACAAAAACAACAACAACTTGAAGTTGTCCATTGCTTTGTGCGATAATACTGATATTCATATGCATAGACAACTACTACCGAATACGTTGAATAGCAATATTCTTATTCCAGTTCGATTTTGTTAATAACACCTGTTGTATGTTCAATTTACTACTAGCTGCCATAAAAAAACACCTACATACATATAATGTTATATATATATATTTATATGTACATACCATACATATACATATATATATATATATATATATATATATATATATATATATATATATATATATATATATATATATATACATATGTGTGTGTGTGCGCGCGCGCGTGTGTGTGTGTGGGTGTGTGTGTGGGTGTGTGTGTTTGTGTGTGTGTGTTTGTGTGTATGTGCGTGCGTGCGTCCGTGCGTGCGTGCGTGCGTGCGTGCGTGTGGATTGTCATTCGAACGCAACCATTAAGTTGCATTCTGACTTCCGCCATGTTTAAAATAAAATGATCCAGTAAACCAGCATTCTCCATACACTATATATTGTTTTCCTCAACTACCTATCAACTTATTTTCACATAATATGCCATTTTAAGATAAAAAGGAGGAAAAGACGAAAAATTGTCCTGGCGAGCCTCGCCAGTTAGAATTCATTGATTGGCTTAGACCTCGAAGAAGGGAATTCCAGTGAAAAGCGCTGTCAGAAGGGGGCCACACTAAAAGGCGGGCCACAATTGGCAGACCGCACGGAAATGGCATACCACATTCACAAATATGCCACCGCTCGATAAGCTCCATATTTATGGCATGCCCAGTTGCCCACATACAAACTATCGCTGGCTACGCGCCTGTACGGTCAATGGCTAATTGAGGATGATTTAAACAACTAGGGTATAGTTGTCTAGTGGCGCCTCTAGCGATTAACGTGGATATGTGGAACCCCATTGTGGCCCGCCTTTTAGTTTGCTCCATCGTTTACTTACGTTGACCGGAGAGTTCCGATGGTAAAAACAGATCAACTTTTGAGAAACTCTAGAGCCGTTGTTTGTTGCAAACTTATAATGTGATCAAATAACGTATAAAACAACAAAGTGAGACATGTGGTAGGAAGTATACTAATAAGCAAATATCGGTCATGGTGTACATTGACTTTTCTAAAATGCGTTAAAAATGGGAAATTATGTCAGAATGCAACTTTAAACCAGATTGACAGATTGATAAAGATTCGTATAGTGGAATGTTCCATCAAATACTAACAACTTGTAAACAGGATGTCTACTGTCCCTGCTACTGACTGGTCAATTTATTTCATCAGTTGGAAGTGTGATGACTTACATGCATGTATGTTTATGTTTACATCTTCCCGTGTGACGAAACAGCACGCGTGACATGGTGTGCAAAATGGTGTGGGTGATTGAACCTTTGCACTTTCACAATCACCTTTACAATCACCTTATTTATTATTGTACATATTACTACTTAAATATTCGTCATTATGAAGATTTATTTGTCATCATCGGGAAAAGCATGTATACTTATGCATTCTTGATCAGGATATACATACGTATATAAGCACACAGACGCCGACGAGTATAAGAATCACTTCAAGTTATGCAAATATCCGGTCTTAATGCTTATACACGTCTACTAAAGTTGTAAAGAGCAAGTATTATCAAGCCTATTAACAAAATGGAATGCCATTCGAAATCAACCGTTCAATTTACAATGCTTTTACATTCGACTGCAACTGATAAACATTCGCATATTCAAATGTCAAATGTTTCATCGAATGCATCTGAAATTGTGACAAATTGCAACCATAATGTATATTCTCCCTATCTGTCAAATTAGTTCAATTATTCTCATAAACAGCTAGCCCTCAGCCAGTATTTATTTTCACATAAGGCAATAGGAGTTGCATCGCTGGGTCTCATTCATTGCTGGGTAATGTTTACCAACAGCCTTTACGAAATTAGGCAGACTTGATAATTGGATCATCACAAATAGGTATCAAAGCACGGGCATTAAAGATTGATTGTTATCTGGTTAAAATGATTTAGTAGTCCCCTGAAGGGATTTGTAGCCAGTATTGATGTTCACACATGACAATTAGGCAGGCCTCACTCTCAAATGGCAATTTTATGATAATATTTGTATTATATTAGTTCACATTGTTATCTTTTATTAACATATGTTATTTCAGAACCACACAAAGTGAAGAAACATAAGTCACCTCACCCTTGTTATATTTTCAATGATAAAATACACGTAATGCAATATCTCATTATTCATGTTTGTGTTTAATACACATAGAACTAAAACAAGGAAGCTGGCTCATGTATGATATAAGCTAAGTACGGCCAGAAACTTACTATCCTTAAGTATACAATACCATATGAGTTTAATCACGTTATTCGGTAACTGTTCGCTAACGCAATATGTGTTTACTCTGGTATCATAAATTAGTCTGCAACCTTCTTCTAGTTCAACAAACGTTATGTCTTATGTTTGTCTTAAATTAAATAATTCCAATAGTTGTTTAAATGTGTTTCTTTATTAACTGTTGCTACTGTATTCATATTCGGAACATTTCACACCTGATTGTATTTGTGTGAGTGACTTGGTGGTACAACAGCATTAACACACACACACACGCACGCACACGCACACACGCGCACACACACACACACACACACACACACATATATATATATATTGCAGTGTGTGAAAAGTAATACTGGTGTGTGAGGGTGTGTCTGTGTGCGTGTGCGTTTGCGTGTGCGTGTGCGTGTTTGTGTGTGTGTGAGCGTGTCGTGTGTCATTCGAATGCAACAATTCAATATACAGCGTATTCGAATGGGATTGATAAATATTCGTATAATCGAATGTTTCATCGAATGCGTATTAAATACTGACAACTTGTAAACAAGATTTATATTATCTCGCCACTGTCTGGTCAAATTGTTTCAGTAGTTGAATGTGTCATTACTTACATGCATTACATTTACGTTTACACGACGTGACGAAACAGACCACTCAACATTGTATAAAAAATGATGTGGGTGATTGAATCTTTGAACTTTTACAATCACCTCTCTCGACTTAGTACATATGACTACATAAATACTTTTCATTGTGAAGGGTATCTCTGCAATAATCTCCATAACATTGATACTATCATTAGTATCATCGTCTTGATCCTTCCATTCGTGAGCACAGTATTGACAATCATCGTCAACATCATTCTATTTTGTCATCACATTTCTTCGACATTATTTTATGCTTTGTGTTGTGATTACGTATCATAACTTCAAATGTATTATCAGAATATTCTAAATTGGGCTGTGACGTGGGCGGTTGTGTACACGCGCGATGGAAATGCCAACGTTTAACAAGTGTCATCGAACTATTGCAACACAGCACCAAGCAGCAGCTCTTCGATTGTGGAATGAATTACCTACGAACATTCGTGGATCCGTGACATTATCTATGTTTAGAAAATTTTAAAGACATCTCTTTTTATTAGACATTTCAATTAATTCAAATTGTTATGAAATGGCCGACATTGCTTTATAATGTTTTCTTTTTAGTATCATACACGTTTTAATCAGTGTTTGTGTTTTATATTAATTTATGGATGTATATATATATTTACATACACAGTTTTAGTAAAGGTTTTAATTATATATTAATTTATATAATTTACATACCAAGTTTTGATAATATACATCTTCAAAGCCGTGTTTAATTTATTTTAAATTAACATAATTTAATATTTTTGATATGTAATTTACATACAAAGGTTGACTAGTACATCTTAAAACAAACTATATATATATATATATATATATATATATATATATATATATGTATGTGTGTGTGTGATTTATATTAATTTATATAATTTACATTTATATTTTTTATATACGTTTAGTATATTTATTGTGCAGCGCATCGATCCGCGATGCGGGAATTAGCGCTATATAAAAACTGTATTGTTATTATGATATAGTATATTGACATAGTATATCGTCACTATTAGTACATGTTGTGATTGAGTCGGTGTGGAAATAACCCAGTAATTATGTTACATTAGGATTGGGTGAATTGTGTGGAACACATGCGGACTGCCCATACGAACACGGCGAGTGCTGGCATTTTAAAGAGTGTGGATGGTCGAAATGTCATTGCGCGAAAAATTTCTATCCACATGGAGGAAAAGAGTGTTTACCTTGTAAGTGAACACCTCGACTTGATGAATTAACTATGACAGTTGTTTGAATACCATATGTTACGCTGTTCTTTCTTCTTTCTTGTGATAAAACCGATAACGAAATAGCCATGGTAAATGTAGCGACAAATATATATATATATATATATATATATATATATATATATATATATATATATATATATATATATATATATAATATATATATATATATATATATATATATATATATATATATGTATGTATATATAAATATATATGTATATATATATATATGTAGATATATATATATATATATACATATATATATATATATGTATATATATATATATATATATATATATATATATATATATATGTATATATATATATATATATATATATATATATATATATATATATATATACATATACATATACATATACATATTTAAGGCCGCCAGTTTCACAGTTTTAGTCTCGAACCTGATAACCCTATATAGACGCTCTATTTACTGTGCGCTTCTTCATTGTGGCTGATGCTATTGTACACAAAAAGAGAAATAAAAATAATAATAAAAATTGGAGAACAACGTGGTGGGTTAAAATTAACCTAATGTGGCCCAGAGATGGCAGTATGACACAGACTGGCATACGTCGTGATTGCATCGTGCAGTTGATTGCTCTGACTTTTCGATGAATCGATTCATTTAAAAAAATCACCTAGTACTAACCTGGCAGTCTACACGCGCTCCTAAGATGGTCGTGAACTTCCACTCCTTTCACTTACATTTGACAGTGCAGCAGGTTTAGCTAAGATGATGTTCCTCAGTAACATATGACACCTATCCATGTTAACCGTTTTAGCACAAACATGTAGCACATTAGGGATATACATTCCGCACAAACAATATTCTGAAATAGTTTGCCCTCGTCTCTCAATTGTTGACCAAATTGGTTTGATGAAAGGCAGTTTTAAGAACAGCCGAATCCGAGATAGTTATTGACTGATGACAGTTTCAAATTAAGGTATTGACGTTTTCTGAAGGCGTTTAAAAATATAATGTTCGTAAAGTCCATAGATTAACGTATCTTCAATTAACCAACCAACATCATTGAGGTTCAAGGAATTCGTCTCTGCAATATATCAATAAACTATTAAACCCGGTTAACGATCATCAATGCAATTAATTTTAATCCGTATCGAACTGACAACAACTTGTGATTTAATCGACAAGTTCATTTAGGGATTTATGTTCAAACTGATGAATGTTGTGCAAACAAACAAATAATAAATATATAACGTATATATATATATATTATATATATATATATATATATATTATAGTATATTATATTATATATATTATATACGTTATATATATATACATATATATATATATATATATATATATATATATATACAAATATATGTATATTTCGGGTACACTAGAGGTGTAACTTTCAAATGCCTTTTTTGAAATTATATGTGCCACAAATCGTTTGATTAAAATTATATATTTTGCATATGAATATTTACACGATCTGATATGGCTAGTATCCTCGAAAATCAAGTGTTGTTTGCTACACAAAACCAAGGGAGTAACGTAATGGCATTATCACTGCGTCTGTCATCATGGATAGATGCAGTGGCAGGAAGCTAAGGAAGATAGAGAGCATTAAAACGACATGTGTTAGGTAAAGGATAAATTAAAAAGTATTTCTTAAAACAGTTCCCTTGGATAAGCTAAAGGTCGCGGTGGTAGTGTGGTAACGTAACGGGGGAGGGGGGTTAGATGAACTTGACATATGTGACAATAGAGATGTGATTTGACACTTGCCAATCAGTGTCACAAGTCATGATCGTGGAAGACCAAGGTCATCTTATAGCAAGTGCAACTTAGTCAATATAGCGATTCTTCGTAAAGTCAGTGGTATCATATGTACGAAGCAGTCGGGATGTATGTATTCACATTTTGTGCATCTTGATTATGGTGGAGCATTTATATATGGCATTGTTTGATATATTCGCACGTGCATTACTGATAGTTGAAGATGAACTGTCAATTCAATAATAGATAGTAACGTGCTCGTTATAATTATTCCGAACAACCATCTAATTTGTGCAACGTCATTACATAATACGTACAGTTCTTACGTAGTTAATATTACGTATTAGGGACACGTTTGTTTAATGGTTTGCCATCGTTGTAAATAATTTGTATCAGCTATTAGTTACTATTCACTGTAAGCATTCATACAGTTTGAAACACCCAACAGCATCGTCATCATCATCATGCTGTCGGTTGCGAAGCGACAAAGACTGCTTCCATCACATGACTGTTGCTCTCCATTTATCTCTCTGCTGTGAGAGTGATGTCCAGGAGTCGATCTTTATGTCTCTCACTTCGGGTTTCTTTTGATGGTATCCTTGAATCGGAGGCGAGGGCGCCCTCTCTTTCTGTGACCAGAATACAGTTGAGAGTAGAGCACTTGCTTCGGTAGCCTGTCTGATGAAATCCTCATCAGGTATCCAGTCCACCGGAGATTCTTTCTGATCAGAAGATCTTCCATAGATGGCAGCCCTGTCCGTTCGAGTATTTCCTTGTTTGTCACTTTGTCCATCCAGGTTATCCTCATGATCGAACGCAGATGTCGCATCATGAAGGCATGCAGCTTTTTCAACTGTCATCTGTACACTGTCCAGGCATCGGCCCCGCATAGGAGGGTGGACAGCACGATTGCACGGTATGTCTTGCCTTTAACCCGCATGGACACATGGTGGTTGTTCCACAGTCTCTGGCGTAGTCGGCCGAAAGATGCACTAGCCTTGGCCATCCCCCTCTGTATTTCATCGTCAATGCATCCGTCACTTGATATAGTGCTTCCGAGGTAGGTGAATTCCAGAACAGAGTTCAGCTTGTTTCCATCAATCATGATATCCTCCTCTCGGGTACTTGTAGAGTTGGGTTGGTACAGCACCTCGGTCTTCTTGATGTTAATCTTTAGGCCGAACTTCTTTGACGCATTGGAGAAAGCATCCACTATTTTCTGCATCTCTTCAGCAGAGTGTGAAACCAGTGCACTGTCATCTGCGAATAGCAGCTCTCTCATCAGCATCCAAGTTGTCTTGGTCTTCGCTCTGAAGTGTGCGACGTTGAATAGGTTAGCGTTCTGTCTGGACTGTATGTAGACGCCATCCCCCATGTCTCGGAAAGCATCGTTGAGCATTGCTGATAGGAAGATGGAAAAGAGCGTGGGGGCCAGTACACAACCTTGCTTGACCCCATGTGTGACCCTGAACGAGTCCGAAACTTCCCCTCCAACATTAACATTCGCCATCATTCCGGTATGTAGTGCTTCGATCTTTGTTGTGAACTTCTCTGGACAGCCATACTTCTTCAGTAGCTACCATAGTCCAGTCCTCCGAACTGTATCGAACGCCTTACTGAAGTCGACAAATACCATGTACAGTGGTCGGTCCTGCTCAATGCACTTTTCTTGTAGTTGTCGGAGACAAAATATCATAGATATGGTGCTCCGGTTACCTCTGAAGCCACATTGTGTCTCTGGTGTTATGTGGGTAGATATTCTGTTGAGGAGGATCCTGGCGAAGATCTTGACTGCTATGGAAAGAAGAGAGATTCCTCTGTAGTTCCCACAGTCTGTTCGATCACCTTTCTTGTAGATGGTTATAATGCTGGCATCCTTCCATGCTTGTGGTACAGAATACTTCCACACTTCTGCAGGAATTCCATCTCCTCCAGGTGCTTTGCCATCTTTCAGGCCGGCGATTGCTCTAGCCATCTCATCCTTAGTTGGAATCTCATCCAAGCTTGTCTTGGTAATGCGCTGCGGGATGTTGTCTAGAGCTTCGTGATCTATGTTGCCAGGGACGTTGAGTAGCTTCTGGAAGTGTTCACTCAATCTTGCCACAACTCTCTTGCTGTCAGAGAAGATCTCCATTCCATCTGTTGATTTCAGTTAAACAGGTCCTCTCTTCTTGGGTCCCCACACTTCCTTCAGTCCACTGTAGAAGCCCTTCATGTTGTTACTGTCAGCAGCTCTCTGCAGCTCCACTGCCTTCCTTTCCCACCAGTCCGACTTCAGTGCACGGATGTGTTTTTGTAGCACTCTGCATGCATCTTTGTATGCTGCAGTGGTGGATATAGTGCTCCTGGTTTGCAACACTCTGGTGGGTTTGGTCTCTTCTGCTCATAGGAATATGTAGCTCCTAGTCGTTGGGGTCGAACCAATCCTGTTTGCTTCTGTCTGGCTTGCCAAGATATGTCTTGGCTGTGTTGTACACGACCTGCTGCAGAGTTTTCCTTCTCCTCCCATTGGGCGAGAGCACTGTCCATCTCCTGCTCAAAACTCTCCCTATGGCTGATGGTACTTAGTTTTGCAGTGTTGAGCTTGGTCGGCTTATTTGTCCCTTGCCTGTTATGCTTTTGTCGTATTCTGAAAGCCACTTTTGACCTCAGCATCTGGTGATCGTTCCAGCAGTTTGCTCCACACATAGCTCGGGTGCTGTTGATGTCCATCTTATCCCGACACCTCGTGATGATCAAGTCGATCATATGCCAGTGTTTCGAACGAGGAGGCATCCAGGTGGTCTTGCGTTTATCCTTCTGCTTGAACATGGTGTTGGTCACTCTCAGTTCAAACTCAGAGCACAGGGCCGGTAGAAGCTCGCAATTGGAGTTGCATTTTCCAATCCCATGTTTGCCCATTACCAAGGGCCACTTGTCATTGTCTCTTCCTATCCTCGCATTGAAGTCTCCTATCAGCAGTAGCTTATCTGTACGAGGGATGCCACTGAGCACACTTGCCAGCTGGTTGTAGAAGGCCTCCTTGTTTTAATCTGGGTTTGTCATTGTCGGAGCACACACGCTGATAATGTAGCAAAGTTGTCCTTGCTCAGAGGTAGTCTCATCGTCATGATTCTGTCACTTACTGGCCGTGGCATTTCTGTCAGCTTTGTGATGATATCCTTTTTGATAGCAAAGCTCACTCCGGCCTCCCTTCTTTCTCCTTCGGGTTTGCCACTCCAGAAGAAACAGTATTCCAAGTCGTTGAGACTACCAGACTCTGAGAACCTTGTTTCACATAGGGCGGCGATGTCGATGTTGTATTTTGCAATTTCCTTTGCTACTAGTGCCGTACGTCTTTCTGGTCGGTTAGCTCCTTCTCGGTCGAGGAGAGTCCTGAAGTTCAATTGCCCAATTGTCAGTAGTTGTCTTCTTTGTCTCATTCTTCCTAACTGATTTGTCACTGTCGACGGAAGATGAGGTCGAGCAGCGCGGTCCTTGGTAACCCGGCGACGGCCGATCCGGTATGGAGTTTCGTACAGTTATACATTTCATGGAAGCTGCTTGCAAAAGTTGTTGAAGTGCCGCTGGCTTTTGCAAGTTACTGGCGACACTCTCTCGGGGAACAAATAGAGGTCTCGCACCGGCAAGAACATGTCAAGACAGGCGCAAACTATTTGTCCCTGCAGTGGCTGGTCGAGAGATGTTGGGAGTTCCATACACAAACCGCCCTTGATACTGCCACAGTGACATGGCTTTCTGGTTAGGGTTTGCTCACTTAGCCTTCGTTTCTGACAAGAACCTATACCACACGGCAGTGGTTTACAACTCTGTATGGCAGGGGCGTCAAACTCCCTGAGGTATTGGAATACCTGAGGTACTGCAATACCTGCATACCACAATAGCAACGACTACCAATAATAACCTCACCTCACCTAGGTCGTCTTTCAAGACGCCCCTGTTTCCCAGCCCTGTGTCTGGCAGTAGGTTGTCAACATAAGTCATGTTTTGTCTCCCCCGGTTTGCATATCCATCCGTTGGCTGCCACAGGACAAGTATGTTGAAGACTTCATCATCGTGTCTGACACAATGCCCCGCGAGCCGCATTCTTCTCTGTTGTACTTTAGTGTATACTGGTGATAATTCACCATATAGTTGTATGTTGGTTATGTGTTGTTTCCATGATACATTAAGGGCCATCCGTAACAGTATAGTGTAACATCCGTCAAGTTGCTTTGTCATAGTTTGTGTCATTATCCACTTGTCCGCAGCATATCAATAATAAACACATGCTATAGTTATATCAATGTAATTATGTATTGCAGTCCCGAAATTAGGCGTAACTAAATGCAAAAAGGACTACGAATGCGGAGTCGATGGTGGCGTATGCAAGGCTGGAGTCTGTCGATGCAAAAAAGGCGACGATTACATATCAGATGACTACACTCTCTGTCACCGTAAGGATAGCTTTGATCAAACAAAATGCTGTGATCACTATGTTCCATATGCACAAACACACGCATGCACACACACATACATACACACACACACACACACACACACAAACAAACAAACATTTGTGTTGCCTGGATAAAATGATGGACTTACTTTGGTGTACTCTGAGCTGGTTGTAAAGGCTCGACGCGATGCTGCCGGGTTTGAAGGCTTTGTGGCACTGTTGAAACTGTGCTTTAGGAAGTGTGGTTTAACCTAGTCCCTGCCAACAATTGTTAAATAAATTACAAATCACCATAACCTGTACATAAGATAGTCAGTTGGGACACTGGAAATACCAATGAGGTGACAAAGTTTTCATTCAAATTCTGCATTTTTGTGTTTGACATTGTTGCCGTTTCAAGAACAACACACTACTTTATTTGGACACGTAGACATTTTTAGAAATTACACCACTTACGCCGCTAAAATTTATCATTTATGACATAGTGGGCGATTATACAGGATGATATAATTTGTCTTGCAACGGTACGGTCATAAATTATAAATAACATACAAAGACAAGTGTAAGGAAGTCGAACGACGGGTCTTTGTGTATTCAACGCGTTTATTTAGAACGAATACAGCTCCCAGAGGGCGACACGCTCCTGCAATAATTCACACTCGCACCACTTGGCGCCTATCTGTAGTCGAACAATCAATGTTGTATGTTAAGGTAGGAATATATAAAAGTAATATACAAGTCTAGAATCTCGAGTTACATAGTTGCAGCAATGCACAGTATACAACGTAATAATAGTTACACACACGATGGTCTTGCGTTCGTTACGTGAGCGCTGCTTTAGAACTGGACTGCCACGCCCTAACAGGCCACGCCTATTTTACTAACGGTTAAAGTATAACAAATATAGCTGCATGATTTAAGCAAATATACTAGCATGCAATATCATGTGTAACAAGAACCTAAGTCATACATAAAACGAATATATAAATACAACAAAACTGGTTTTACTGGGTTGATTGGGTGCTTATGCCAATGTTTACCAGTCGCTGGCCTAGGGCAAGCTGCGCCTCAGCAATTGTCCAGCTTGACCAGCTGGGCGTAGCATTATACTTCAGTGCCCTCTGATGACTATACGTATCCACCAGGGTTACACACAAGGGTAGCTCTTGTAAACTCTTTACTAACAGGCCTTTTTATAAGACGTTTCTTGAAACCCATAATCGCCCTGGGGTGAAGACCTCTATATGTTTCATTTGCACCAGCACTAAACATCTTTGCACAGGGTTTGGTGAGCGCGAACATTTAAACGATCTGTATTTAGCCTTTTAAACCGATTTGTATTTAGCCTTTTAATTAAACTATATTTAGCATTTCATAGACTTATTTAGCATTTTACAAACTCATTTGAAACTAGTGTTTTATGTCATTATTAATGTTAAATACCACTTGGTTATGTCTATGTAATGTATATTTTATAATACATTATTTATTTATTTATTTTTCTCGCCATATTTATTAGTCTTACATCTGAGAAGTTATTGCAATTTAAGAATTAGTGTGACCTTATACTCTCATCTATTTACTTATTATATATTATTTATTAAGTTTTACTGCTATTGATCCATGCCAAACATTGAAACATTTACATTATTTTAGAACGTCTGGCTACTCTCAGTCACTAATTATGTTATGATAATTTATATTAACTTTATCACTTGAGCAGATTTTGTCAAATGTCACCAGTGTTTTCTTTGTGAGTTTTATTATTATCCTGTTCTGTAACTTCTAGAAGCCGTAACACACTGGCACAGGGTTTGGAAGCAATTTCAATGCCTTCCAAATACATTACCACACAAGACTCCTTAACATATTTGCACAGTCTGCCATGCCTTAATCTTTGTTTCAACCGAAAATTACTACCTATATTCAGTTCCAGGCCCACATTTAAATTGGCCTTGACCTTACTGCTAGCGTGATATGTTAGTCTTAATCCTGGACCTGTGGTCAGGCACAACATTCGCATGGCCACCACTAACATTCGTTCCATTCGTGAAAATGTATCTCTTACTGATTTTATAATTTCCAAAACAATAGACATTCTCGCTGTGACTGAGACCTGGCTCAGACCGCATGTCATAGCTGCATGTATTGCCGACATCTCCCCTCCTGGCTATACCTTCCACCATCGACCACGTCCAGTTGGAAGAGGCGGTGGTGTTAGCTTCCTTATCTCAAAACTAGTCAACGTAAACCTGCACACTAGCCCTCACTATGCCAGCTTTGAATCATAGCGTGGTAACATATCAAATGTGTGCTTCTGTGGGTCTTTCATTTGTATTTATCGCCCTCTAGGTCACCCGGGATATTTTGGAAAATGTTGCAACCATGCGCACATAACTTTACATTGTTGCCGATTTTAATCTTCACCTGGATGCACCATCTGCAACAAATACCACGTTTAATGATATATTGACATCATTTGACAGTAAACAACATGTCAATTTTCCAACACACATACATGGATATTGGCTCGACATCTTGATAACTCGTTCCTCTTGTAAAAACATTCAGACACCCACAGTTGCAGATGGCTTATCATACCATAACATAGTCATTGCATATCTTAAAGTTCCTATAGCCCCAGCTGTGTACAAACACAACTTGTTCTACAGAGCCATTCACAGTATTAACACTGCATCATTTATGACTGATATAATCACGTCCGACCTTGTCACACATCCTAAAGAACATGTATCACACCTATGCAAACAGTACCGTCAAATACTTAAGACATTGCTTGTAAAACATGCACCTATTAAATCCAAATATGTGTCACAAAAGCCGCCAGTTCATTGGATGACCCCAGAAATAATCTATGTAACCGACGAATGTCAAAAGCAAAGTCGTATTATTCCGAAATATTGTCTCAGATAACACTGCTACACCAAAAAAGCTATGGAAATGCCTAAATCAGGTCTTACACAGGCGGCCTGCTCCGTCTCTACCAACCCATGCATCAATCAAGTCACTGTGTAACTCTTTTTCAAGTCATTTTAAAGATAAAATCAGCCTCATACATTCAACCTTCACAGATCACACCTCAGATATTGTAAATTCTGACTCGCCACAACACATTTTTCAACTCACCTCGTTTAAACCGGCCACGACTGCTGACTTGAGAACAATTACCACGTCGTCTTCAAGGCAATCCTGTAATCTTGACTCACTTCCGAACGTACTACTGAAAGCATGCCTTGACGTTTTAATTAAACCAATAACAAACATAATACATGCATCACTCTACTCTAGCTTATTTCCTGAAGATTTTAAATATGCGCATGTAAACCCAGTTCTTAAGAAGACAACTCTGCCAAAAGAAGAACTAATTAAATAGCTATAGGCATATTCCCAAACTTAGCTTCATTTCAAAAATACTTGGAAAGGTTGTAGCGAATCGTGTCAGTTTGTCATATCTACATAAATAGTTTAATCTGCGTATACAACATTTCACTCTACAGAAACTGTTCTTCTAAAAGTACACAATTACATAAACTTGAACATTGATAATGGCAAAGTTACCCTGCTTGATCTATCCGCCACTTTCGACACCATTAACCACGACATTCTCATTACACGCTCACCAACGTGGTACGGGATATCTGGCACAGCCCTAAGCTGGTTTACTTCATACCTTTCTGATAGACGGCAAGCCATTAAAATAGGTAACTGCTTCTCAGACATGCTGCCTACGTCTTTGTTGTGTTCCCCATGGTTCGTTGCTCTTCACTCTGTATACAACACCACTAAGCTCTGTTATCCAGAGTCACAACCTGGATCACCGCCTTTATGCTGATGACACAGAACTCTAAGTTTATTTGACCACACCAGATACTTAACGCTCAGGGATTGTCTCCAAGATGTCTCCCGTTGGATGAAAAACAGTAACAGGCACCTCAACGCAGCGGGCAAAACTCGATGGCTTTTTCCCGACACGTATTCTGAGTCAAAGTATCAAACCAGCCGCCTCAGTTTTAAATCTCGGAGTAACGTTTGAAGAAAACTTCAATTTCAAACAACATATATCGAAAACATGCCATTGCTGTTTTACCATATCCGTGATCTTCGCCGTATTCGCCGGTTTATATCACTTTATGTTGCTAAAACCATCGCAATAGCTATGGTAAGCAGCAAACTTGACTACTGCGATTGCCTCCTTTACAATACCGCAAACAAGGATATAGCAACACGTCAGCGTGTCCAAACTTGTTTAGCAAGGCTAGTCACGCGTTTTCCTCGTTTTTGTGTAGCTCAGTGCCGCTTCTAAAATCATTGCATTGGCTCACTGTCGCATCATTGTCAAAATGTGTACAATAGCCTATCAAGTACTATCACCTACACAACCAGCATATATAAATTCAATGCTCACTCCAGCAAGACATTCCAGACAGCTTCGCTCAACCAGTAGTAACCAACTTGTCATCCCTCGGGTGAAAACCAAGGCCGTGACCCGAACTTTCTCTGTTGCCGCACCAACGGTGTGGAATCCCATTCCTGCCAGTGCTAAATCAGAAGGTAATATAATTTCATTCCGCCGACGCCAAAAATCTATCCTTTTAATGTTGCCTATCCTCCTTAGCCTCCTAGCTTCTTCATCCATCCATTGACGACTCGGTGCTCGATTTTCGAGGATATTGGTGCAAAAGAAGTCATCGTTATTATTATGACTGTATTGTGTGCAAGATGTATTAGAACATCGGTAAAGTGGCCCACTTCTCTCGTCATATAGAGTAAGAAACACTGCTTTAGTATATTTGTTTCGTTATAGTCTACGCATTTACTTCATTTTAGTTATATGTTCACACCAATCTCTCTACATGTAGCTGATGCGGGTCAAATAGTGTAATCCAGATTGTCCACGATTGGTTTCAGTCAGCATATAGCATTGACATGTCTTGCTTTCTTTTCTTGCATTAACTGAAACACAAAATGTAAAAATACGTAATTAGTTCACAATTTTATATTGTGTGAAGATGACATATTGGCACATGAACATACGTGACACTGCTACGACATTATATATTTAGTTAGTATTAATTTGTTGTCTGGGTTATATGTGATTAATACAACACCTTTGTAATGCAATGTAGACGTATCATTATATGAAATGCCCACCTTTAAAAAATTGCATACACAAGGCCATCTTCATTGAGAATCTATCATCGATAGTTTGTATTCTTCCCCATAAGACTTGCATTGATATGAGAAGAGCAGTATTGCTTACTACGCTCTTTAAAAAAACATTATCTAAATGTAGCAGCCACAGTGTTGTTACCATATGAAATTTGATATATTCCCAGTCGATTATATAACTTTCACGATATATTATAGTACATATATCATATATTAATAAGACTGTTGTTATTTAACAATATTTAACAATATTTAACATTGGTCCGCTGTCATTTACGGCTCGTCAGATGAAATTCCGGTCTTTTGTTTACGCGCATTTTCCTTTAACAATTCACTGATAATACGAACGATTTCAGTATTATGATATGAATTTAAGCAAGAAGAACATTGTCTTTTATCTTTTAAATGAAACTGTTCGCTGTGGCCTCAGCAATATGAGTCTTAAATATGTGGCAATCGATTATTTCATGCATGACTGCGACGGGGTAATTTTGGCAGTTTAGTTTTACCAACTAGCAGTACGCTAAAATCCGGCAGTGGTACCTAATTTCCCTCACCACTAAAGATGCAATACATAAAACAATATAATATAATAATAATTTAATGAGTGTATAATGTATTGACTGGTTTGTCTGCCTTATGAAAACGCCCTGCGTAAAACTTTCAAATACGCCGACTCCTGTCAATTCCTATGTTTGCATCTGACCTGTCACTCTCGTCTCAGACTCGGTGTGATGATCATGCCTGCCTATAAAGTGTTGTATTGGTGCTGTACATGCTACATTTTAAGTATGGGTTGTAGGTTTCAAGCATACATACCTTATCATCAGTACTGTGTATTTAAACCGGTCAATCTGGAGCAAAACGTATCTGCAAGAAGTGAAATGTTCACAAATAAAGGAGTGAACACTTTAAAGCCTTTTTGCGTGCCTGCGCCCTTCCCGTTCGTAGGTGTGCCCTAATATTCTCTAATAAACTACAGGTGGGCCTGGCTCTGTTTACGGTAGATCCATAAGACACAAAATACCTTGTAATGGTAATATGGCAATCTAGATCTTTTATTTACAACTGGATTGCCTGGCGCTAACTTCACGTGTGCGCCCGGCTGATTGTACCTTGAAAGACATACAGTGTTATGGTAAATGATAAGCATCCAAGTACAACAAAAAGCCTATCGTACAATCAACTGTTTGCATGTATACTGATACAATATATTGCATAATAGTGTATCGACAGAAACACATGCGTTAAGCGAATGTATACATTGACAGAAACCGTAAAGGGGGGAAAACAACCCCCCCCCCCCGTACTCTAACGAGTACCCGCACTAAAAACCCTGTATACTCCGCAGAACATCCAGCGGAAGAAAGGCAAATTGCCAAACCTCGTGTATATAACGAATGCAGGGAAAAGCGTCAAATACGTAAAAACTGTATACGGCCTATTCGTGAGTGATGGCGCACAAGCGTACACAAATAACAACGGTAAGGGATATAGAAACATCCAGGGAGATAACGACAAGCGTGTAAGACGGAAGCGGTAGCTGAAATTAGGGGTAACTCAACCCCATCAAGCCACAACTTAACGAGGAACGCATTAAAGTGCAGACATATACAAATAGTCGCCGTATGTGTAAACACAAGTGCACACGGAAGACACGAACACACAATGTAGCACCAAACATGTAAAACGGACACACTAGTCGAGGAACAGGGAGGGCGGGCGGAAAATTTCGTTAAAACCAACAGAGGTACCCAAAATACCCTGTTGCATTGTCAACGAATACAGCGGAACTGCTCGTTCGAGGTCACCGGCCAGATGGCTGCGCCTCGGGCTCGGGCTCAGGCTCGGGCTCGGCGACGGCCGACGGTGACCTTAGGAGTCCTACATTCGTATCGTATGCCTGGCTTCATTCAGGGCTGGCCTCAACATTATATTGCATCCCTCTGGACACAATATCGTTTTTGCGTGCCTGCGCCCTTCCCGTTCGTAGGTGTGCCCTAATATTCCCTAATAAACTACAGCTGGGCCTGGCTCTGTTTACGGTACATCAATAAGACACAAAATACCTTGTAATGGTAATATGGCAATCTAGATCTTTTATTTACAACTGGATTGCCTGGCGCTAACTTGACGTGTGCGCCCGGCTGATTATACCTTGAAAGACACACATTGTTATGGAAGAAGTGTGTTGGTGATTCGGCATTTGGCGCAGCAGCACCTCGACTGTGGAATGAACTACCTGTGAACATTCGTGCGTCCGGGACATTACCCATATTTAGAAAGTATTTAAAGACATATCTTTTTAGTAGACATTTCAATTAATTTAAATTGTTTTAAAATGACGGACATTGCATTATAATTTCTTTTTAGTGTAATAATATTTTAATTAGTGTTTATGTTTTAGATTAATTTATAGATTTATATGTATGTTTACGTACAGAGTTTTAGAAAGGGTTTTAATTTTATATTAATATATATATATATAATTTGCATACCATGTTTTAGTACTATACATCTTAAAAGCAGTGTTTAATATAATTTATTTATATAATTTACATACAAAGATTTGCGAGTTAGTATGATTTATATTAATTTATATAATTTAATTTTTTATTTATTAATATACATTAATTTTTGTATTTTTCTTGTGCAGCGCATCGATCCGCCATGCGGGAATTAGCGCTATATAAAAACTGTATTATATATATATATATATATATATATATATATATATATATATATATATATATATATATATATGGTAAATGATAAGCATCCAAGTACAACAAAAAGCCTATCGTACAATCAGCTGCTTGCATGTATACTGATACAATATATTGCATAATAGTGTATCGACAGAAATACATGCGTTAAGCGAATGTATACATTGACAGAAACCGTAAAGGGGGGAAAACGTCTCATTTTGGGATGGTTGGTCATATATATAGTATACTGTATATGTATGTGAATGTCTATGTATACAAAACACATGTTCATGTCTTTCCAGGCATGGAAGAAGAGGATTGTACCAAGGATGATCAATGCTATCCTCCCCTGATTTGTATTATAGGAGTATGCGGCTGCCGTGCCAACGAAACTTTTATTACAGGGGTTGATTTACTCCTTCCATTTTTTAATTGTATCCCTAGAAATGGTACGTTCTCATTCGCTAATTTAGTTATCTAATTATAGCACGAATATATATATATATATATATATATACATATATATATGCATATATATATATATATATATATGTGTGACCCCGGCTGACCAAATCAGTGACAAGTCGGAAAAATGTTGATGTACTTTTGTGATATATTTGGAAAGAGGAGGCATAGTACTTTACAGTAATTCAAAAATTATGACTCTACTATACAAATTGGGGAAGTTATATGACATTTGGTATGGTAGGGGTCAAAAAGTAAAACTGGAGAAAACGGCCGTTACAGTTTTGGATTATGCATGGGCTTAGATACCATATAAATAATATGTGTATTGCATTCAAATTTGGCATGCAGCTATGGTATCATAGTGCAATGATAGAGGGCAAATAACAACCAGCTGCTGCAAAAATACCTGAAGTTATAGTACATTATATGTGCCATAACTTCAGGAATTGATTTACGTGCTAATTAATTTCACAGCTAATTAGTCTAAAACAAAGCCGTTTTAGGCTAATTTAGCGCAGTATCCTGCACCCAAATAATTACTGAACGGATAAATGTCCTATTTCCTGCGAGACAAATGTAGCCATACGTTTTAGCTGCTAAATAACATAACATTTAATCACATCCATCGAGAACCTTTATTTTTTATGAGTTTTTCAACATCGGGGTATGCCATTTTCGTCCGCCCGATCGCTGCTTCGTTCGCCTCCGGCGCAAACCCTCGGCGCGAGCCGTGAAATGTTGCGCTGACAAATGGTCGATTTTTCAGACCAAAAAGTATTATTATGAGTATGCACCATCTCTAGGTCTATGCAAAATGTCAGGTCAATTGGAGCATTATTGTCGTTGCTTAATATGTTCCCGTCTTTGTTGTCATCGTGATCGGCTTCCCAGTCGTATTCGACCGTAACGTCGCTGTCGGTTTCGCTGTCATTGTCAGCGTCCCATTCCGAGGCGTCGAAATCGTACTGCTCCCACATCCACGCAACAGCAATGTCATCGCCGGTTGGTGCATTCAGCACATGTAGGAACGCGTCCGACATTATGTTGCAAAAGATTTAATAACGGAAACAACGATAGAAAAACACGGCGGAATACGAACGACCTTGGCTGCTTGTTTACCTTTAGCACTGCCGTACTGCGCATATGCGTAGGCGGTCATCCAATTGCAAGCACCGAAGCGTGCACGTGACAGAGCACGGCTCTCATTAGTATGCAAAGCCTTCTCAGGGTTAGTTTTGAGCTAGTTTGGTGTACTTGGCCCGGATAAGGGTTACTCTACGTGAGAGAGGAAGAAATGCCCTCTCTGGTGATACCCGATACACAGGGGTAACCTCAAATCAACATGTCGGATTTCATCGAAGGAATCGAAGCAAAATCCTTTTGTTTTAGTAATTTTGGACTAGTTGATCAAGAGGGCTCGCATTATAATACATTAAAATACACATTTTATTTGGAACAAATAGTGTATAATGGGTGGAAGTGTTAAAACGGATGTTATAAATTTTATTTATGTAAAAACCTACAATTCATCCAAATCGTGCCAACTGGCTTTAGACGGCACTCACGGCAAATGTCAAATCCCGACTTGTCACTCATTTGGTCAGCCGGCGTCACACACACACACACATATATATATATATATATATATATATATATATATATATATATATATATATATATATATATATATAGTACCTATATGCGTACGTTTGTGCATGCATGCATGAATGCATACATTCGTACTTACACATACATGCATACGTACACACACACACATATATATATATATATACATATATATATATATATATATATATATATATATATATATATACATATACATATGTATGTGTAAGTAAGAATGTATGCATTATTGCATGCATATCCATACGTACGCAAATATGTACTACGCACATACGTATGTACGTTTGCATGTTTGAATCTATGCGTATCTCTGAGTACATGTGTATCGTGCGACCGAAATATGCATGCTTATATATGCATGTGAGTGTATATTGGTATGTGTGTACGTACGCAAGTAGTCGATATTTGTTGAATATTCGATACTAACATGTAATGGAGTATTATTTGTCTGACACATTTTACCCGAATTGCTTTTTAGCACCAACGCAGACGGCTGGCGAAATTTGCGATACTAAAACGAAATTCTGCGGCAATGATTTGCTCTGCTATCATTGTTCGCAAAGCTCCGTCCCACTATGCCTATCAGGTGATCATTTCATACTCGACCTGACTTTTTTACGAAATTAACGTACTTAGAAACATAACTTTAAGAAACGTACGACATTTCCACCCATCCTCGAATAGTGTATTGCATATTATCGTCCTTGTTGACCTTTTTGTCTTGCGGGTTGTAGGGTCAAAGTTCATCATAGAAAATGGCGGATATGAATGTCGGAGAAGGTCAAAAGTAGCATAATTAAAAGTGATACTCCGAATAACTTATTTTCACACAACTGTAACTGTGTTGACAGAGGCGTGTTAAATGTATCAACTGATTAAATTGAGGCGGCCGCCATTTTAGTCAACATAATGTTACGAATATCTATTAAGGTCAAATATCAAACTGTCGCTAATATAATGGCTGCCAACATATGTATATTTAGATAATAATATAAGCGCCCTGGGTGACATTGTTAATCATATATGAGAATAATATTAGAGATATTAGCCTACGCATCCGCCATCTAAAATGTGACAGTTTTTATTGCAGGATAAATTTAAAAGTAACAGTTTCGATATTGCTGACAACGTAAACCTCAGTTTTCGTACCAAACTGGGTCAGTTTTTGTATATATTACTGTATTTTCGCCATCGCCTCCCGGGGCTAAGTATAAGCTGGCCCTATATCCTGATATTTGGATAAGCTCTAGGTGTGTGCCACATTTTGTGCTGTTATGACAAATAGTTGATTTCCAGATTGATTCATGCGCCAGAGAGCAATTCTGGATAGGTACATTTGAAAACTGATGTCGCCTAGTTGCATTAATCTCATGAAAAAAATGGTTTGTTTGCTATAGTTAAGCAACCCAAGTTAACATGTTATATAGTGTATGTCATCATCCCACCACACGCTTTGTTTAATTATGCAACAGTCATACGTTCTTGTTTTCAGAACCTACCCCGGTATCGTCAAAGGACCATGGTAAGTTCCTTGTTAATCTACACCTAATGCCAATTAACCACATACGTTCTGGTAATCAGCCATCACATTAATACATTTCAGGTTTTGACGTCGACGTTCGCTATATCAGCAGATTTTTAAAATAGCATTTGCTGAACAACGTAGAGTAAGGGTCAACAAAAACAACAACAACTTGAAGTTGTCCATTGCTTTGTGCGATAATACTGATATTCATATGCATAGACAACTACTACCGAATACGTTGAATAGCAATACTCTTATTCCACTTCGATTTTGTTAATAACACCTGTTGTATGTTCAATTTACTACTAGCTGCCATAAAAAACACCTACACATATAATGTTATATATATATTTATATGTACATACTATACATATATGTACATACTATACATACATATATATATATATATATATATATATATACATGTGTGTGTGTGTGTGTGTGTGCGTGCGTGCGTGCGTGCGTGCGTGCGTGTGTGGATTGTCATTCGAACGCAACCATTAAGTTGCATTCTGACTTCCGCCATGTTTAAAATAAAATGTTCCAGTAAACCAGCATTCTCCATACACTATATATTGTTTTCCTCAACTACCTATCAACTTATTTTCACATAATATGCCATTTTAAGATAAAAAGGAGGAAAAGACGAAAAATTGTCCTGGCGAGCCTCGCCAGTTAGAATTCATTGATTGGCTTAGACCTCGAAGAAGGGAATTCCAGTGAAAAGCGTTGTCAGAAGGGGGCCACACTAAAAGGCGGGCCACAATTGGCAGACCGCACGGAAATGGCATACCACATTCACAAATATGCCACCGCTCGATACGCTCCATATTTACGGCATGCCCAGTTGCCCACATACAAACTATCGCTGGCTACGCGCCTGTACGGTCAATGGCTAATTGAGGATGATTTAAACAACTAGGGTCTAATTGTCTAGTGGCGCCTCTAGCGACTAACGTGGATATGTGGAACCCCATTGTGGCCCGCCTTTTAGTTTGCTCCATCGTTTACTTACGTTGACCGGAGAGTTCCGATGGTAAAAACAGATCAACTTTTGAGAAACTCTAGAGCCGTTGTTTGTTGCAAACTTATAATGTGATCAAATAACGTATAAAACAACAAAGTGAGACATGTGGTAGGAAGTATACTAATAAGCAAATATCGGTCATGGTGTACATTGACTTTTCTAAAATGCGTTAAAAATGGGAAATTATGTCAGAATGCATCTTTAAACCAGATTGACAGATTGATAAAGATTCGTATAGTGGAATGTTCCATCAAATACTAACAACTTGTAAACACAATGTCTACTGTCCCTGCTACTGGTCAATTTATTTCATCAGTTGGAAGTGTGATGACTTACATGCATGTATGTTTATGTTTACATCTTCCCGTGTGACGAAACAGCACGCGTGACATGGTGTGCAAAATGGTGTGGGTGATTGAACCTTTGCACTTTCACAATCACCTTTACAATCACCTTATTTATTATTGTACATATTACTACTTAAATATTCGTCATTATGAAGGGAACCTCTGCAGTAATCTGCATAACAATTGTAATATAATTAGTATCATCGTCTTGATTCTTCCATATTACTGCTATTCATCGTACTCATCAATGCCATCCTAGTAATAATTACCATCATCGTCAACACCATTTCTTTTTTTAATCATCCCATTTTTTCGATATTATGTTATGCTTACATTTGTGATTACGTATCATAACTTAAAATATATTATCAGAATGTTTTAAGTTGGGCTGTGACGTGGGCGAATGTGCACACACGCGATGGAAACACCATCGTTTAACAAGGTTTATATATTAGTGAAAAGGTTCATCAAGTTGGCAGTATAGTATTCGAAACAAATGTCATAACTACACAACTAGCAATGTTTGACTTTCTTCTACGATTCGACCACCATCGGCGGCCTTTTTCAGGAACTGAATGTTCAGTGGTCACTGCTCGCTAGATGGCGTGGCGAGCAGAATGTTCCACACGTGACTTAGTATGTAGCCCCCCTCGTCTCTGTTCATAGTTGGTTCCGTCTGCCTAATCCAGATGGTCGTCTCTTTAACCACCAATTTCGATCTCTCCCAGTCTATGACACAGTTGTGTATGTGCGCATGGTCGGCTATGGCTGTAAAACGTCTAGATGTTACTGTTTCCACTTCCTTTTTTATGTTCTTCAAGTCTGGTATCAAATGTTCTTCCTGTTTCACCAATGTAACACATATTGCATGTCTTACATGTCCCACATGTACCAAATTCCATAGTACATGTACTCGTCACTATTAGTACAGGTTGTGATTGAGTCGGTGTGGAAATAAACCATTACTTGTGTTACAGTCGAATGGGGTGATTTGTGTACGACATCTGCGGACTGTACATTTGAAGGTGGCGTTTGCTATCGTTTTAAAGAGTGTGGATATTCGAGATGTCGTTGCGCGGAATTTTCATATCCGGTTGAAAAAACAAAGTGCGCACCATGTAAGTCAACTGCTCGAATTCAGAAATGTAACTGTGGCAGTGTTTTGAATATCATATGTTATGTTGTTCTTTGTTGTGATAAAACCGATAACGAAATAGCCAGGTTACATGCAGCGACATATATATGTGACCCCGGCTGATCAAATCAGTGACAAGTCGGAAAAATGTTGATGTACTGTTTTGACATATTTGAAAAGAGGAGGCATAGTACTTTACAGTAATTCAAAAATGATGACTCTACTAAAACAAATTGGGAAGTTATATCACATTTGGTATGGTAGGGGTCATAAAGTAAAACTGGAGAAAACGGCCGTTAACGTTTTGGATTATGCATGGGCTTAGATACCATATAAATATTATGTGTATTGCTTTCAAATTTGGCATGCAGCTATGGTATCATAGTGCAATGATAGAGGGCAAATAAAAACCAGCTGCTGCAAAAATACCTGAAGTTATGGTACATTATATGTGCCATAACTTCAGGAATTAATTTACGTGCTAATTAATTTCACAGCTAATTCGTCTAAAACAAAGCCGTTTTTAGGCTAATTGAGCGCAGTATCCTGCACCCAAATAATTACTGAACGGATACATTTCCTACTTTCTGCGAGACAAATGTAGCCATACGTTTTAGCTGCTAAATAACCAAAAATTGAATCAAATCCATCGAGAACTTTTATTTTTATGAGTTTTTCAACATCGGGGTAAACCCTCGGCGCGAGCTGTGAAATGTTGCGCTGACAAAATTATGGTCGATTTTTCAGACCAAAAAGTATTATTATGAGTATACACCATCTCTAGGTCTATGCAAAATGTCAGGACAATTGGAGCATTATTGTCGTTGCTTAACATGTTCCCGTCTTCGGTGTCATCTTGATCGGCTTCCCAGTCGTATTCGACCGTAACGTCGCTGCCGGTTTCGCTGTCACTGTCAGCGTCGCATTCCGAGGCGTCGAAATCGTACTGCTCCCACATCCACGCAACAACAATGTCATCGCCGGTTGGTGCATTCAGCACACGTAGGAACGCGTCCGACATTATGTTGCAAAAGATTTAATAACAGCGATAGAAAAACACGGCGGAATACGAACGACCTTGTCTACTTGTTTACCTTTAGCACTGCCGTACTGCGCATATGCGTAGGCGATCATCCAATTGCAAGCACCGAAGCGCGCACGTGACAGAGCACGGCTCTCATTCGTATGCAAAAAGCCTTCTCAGGGTAGCCGCCTATTGGTTAGTGTTGAGCTATTTTGGTGTACTTGGCCTGGATATGGGTTACTCTACGTCAGAGAGGAAAAAATGCCCTCTCTGGTGATACCCGATACACAGGGGTAACCCCAAAGTAACCATGGATTTCATCGAAGGAATCGAAGCAAAATCCTTTTGTTTTAGTAATTTTGGACTAGTTGATCAAGAGGACTCGCATTATAATACGTTAAAATACACATTGTATTTGGAATAAATAGAGTAGGATGGGTGGAAGTGTTAAAACGGATGTTATCAATTTTATTTATGTAAAAACCTAAAATTCATCCAAATCATGCCAACTGGCTTTAGACGGCACTCACGGCAAATGTCAAATCCCGACTTGTCACTCATTTGGTCAGCCGGCGTCACATATATATATATATATATATATATATATATATATATATATATATATATATATATATATGTATATATATATTTATATATATATATATATACATATATGTATATATATATATATATATATATATATATATATATATATATATATATATATATATATATATATATATATATATATATATAAGGTTAAGCGTACGTAAAGCAGCTGCTTTAAGGAGACCGGAGCCGGTCTCCTTAAAGTTTTGATGTGTCGTTGCATAACTAATGCATTTTAGTTTATGATTATCCTTGTTAGTGGAGAGTGGAGACAGTTTAGATATATAGGAAATAACTTATGCAATTATTGTGAACTTTATTTTATATTTTGAGTGGTTTTGAGCACATGTATTGCAGACCCTCGTATATATTGAAGTGCACAAGGCGCCGCGTATGGGACGCCAGCAACAAAGTGCTTATAATTTAAAGATTTTGCTATATATTGATTGAGGGGTTAGCGTTTCGTGCTCAGTGTAATATATGCACTTTGATATGTATTCATTTTAATAATAATGATCACCCAATAATAAAACAAGTAATTGGTAGATCTCCTAGCCATACGTTGTACATTTATTAATTGCGGCGCTGTCATTTTGTGTATCTGCATATATATATATATATATATATATATATATATATATATATATATATATATAAATATATATACGTTATTATTGTTATCGGTGTATTGGGTTTTCGATATCCCAGGTCGGCGTTAAATATGTAGTATTGCGAATAAGTCTAACTTATAACTAACTTCCCATTATATACCGATCTCCCGTGCGCGGCATCTAAGCATGTCGGTTTTAAGGATACCGATTTTTTTGTATATATGCTATTTATTACAATATCATAACAATATTGTAGTATGTGGTGTGTATTTGTATTACAGACAATGTTCCAATTAGATATAATTGGCAAATTTATTACATACAAATATACGGCCGGTCTCCTGTAGGCGGTTGTATATGCACTGGTCTCCCTATGCAGCATTTAGCCTTATATATATATATATATATATATATATATATATATATATATATATATATAGTTATATATATACAGATGTAATCAATGTTACATGTCATGTTACATGATCGTGGAAGACCACGGTCGTCTTATTAAGAAGCAAGTGGAACTTATTAAATATGACGAGTCTTCATAAAGTCAGTGGTTTCATGTGTACGCGAAGCAATCGGGATATATGGTTACACGCGGTGCTTCTTTATTACGTTGGAGCATTTATATATGACATTGTTTATTATATTCGCACGTGCATATCTGGTAGTTGAAGATGTACACTCAATTCAAATATATATGCGAATGTGTTTGTGACATTGCGAAAAATCGTCGCATTTGTGCAACGTCACTAACTTTTACGTACTTTTCTTATATAGCTAGTATAACGTGGTATTGAGAAGTTTGTGTTTTGGTTTTTAAATGTTTGCCTTATTTCTCTACCGTCGGTATTAGCTGTTAGTTGCTATTCACTGAATGCATTAATGCAGTTTGGAACAAACAGTAGCAACGACAAACAATAATAAGTACATGCTATAATGATATAAATACATTTATGCATTGCAGTCCCGAGATACGGCGAAACGGAATGCAACACTATCTTTGATTGCGGCGTCTTCGGAGCCGATTGCAAGGGTGGGATCTGCCGCTGCAGACTTGGCGACGATTACGCATCAGACGACAAGACTCTCTGTCAACGTAAGGTTAACATTTAAAATGCTGTGATCATTATGTTTCATGTGTTCACATACACATAAACACACACGCTCACGCGCATGCAATCATCCATGCACCCACACACGCACACGCCTACACATCCACCCTCCCACACCCACACACCCACACAACCACACACCCACACACACACACAAACACACACACGCCCACACGCCCACACGAACACACGAACACACACACACACACACACACACACACACACACACACACACACACACACACACACACACAGTGATTTGCATGGATAAAATGATGGATGTAGTTTGGGTAAGATGAGCTGGTCAGCGATGCTACGGGGTCTGAAGGCATTGTGGATCTGTTAAAATAATTTCAAAACGACTTTTTAGCAAGGGTGATTTAACCGATTTAACTTGCCAGTAGTAGTACATTTAATTATAAATTAGCATGCAGCATAATGTGTACATAAAATAATCAGTAGGGACACTGGAAATAGCAATAACGTGACAATGTTGGTCTATTGTGGGCAAGATGGATTAGAAAATAGGTAAAGTGACCCAGCTCTATCGTCATATAGAGTAGAAACCACTGCATTTTTTTTTTTTAAATCGTTTAATTTTACGCATTTACTTTATGTTAATTATATTTATTAATAAAATACGAGGAGCCTAAACTAGATATACCGCATACGCAGGGTAATTTGGGACATGAATGTGATTGCAAACTTAAAGGTATCTTTGTTTCAGTATATGTATATATATATATATATATATATATATATATATATATATATATATATGCCGGTATGATTTATATGTGTGCGCATGTATGTGTATACAACGTACATATTCATGTATTTCAGGTCGTTATCACGAGAGTTGCTCCAAGAACGACCAGTGTTCAACTCCACTGCAGTGTATAAAGGGAAAATGCAGCTGCCCTACCAACACAGCTTTTCAATTTGGGTTGAATAAGTTGCTTCCTTCTTATAAATGTATCCCTAACGGTGGTACGTTTTCATTCGCTAATTCAGTTTATGAATAATCACGTGTAATATAATGACAGCACGATTTCGCAACCGGGACAATGCCTTCACATTTACTTGGTTTACAGGGATCGTTTCACTAGCTTTGACTTTCCTTGAGCTGATGTTACATTTCGGGCCACATAACTGATATTGCACAATGATTAAATAGTATTTTCAGGACGAGCTGCTAGTATTCATGTGCCATGAACTAGTATATTCCGTGATAAGATAAGGCATTTGAAAAAATGTGTTGTTATTGAACTGATGTTAATGTGTAGAGGTATGATATATGTATATATATATATATATATATATATATATATATACATATATCATACATATATATATATATATATATATATATATATATATATATATATATATATATATATATATATGTATATATATATATATATATATATATATATAAGTGTGTGTGTGTGTGTGTGCGTGTGTGTGTGCGTAAGTACGAATGTATACATCCGTGCATCCATATACGCACTTACGTACGTTTGTGTATGTTTGTATGTATATGTATATGTGTGTACATGTGCATCATGCGTAATTAATTATGCATATACATGTATGTATATGAGTGGATGTTGATATGTATGTACGTACGCAAGTACGCATGAATATGTGCATGCTTGTTTTTTTTGTATACCTATTCCTATTTACATATACTATTTGCTACTGATGTGGTTGCAAGTCAACTGTTGTTGTTTTTTGCCTAGTCGATACAAAGAGTATTCTGTTCACACATTGTTCCCGAATTGCTTTTTAGTAACCATCCTGAAGGCTGGCGAAAAATGCAATAGGAAAAGGAACTTTTGTGGCAGCAATTTGGATTGCAGTCATTGTTCGGAAGACTCCGTTCCAATATGCGTATCAGGTAATCACTACATACTCATCTTTACTTTTTTTTAACGAAATTAACTTACTTTGAAGCATATCTTTATGAAACGTACGACGTTTCGACCTATCATCGACCAGTATATTATATATTATCGTCCTCGTTGACATTTATTTTTTTGGATTGGAGAGTCAAGGTACATCATAACAAATGGCAGTTATATGAATGTCGGCGAAGGTCAAAAGTAGCATCATTACAATTGATTCTTCGAAGAACTTTGTTCATATAACAGTAGCAGTGTTGACACAGGCATGTTAAATGGACCGATTAAATTGTGGCGGCCGCTATTTTGTAAAAATAATGTTACGAAGATTCACTAAGGTCAAATATAAAACTGTCTCTAAGATAATAGTAGTATGGTTTGAGGCGATTACACAGAAGGAAACGCTCAGATTAAACAGAATTGTGAAAACTGCTTCCCGAGTCATCGGCAGAGACCTTCCCAGTCTTGAAATACTGTATCAGCAGCGCCTGTTAGGAAAAGCCACTCTCACCTCTCAAGATTCATCCCATCCTGCTCATGACTTATTTCAACCTCTCCCATCTAGTCGCCGATTCACATCCATCAAAAACAACAGCCCTGTCAAAACAGAAGTTATTTTCTCCCACCCGCAGTAAACACATAGTCCACTTTCTGATGAGTCCGAATATATTTCTACTAGATCGTATCAATTATTGATCGATGTTATAATGAGCAATTTTTTATTCGGACCTTTTTTATGTGATTGTTCTTATTTATTTATTTAATTTAATTTAGTAGTATATTTTAACATCATTGTTTGGTGCATGTGAATGTATTGTCATGTGAATGTACTAGTACGACGACCAATATCATTACACATTCCAATGTTTTATTGTAACTACAATGTGAACACATGGCAATAAAACTATCTTATATATCTATATTATATAATAAATAGTAATGTGAAGAAGCGCCGGCATCGGCCTTTACTGTTGGAGAAGACCAACAGTAAACTGTTCGATATGCTGACAACTTAAACCTGCGATTGGGACCAAACTGATCGCTCCTTGTGAGTCAGTTTTTAAGATATTACTATATTTTCGCCATCGGGTGAAGTATGATATGCCACTATATCCTGATATATGCTCTAGGTATGTGCCGCTTGTCATGCTTTTATCACAAAAAGCACAATTCTAACACACATTGGCTGGGATATAATTGATTTCTAGATTGATTCATACGCCAGGTAGATGGTGGATAGGTAACTGATGTCATCTAGTTACATTTATATCATGACATAAATCGTTGTGTTTGTTATGTTTATGCAACTAAGTTAACATGTTTTTTTGCTAGTGTCGTGATCCCACCACGCGCTTTATTAGTTAGTTATGCAACAGTCAAACTTCCTTTTTTTCAGAACTTACCAGGGTAGACGACACTGGTAAGTTCGATATTAATCTACACCTAATGTAATTGAAACAAATAAGTTGTAATATTGAGCCATCACATTAATAAATTTAACTTTTTGATAGCGACATTTGTTATATCATCAGTGTTTCCAAGTAACGAATGCTGAACAGCATAGACTGACTATGGGTCTTTAGAACCATTTGCCTTAGCATTATGTATAAAACCTCATGTTTAGGGGTATTTGGGAAGAATCCCTGTATGATGTTAGATTCCAGTTGAAGGTTAATAATATATGATGAACTGTTATCATTACCTGAGCTTCAGCATGTGATATTGACATATAACAGAGAAACTTAACATAAAACATTGATTATATATGCACAAATACCCCTAATATATTATACATTGTTTTAAGACAAATTGTTATAACATATGTTTTAATGACATGACTATAATAGGATATAATAGGTTAATGTTTGTTATCGGTTTTTTATCTAGTGACACAGTTACGGCGACGATTATAATGCTTGCCGGTTCCAAGTTGAATAACCTATATCATGAATAAATAATTACTTCGCTTTTTGAAATTGTCCGATTATATTTGTGACGAAAAAAGTTACGCAACATAGCATAACAAATGGGGGAGGGTAATTCAACGTGTGACCTTTCTTAGCGTCACCATTGCAATCACGTATGTCTTATGTTGAGTAGATCTGTTTAGCTGCTGTTTTACTGTACACATATTACGTTCTTTGTACAGTTGCGTTAACAATCACGACCCTTAGGAAAATAAAATGTGTATGTTATAATGTCATTGTGAATAAGTGATGTTTATTAATAGCATTATGTGTGCAAATGACTACATTATATATATATATATATATATATATATATATATATATATATATATATATATATATATATATATATATATATATGAGAGAGAGAGAGATATACCATTCATTATGAATAATACTGCTCACCACCCTCCTAGTAATCACCCCAAACATCGCTTATATAATTATTTGAAGACATCATAGTTGTTTCGACATTATGTGATGCTTAGTTGTATTATTTCATAGTATACCTGCAAGTGTTATTATAAATGGTTACGTGATCAGCAGTACACACAAGTGACCGTAACATCAACATTTAATAAGATATATGTAGTACAGAGTCACTAGTAGTACATGTTGTGATTGAATCGATGTAGAAATAACCCAGTAATTATATTACAGTGGGAACGTTTGGTAAATGTACAACATCCACGGACTGCAATTATGAAGGCGGTGTATGCTGGAAATACAAGGAGTGTGGATATTCAGTATGTCTTTGCAAGGAAAATTACTTTCCACTTACCACAAATAAATGCAGACCACGTAAGTTAACACTTCGAATATGCATTAACATAACGTAGCGTTTGTCTAAATGTCATACGTTAAGTTGTTCTTTTTTGTGACCAAACCGATAGCGAAATAGCTTGATTACATCGTGATGCAACGACAAACACATACATTTTCAAAGTCTATGTCACGTAGAACACATCAGTTTATCAGTTAAGTTGATATATCATGTAAACATGAATATGACGACGAATCTTTGTTATGTATACGTGTGTATTACTAGTATAAGTATTATTATAATAAATACTGAAGTTTGGTCACCATTTTATATGTTTGTAATTTTGTTCACAGGTGTATGCACTTATAAGTGTAAGACTTCACGTTAATTTCTGTTCGAAAGATTGTTCTTAATGATCTTCTTCTTATTATTATTATTATTGTAACTCAGCACTCTGTAGTAGCCACGTATATACGTGGCTAGAGTATTGTCGAGATTGGTCGGTCGCAAGTAGTGGGTGTTGTTTCGCTATCCCAAACATCGCTTACGTCACTCTATGAAGACCTCATACACTGTGTTTTATTGTTTTGTTTGTATAACATTGATTTAAACCCAACTTTTTCACAGTGTTGACGGCAGCACAGGGCTCGAATATGGGTTCCCTACATTGCCAGTTCGACGCTTTATTCATTGTGCTAGTGCGCGTTTTCACATGCGTGATGTTTGGATGGGCATGTGATTTGTTAGCGTAAATTGTTTTTGATGACCATTTTCACAAAGACTATAATTACTACAATTGAAACAATACATGTTCGGCTAAAACTTGTCGAAGAATATTGAATATAATCAATTCCAACATTGTATATAATCAATTCCATTTCCGATCCTAAGAAGATCGTGATCTATGCATATGATGCCTTAATAAGGTTTGTAAAGATGATGTTATTGATAATATTGGAACCCATTCAGCACAAATATGTAGCACATTGTCGAAATGCATGCCATGTACACGGAAACAACATTCATAACTGTGCTGCCCTGATCTTTCATTTGTTGATTAAGTTGGTTTAATGAAAGCCTGTGACAAGAATAGCAAAAATCCGAAATAGTTTTCGACTGACAACAGTTTAGTTTTTCTTTTCGTTAAGTGTGCCGTTGATATCGGAATTGTTGTTTCGCACTTTAATGTATGCCAGTTGTTAAATTATATATATATACTTATATATATATATATATATATATATATATATACATATATATATGTATATATATATGTATATATTTGTAAGTATATATATATATATGTATATATATGTATATATTTGTATATATATATATATATATATATATATATATATATATATGTGTATATATATATATATATATATATATATATATATATATATATATATATATACTCCTAAAGGCATCTTATGTCGACCGATTATGCATATAGGACTGGCTTATGTAGACCGCTGTTTTGTGTAGATCAAATCTGGTCTACATAGAGATTCGACGTGTTAGTTCACAACTAACACAATTGAATTGATCAGTACCATTGCTTGTGCACACAGTTCATATGACAGTAAAGTACTGTGCGTAATGCATGTTTAAATGAACAACATCTTAAGTGATTATTAGCATGGTTTCTCCAGCGCCGTGAATATTTTTAAGTGTATTGTTTGCCGGGGTATGTGTACCAGGTGAAAGTTAAACAATCTATCAATATATATATATATATATATTTATATATATATATATTTATATATATATATATATATACATATATATATAAATATATATACATATGTTAGTATATATATATATATATATATATAGATATATATATATATATATATATATATATAAATGTATATATATATATATACATATAAATGTTATGTCAATATATGTATGCTTTCTAGTTCCGAAACACGGACAAACTAAATGCAAAAACAATGAGGACTGCGGCGGTAATCAATTCGTATGTCAGAAAGGCGTTTGCGAATGCAGGGAAGGCATCGAATACGTATCAGACGACAAGATGCTGTGTCACCGTGAGGATAAATAGCTATAAAACAAATCAATTATTAATATATACTCACCACAACGCACGCACGCATGCACTCTTGCATACACAGTATCGTTTCGCCTGGATAAAATGTCGAACGTAATTTGGGTAATATAAACTCGGTTGTCAGCTGTGCTCTCTTTATACAGATGAACCAACTAGGAATGAATCAACGCCGTGCTGCTCGGTATATCCTACATCGTCACCACAATACATCTTAGTGTAACCGATATGCTCCAGACTTTAGCATGGGGGTCCCTACCCGAATGATGAAATGAAGCTAAACTATGCTTGACATATACAATAGCAAACGGTCTCAGGCGGTTTACCTCCAAACTGCCAAAAATTCGACTAACGCAGGAGTTGTTTTTCTCTAGAATTAGTGAGTCCACTACAATTTACACATTTACCCCCAGTGTGGTATATTTTATTTTCACTGGCACAGACACCAGATAGAAAGGACCACCGGCGTTTAGTGTCTCTTCCGAAAGACATAGGCAATGTGGCGTGATCCGCTGTCCCCTCGATTGACAGTCCGGCGCTCTACCCGAGACCATCATTCCCCACGAGTGCATATTCCTGCACAGGCATAACTTATTTCTGCATACTAGACAACAGCATTCCCTGTCTTACATTATTCCTCATTCCAGACGTAATTATCACTCGTATTTTGTTTACAACATACCATTCGACTTTGGAAATCCTTCCCTAACACTCTCTAAATGAAAGCAGCCTGGATGCATTCAAGAATATCCCAAGTTTGCACTATTCCACTTTTTACACATACCTAGTTCTTTTGCACATATTACTGTTTACTAATTACTTTCCTGACATATCGCAAGTTAACAACAGAAGACTAGTGATGTCCTTGTATCTTCAGTGTGTTGAGGCTAGGCCGAATCTGGAAGAAGAAGAGAACGCTTCGTAATCCCCTTATTCACCCTAAAATAAAGTATACGAATATGTTAACAATGCTGTTTGTTGAGAGTAGTGCCCACTGGCTATACCCAATTGCAGCGAGGCTACAACAGTGTTACATATAATATTTAAATACACGGGTTCTTTTGCGTTACGCAACGTTTTGATTAACGGCTAAATCGTTGAAATACTTCCAGCAATTGCTCGATCGTATATCCCAACACTGGTCTCGGTTAATCAGCCGCCGTCAGGTGGCAGCACTTTCTCGTCACTCCCTCTTTTGGCGAAGGCACACAGCCGTACAAGTAACGGTAAAATAAAAGGTTGACGACTGTGTGTGTGTGTGTGTGTGTGTGTGTGTGTTTGTGTGTGTGTGTGTGTTTGCGTGTGTGCGCGCGCTTGTGCGCGTTTGTGTGTAAAATATACATAATTATGTATTTTCAGGCCGTAAAGACGAGTCTTGCACCAAGACTATGCAATGTCAATATCCTTTGAAGTGTATAAAGGACACATGCAACTGCCCTTCCTACACGCTTTACGTTATAACCAAAGGTCGTCTTGGCATGTCACCTATTGTTAGATGCTTCGCTTATGGTGGTAAGTTTTCCTTCCCTAATCCAGATATTATATAATCACGTGTGCTCCAATGATAGCATGATTTCGCGACCGATTAGTTCGTTTACAGGGACCGCTTCACTTACTTTTTATTCCTTGAGATTATATATGAAATTGTATATAATGTCATATTGAGGTTTAAAATACACAGAAGCGATATTGCCCAATAATAAATGTTAGTGTCAAGAAGGACCACCAGCATTCATTGATAGTTGTGCCTGCCGCAAAATACTGTTTTCCGTGACAAATATGAGTCATTCGACATGTTAAACAATTCTGTTGTTTAATTTATGTTTCTGTCTAGAGTTTGATTTTTGTATTAGCCCAACGTTTCAGTGAAATTATACAATAACCTCATTTAAAAATTATAACATAGTTATGTATATGTCATCAATGTATATGTCATAAATTGTGACTGCAGTACACATTATGACCAAATGTGACACTGGTGACAACATGTGGGAAAAGATAAAACAAATGATTGGCAAGAAAACATCATCACAGCTAAGCCAAAAATTCTTAGTAAATCTAACAAAAGTCAAACAATAAATAGCTGGTACATGTATTGAATACTACACGGCAATGGGTACATAACTAACAAAGAACATACCAGTCGTTACAGAAAGGAATAATGATTATCTTGATGGAATTAAAAGGTAAATGTTTAATACAACCACATATGAGATATTGATAATTAATGCGAAATAAAAAGCTGCAGTCCAGGATAGGACGGCATAAACCTAACATCATCAAGCAAACTTTCATCTATGATTACGCCATTATGCCGCATTATAAAAATGTATAGTTTGTCAAATGATACATGCCATACAAATAAAAAATAGCTAGTGTAATACCAATTTAAAAGGGATATTCTATTCTATTTAACAGCTACATACCAATTTATATATTACCAATTTGTTTTTAATATTTGAAAGATATGTATACTGTGGACTAATTCAATATACTGATACACATAATATTTTGTTAAATAAATTGTCAATTTGGATTAAGAAAAGAATAATATACTTGCATGGCTTTAACAATATTCACTGAAACAATAACAAGTGCAGTACACAAATGAGAACACATACTCGGACTTGTTTAGATGGTTTGCCCAAAAACATTTGAACCATGACATCATATTAAGAAAATGAAACCGTTATGAAATAACCCAGTGATTTCAACGTAATTTTTCTGGTAGAAAACAAACAGTAAGTATTAGTGCAGCCAATTATATTCTTAAGAATATATCTTGTGGAGTGTCACAATATAATTATACCTGATTTACATAAATGATTTAAGTACACCTTTTAATAATGTATGCAGATAACTCCAATAGGTTTTATGAAAGTGGAATAGTTCATACAATGGAATAAAATATTGAAATACCAAATTTTTACTTTGGCTTAAAGCTAATACACTTTCGTTTACTAATTAGAAAACATGCATACTGACATAGAGGAATATGCCTTGTGTAAAAACAGAATCAACAACATTTATATAGATGGGACAAAAGTTGACTGTGTTAACCATACCCAATTCAATTACATGTTCATGAACCACACACCCTCATACAACTATAATGTTAGACAACATATAGCTTACACAATACCTCATTGTATACCCAGGCAAAACACAATAACTTATGTTGGTCCAAATTGTGGAACACTATTATCCTGAAGAATCCTATTGAAGATGATACATATATGAACGTATTTGCAAAGGCAATGAAGCAATACATCTGTATAACATAATAACAAGCATAATTTGCATATAGTGATATATTTTAGTATAACAGTTAAAATGAACATAATAGTTAATATACCTTTTCCTCATTCGAAGTTCCCGCCGTTTATCAACCAATCAGAGCCAAGCCTGTTGTTCTAAAATTAACGCCACCGGAAGTAGGGGGATAAACAATTTCGCCTCCGTCTAGCGACATGCATTCTCTAGGGACGCGCGGAGCCGGTTGACTTTAATCGTTTTGCGTCTTATTAAATAATTTGAATTTTACGCAATGGCCACAACATCCGGACTGCCACAACTGACCAAGGAGTGGTTCGAGTGTAATATGGACGGTCAGTGGACTAAAAAACTGGCAAATGTGCCAACAATAACAGAGGAAGTATTGCTACAATTTCTCGTAGAGCGGGTGTCGGACATACACCGAAATAAAGAACAAGCAAAGAAGACAAAGTCGTTCAAAGCATACCATTTTGTTTAGAGATGGGCTTGTGAAAAAAATGCAGGTGTGCAAGTCAGTAACGGTTGACTCTATGCTAATTGTGAAGGCACAAGTCCTTGCGTCTATGAAACATTTTTACTACAACGTGTACGTGGGCGTTCGGGACTGCGGCGAGATTGCTGGTGCCTACTGTGACTGTGTTGCTGGGTAAGTAGCAAGCTGTTTATGAACTAATTTTACAGACTCCACTAGCATGCTGTTTATGAAATAATTTTACAGACTCCACGTGTGTGCATTTGCATTACCAGCTGAGCCATAACAATTTAGTTAATTGTTTTTCCTTAAATAAATGATCGATATATCACAGTAGAAAATAAGTTTCAGAAGAAGTGATGAGAAAAAGATAATTTAACGATCCTGTAATAACACTGATTATGTTCAAATTCAAATTTATATACATTGAATAAAAATGTTAGCAGTGATGGGGCAGCTATGCACTTATTTTTTTCAGTTTGGCAATAGCATAAGTCATTGCTCTTAGAATCACAGTAGCCTATACAAAGAATGCTATCGTATAAAAATAATCACAATTATGGTATGACATGGGTCCACTTGTCTTAGTAAAACACATTACACACACACAGACACACACACACACACACACACACACGCACGCACGCACGCACGCCCGCACGCCCGCACGCACGCACGAATGCATTGTCATGATCATGATCATGATCATATATTTTATTTATTTATTGCAGAAAAGGTGCATCATGCAACCATACATCAGCTGTTCTGTTTGTCATCTCACATTATAAAGATGAAGGACTGAACACTATTCCATCTGACAAGACACGCACAGAATTTGAATGCATATGGAAAGGACATGCTGCAAAAAACACTGCACCAGCTGCTTTGGATTCCATCAAGATAGTGAAGTAAGTGTCTTCATATAAAAATAATGAGTTACTATCACCAACAGTGAAATGTACCAGAATACACTGATAATCTGTATGTTGGCAATATAGCAATTATACATAGTATTAAATGGCAATTCAGAATATAGAAATCCATTACTGCACATTGGTCCTGCCGTCACTGTTAATGCAATCAGTGTAAAACCGGCTGTTTTAAAATATACAATGCCTACCTCATGCCAGTAAATCACAGAATGCCACATCACATGATGGTCTTCATGTCATATAGTTCGAACTACAATTGAATCTGTTTCGTTTGGTAAGAATACCTTTGGCATGTTTTCAGGTATGATGTTGACAAGGCAAAGAAACCCAAAATGACATTGCAATGCTTGCAGTTTGACCCAAGACATGAAGATGACAGGTCCATCAATGATGAAGCCTTCAACAAGCTCTACAATGGACTGAAGGCTGTGCATCCTGAATTAGGATTTTGCAGGCGAGTTATGAATTTTTGTGTGAGATGTGCTCATTTACTCCATTGTACATTGTTGTTACAGAAAAAAATATGTAACAAAATGTTACAAGTACCTGTCCTGTTACAAGGTAAGAACATTTCAAGGAATATTTTTTTATGTTTCATCAACATTTCTATGCAAACTTAAAAAATAGCGAAGGGGAAACAACTAAGAATAGTCACTGTATATTACATGTCAGCATTACTAACATATTAATACCCGACACTCATTGATTGACAAATGTGGACCATTTATCCATCTGAAATCAGTTTCTGAAATGAAACATTACAAATAACATACTATATGCAATATGTACATATACAGACACCCGGAAACAGACAACATGTTTGAAAAAGGGTATTTTTCTGTGAACAGGTATGCCGTGTCACTTCCTCCTGTGCCAGACAGTGTCCACAGTAACCAGAGCCCTGCTGCTGACTTCAGTCACCCGGCCTCTCTTCAAGACATCAGAGATGCTTGTCAACGATTGAAAACATCTCTACAGTTGACAGAACAGGAGGCAGACGACCTAGAAAAGAAAACCAGAGGTCAAAGTACATCAGCTTTGTGGCATGAGAGTCGACGTCTGCGATTGACGGCATCAAATTTTCACCAAATTGTGAATATAAGACAGTCAACATGCCCTTCATCATTTCTGAAACAGCAGCTCTACTCCATTGGTAAATGTCAAACAAAAGCCATGCAATTGGGACTGGAAGGATGCAGCAACACAGAGGTATAAATTACAGAAGCAGCTTGATGGAGAGGAACTCACCATTAGAGAAGCAGAGTTCCGTGTGGCAGAGAAAGGGTTTCTAGGTGCATCAGTTGGCCGCAGTGCCACTGACGTAAGTGGCAGGCAGATTCTGGTGGAACTAAAAAACCCAGACAACTCATGGGAGTTTCGTAGTGTTCTTGACATTCCCCAGAAACAAAAATGCCTTGTAAGAAATGCATGTGGACAAGTAGAATTGAGCAAGACACACAGTTATTACACTCAAATTCAGGGTCAAATGTTTTTCTATGGTAGTGAGTGCTGTGATTTTGTGCTGTGCACAAACCACACAATGCACATTGAAAGAGTGCCCATAAATAACATTTTTATTACGCAAATGATTGAAAAGTTGGAAGCATTCTATGACATGAAGTACAGTGCTTCCCCTCTTGATTTTCGCAAGTGTGAATGAGACAGAGGACTTTAGTGGAAGTGCATGCACTTTTCATTCACATGAACAACCAGTTGTGTATTTCACTGACAAGCTCATTCCATGGCAAATCAATCACTCAAAACATCACCCGACTCCAATTTTGATGAAATATCGTACAGTTGTTGGCTCGTGCGATAATATAATATAAAAATCTAGGTCAAGTATTATTGAAAATATAGGTCACTGAACATTGACCAAAATCACATACTGATCACTACATTAATGCCTGTAACTCTGCTATTAATAAAGCTAGACAAACAATCACTAGATCATTGGAAAGCCAATAAACTGGCATAACATAAAATAAATAATGTAAATAAGAATGTTGTAATTTTTTTAATTTGACCTCAGATACCCAAACAAGTTATCCTCTGATTTTGCTAATATTTTGTTATATGCACTCGTTTATTGGATTTCCAGTGATGTATTGTTTGTTTCTCTAGCTGTATTAATAGCAGAGCTACAGGCATTAATGTAGCGGTCAGTATGCGAATCGGGTCAAAGTTCAGAGACCTATATCTCCAATGATAATTGACCTAGATGTTTTATTTTGATATATTCAAGTGAACCAACAACCGTACTACATTTCATAAAATGTGGAGTCGGGTGATGCAAAAATGGCCAAAAAGTTATTGATTTCATATGGAATGACCCAAAAGTGTATTCTGTAAATGCCAATAGTGAATATGATTAAATTGTAGTACTTTGACATGTTTTCTACCTTTGCAATAATTGGACTTTGAAATTGCGTGAGGTAGGCACAAACATGGATGATGTCCTCCGCATTGCAGTATAGACTCAAGGGGAGAGAGCCATCCAGTAGGTGGTAACTTTTGATGCGGCAGATGAGGCGTTCGACATGAATTCGAACTTCAGCAATAAGTTTTGTCCTCTCAACCTATTAAAAGAATAAATAATTAATTAAAAGTACATTTGTTTTAATAGATAATTTATTTTAAGAACTTTCACACTTGGAATTACTGTTTTACTATTCAAAGAAACTGCTTTCAAGTACTGTTACTGAAACAGGTACTGAGATACCAATTATATCCTGGAAATAAATGTATTATTATTATGTAAACAGACTCTCTGCAATTACTTCTGCAACACATTCAGTGCTTATCACATGTGTGTCATGTCTAGAAAATAAACTGATGTATCACTACAATCCTGACAACTGCAAAGTGAATTGTTATTACATTTTATCACATTATGTTCTTCCACATTACCTCATCCTCTGTGAACTGCAATACCCCGGGAGTACGGAAAGGTGGAAGGTTTAGTGCAGCACCCTTCTTTGCCACATCATCACGGATGTCAAATCCCTTGTCTGCCATAATTTGGTCTCCTGCCTCAATATGATCCAGGAAGCCACAGTCTGTGGTGACATACTTGTCTGAAGCCGCTCCTCCATATATCTTGGAGACAAAGCACAGGGTTCCATCTGGAGTACAGGCTACCAGCACCTGTAAGCATAGCATTGGTATTACTGGTATATAGTTAGAATCTGAAGTTACAATAAAATATTGGAATGGCAAGTGTGCAAGAATGAGTGGAAAGTATGTATCTTCTGATCTGAATGTAACAACCTGAATGTTTTCTTCTCTAATATGTACACAATTGAGTAACAAGTGACAGTAACTAGACAGAACCATGACATACCTTCAAAGTGTTGTGGCTTTTGTATGAAGACCATGTCTCTCGTTGAGCAGTCAGTGATGAAGGCGTCTCGATGAAAAATTATGTGCAGTCAATAATGGCTCGCAGATTGGTGTACTTGCTGCACTCAGGAGGCATGTGGAGTCTCACCTCATACCTTGTTGGGAAGCGACAAAGTGATTGGAATTCCAACCGCATAAGACGAATCCAGGAAGTGAACATTCTGCTGAAGTGGACTTTGCTCACTCCCATCCTTGCAGCAATATCATGAATGAGCAACCCCACTTTCAATCGGACCATCACAGCAAGAAACTCCACGGCAATGGTTCTGCCACGCTGTTTCCCTGTCTTTGATTTGGCTTTATCATAGCCTTTGCCCTTTTCTCTCCAGTAGTGCATCTTCTCGGCCTTTGGGGACAAGTATGCAAGGACGCTGTCAAATGTGGCTCTGTCCACAAAGCCTGTGTAAAATCTTACTGCTTTATCATTTGGTAGCAAAGTCTCCAGTGAGAAAGAACATTGCTTTCGTTCATCTCTCAGAATGGTAACCTCGGCTTTCAAAGTTTCAATTTTGGCAGCCTGGAGTTTTAATTTTGCCTTCATCATTTCAAGGGTGTCTTTTGTTTCATCACTCTGGCATGCTCTGTCTACAGTTTGGTGAAGGTGATGAGTAGGCCTGGAGTAGCTGTGGTCCTGCCCTGGCACAAAAGCTTCACTGAAGAGAACTGTGGCTGGTACGAAGCTGTCATGACCTGAAACATGAAAGATTACGTTATTCGAAGTACACGCACAACCAGTAAAGGAGGTAGCCAGGGGCATCGATCCGGTTTGAAAAGTGGGGGGGGGGGACGGGGGACCAATTTATATACACATATATGTATGCATATATATATATATATATATATATATACATACATATATACACATATATGTATGCATATATATATATATATACATATATATATATATATATAAATTTCGTTCAATACATTAAAATATTACGTTTGATTAAATAACTACCACGGATGCCTCAAAACTTGTTTGCTTCGTGTTAATTTGCGATAAATAACTTTGCTGAACTTCATATCGCAAGTTTATTGTCTAGGTAGTCCTATGTAGCGGATTTTAAGACAGAGAGGCATGTTGAGTCAGGCTATATGCCTCGCAATATTTCTGAACTAAAAACTCAAAAAAGTGGGGGGGGGACAATTCCTATGCTGTCCCCACCGATCGACGCCCGTGAAGGTAGCATAGTTACGCACTAAAACACATGCACTGGAACAAAGACAACTACGAGCTCAGTTTTAATTGAATAACATTTGTTTTATTTGAAACACTGGTTTCTAATTGTCAAGTATATCAAGCCATTACAGTTAAATACATTCGACTGTTATTGACACATTGATTATATAATAATGTATATACTAAGTGATACATTTCAACTATAAACATTGCAAGGACCGCCAAGGTGAATGCAGAATACTGAAACACTAAATTTACTTATGTAGAGCATCAGTTATCATTTATTATATTTCTATTTTGTCATTTATTATATTACATTTCTTGTACAGCGTATCGATCCATCATGCTGGAATTAGCGCTATATATTTGTTATTCTATTATGATCAAACACTGTACTTACGTGATGGCTCCACAGTTCCGACAGTTGTTAATGCCCCGATTTCGGGAACTGCAAGGCCACTGGCTCGACGCTTCCCTTCCTCACCAAGAACACTAGCCAGTTCACTGTTAGTCCAGTACCTGGCTTTGCTACTGGTCTCTGTTCTTCTCAAGCTATGCTTTTGTTCATATCCCATGTTGATTGTTGGAAAATTGTCAACGGAGCATGGATCATTCATTGAAATTCCAGACACAAAGTGTCGACTGCATACCTTGATATTGTGTGTAGGCACAAAACCTTGGCGTCTAATTGCACCAATCCACAGCGACCGACGACGCTTTGCCTTTGCACTTTTTCCCATTGGGAAATTAAAAAACGAAACATTTTGCCCTGTTTCCCTCACTTTTACCCAATGGCTTTTGCAGTTGTAAACAGAACAATAATCGTTCCCTCCCATCTTTATGCATGGGTGGCGTTCACGGCGTCCCCCTACTTCCGGTGAAAAATGAAAACACGCCCACTGCGCATGTCCGGCCTCGAATGAGGAAAAGGTCTATTGAGAAAACCCATTATCATGTTTCTGATATGTGTTATTAATTGTAGTATGCTGACATCAAAATCATTGCACCAATGTATACTATGACATTCATGTGTTATTACTAATTAGAGAACACAAATCATAAGCAGTTCACTTATTTCCTGATTGGTGTTGATCGTCTACCATGATATGTGTGTACATATCCTGAGTGGGTATTCCATATCGTTTCGGAAAATATGTTCGTCACTCAATATTATGTTAACAGGTGTAATGTAAATATTACACCACACGCAAACATTGTATCAGTGTATGATCGTTCATGTGTGTATATGTGTATGTATGTGTATATAAGTGTATGTATGTATGTATGTATGTATGTACGTATGTATGCTTGCATGTATACACGCGTACATGCGTATACATTCATATATACACACATGCACACACCCGCATACACACATACATGCATGGACACACTCACGCACATATCTACGTATATTTGTGTATGATTGTATACGTTTGTGTATGTGTATAGTTGTGTATGGGTATCCTACGTATATATGTATGCATGTGTGCATGTATGTACGTACATACGTAAGTACGTATATACGTATGTGAGCGTATTTGTTAAACGTACGAGGCAAATCTATAATGGATTAGTTTTTGTTTAAAAAATTGTTCACGAATTGTTTTTTTAGAATTCGCGCTGAAGGCTAATGAACCGTGTAGTGAGCAACGCGACTTGTGTGACAAGCATTTGAGATGCATGCGCTGTGACAAAAGAAAATACTTCAAGAGAGCATGCGTATCAGGTAATCACTTCAAACTGAACTTCAAATAGTAACATTTTATTTCGCAACAACAACATTACATTCTACATAAACAAACAAAAAGAAACGTGTTTCTACGTGGTGGTCACATGGCATATTTTGAGCCGTATTCCTGTGACCCCAAAACATAAACTTTGAAATGATATACTTATATATATATATATATATATATATATATATATATGATATTTATCGTGAAGCCAGTGCTCATGTTTAAACACTACTATATATTAAGCACATTCAACACTATTTTGAACACAAGGAAAGTGATGTTGAAAATATTTGATATAATGAAATATTTCAAATTCATTATTTCCTATTCCAACTTTCTTAAACGGTTCAGAGCATGCACATACATGCATACATGCATATATACACACACCTACATACATGTGTTAACAAATATATATATATATATATATATACACATATATATGTATATGTATATATATACATATATACATATATATATATATATATATATATATTTATATATATATATATACATACATACATACATACATACATACATACATACATACATACACACACACAACATACACTGATATGTCTTCGTCAGCACATTATGTGTGTGCGTGTGTGTACACTCTCTCTCTCTTTCTCTCTCCCTCTCTTTCTCTCTCTCTCGTCCTCTCTCCCTTTATATCTCTCCCTCCCCCTCTCTCTCTTTCACATACAGCCACCACACACCAGCCCCAACCTAAACCCCTTGTATATATGTATGTATGTATGCAGGTCATTAGGTATGTATGTATGTATATAAATGCATGCCTGCATATATGTATATATATATGTGTGTGTGTGTGGGTGCGTGCGTGCGTGCGTGCGTTTGTGTGTGTAGTGATATGTCTTTACTCGCATACGTTGACATTAGTAAATTGTTTTGACATGGCACCGATTTGACCCAATCAAGGCTTAACAATTCATGTATCACTCTTTTTTATTCGTGTGTTAATGTTGTAATACCCGAAACTGGAAGCAGCCAACAACTTGCTTCAAATGTGATACATTTACAGCCTTTTATATCTCTAACAAATCATCACCTACGCAACGATTCTAAATATGGTCACATGTAAAATAACAACTGGTGTTTACTATTTTTGAAAATGGCAGCCATTTTTAGAAGAGCCGTCTATGAAAAATTTGGGAAATATTTAACCAAATCTACCATATTTGAGAAGGCCGCATTAAAAACCTAGGTTTTGAATAAAACTGTTTTCTCAAGTTTGTCTGAAGAGGAATTTTGACCGTTTTAAAGAGAACATACATGTGCTTTGAGTCATATAATTCATGCATAAGTATTTTGCTCTAGTAGTTGATTGTTTGCAATTTCATACGACAATGCGACATGACGTAAGTACTGGACAGATTGCTGTTCCCAGTAACACCTACTAATACTGTGCATGTTACGCTCTCACATATTTTTATAGATCTTATTACATTAAAATTTGTGTTAGCAATGTTCAAAACAACGTAGCTATGCCTAATTTATAATGTATTATATAGTGTTTCTGCCGCCCCAATAGCATACCACTTGTCTTTCAATTATCCATCAATCAAACTTTCCTTTTCCAGAACTATCCATGTCGGACGGCGATGGTAAGTTCGAGATAAATATATTTATGATTAAAATGAGGCCTAGTAGCTAACTCATTGAGCTGTCCTGTTAGTACATTTTGCGACGGGAATTCAAAATAACACACGTTAAACAACGTAGACAAATGTTCAAGAACCTCGGTGTTGTTTGTAACTGACTACTGTATATCGGAAAGAAATTCAGTTGACCATTGCCTCTTACTGGTTGTGATAATACTACGACTAGTTAGTTACTGTATTAGTTACTGTATTTCTGTCGACCATTCTAAGTTTCTATCTGCCATGAACAGCTACTACATAATGCATAGAGTTGCAGTAGGCTATATTTAGCAATATATATAATATTATATATATATATATATATATATATATATATATATATATATATATATATAAATGTATATATATATATATATATATATATATATATATATATATATATAATGTATATATATATATATATATATATATATATATATATATATATATATATATATAGTTGCTTAGTGCCTTTTCTTTGGAGACCTCCAAACCCTTCACGACAATCCATAGACTCCTCATCCCTCTTTACATATCACAGTTCACAGGACATCCAACACAATTTTACTTTTCGTTGATAGACACGCAATAGCAATGTAATTGTTTAATTGATATTGTCCATCAATAATTTCGTATGATCATGTTTCAGCTTGTACGTTATTTTAACTGTTGTTAACATATCTTCTTTCAGGGAAACACCAAGCCAAAGTTATCAAGAGGTCTGGTAAGTGATTCCCTTTCATTTATATATAGAAGTTCAAAGACATGAAAAACAATGTAGCTTTATCATCATGAATGTTGCTATCAAATTCGGTTATATTCATAATACTACATACAGTTTGAGATTCCATCCCGAATCATTTATATTAAAAGATAAGTAAAAAATCGCTCACTGTGATACGTGCTCCGATTTGTGCATACATTTCCCTCTTCGGTCACTTATTAAGAAACCCCGGTGGTCAATTACAAATTCAAAATGGCCGCCATGTTTTCAGGATGCCGGCCTTCATCAACATATAAATCCTAGAACCAGAACATGATTTGATCTTAAGGACCGATTTGAATTATATTTGAATCAAATCATGTGTTTTGTAACATGCTGAACTGAAATGTGTTACTCCAAACTGGAGTACTCCCAAATTAGCATTATTGCCTATTTTGGTGTTTGTATTAAAAGTGAACGATTCCAATAAAATGTGCACTTGTCTGCTCCACTATTCGACTTCCCTGTTTTCTCGACAAGTTAACAGCAATGACAGCAATCTTCGCATTTCTGAGTAACACTAACGCATATGTAAAACTAAAGAAAGACCTCACAGCGGAATACAAGAAGAAGTTGATCAACATCATACGAACTTGACAGCAGAATAACTATACCCAGCTGAAATATAGGATCTACCCTATATCAGAAGAAATACCTACGATATATGGCACGGCGAAAAGTCATAAACTAGGAGCACCGCTCAAACCTACAGTATCTAGTGCAGGGAGCAAGACGTATAACGCAGCTAAGATCATAGATAACATTCGCACACCGTTAGTGGGAAGACACCATATCACATCAAGTATAATGGAAACTTCACAAATAAACCAATCGCCTAGAGTGTAGCCTCCCCCGGGCAGACAGTAGTGTCATAAGATGTGTCACCAGTGTTCACCCCGTTCCAAACACCATCCGCATTGGAAAGAAGAAACTATAAGAACACAGCATGTATGTGTGTGTGTATATATATATATATATATATATATATATATATATATATATATATATATATATATATATATATATATATATATAAACGGTGCAGATATTCGTAATGGCAAATATGTGAGTACAGTTGTAAACATATTCGCCAAATACGCGGCTAGACATATGTTGCCAAAAAAAAAAAAACTGACGAAAACCGAACTATTTGGAATTGATCACATGTATGATAACAACAGAAAATAGTTGTTTCTTCTAGGGTGTTATACCGGCTCACGATTTTTTTCGCAAAACATGTCGAGCCGCGTATGTTGCGAAGATTGTTACAACTGTACTTTTCACTTACATATTTGCTATTGCGAATATGTGCACGGTTTGGAAAATGCACTGCATGTTTATATAATCAGTGGCATTAATCGCGACATTATATGTAACTGCTTCAGGAGCCGACCACGTGACGATGAACGCGAGGGTTGTTGGTTATGTCTCGCTGCTTGCAACTGTCGTCATCATGTTGTACTGAGTAGACGCGGTGGGACGTCGTCGCCGGAAAACAGCCGATGACAACCGATGAAAACCGGTGACAATCGATTATAGCCGGAGCGAGCTGAATGTAATCAACACAAGAAGATCCGATGTTGAGAACAGAAAATTCACCAAAAACGCGAATGATTTGCAATAGTTTTCTTTATGTTTTAATGTCACAGTTGAACAACGTTAAAGATGGCAATTTCACCGGTGTAGTGCTTAAAGAGCGTTGTTGGACGTGCGATGACGTAACACCAGCTGTGTATGACATCACATCATTGTGACTCACGATTGTTGAGGAAATCGCCGAATAAATTGTTTATTTGGAAAATCTAACCTCGTCAACCAATGTTGTTATACAAATGATTAAGGAACGACAAACTAACGAACACAGCAATCGTCCAAAATCACTGACACGCTCAAACGAGATACATATACTGTCACAGTGATATATGGTTGATTCACAAATAATGGACAGCAGTTTTTAGAGTAATTGTGAAAACATTGAAATGAAGAACTAATACTAATAACAGGTATTGATATTTAATATAGAGTTTCGTTCCTACCATTCTCAGATCGTTCTCTTACAAAAACGCACTAATCCATATCGAATATTTATCCAGATACAAATTAGACAGCATAACAATATTTTCTGTGGAACAAGACCTTGATAATTCACTTATTGGTACGATTTAGTTATGATTTTTGTAATATACCTACAACTATGTTATGCGCCTACTACAAAACAAACAGTTAAATTATATACGCATATAAAAATTGCATTATATATGTCGTAGTGTGATTTAACTTAGGGAAATGTTATTATTCCTAAAACTTATATTCAACGAATTTCATAGTTTGGAACTTTGACTATTAATTACACACATATTCCAGCGGTTGAAGCACATTGGTGGAGTTTAGTTTCCTAATTTGCGCCACGTCGACACAAAAAGGGGGTTGTGAAACCGCATTGCTGTGGAGTATAGACAATCCATATTACCCTATTTTGTATACAGTGATATTTGTTTGGGTAGATGGTTTCCCACATTTCTATACACTAACAAGGCAAGTGCAAAGTAGATTATATAGGACCTACATGTATATATATATATAGTGGTGGTTAAATAGTTTACTGCATCTGTACATAATGCCAACACTAATTTTAGTTCATACTTACTCATCTGGCGTGATATTGACAGTGTACCTGTTCATCGGTTAGCATCGTAACTCATATTACGTAATATTTGTATAGTGTTTATCTTTATATGTAAATTGAACACGGCCAGAAAATAGCACGTCAATGGTCGTGGCTATATTAACAGACAATTTGTTGAACCGTAACTGCAGTGTAAACTGCTCCATATAAGACAGCCTTAATCAGTTAATGCGCATTGCACATTGATATTGATATATAAAATAAAAGTATTGAAAGGATCGTAGGAAATTACCTGCAAACTGGCCAGTATGAGGTAAAATAAGAGGTGAAATACATCGTATTGTCAATCATTCTCTAGAGAACGAATGACAATAAAATATAGTTCACCTCTTATGTGAATGATTGACTACCGAAGCATTTCCAGACAAGGTTATGATGATACATAGAACGGCTGTCACCGTGTACACAGGAAGAGGCAGACACAGGATGTTCCCTGCTGTGGATTGTGTTAAACAGGGAAAAAGGCGATTGTCATATAAAAGATGTACACTGATATTACAATACTAGTGGCTGCTTCGCTCACATACATTCTTAACAACGTCTTGTTGTTGCGATTACATACAAGTAATTATGATATATCGACGCAAATACTACTGCACACGGTCGTGGCCTTTAGAAATGTCTGTCTTCCACGCACTGATTGGGTGTGAGACCACGCCATACTTTGCTAGGTGAGGCGAAAACTGCACTTGTAGACACTGCCGGGAGCTATTCTGAGTTAATTTCTACCACGGGGAGATCGGGAAGCGACGTTAACCATACAGGTCCTTTTCGCAAAGAAAGGAATATAAAAACGGCTCTATAAATCACGTTAGAGGTACCCAAATGTTAGAAGCTATCTCCCATGTCGTGATTTATCTACCACCGTGTAAAGAACCACCAATTATATTTATAAATATTATATAATCAGAAAACATATTTCACATAGGGAGGCAGAATTGTTTATGCGAAGGGCGAGGATTGTGACTACCGGTGCCGGTCCGGTCAAGCCTTGTATGTGAGTAATGCCCCCCCCCCCCAGCTGTGGGGTAGGGGTCTGGTGATTTAAGGAAAATACATGGATTATACGTTGCAGCTGTCAGGGTTACGCATATGCAGTTAGATGGAAGCAGAGTATATTTCTTTTCTTTATATATATATATATATATATATATATATATATATATATCGTATGCGACTATGATAAGCTGTATGAATTAAACATGTCCGTATGGTTTCATACATGTGATCTACGCCAAATAACTGGATAGTTGTCTCTTTGTCTTGCAATATAATTGCAGCCGCGGATTGTTGCTGTGATACTTACAACATAAATGACTTATCAAATAGTGTTTGCTAAGTATATCACAAGACAACAACGTAACAAATGACATATCAATGCAAAGATGTATGTTATTATTTTAAAGAATAGTATGCAATGGATTAATTCGGTTCAATAACGTAAACAGTACATGTATTATTGTTGTCAGTTGTTTACATGAATCCCTCCTCCCGGTGATATATGCGTGTTGTTTGGGGAACATTAGCTGTGTAAATCGTAATACATCGCCGCCCTCGTAAACTTTGAATTCACGTAATTATATGTTACTGCTTCAAGCGCCGACCAAGTGACGATGAACGCGAGGGTTGTTGGTTATGTGGCGCTGTTTGCAACTGTCATCGTCATCTTGTATTGAGTAGACGCGGTGGGACGACGTAACTAGATGACAGCCGATGATAGCCGACAATAGTCGAGGATATCCGATCAGCGTAGCATGTATTGGAGAAACTTGGAGAAAGTTAAGAACACAAAATAATCGAAGTAGCAACTTATTGATTTACTTACACACGATTGCTACACATGCAATGCCGTAACACCAGCTGTGTTAGAGATCAACACTTTATGAGTCACATTTGGCTAAAGAAATAACGAAATAAAATGTTTTATTCGAAAGTACATTCTCATGATCCGGTGTTGTTATGCAAACGCTCAACAAACGATTCACAAGCAAGTACAAAAAGGTAATTTATTATATAGTGTAATATGAAGCCCCACGTTTGCTCAAACAGTTTTACGCTTCGCTCCCTGGTAGACTTTTCAATCGTACACCATTTGAAATTATCTGGGAAACATTCGCCTGATAATAGTAACACCCCTTATATGTGGATGTTTTTCAATAATAGATGACACAATTTAAACTTAGTGTATAAATAATAAAATTCATTGTAATACGATTTGATGCATAGTTTCGTTGGCTACGATTTTTAAAACCACTGCAAAATACATTACCTTTCATAAATATATTAAGAAAGTACATAAACAAAAACATGCGGCATGCACAGTTATGATATGCAATACATATATAACGAAATACATATATATACTAATCCATACCGTAATTGGCAGTTCATATAAAACGTTAAAAACCTGTAGAGCGCAATGGCTCAGGCGTAGAGCTGCGGACTCTCGACTAAGAGAACCCGGGTTAACCTGACAATAATGTTGTATAATAGTTTATGATAGTAAGCTGTGCTTAATCATTCACGTAATAGATTTACCTGGCATTGTATATTTTAACATTTGTAAAATATAGCACAAATAGTTGTTTCATTTAAACTAAGTAAATGGCATACTCATATTACCATACTAAGATATGAATAGTATATGTGGTTGTCGCATGACAAGATACAATGACGTAATATGTATCACATGGCAACATAGACAATTGCCCTGATTTAAACAATATTACTGGATTAACATTTTGATCGCCATAGTCACAATATCCCTGTGGTACCGAACTCTTTTGCATTTCGTGCATCAATACCTCCTTCCAAACGGGAGAACATTCAAGTACTACTAGAGATCAGAATCAACACCGACACCACCAACAGCTTCCATGTATGTAAACTAACTATATTGGAGGCTACGTGTGAAATGTTATAATCTTGTCACGGTTACTAACCTAACAAAAAAGAGCAGGATAATAACAACACATATTGAAATAAGTTATGAGACTCAATTATGTTACGGTAAAGACGGAGAATATGTGTTGGGTCAACGCTGAAAGCTCGCAACTTTCGAAGAACATGCTGCTGCTGATGATACTTCTTTTGCACGGCAATTACATATTATGTAAAGGAAAGTTTTTATTTAACATGACACCAATGCACTTGAATGAATCGACCTGTTTCACAGGTACGCCATTGATGACATTAGGGCTAATGACAGTTATGTTACAACACATTTATTTCGTTTTGAACGCGTTGCTATACAGAACTTTGGCACGACATCGACTGGCGAAATGTACCTCTGAAGAAATATGATTAGCATAAGGCAAATTCACTCGAAAGAGCGAGTGTGACTGTATCATTATAAAACCTCACAAACAGTGTAGATAGAGCAACACACCGACAGTCGTTAGCAATGTAGTGTACAAGGAAAAACACTAATACTACTGCTGTGCAAAACAATAGTTAGGCCTCATTTAGAATATTCCATACAGGCATGGATGCCTTATCACAAGTAGGATATTGATATGCTAGAAATAGTACAAAGGAGAGCAACCACAATGATACCAATACTCTGGAATATTATTTATGAAATGCGCCTTAAAAGAATGTCGTTTAATAACACTAGAAACCAGGTGACTGAGAGGAGATCAGATAGAAATGTTTACAATATTGAATGGATATGAAAATATTGACATACATATTTATTATCGGTTAAGGAAAAGAGAAGGCCTAGAGGACATGGAGTTACATTAGCGAAGACGCCGTGTAGACTAGATATTAGACAATTATCATGTTCACAAAGAACAGTAAATAAATGGAACATATTATCAGTTGATTTAGGTGTTAGTAGTGTTGATATGTTTAAAAATAATATCGACATACACCTAAGAAGGGCGAGATATATTTATATGATATATATATATATATATATATATATATATATATATATATATATATATATATATATATAATACTACCTCGTGTTGCATAAATGGCAGGTGGAAAGGAATCCGATTTGACTTATCAAGAGTCCAACCTATCTATCTAAATATATCTCGCCCTTCTTAGGTATATGTCGATTTTATTATATATATATATATATATATATATATATATTTATATATATATATATATATATATATATATATATATATATATATATATATATGCATACCTCCCCTTCTAATAATTCACAGGTTGGTTTCAGAAGATTTTGTTTTTGACATTTTTATTACCATTTTCAGTCGTTCACACATTGATATCATATCATTTTATTTGGAATGCAGGATATGTTACTTATTTTATATTAAGAAACCGTGTCATTATGTTTAAAGAAATAGCAATGTTCATGTCATTCAATCACGTATGCATTAAACTGTTTAAAAAAGTAGAGTGTTCAAGCGCAGTGCCTACATCGATTACAATTGTGTAGCAGTCTATCTGCAAATGAATGCGTGAATTACTAATCGGTCCCATTTGAATACTCTTAACATGCTTTGAATACTCTTAACATTGGTGCTTTTAAAGACGGCATTTGTGCAGTTGCAAAGGGTAATGTTTCTTAGTGATGCTGCCATACCAAAATAACATAAATCTACAGTTTTGAATGAACAAGCAATATAAATAAATTAATATTCTTATGGCAGTAATTTCGAGAAATATATATATATATATATATATATATATATATATATACATATATATATATATACATATATATATATATATATATACATATATACATATATATATATATATATAAATATATATATATATATATATATATATATACATATATATATATATATATATATATATATATATATATATATATATATATAAATACATATATAAATCTTAGTGCGTAATTAATTGCATTTCTAAGCATATTTTCCTGTATAACCGTACCGGCCTACATCGCTTGCCGAAGTGGACGTTCTTAGTATTTTGCAGCGTAAATTATTTTCATAATAACGTGTGCCGCGTCTCATTTACGTTTGGCGTTTGCATGTTTTTTGTCGATCTGATTATTTTGCACATATGTGCGTTAAATAATCACTACCAATCATAACACATGCAAACACATGTCGAGTAAAGTACAGGTAATGTGAACAGTTATTTATTTAAGCATGGCATGATATGATATTATTATGGTCGTGGAGTTTTGATTTGGCGTCGCACTTTTTGCAACGATATCATATACCGGAAATGATACCAACGTTGCCAACTCACTGTCTCTGTGGCAACTCTGTTTCTGCCCCATCTCTGTTTCTGCCTCATGCATGATATTAAATATATATGTAGTCAGATAAATCATACACTGTGAGCATAAAAACGTCATCAAACAAAGTTAGTTTTGTTAAATTTAAAAAAAAGGAACAAGTATTTAACTCCAGACTGCCAGTGGCACTGGCAGTGAGTCCAGACAGTTGCGTTGCGTGGTGTGTATACAGCACACTGTCACTGTCACTGGCCAGCCCGCGAGTCAAACACATGAATCAAAACATGCAGATTTGTCCAATATATGAAGAAACATTTTGCAAAGTATACATATATGAAACATATATAACACTTATTGTTTCAACTTCGAGACGATGTCGCGCGAACAAAATGATGTGCCTCGAATCGAAATGGTAACGCAGTGTTGGTAATAATTTCACTATTTAATCAGATTTAACAAGAGAGTCACCTGCGAGTGAACTGCAGAGGTCAGGTGAACAAGGAAGCCTTCGGCATACTGATAACCCAACTCATATTATTTATGGATATTCCGCCATTTTGAGTTATTTGTAGATGTAGTTTTTCAAGCACGCCACACTCCCCACAGGGACCATTACGCAACGGGGGCCAACGAGTACTTCGTGAAATATAAGTTGTTTATTTTGGAAATGTATGTTCGGAAACCTCGTTTGACATATTTGTAAATCAGATTGTTAGTGTAGATACCAGTTGTACCTGTTTTGCCATTGTATTTTACATATGGCGGTAATTACAAACGATATCGCTTAAAAAAATGAGTTAAGTGTTCAACTCGCGAGCTTGTTCGTTCCATTGACGTAAAACAAACTAGACCGCGCAATCAGTGTTGAAAAGTCAGAGCCAGGCATCCAATGAGCGGCGACTTCCGGTCAGGGCAAAAGCGCACATTCAACAATGGCACATGCTATGTACTATGCACTCATGGGTTATGTTTACATCAGTAAGTGTGGCAAGTGTAGTAAATGAATGCAAACTGTCTAAATAAATTGTATGTTGTTTCTTTATCATAAGAATGGATTTGCATAACACAACTAAGAATATAGCTGAAGATATTTCCGGTATATTAAGAATGGGGGAGAGGTAAGGGGATTGGTCCGATCTGTCCATGCCACCATGGCACCATGCCCAAGTACTCAGGTACCAGTGTTGGCCTAGTACTATGGAAGCCCACTTAGTCCAGGCCCACTTAGCCCAGACTCAGGTTTTTTTTACGTCAATGGGCGGGTCATTGACATTGACTATAACTATGTCTATGTTAATGTTTTGCGCATTACTTAGCCTCATAATTAATGGTTTGTTACAGTGGATAAACCCGATGGCGTCAATTAATTGATTAACCTGTTAAAATTATATTTTCAATGATTTGTAGGCGGTGTGGATTAACGTGCTGGTAATAGCGGTCCTGGTGGCAGGCAGCTATGGAGGTACGTATATGTATTATGTTGCTTACAATAAAGGTAGTGACGTAGTGGTATACCTATTTTGAAGTTTTTCGTGGACGACAGCTACGGAAGTACAAATGCCCTGTGTGTGTGTCTAGAATATAGGTGGGATCAACAAACGTATGCTAAAGTGTTTCCTTTTAATTACATGAGCGCGCAACCTTGTTGTTTTGTACATGCTTGTGCACGCATTTAAAATGTCCGCATTCTTTAAACGGCCTCAGTTTTGTTTCATTTTTGGATATCCTCTATACACAAAAATGTCAGCCTTTTTAGATATCCTCTATACACAACAATGTCAGCCTTTTTAGATATCCTCTATACACAACAATGCCAACCTTTTTGGATACCCTCTAGACACAACAATGTCAGCCTTTTTGAATATCCTCTAAGCACAAAAATGCCAGCCGTTTTAGATATCCTCTATACACAACAATGTCAGCCTTTTGAGATATCCTCTATACACAACAATGTCAGCCTTTTTAGATATCCTCTATACACAACAATGTCAGCCTTTTTAGATATCCTCTATACACAACAATGTCAGCCTTTTTGGATATCCTCTATACACAACAATGTCAGCCTTTTTAGATATCCTCTATACACAACAATGTCAGCCTTTTTGGATACCCTCTATACACAACAATGCCAGCCTTTTTATATATCCTCTATACACAACAATGCCAGTCTTTTTAGATATCCTCTATACACAACAATGTCAGCCTTTTTGGATATCCTCTATACACAACAATGTCAGCCTTTTTGGATATCCTCTATACACAACAATGTCAGCCTTTTTAGATATCCTCTATACACAACAATGTCAGCCTTTTTAGATATCTTCTATACACAACAATGTCACATTTTTTGGATATCCTCTAGACACAACAATGCCAGCCGTTTTAGATATCCTCTATACACAACAATGTCAGCCTTTTTTAGATATCCTCTATACACAACAATGTCAGCCTTTTTAAATATCCTCTAGACATAATAATGTCAGCCTTTTTATATATCCTCTATACACAACAATGTCAGCCTTTTTGGATATCCTCTATACACAACAATGTCAGCCTTTTTAGATATCCTCTATACACAACAATGTCAGCCTTTTTGGATATCCTCTAGACACAACACTGCCAGCCTTTTTGGATATCCTTTAGACACAACAATGTCAGCCTTTTTGAATATCATCTAAACACAACACTGTCAGCCTTTTTAAATATCCTCTAGACATAATAATGTCAGCCTTTTTGAATATCCTTTAGACATAACAATGTCAGCCTTTTTGAATATCCTCTAAACACAACAATGTCAGCCTTTTTGAATATCCTCTAGACATAATAATGTCAGCCTTTTTGAATATCCTCTATACATAACAATGTCAGCCTTTTTGAATATCCACTATACACAACAATGTCAGCCTTTTTGAATATCCTCTAGACGCAACAATGTCAGCCTTTTTGAATATCCTCTAGACAAAGCAATGTCAGCCTTTTTGAATATCCTCTATACACAACAACGTCAGTTTTTTTTAATATCCTATATACACAAAAACATCAGCCTTTTTGAATATCCTCTAGGCACAACAATGTCAGCCTTTTTGAATATCATCTATACACAACAATATCAGCTTTTTTTAATATCCTCTATACACAACAATGTCAGTTTTTTAAATATCCTATATACCAAAAAAAATCAGCCTTTTTGAATATCCTCTAGACACAACAATGTCAGCCTTTTTTAATATCCTCTAGACAAAGCAATGTCAGCCTTTTTGAATATCCTCTATACACAACAATGTCAGTTTTTTTTTATATATCCTATACACACAACAATATCAGCCTTTTTGAATATCCTCTAGACACAACAATGTCAGCCTTTTTGAATGTCATCTATACACAACAATGTCAGCCTTTTTGAATATCCTCTATACACAACAATGTCAGCCTTTTTGAATATCTTCTATACACAACAATGTCAACCTTTTTGAATATCCTGTACACAACAGGGTCAGTTGAGTCACAGTTCCTGAGGAGACGAGTAACACGACGGCATCTGTATGGCTAATAAAGCAATGTGGTGTAGGATAATGTGAGTGAAGAAAGATCACTTTGTGTAACGATGTAAGCAAGTGAAGTGTTACTCGGTCTGAAATGAATATCCAAAGACACATCATTACACACAACGAAGGTAGCAGTTTATATAAAGTAAAAAAGGCAATTTCTTATATAGCTCAGGATCCAGTCCTCAGGACCGCTCAAAGCGGTTGATACTTTACTTCCCTGACATACCTGTTCACTCAGACACCATCTCGGCTTCTCTGGGAAGCATCCAGCCATATGCTATAATTAATGCGCGAAGGTTGCTCGTACACATATCCACCACTGTCTATAGTCAAGTACTCATTTATTCAGCTGAGTGAACTGGAGCAATGTAGAGTGAAACAAAATTGCCCAAGGTTTTAACACCGCAGCCAGGATTCGAACCCGGGTTCTCGTAGTCGAGAGTCGGAGGCTGTCCCCGTGCGTCACTGCGCTCTACTATGTAGAATAGTTAATGTCGGCGAAGTATCACTGTGTTCTCATCATATTGGGATGTTCCTTTCCAAATGTCGCCACCAATCTTGGTCGGCTGGCCGCAAAGCGTCGACGTTGGCAAAACGTCGTAGCTTACGTCTGACGCGTCGCATGTCGGCGCTTAGGGCATACAGCCATGAGATCCATGTATATATGGGTTAATCCCCACGTGCTTATGTTGTATGCCAAGACAGGCACGATGAAGGACACGTACAGACGTAGTCGCAGTTGTAGGCTGATGCGTGACAGCCTAAGCCACACCCCCCACTGTTTGCGGAAGGCGAAATTGCCGAGTTGTTTTCGGCGAGCGATGTCGCGCGTTCCATCTTCGATGTGTTGATTGTGGGCGACCACTCTGCCAAGCAGTTTGTTGCGACATGTTCTACATTGTCGAGGAATACACGAGGCGCAAGGTAACGTCCTCACCTCAATTGTGATTGCGGCGGCGACAGGTACTTGTCTACTTTCGGCGCGATCTTCGATAGCGCGATGAGCGACAGTGTCTTTCAAAGAGCAAATACTAATATTACCGGACGTAAACTTGTCGTTCTGTCTGACTTATATAATAACATTATCACTCCTTTTACTTGTACGACTGGGTCATGAACTTTCAGCGTTTCGTTGAAACTATTGTATGCGGTGGCAAGTCTGCCGTGGGTTTGACAAACTCAGCCGGTAAATCATCATACCCGCAAGCTAGACCGTTGTTCATTTTCTTCCTCGCACGTTTCGGGATTAATATGGTATTGATGGCCTTTCTCCAAATGCTGGCAACGCATCTAAAGTAGGGTCACCGAACTGTTTTATGAAATGGTCTGTGACCCGCCCATTGAGTTCGTCTGTGATGCACCGCGATTCGTAAGTTTGACAACATCGACATTTCGCTGAATATTTGTCCGCCGTCGTGAAAGTGGTCAACGTCTGACGTCAGCCAGTCTGGTCCCCCTTCGGTGTTGCTGCGAACTTGTCAGCACATAAGCGTGTAGGATAATGTTGCACTGGTGCTTGCGAATGGAGTTTGAGGTGTTCTGTAGGTCAGTATAGTACATCTCGTCTGGCCAGTGGTGCGATTTAACCAATAGTCGAGTCTGCCGCGTCAAGCAGCTGTTGCAATGGCAGATGTGGTAGCGTTGATTTCCGGCAATGCTTCCGACACTGCATTCCGAAACCGTGCGCGTTGTTGCTCGCTAACCGACAAGTCCGTGTCGTATCGGGCGTGTTTCGAAGAGCGCGACTTCTCAATACAGCCCGGTATGTTAAACATTTGTCTGAGATCGAGTTTCGCGACAAGCAGTTGGTGGTCGCTATCGAATGATGTGCCAGCGTATAATCGCGATGACACAGTCGATCAGGCTGTACATTGGCACAATCTGACTTATCGTCATATCCCGGCGCTGCCCTTGTATTGTTGTGTTGTGACGAGGGGCAAGCTGACATGAGGTGTACATAAATACACCGTGCATCTCTCGGAAATTGGACAGGCTAAGCCGTTGATGTTCCGTCTGCCGCACGATTGTTTTTCCATAAAATCTCCGTCGGGTTTCCTCTCTCAGATCTTGCTGTTGAACTCACTGGCGACATGTAATAGCGCCCTTAAAGAGTACTGCGACGGGGGACGGACCAGTTCAGCGAAGAACTAGTCTTGCTTGGCATTGTTGCGATGTCGAGTTGTACACGTTAATGTTCGTGAGTATTCAGCTACTGGACATACACAGTTAAATCACAGCAATTATGTCCGATACTACTTTGTATCTCTCAGATACTGGACGGGGCCTTTTGCAGAGTGCTTAAAGCCCAACTAGAATTTGTGAGTTCACTACAGGTTACACATTTACCCCATGTGTGAGATAATTTTACTTCCCCTGGCATTGCCATCAGATAGACGGAATCCACCGGCTTTTAGTGTCTCTTCCGAAAGACTTTGGCAAATGTGGAGTGAGCGAAATTGCATAAGTTTCGAAACGGCGGTAATTGGGATTGAATCACAATCCCCTCGATTGACAGTCCGGCTCACTACCACGCGACCACCGCTCCCACTTTTATTTGGCAAATGCGTCGCGATGGCGGAGGCGAGACCGCAATTTATCGATTGCAAGCCGATATCATTGCCCGACCGTTCATCGAAATCGCCGGGACTTTTCGTTCTGTAGACAACATAAGTTACTTTTTAGTATACCGAGTTATTCGCCTAGATGGTCAAGCTTTGGTGTCCATGAGAGTCCTTGGACGTTTAATGTAATTCAGCAGAGTCTATGACCCTCCTTTCTTTGCTTCTAGACGTTGATTGAAGGTCTTTACTGTAATGGTCAGAATGGTAATCGGGTCTAATGCTTTATGTCAGAAGTAAAATATCACGAAGGTTTGTTTGGGTTCATTTTAATGTTGATGTTCCAATGTGAAACCTAATTGCGCACACAACCAAAAAAGGTGTCGGGTGATGTGTTCAGTTACCTGTTTGATCTTAAATGAACCTGTTGTCTTCGCCGCTTCACTTCTAACGTCGTGTTTGTCACAAGTTGTAGCGTTATCTGTGTGTTCATCTGCATAATGATGAAGTATCTGTTTACACTTAATGTCGTCGTCATAAACATTGTGATCGTGTTCGTTTATCTTTTAATGAATATAATTATGTCGTCATTTTTGAAGTGACTTATTACACTTAATGTCGTCGTCATAAACATTGTTATTGTGTCCGTTCATCTGTTAATGAATGTAATTATGTCGTCATTTTTGAAGTGACTTATTACACTTAATGTCGTCGTCATAAACATTGTAATCGTCTTCGTTTTTCTTTTAATGAACATAATTATGTCTTAATTTTTGAAGTGACTTTACACACTTAACGTCGTCGTCATAAACATTGTGATCGTGTTCGTTTAACTTTTAATACACATAGTTATGTCGTGATTATTTTAATGACGTTTCTTCATCGTCGTACCAATCGTAACAACATTATTGGCCTTGATCATTATGTGTAGTCACGTGGACATTATTGGATGTTTACTTAGGCTAACTACACAGGTATTCTGAGATGAGTATACATTTGGTTATATCATACATGACGTGGACGTACGAGCGTGCGTGCGTGCGTGCGTGCGTGCGTGCGTGCGTGCGTGCGTGCGTGCGACGTTGACAGCAATATTTAACAGTATGTCGTCACTGGTTGACTAAGTAATGTTTGAATCTGCGTGGAATTTATTGCAGCGGCAGGTTTGGAGAAGTGTTCAAAAAATTCGGACTGCACATACGAGGGCGGTGTGTGCTGGATGGAGAAGGAATGTGCTATCGGGACGTGTTTATGCGCTCCTGGGCACAGACTTATTGGATTAACTTGCACAAAAAGTAAGTCACTACCTGCAATGCAATACCGATGATACATGTAAAATGTTACGTTATAGCGGTGTCGTACCGCTACTTAGAAATGTATCTTATGAAACGGCAGAGTAAGTTGAGGGGGATTAATTTTACAAGTAGAGTTATAAGCAAATATAAAGAAACACACTCATATAAAGTATGATATGGACAAACGTTATATTACGCTTCAAAATACAGCCAAGGTATAATATAACTACAGATACAAATCAAGCCCCATGTGGCTCCATTAAACTCTCCACCCGAACCAACTAGATTTAGTTTACAAACTCAACTCTATACCTGACCATACCAGTCCAGCCCAGCTACGAGATAGAAACAGCCCAGCCTCACCTCCCAGCCCATGCTGGAGGGAATCCCTCCAGCTGCACACCCTGCACCCTGTGTGCGCCTGACAACTATCTTGGTCTCCTTCTACCTTGTGTTCCTGGAGTGTGGCTTTTATACCCCTCCCTAACTGTTGGAAAACTTTGTTTCACTCACTATTACACATGTTTTCTGGTGAGCATCACTCAACACTGGGATGGTCCTACCAGGAAGCCCCTGTGGTTTGGAGACAAAGAAACGTTGTGGTTACTCATCTTTGGGACAGCCCTGTTACTCATGGGAAACCCATGTGGCAGCTTTACCATACAGGTTACAACATCTGAATCGGTATTTACCCCAAAATGATACACGATACAATTTTGAATATATTAATAAAGGCTAAGTTATGAAATAATATTGTATTTATATTGTGGTTTATTAAAATAACAATTACTAGCGTACGTGTGTTATTAAATATGACATAACATTACAGTAGATATAATAATACAGTTTTTATATAGCGCTAATTCCCGCATGCCGGACCGATGCGCTGCACAAGAAAAATACAAAAATTAATGTATATTAATAAATAAAAATGTATATTATATAAATTAATATAAATCATACTAACTCGCATGTAAATGATATAAATAAATAAAAAATTAATTATATTAAACACTGCTTTTAAGATGTATAGTACTAAAACATGGTATGCAAATTATACTTATTAATATAAAAATAAAACCCTTTCTAAAACTCAGTACGTAAACATACATATAAATCTATAAATTAATCTAAAACATAAACACTAATTAAAATATTATTTCACGAAAAGGAAATGTTAATGCAATGTCCGTCATTTCAAAACAATTTAAATTAATTGAAATGTCTAATAAAAAGATATGTCTTTAAATACTTTCTAAACATTGGTAATGTCCCGGATGCACGAATGTTCAGAGGTAGTTCATTCCACAGTCGAGGTGCTGCTGCGCCAAATGCCAAATCACCAACACACTTCTTTGTCATGCCTTGGTGCAGTGTTGGCGCAAAGTTCTGGCGTAGGCGTCCGTCACGCTTTCGTGGTTTAACAAGTTCTGCCAGATAAGACGGCGCCATACCATTCATGCATTTAAAAGTCATTACCAAAATGTTGAAGGCGATTCGGCTCCCAACTGGCAGCCAATGCAGCTCCTTCAACACTGGTTTGATGTGGTCATGTTTATTGGTGCGTGTTATTAACCTGGCTGCATTGTTCTGGACACGCTGTAGCCGAGCTGTCTGTGATAACGGGATGTTATGCAACAGTGAGTTGCAGTAGACGAGTCGAGATATAAGCAACATATGACACAATCGATTCTTACTTCTTACTGAATCCTCTTCGTCCCCAGTGGGACATAAGGCCACAACAATATTCCGCCACAAGGTCCTGTTCTTGGCTGAGGCCTGAGCCTCTCCCCACGACAGCCCCGTCTCTCTCAGCTCGGCCATCACAATCGATTCTTGCAGTTGCTAAATTATGCAGGAGACGCTGAAATTGTCACAAATGCCATTTTGGTCGTTCTCATTTACATTCAACTATATATTGCAGTTTCATAAATATAACATTCACAAACGATTTACCTATGTCAGCAATAGATTGTGTAATACTCGTGTATTATAGTATAGCCATACCCGTGTATGTTTTATGTAATGTGGTTATGTTTACCATATATGCTTAAATCTGTCACAGTCAATGCTATTACCACGACTCAGGTACTAATGCATCCATTCATATCATGACTATTTTGATAGCACCAATGTTGTTGTTGTTGTTGCTGCTGCTGCTGCTGCTGTTGCTGCTGCTGCTGCTGCTGCTGACATTCGTGTGCATTAGTGCGTTTCGTACTTAATAATAATTATATATATATATATATATATATATATATATATATATATATATATATATATATATATATATATATATATATATATATTAGTTTTATTTAAAATAGCGCCATATCCAATTTCAAATTGTTTGTGGCGTTTTACATACATTAACATCCTAAAGTACAAATCCACACCAGAAGAAAAACACACCAATATACTAGTGACACATATAAACAATTAACAAAATATTTAAATATAATAACACGAATTATATAAGCTGAATAAATGTATTTATGTATAATAAATATATAAATAGGAGAAATAAAATATCATTAAAATCTGGTAATAGTAACTGAATGCATGGGTTTTGTTTGAACGAAACTGTAACGTAGATTAGTATTTACAATAGTATTAAACAAATGCAAGTGCAATACATTTATGCATTGCAGTAATACAAGTCAGCAAGATAACATGCAAAACGAAAGACGACTGCAAGATGACGGAGGACTTGGAATGCAAGAACTCAGCTTGCGCATGCACACAGGGCGAGGCTTTCGTTTCAGAGGACGGCACCTCTTGTAAACGTAAGGATACATATAAAAAATGTGAATAATGTTTTGCATATGACACACACACACACTCATACACATACACACACACACACACACACACACACACACACACACACACACACACACACACACACACACACACACACACACACACACTAGTTCCGTCCGTCCGTCCGTCCGTCCGTCCGTCCGTCCGTCCGTCCGTCCGTCCGTCCGTCCGTCCGTCCGTCCGTCCGTCCGTCCGTCCGTCCGTCCGTCCGTCCGTCCGTCCGTCCGTCCGTCCGTCCGTCCGTCCGTCCGTCCGTCCGTCCGTCCGTCCGTCCGTCCGTCCGTCCGTCCGTCCGTCCGTCCGTCCGTCCGTCCGTCCGTCCGTCCGTCCGTCCGTCCGTCCGTCCGTCCGTCCGGCCGTCCGGCCGTCCGCCCGCCCGCCCGCCCGGCCGCCCGCCCGGCCGCCCGCCCGCCCGCCAGCCAGCCAGCCAGCCAGCCAGCCAGCCCTCCCGTCAATCCACCCAACAATCCACCCAACAATCCACCCAACAATCCGTCCATAATTATGATTATGTGTTCAGGGCGTCAAGGCGAGTCGTGCAAAAAGGACGACCATTGTGAACCGGCATTGGTATGTATGAACAAAAAGTGCAATTGTCGTCCCACCCAGGTCGCAAAGGAATATCGTCACACGAATGACCATCGACCACACTATAGGTGCATCGCAAAAGATTGTAAGTTTTCTTTAGATAATCCAAACATGTACTACTGACGTTTGATGTGTTGATACACGAACTTGCGACCGTTAACATTATTTTGTATTCGACTCAAGTGTGTTATATTGATATTTTAAATTAACTTCACGCCATACTATTATGAAATACCTTGCATAACGATAAGTATAATAATACTAACACATGTTTTTACACATTAAATCCAAGTAGATATATATACAGAAGTGCTTTAAAATCATAAAACGTAACTTATATATGAAAATAATATTACAAGTAAAATATATAAATAAATACAAATACCAGTCGATGATCTCGCGAACTTATTAGTAACAGGGACCGCGTATAAATACCTGGAAACTAATAGTCCTGGACCTGCCCTATAGGCCCGTAGACATTTCGGAGGTATCGAAGTTTGACTGTTGATTTGGGTAATACATACATATGGCTTTAATATTCTACTAGGTGGACATTTCAAAAACTGGGCATAACGTGGCGACGGCCATTTGTCAAAATGGCTGCCAAATTCAATATCCCCGTATCTTAATAAATACGGCATGCAAAGCAATAATTTTGGTATGCCATTGTATGTTTCAGGAGATTCAAATTTCAAATATATAATTACTTGGCTCCTATGGCATTTATTTCTGCCATTTTTAAAGATGGCGGTCGCCAATATAAATGTCCCAATATCTCAAAACCTACGTCACCTAGAGCAGTGTTATTGACGTTCTTGGATAGCTTGGTGGATAGCGATATCAAATATGTTATTTGTTACCTTCAATAACATAAAAATTCGCGCCATTTTTAAAGATGGCGTCTGTCAAAGCACATTATGTCCGTATTTAAGAAATACGGTATTTAGATCCATCTTTCACCACATCTTAAGTGCTCCGTGTCGTCGAAGGATGTAGCAGATATACAGTGGAGACCTGTTTGACCCACTGTTAACATTAGTTATTAGTTTGAGACGAGTTCAACGCCGTATATGATATGTTCCCTATTATCGCCCAGTATACATGAGATCATAAATTATGGCGAGACCATTAATCGATGTGTCATCTGTATATAACCAAATGCCAACATAATTCTGAATTTCATGTATGTTTGAAAAGTGTCATCATCAGAACACATTACAGATGGAAAGGTGCATGTGAAAAAGATATTTATAGGTTAAAGCCTGCATCACTCAGGCCAGGACTACCATCGATCTATATAGATTAGCAGGTACTGAGCATTCAAATTATGTTTTAAACCAGGTGGTAATTGCCTACGAGATATATCCCCACTGTTATAACTATCCCAAAAGAGAAGTAGTAATGGGGTATTTGTTTACAATAAGCCAAGGTTGCCTCATTGATTGAAGACATTTATATGATATTCCAACACACAAGTACATTACTCTAGCTATTATTATTTCAAACTTTTTTTGTTTCTTGTCTTGCCATATTTCAGATAATTGAAAATAAACGTGGCCATGGACAAAAATACATAATAACTTGAGATATTTTACCTTCGGATTTTCAAGTCTGCTCCTGCCTCTCCTGAACTTAATGTATTATTGCCATATTGGGCAAGACCGTCGAGCTACTTTATTGTTGGGAGACTAGCAGGAAACGTGTCAGTAACGTAGCAGAGCTCAACAATGACATTGTTAACAAAATGATAATAAAGATTAACGGACCTGACTGCATTCAAGTATCACAATACCCATACATATGTTATAAACGATAAAGTGGTATACGCAATATCCGGCATATTTAGGAGGAACCCAGGATAACTGGTGAGATAAACACACTATAAGAAGCAACCAACAATCTTTCCACACGGAGCACAAACTCTCCCCTACCATGATCCGTGTTTATCCGGAATACATTGATTGTACCACATGTGGGAGTGATAGGATTCGAGAACAAACGAAAAAAGTGAGGGAAGAGTTCAGAATGTGTAAATACGAAAGCGCAGTGAAGTTTCTAGATGCAATTAGATTTTTTTTAATGACGCATTTGTTAGATGCACATACGCCTGAGAGTGTATTTGCTGCTGACAGCCAGAAACAAAATATGGTCCTCCTCAAAATAAATCGTGGAGGCTTTGTCTCATTTATATCCATTGTACAAAGATGGCTATGGGTTGACAGTTACTGAAATTAAGGATTTCATGTTCAGTTTAGTTATGATACTGAGTAATACAACAAAGATGTAAACACAAATTTATTTGACAACTATAGTGAAATGACTGAGTTTTGTCCTAGTTATCGAGTCGTAGAAAAGAGACATTCTCAGAGAGGCTTTTGATTTCAAGATAGGTGAAAAATGGAGTGATGATTTTGATGTGAAATAATCATGGGAAAACGTCAGATCAGTTGCTGACTTTCTTTGCCTCGCTCTTTGGCATTAAAAGATCTCGTATGTTTAAAATTGAAATGATGAGTATGATGCTTGATGGTGATGACGATGAAGTGACGCATGGTGACGACGTTGACCACAAAGAGAATACTACACACACAGTGAGGGCTCTTAATGTCCGAAAAGGCCATACATTTTCACTGCTGGACAAAAGCATGAAATTTGGCACAGATGACCTCCATGCCAAACTATTTCAGAATGTTGATGGAAGCAACCTGAGATTTTGATGCTTCCACTATTTTTTGCAATATTCAATATGGCTGCCATCGAAAATACAAAACTTGCTTTTCCATATTTCATGAACAGTTTCACATAAAACATTAACATTAGGCTTAATGTATACATATCCGGGTATTATGATTTCAAATATCGTATATTTGGACTTATCCGACATTCACATCCGCCATTTTTAAAGATGGCGGCCGTATTAACTAATGTTGCTATATCTGATACAGTATGATACGTAGAGTCGTTATTTTGGCACCAGTGTATAGATAAGTGGATAGTGATTTAAAATTTATCAAAGATTTCACATCTGACCTAAATTTGACATTCACAACCGCCATTTAATAAAATGGCGGCTGTAAAATCGAATTGTTTATATATCTTTAAAATAAAACGAGATGATATTTGGAGGGATGCTATACGGACAATTTATCAATATATACATATATTGTGGAAAATATTTTAAATATTTTACTTCTTGACCTTGACCGACATTCACATCCGCCATTTTTAAAGATGGCTGCGGTCTTGATTTTGTACTAGTGTATAGGTACCTGGATAGCGATTTTAAATTCACTATTCTGTGTAACTGTGAAGGCGGGTGCATCAACAACGATGGAGTGTAACCTATGCGATGCTACAAATACGGACATCTGTGACTGATGTTACGCCCTACGTCATGATCTGAAGGATATTCTTTTCACCGATTTGAATTAAACTTCATGTTTTCTACCACAACATATTTATGTTTAAATTAATAATTATCATAATGTGACATGCATTGCTTACATCATATTCCATGACAGAGTCAGCACCACTTGCGCTGTACATGTAGCTTTGATATCGATTCTAGGTGGTAAAGTTCCCAGGATATAGCGACATTAGCTTTGAGGGCCACCATCTTGGAAAATGGCGAATGGAAATGTCGGTCAATGTCAAAAAGTAAAATATTTAAAATAGCTACCCCAACATACGTATATTTTGACAAAACTGTCCATATAACATCCCTCCAAATAAATTGTTTAAAAAATATGTAAGCAATTCAATTTTACATGCGTCATTTTATTAAATGGCGGTTCTGAAGGTCACATTAAGGTCAGGTGTAAAATGTTTGACGAATTTGAAATCGCTAATCATACATTGTTACCATAATCAAGACTCTAGGTGCCATATTTGATCAGATATAGCAACATGAATGAATACGGCAGCCATCTTTAAAAATGGCGGATGTGAATGTCGATCAAGGTCAAGAAGTAAAATATTTAAAATATCTTCCCCAATATATGTATATATTGAAAAAGTGTCCATATAGCATCCCTCCAAATATCTCGTTTTCAAGATATATTAACAATTCGATTGTATAGCCGCCATTTTATTAAATGGCGGTTGGGAAGGTCAAATTTAGGTAAGATGTGAAATGTTTGATAACTTTGAAATCGCTATCCACTTATCCGTACAATGATGCCAAAATAACGACTCTAAGTATCATACTTTATCAGACATAGCAACAATAGTGAATACGGCCGCCATCTTTAAAAATGGCGGATGTGAATGTCGGATAAGTCCAAGTATACCATATTTGAAATTATAATACCCGGATATGCATACATTAAGCCTGATGTTAATGTTTTATGTGAAACTGTTCATGAAATATGGAAAAACAAGTTTGTTATTTTCGATGGCATCCATTTTGAATATTGCAAAAAATTGTGGAACCATCTAAATCTCAGGTTGCTTCCATCAAAATTCTGAAATAGTTTGGCATGGAGGTCATCTGTGCCAAATTTCATGCTTTTTTCATGTCTAAGTGCAGCTTATGTAGACCAGTGCCTAGAGGACGGGCTTATGTAGACCAGGCATATATTTTTATTTAATACATTTTCCAAAGATGTAAAACTGGAACATTGTTTCTAATACTAATGTTTAACACATAATGAAAGTTCATCAAGATATTTCAATAAATAAGGTATATGCAAACAAATCGGTCTACATAAAACCGCGTATGCATAGATGCGGTTTATGTAGACCGGAGCAACGCTGGAAGCTGCATATATTTATTTAGCCTTTTTGCGGTAGACTGCCGAGTCTAGTAAACAGTAAAACACTTTTGCGAAATGTAAACTAAATTGAATCCCAATACCAGCAAAGTTATGTTTGATCAGGGAATGTATCGATGCGATAACAACAAAGACAACATTTTATAGCATTGCCGACGGGGATGTATGTCATGCGAGAACGATCATTTATTCGCGAGCCGAATCGAACGACACCGATCTATCACTTGAGTTGAATAGTAAACATTTATAACACCCGAAGGTGATACAAATTATTCGGACTCTTTATACTATCGACATTATTGTGGACAGTATTTGGTACTTTTGCAGTTTAGGCCCGCACCTCGAAAAAACCATCAAAATGTTCACCTACGATGACCAAACTACGTATGGTTTATCTACTACACCTGTACTACGCGTATGCATTTGTCACGTGATAAAAAAATAATAATTAATGCCTGAAATCGATCAAAATGTGTATGTAAATAACGCGCTTTCCTCGTCGAGTCCCTACTGCCACAGTGAACTCCGTCAGGTGACGCCTGGAAAGCGCGTTATTTACTTACACATTTTGATCGATTTCAGGCATTAATTATTATTTTTTGATCACACGACAAGTGCGTACGCGTAGTGCAGGTGTAGTAGATACGTCCTGCGACGTTTGGTCATCGTAGGTGATCATTTTGTTGGTTTTTTCGAGGTGCGGGCCTAAACTGCAAAAGTACCCAGTATTTAGTAAGTCTGCATTTTATGAACACAATTAAAATAAGCGAAAATATTTGGTATATGCGATGCCTGATATTTCAAGCGAGTGGCTGTTCTCCCCGTTTACTCTTGTCTTGCGGCTGCGTCAGTTTGTTGGTTGATTCTTCGATATGAATGAATTCGGCTGCCTACTATGACATCGCTCAGTGTAGGAGCGTTCCATCCATACCTTTATAATTTCTGTTTTTTAGATCGTTAGAGTTGGTGTTATCAGGCTATATTACAAGTCAGCTATGTGACAGTTACATACACATCTATTGTAGTATACAACGGTTACATCCCTGGCTATAGCAATAATCCGTAGTGACTAGTGTATTTGCCTACGTCTGAGCTTGGAAATCCCAGAGCTACAAATTGTATGAAAAGTGTTCTCAGTTCTTAAGAGGTTGTGGTTACGGGTGATATTAAAAGTCAGCCTAACGAGAATTACACACACATATGGATGTCGACGATTACGTATATAAGGGTGTATATTGCCTATAGCAATAATCCGTAGTATATCTACTAATGTATGTTTCGAAATCCAAGATATTCCACGCTCACCAGATGCCTCTAGTTGCATTGGCCTACTCCATTTGGACTTTCACCTATAATCCTTAAGATCCAATAAGTTACCTGTGTGCGGGAACCATCCGTTAAGACTAAGAATCAAGTAGTGTAATAATGTAGTAGCACAGTGGCTAGAGCTTCACACCCTCAACTAAGAGAACCTAGGTTTGATTCCTGTGCTATTGTGTCAAAGTGTTGGCATTTATTTTCACTCTGCATTGCTCTAGTTCTTCGAGTTGTATGAATGAGTACCTGGCTATAAACAGGGGTGGATATTTGTTTCGAATAGTATTCATGCATTATTTGCAGCATCATTAGGTGTTTCAAAGAGAAATCAAGATTGTTCCATTGAACAGGTCTACCAGAGAGTAAAGTGTAGTTGCCTTGAGCAATCCTGAGGATTGGATAATGCGACATAGAAGACCTTACCTTTTAATACATACTAATTTATCTAGTTAGTAAGCTAGCTAGGTTTCACACAATTATGTATGTTAACATGTATACCAGAATGGCATAGCCAATGGTATGTTAAGGATAATTATTGTATAACATGAGAACCCACGGTGATAATAGTTATACTATGTAAAGTTGTTTTAATAAATCATCAAAATAAAAATACTATAGTATGTTTAGTTTTGATTTCACAAATGTAATCATGTAGGAAATGTATTACATGTGTACACAATTGGGTATTACATGTCTTCACTAAGTGGTCTTGAAGAGTTGTAGCAGGGGTCTCAACATCTCATATCTCACCTATTTTGCAGCAAACCTCTCACTATTTATTCACAGAAAAACATTAAGACTAACTAAGCACCTGATGTTTCTGGTGTAATTTTTAATGGTGTGAATTATTTCAGAAAGTTATCTAAGAAATTACCACTTTCAATAATTGTATTTACTTAACACAAAACAGTGTATTTCAGTAAACAATATTCACATACGATTCAAGAAGAATTTGCTTTTATTTGACCAATACTTAATACAATATATCCGTGTCAAAAATTACAACAATGATACAAACTATATGTAAACGTATTGTATAAATGGCATAATATAGGTTCAGGAGACTCCTCTAAGTCTGTAATAGTCGCTATCAAGGGGCCATCCTTATAAAAATAACTACCAAGCACATCACCTAAATCAAATATTTACCAAAACATAAATGAAGGTTAGCAAGTATGTAGCGTAGTGTATATAATTAATGAGTTTGACTTTATGATACAATTTGTGTTGTGTAAGGTTGAAATCAAGTTAACATGTGGTTGTTAGTTCTTAATTTTGCATACAAGCCATTTTGTCTTGTATGTATTACTTGATAGGTTTGCAAACGTTACAATTTCACATAATTTCAAAATCCTCGTGAACTGTGTAGTGCTTTTCTTGTACAGTTTGTGCTGGACTCTTGTATCATGATTATGTACCTAGTAAAACATTATTCTCCAGTTTGGGAACTAAAATGGTAGGTCATTGTGAAAAGAAATTATAAAATTAAAATTGTTGAAACTTAAGGATATCATATTTTTTTTAAATGTATTTTTTTAAAGTGTTTCTGTGGGAAATATAATAAGGTAATACTTTTCAGGTTTTTTTAAGTTTTAATATTCTGTTTGATTGAAAACCCCATGTCATAATGCAATAATTAATGTGTGGCACTACTAAGGAGCGATATAACTTGACTCAACATTTACATTGTCTATCTTCAAAGTGTCTGTATATTTATCTTTACCTTTTGCAATATTATATATTTAGATCAAAGAAAAATCACGGACGGCTGTCCTATTTATTTATATCAATGACAAACCTAACACTTTCAACTCCACAGTCCACCTCTTTGCAGATGACTGTGCCTAATACAGAGAAATCAACAAACAATCAGACCTACAAGAACTACAGAAAGACCTAGATGAATTAACAAAATGGGGTCATGACTGGCAAATCCATTTTAAGCCAAAAATGCTTTGTGCTAAGACTAATACATGTGCAAGAAATGTAAAACGTTTTAGTTATTCTCTAGGAAATACAACACTACAGGAAACAGACTATCATCCCTGTCTAGGAGATGCATCACCACAGATATAACCTGGAACAAACATACCCATCATATTACAACCCTCGCAAACTGTACCCTGGCAGTGCAAGCGAATTTATACGTCATTTCATTCATACAAATGGCTTCCATTACTTGCAAATTTACAGTGCCTTTGTTACCATGCATTTGTTGATATGTTCTTTTTGGTTTTGCACCTATTAAATAATTGCGCCCTACATTTCATATAAGCACTGTAGTTAACAAGATGCCGTAAACGTGGTGGTGTTGGCGCTTTTCAGGAAGTCCATGATTTGCACTTTATCTGAAAAGAAAAATGAAAACTAATACAAACACAGTGTAACATAACTGTTAACGTTAAAGCTACCCATGAAAACGGTCTTTTGAAAAAAATACACTTTAAAATATGTCTGCTGTGGTTTGACATATATATTTCTTACTGTTAACACAGTTCACATTTATATATGAAAAACATATATGTAAATCAAATTTGTCACCAAATTGTGTATTTATAAATTACTAAATATATCATTCTTGTTTACATTCTTATATTTTGTCTTTTTGTTCATAATTAATGCAAAATAAGCAGTGATCTTCATATGCATTGAAGATAAATAATGGAAACATTAATTCTGATTACCTGGTGTATCACTGATTATTATGTATAGACAAAACATCAGACACAATTGTAAACAATAATATTTTATATATAAACAAATTAATGCACTCATTTGTCATCAAATTACTTATAATGTGATCTTATGCAAGAATGTTATTTGTGAATTTGCAAGACTTCGTAAATTATGTGTGTGTGTGTGTGTGTGTGTGTGTGTGTGTGTGTGTGTGTGTGTGTGTGTGTGTGTGTGTGTGTGTGCGTGTGTGTGTGTCATCAATAAATCAACTGCTCTTTTGAAGGATCATTAGTTTCTTTTAATCAAAATGCAAAGTTACCTCTCTTTCTTGTGATATGTTCAAGCGGGACTCCAGAAGTGGAAGCATTGGTGCCTGCAATGAATTTAGACAAAAGATGATTAATTGTTTGCCGCACATTATGCACGTAATGTAATGGTGAGAACATAGCTGGTCAGAACTAATTCCTGTAGCATTCTTATGTAGTACCCGGTTGTTGATTGTTGGTGCATTTCAAAGCCTAAAGTTAACGTAAGTATTATATTGGTGCCTGGAATGTAGCAATTGACTTCCTGGACAATACTTTGTTTGGAGTGGAGGACATTGGTGAACTAGTGCCTGGAATGCATTTAAACGAAAGGCGAATGATTGTTTGCAATACGTTTTGCATATAATTAATGTTGGTACACATTATACAAGTAGTTTTATAATCTACTAATACAGGGGCTAAAACTTTGTTTATAATTTATATTAGTTCCGAAGTTAACATAATTGGTGCATGTATTGTATTTAAGGAGTGAAGTTTATAGTAGTTGTTTATTTGTTCTGGTTTCAGGGTTAGTGGTTTTCAAAGCATCTGTATCAGGCTTGCATTACACTATATTATGTTGTATTTAGTATGCTGTTACCTCAATTTTAGTATTACTAGCATCATTGTATCAATTCTAATTATCACATGCATATATGTTTTTAATCAAATACTAATTAATATAACGTTATAATATATGTCAAATTAAACAAATTCCAAACCATACAAACTGGACGTCTTCGAAAATAAATAATTTTACAATTTAGTTCTCATAAATAACAAATTATGCGTATTAGATATATAAAATGTGTAAATTACGTATATTATCAATGTGCTGACAATTTTCATTTCAAACATCCATCACATCTAGCAGAACTTTGCCACTGTAATACATTAGACAAATAATGATGCAACACCCTTACCTTTTGAGTTGTTAATCGTGACATTAAACTTGTTTTCAGCTGTAAAAGAAACGATAGAAGTCATTTTATTTATTAAACTAGTGTTAAGCAATAATAATTTTTAGAGGGAGTGGAAAAGTATATTGTAGAGAGCAGGGCTCAATGGGGTAAATAACAGAGGACTGAAAGAAAAACATGGAGATATAAAATGAAGACCAACATCACACTGGATTACTGAGACACATCATATTATTATTCCACAGTAGTCATACGGTCATACAACACCAGCAATCCAGCATAAACATATTTAACATTTTGTTTTAAAGTTGCTGAATTTTATTTGATCTCAAACTCGTTTATTAAATTGCCAAAAAATGTGTAGTGATATAGATTCAACCATGTTGAATGCAAATCTACATGTCCAGTGATTCCAAATGACACTGTAGCCTGGTTATTTATTTCCATGGAATGAAATGATGTCTATGGGCATCGGTCGCACAATTTCTTCAGAATGCTTTCACCGAAATGTACTATAACTTTATTGGTGACAGTAACCGTACCATCTCTTGGCCTCTTCTCAGAGGCACTCTCTTCTTTGTATCTGACATGGTTACGTTCAGTACTGGTGCCTCTGTAACATATGCAAGACAAATTTTCATAAGTATCTTAATTGTATACACAAAATATATTGTTGTGGGTTAAATTTCATTTTGTTGTAACCCAATGACATGTGACTTTTGTGAGTAGGTGTACACCTTCCTTAGGCTTAGCCTTAGGCTTAGGCAGCCTTTTTAGGCTTATATGCTCCTATGCTGTTGTTTGAAAGCTCAGTGCGTTTTAATATTCATCGATCAATATAAAAATGTAATGTTACAACATAATGTATCTTAGCGCACCTTCGATGCCTAAAAGATGCACCGGTTTGCATCACCGATGACGACTTGCACGGCTCATGACATTTCAAGTCTAATGCCTAAGGCTTGAAGGCGGCTATCGGTACTGGTATAGCCAATAATCGTGTCATTCGTGAAGTCCAATTAATTTTCAATTTTTGCTAAACGCTTATCAAATTCGTCCGTAAGATAAGTGTGGGCTTTATATGTAAGGCGTATTGTCTAAAATATTGCATCACATGTTTAAGCTGTTATGAAAGATGAATTGCTTAAAGTACAACACGAAATACATGTGCCCCCAATTCTAGCATGTCACGCCGAATATCCCAGACGTCTCTCATTGTTAAGCAATTATACTGTTTTTTGGAATATCCACACACCATACTATGTAGGCCTACTAGTTGTTGTAATTATGCATTAGTAATTTTCAAAGTACTTACTTTCTGAGAAAGATGTACTGCACTTCAATAACTTGTCTGATGAAGAAAAACTTCAACGCCACCGGCACCGCCAACGCCAACGAAAAGTGGTTGCCGCTTTACGGCACATCACGTAAAACTTCATTAAATTTCACATGATTATCTAACTACATATTAACAAAAGCAATGCATACATGTGATTAACTACGTTAACAGGTTTTTGATGGTGAATGTGCGTACATTGTATTTAACAATTTAGTGAATGCTGTAAAATGAGTTGCCGAGTACCAACGGCAAAGCCAATATTCGACTTCGAGGGATCTATCGGTTCGCAACAAAGACAAAATGCAAGTTTTACTAATTTACACATAATAATATAGCATTTTGCATCAGTATGAAGTATATCATACACAGAACACAAAACTCCAACCCTTCGTTCGGTATATACCATAAATATAGATTTATAATAACTTTGAGCCGGTCTACATATGCCCGCACACAATATACTCAAAAATATGCACGACGCTGGAAAAAACATGCTCAAAATCACTTAAATTGTTGTTCATTTAAAAATTAATTACGCACAGTACTTCACTGTCATATGAACTGTGTGCACAAGCAATGGTACTGATAAATTAAATTGTGTTAGTTGTGAACTAACACGTCGAATCCTTATGTAGACCAGTTTTGGTCTACATAAAACAGCGGTCTACATAAGCCCGTCCTATATGCTTAATCGGTCGACATAAGCTGCCTTTAGGAGTATATATATATATATATATATATATATATATATATATATATATATATATATATATATATATATATATATATATCTATCCGCAAATACACTTTCAGACGTACTCAAGTATGCGCATCTAGCAAATACATTATCTCATTGCATGCAGAAAGTGTACACCACTTTCGTGATTAACAATAATAACTTATCCCTCACTCTTTTCCTTTTTAACCGAACCCTATCACTCCCACGTACATTGATTGTAGTATGGTGCAATGTATGGTACAGTCAATGTAGTCCGGAAAAACAGGGATTCTGGTCTATGAGAGCTTGTGCTGCGTGTGTAAGGATTATGGATTGCTTCTTGTAGTTTATCGATCTCAACAGTTACCTCCGATTCCTCCAAAATTAAAATCCCTAATACTGTATTAACAATGTCATCTTTGAGCTCAGCTACGTGACTGACACGTTTCCTGCTTGTCTCTCCACCATAAAGTGGCTCGACTGTCTTGCCCAATATGCAAATAATACATCAAGTTCAGAAGATGCAAGAGCAGACTTGAAAATTCGAATGTAAATATCTCAAGTTATTATGTATTTTAGTCTATGGCCACGTTTATTTTCAATCATCTGAAATATGGCAAGACAAGAAACAAAAAAGGTTGAAATAATAATAGCTAGAGTAATGTACTTGTGTATTGGTATATAATATAAATGTCTTCAATCAATGAGGCAACTTTGGCTTATTGTAAACAAACATCACGTTACTACTTCTCTTTTGGGATAGTTATAACAGTGGGGATATATTTCGTAGGCAATTACCACCTGGTTTAAAACATAATTTGCCTGCTCAGTACCTGATCATCTATATAGATCGATGGTAGTCCTGGCCTGAGTGATGCAGGCTTTAACCTATAAACATGTTTTTCACATGCACCTTTCCATCTGTAATGTGTTCTGGTGATGACACTTTTCAAACATACATCAAATTCAGAATTATATTGGCATTTGGTTATATACAGATGACACATCGATTAATATGATCTCATATATATATACTGAGCGATAATAGGGAACATATCATATACGGCGTTGAACTCGTCTCAAACTTATAACTAATGTTAACAGTGGGTCAAACAGGTCTCCACTGTATATCTGCTACACTCTTCGACGACTTCGATGAAGCACTTCAGATGTAGTGAAAGATGGATCTAAATACCGTATTTCTTAAATACGGACATAATGGGCTTTGATAGACGCCATCTTTAAAAATGGCGTGAATTGTTATGTTATTGAAGGTAATAAATAACATGTTTGATATCGCTATCCACCAAGCTATCCAACAATTGTATTGACGACCGCCATCTTTAAAAATGGCGGAAATAAATGCCATAGGAGCCAAGTAATAGTATATTTGAAATTGGAGTTTCCTGAAACATACATTGGCATACTACAATTATTGGTCTGCATGCCGTATTTATTAAGATACGGGGATATTGAATTTGGCAGCCATTTTGAAAAATGGCCGTCGCCACGTTATGCCCAGTTTTTGAAATTTCCACCTAGTAGAATATTAAAGCCATATGTATATATTACCCAAATCTACAGTTAAACTTCGATACCTCCGAAATGTCTACGGGCATATAGGGCAGGTCCTGGACTATAATACATACATGTATACGTAACGCAATGTTTGTAAGAGTATGCAGGTAATCCCAGTTATATCCGGTCTCTGTTACTGAAGAGTTCGTTAGCGGTATTTGTTATAAGATAAGATAAGATTACTTTATTGTCACGTGTTCACGGTGTAGTTACAAAACAATTGGAATATGTAATGCTATTGGTCGTCGTACTAGTACATTCACATGACAAAATATTAACATGCACCAAACGATGATGATAAAATAGACTACTACTTTAAATTAAATAAATAAGAACAATCACAGAAAAAGGTTCGAATAAAAATTGTTATTTATGACATCGATAAATAATGCATACGATCTAGTAGAAATGTATTTGCTTAAAATGTAAAATATGAAATACAATAATATATAATAAATTATTATAAAATGTACATACTACAAACTCGGAAAGTGGAATATGTGTTTGAGAAAAATCCCTTCTGTTTTGACAGTGCTTGAACGGCTAAGGGGAAAAAGCTAGTACTAAAGTGGTTGGGCCTGGTTTATAATATATGAATGTGATGCAATGAATAATAAATTGGTTAATTGTTTCCTGAAACATGTTCCCGAATTACGTTTCAGCGGCCATGCTGAAAGGTGGTGACATGTGCGATGTGAAAAGAGACTTATGTGACGTCGGCCACAGATGCGACATGTGTACTGAGGAATCCCCACCCAAGTGCTTGTCTGGTAATCACCACTTATAGTTGTTTGTATCCATGTGCTTGTCGGGTAATCACCACTTATAGTTGTTTGTATCCATGTGCTTGTCGGGTAATCACCACTTGTAGTTTTTTATCCATGTGCTTGTCGGATAATCACCACTTGTAGTTTTTGTTATCCATGTGCTTGTTGGGTAATCACCACTTATAGTTGTTTGTACCCATGTGCTTGTCGGGTAATCACCACTTGTAGTTTTTTTTTATCCATGTGCTTGTGGGGTAATCACCACTTATAGTTGTTTGTACCCATGTGCTTGTCGGTTAATCACCACTTGTAGTTGTTTGTATCCATGTGCTTGTCGGGTAATCACCACTTATAGTTGTTTGTATCTATGTGCTTGTAGGGTAATCACCACTTGTAGTTTTTGTTATCCATGTGCTTGTCGGGTAATCACCACTTATAGTTGTTTGTATCTATGTGCTTGTCGGGTAATCACCACTTGTAGTTTTTGTTATCCATGTGCTTGTCGGGTAATCACCACTTATAGTTGTTTGTATCTATGTGCTTGTCGGTTAATCACCACTTGTAGTTTTTGTTATCCATGTGCTTGTCGGGTAATCACCACTTATAGTTGTTTGTATCTATGTGCTTGTCGGGTAATCACCACTTGTAGTTTTTGTTATCCATGTGCTTGTCGGGTAATCACCACTTATAGTTGTTTGTATCCATGTGCTTGTCGGGTAATCACCACTTGTAGTTTTTTTTTATCCATGTGCTTGTCGGGTAATCACCACTAATAGTTGTTTGTATCCATATGCTTGTCGGGTAATCACCCCGTACAGTTGTTTGTATTAATGTGCTTGTCGGGTAATCACCACATATACGTGTTTCTATACATGTCCTTGTCGGGTAATCACCACATAATATATGTGTTTGTATCCATGTGCTTGTCGGGTTATCACCACATATAGTATATTTAACGTTGAATTGACGAAACTTATGATGTGAATCGGCGATCAGGAACAGTACCAGAACTATCAGACATGCAACGTGATACGGATTACCGGTATCCGATACGGATTTTTGCGTTTTTTAAGTGATACGGCCGTACTCCGTTTTGATGTTGATTTTAACAAAATTTATGGAGACATTATTTGTATCCACATTATGCCTTGTATGCGTCACAAAACAAACTGCATAATGGAATAATTGTTTACTGTTAGTGTCTAAGTCAATCGATTCGAAACGAACGAACTAAACCACCGATTAGTTTATTTATGTATTATTTATTAGATCCTTTTTTTGTTGCGCGTAATAGATTGCGTGCTGGTAAGTTTTAGTTCTGAAAACTGCGGCAGGTAGCTCAACTGGTGGGAACGGGGCGCGTGGCAGACACGTGACAATTATGAAAAGCAGTACAGGAAATGGAGCTCGACGTCGACTTCAATTAAATCGCCTGCATTTCTGATTTCAAAATGTTGACGCTTGCCAGTGAAACTTCGATATACGCGCGAACTACTGAACTAAAATGTCATTATAGTAGAACCCCTGACGAACGACCACCCTCATTTACGACCACCCGCTTTGTACGACCGTTTTTCCATTGACGGAATATCTACACTGTATAAACGACCCCTCACCAACGACCACCCGGCAGACGCGACCAACGACCATAGCAATTTTAATTTTACCCCTGACGAACGACCATCCGATAGGTGGCCAGCAATTTGTTTAACCTAAATGTCGCAACGAATTCTCATTAAACGCATGACTAACGCGCACAAACGCGCATAAACAAATCGCCTGATGACCGCTATTCATTTTCGCGATATTTTACTTTCTGACCGAATTATGAAAACGACATCTAACAGCCGATAGACTTTCCTCACATATCTGATATATTTATAAACACACACTATGTTATAAAATTAAATCACTTACATTATTGAAACAAATAAAATTCACGAAACAAACTCGAGCAACAACTCGCCGGCAAGACATCATGGCGGACATGGTCATCGTCGGTGGCTACGCATAACTCTGTGATTACTGTAATATCCACATTGTGTATGATTAAAGCTTAGAAACTTAGGCTAAGTTTTATGTTAGTTTAGGAGACTTAGCGACACGGCGATAAGATATCGACGTAATGCCACGGTAATCTACGGCCTGCGCGTAACAGCCGCTGGCGATGTCGACTTGAGTTTAATCAAGTCGACATCGCCGAGGATGTTGATTTGTAAATTTTATTCTTCACAGCAATGTAAATGATTTAATTTTATAACCTAGCGTAAGTCTATATAATATGAGTTATTATCGCTGCTGTAAGAGGTCGTTTTCATGATTAGATCAGATAGTAAAAGATCGTTTTGCGGCGCTGGGAAGAACAACAAAATGGCGACCGTGGCGGGATTACCCCAACGCCGTGAGGTGGCAGCACTTTGTAGCCGCTCAGACCGAATTTAAAATAAATTAAATCAGAATACTTTTTATCAATGATTATTAAAAAACAATTCAAAATGAGGATACTTTTTATCAGGTATTAAAAAACGATTCAAAATTAAACTTATACTGAAACGTGTCATAAAATAAACAAAATAAATAATGTTGTTGTTGTTAATATGTTGTCTCATTTTTTATTTTCTACTTTTTACTTTGCGCATTTTACTATTTAGTGGTTTTAAGCGGCCCCCCCCCCCAGTGTCAATGTTAGTCGTTGTAAGCGCCCCCTAGTGTTGAATGTTGCAAACCCCTCACGACAGACCACCGCTCTTTTAAGACCGCCTGATTTCAGGGGCGGTCTTAAATGAGGGGTTTCACTGTATTTGTGACGCGGCACGCTAAAACCAGGCGCTATTCGCAGATCCTCGATCGGCGCCAGGGTGTAATTACATGTCCTCAAAATTTCGAAAGTGGGTTCTTGGCGGAATCAATCAGCAAAATCATCAATCTTTCAATATTTCCATAATAGATACCATGAAATAATGTTGAAAGAGGTAATAATGAGCATTTTACTGCAAGCCCCTCATAAATTTCACAGTTAATTAGTCTAAAACAAAACCGTTTTAAGGCAAATTTAGTGCACTATCCTGCACCCAAATAATTACTGAACGGATAAATGTCCTACTTCCTGCGAGACAAATGTAGCCATACGTTTTAGTTGCTAAATAACATAAACATTAATCAAATCCGTCGAGAACTTTTATTTTTATGATTATTTTCAACATCGGGGTAGGCCATTTTAGGCCCCCGGCGCGCGCGGTGAAATGTCGCCGGCTTAATATTTAATATTTCCCAATTATACTTTCACATATTATGAGTATATACCATCTGTATGTGTATGCAACATTTCAGGACAATTGGAACATTAAAGGATGTGGTTGCTATGGTAATGTTCCACGATATCATTTTTTACGACCGATCACTTTAAAAACTCATTTTCTCGGAAATGACATTCCACAAACTTATGCACTTGAAGTGGAATAACTTCGCCCATACACAAGATAGAATGTTCATCTTGGTATCATTTTAAAGCACTTCATCTCCTCTAATTGAATCAATAATTATATGGAATTGTCAACTGGCCTACAATATCCTGGTTTTGGCATCCAGCGTCACATTTGATTACACTGTCTATTGTGCGGTACGCAGTTTAAATATGCTGAAGTGAAGTAAAACTTCGGTAATCTTCCAGTTAACTGGCCTCAAAAATCGAAGAAAATACGAAGGCTTGATTATCAAGCCTTCGTATTTTCTTCGTATCAGATACGAATTCCTAAAACACTTTAGCTCAAAATACGGATTACCATCCCAAAATTTGGCAAGTCTGCAATACAGTGAGCATTAATATATCTTAATTGTTTTTATATACAAATCAAATATATATATATATATATATATTTATATATATATATATATATATATATATATATATATATATATATATATATATATATATATAAATAACGTGTGCGTGGGGGTGATGTACGTTTGGGTGAATATAATATACATACATATATATATATATATATATATATATATATATATATATATATATATATATATATATATACATATTGATGTAAATATATGGATATTTACCTTTTTCAGATATGGTACCATGGACACCCTGTAAGTACATTATTGAGAACTTTCTCTCTTTCTCTTTTATCTTTCAATCACTGTATATATAGCTATATCTTCCTGTAATGTTTGTGTGGTTAGTACGTGTGTGTTTGATACATAAGCATATGTATGTATACACTATATAATATGTATGTATATATATATATATATATATATATATATATATATATATATATGTATATATATATATATATACATATGCAGGGTGCACGATACTTCTAGCTAGCTGTAAGCCGTCAGTATAGACAACTAGTCCTTCGTATGCTTTTACTACCTGCAAGGACTGTTCTTACTTGTCCGAGCTTTAAAGTACATCCGGGACGATCGAACCGGCCTTATTTCGCACCCTGCATATGTAACTGTACACATACTTAATATATCTTATATTATACAAGTATATTTATACATATATACACACGTACAATTGTTTAACGTTCTTTTTTCAGCTGCCACTTCCCCGGTTGGTAAGTTCATTATTGAATAATCTTAATTTCACTGATATCCCTTGATCAATAGATCAGTATATATATATATATATATATATATATATATATATATATATATATATATATATATATATATATATATATATATATATATATATGTATATATATATATATATATATATATATATATATATATATATATATATATATATATATATGTATATATATATATATATATATATATATATATATATATATATATATATATGTATATATATATATATATATATATATATATATATATTCATATATATATATATATATCTATTCATATATATATATATATATATATATATATATATATATATATATATTCATATATATATATATATATATATATATATATATATATATTCATATATATATATATGTATATATATGTGTGTGTGTGTATGTGTGTGGTCATTACGTGAGTGCTTGATATATTTTGGTGTGTCCATTTCCATCATCACCTTTGTCTTCGACTTGTGCATCTTCAGACCCTGATTATCACTTTCATCAGTTAAATCCTGTATCATTTGTTGTAGCTCATGTGGCATATTAGCACGTATGACTATGTAGTCGGCGTAGATGACTAAGCTATTTGCCGTCTATCTTCAAGTCTATGTTTTCCCTAGTCAGTCGTCGGAATGTGCTTTCGAGTGCTGCTGTGAACAGCGTCTTTGTGTAGGTTGACTGTCATCGTGCAATTAGCGTAGATTTCCTTCAGGAATTCGAAGTACACTTCTTATATCCCCTGTTCTTGAAGCGATATAAGTACTGCAACAGTTTGCACTGAGTCGAAGGTACTTCTCCTTCAGTTGGTTTACGACGTGGATGTAGTATGTCATTAAGTATCCGTTTCTGAATTCAACTTTTTCTAGTGTCGTATTTTCGTCGAATGTCTTCTCTAGCGTTTTCGTGAGTACTTTATAGATATTTGATAGTAAACATATCGGTATGTAATTATTGAGCTCTTTCTTTATTCCCTTCTTGAAGATTATCATTAACTTAGCGTTCTTCCACGCTGTGGGTCTTTCGCGTAAACATCTAATATAGAGCTTAGCATCTTTCTTCGAGATGGTATCTTCTCATGTTTTCAATGTCTAAACAGTTCTATCGTCGTTGCCTGTTGCTGTCACATTCTTCATATGTCGTAGCGCTGCTTCCACCTCTCATGATGTTATATATGGTACCTCTTGTGGGTCAGTCTGGATTGTGATATTCTGTTCACTGTTTACTATTCGTTCTATAGTCTTATCTTGATCATGGATGTTTCTACCCTGCTTGTCCAGGAGTGTGATCAGGTCTTTGCTGAGCATTTGCGTTCTTCGGACTTTCTTCAGGCTCTTTGATGCCATGATCGCTTCTCGTATGATCTCAAGGTTGTATTTCCTGATGTCCTCTCTTGCTTTCTTTTTGACGGTCTTGTATTTTTATGCGTACTCTATTCGTTGTTCACTGTCGCCATTTCTCGTTGTTTCGTCCCCAGGGCACGTGTTGGTGATGCTATCCTTGATTTGTGTGGCATGTTAATTGTCTTACCTAATCTTGATGCGATGTGTTGGATCATGCCTGTGATTTTGTTATATACTTACACATGCGTACATTTGTTTAACGTTCTTTTTTTCAGCAGTAATTGCCATTTCAGTAGATGACGGAAAGTTCATTAATGAATAATATTTCTTTATCTTATATATATATATATATATATATATATATATATATATATATATATATAATATATAGCTCGGTATCGAGCAACACGGACACCCAAATTCAAAGCAATGCCAAAGAGCAGGTTTTAGTAAATAAGCTACCCAAATTTATTTCCCGTATACCTTGACAGGTTGTAAATAAGTGACTAAAAGGAAAACCTGAAATATTGAATTTTAAATGTACCCTCTAAAGGAATTTGTTTTGACGTTTTGTGATAACTGACCGTATGTATACCGTATATATATATATATATATATATATATATATATATATATATATATATATATATATATATATATATATATATACCGTATATATATACCGTATATATATATATATATATATATATATATATATATATATATAAATACATATACATATTACATATTTCTGCCAGTTGTATTCGAATTTAACAGTGAGTCTTAATTTCATACGCGTGTTGACCACCTAGCGATTACCCGTATATTTGACATCTTCCATTAGGCTGAGCCGATGTGAGAGATGTTAAGTATTTTAATATTTAGCTGGATATATGGGATTTATCGCCCAAAAGGTGATTACCAGGACAACAGATAGAAGCAATGACACCAGCTTACCTGTAAACAATTTCAACGGTTCCACCTGAACAACCATGGAAAACGACTGTAGCCAGCTTGAGTTCCGTCATCCTGTTTCTGGTCTAACACACGATCCAATCACTTAAAACAAATTAACGTTGAAGAGCTTTTACATACATGCATACATATACTATGACAGCTTATTAAATATTGCTACTAATGGTGAAAGCATCAGTTGAATAACCATTTTGGAATGTTAATGGTGACACTGTTGTCGAATGATATAAATAACTCTTCCATTCGATTCCGCGTTCCTAAAAACGTAGGCATAGAGGCCAACGTTACATCTGTAGCACATATACTGACTGAGTAATGGCCATTTTAATTGTATCGGGCAGCGATGGCGGCCATCTTGGATTTTCAAAAATGCCACAGGACGAAATTTTGCAAACCCTCTGGAAGTTGTGACCTTAGGTCATAATTAACTCATATCAACCGTTAAAAAAGTATGTACAACATTTCTACCTGAAAACGAAATTCCTCCAGACAAAGGTGGATAACAGTGCGTATGTTGACTGTTGCGGCTCTCCTGTTTTAACGGTACATCTTCCGCCAGTAGACGTCACTTTTGTCCGGTCAGTGACAAGACAAGAAAAGCGCGCCGGAAAGCTGCGAAAGGTAAACAAGCAGACAACTGGAAGTACTGCGTGAAGAACACCTTCCACAACGGCAAGGACAACCATCAAATTGTTCAATGCCATATGTGCCAAGCGTGGGTTCACCCGGAGTGTGTGGGTTACGACGATAAGGACATTGTAGGCATT